>JAVJGI010000050.1:64210423-64233938 GCA_035590275.1 Ibycter americanus | reverse complement strand
GCTGTGTGGGGCTGGTGTGACCCACGGGCAGGGCCCGGCACTGAGCCGGGTTGACCCTCACACAACCGGCCTCGGCCCGTGGGCCCGGCCTGCCCGGGTCCCTCTGCGAGCCCCCTGCCCCCCAGCAGGGCAACGCTCCTGCCTAACTTGGTATCATCTGCAACGTACTGAGGGTGCACTCCATCCTCACACTAATTATGGGGTACCTAATATCATAAATCACTCTAAATACTGATTAACAAGTCAGTCCCTAATGGTCACTACACAACCTTGTCAACTGGAAAATACACTCATCCCCCTGTATGTGTTTTCTCCTTTCATGACAGAAATATGAATCCCACATGAGAAGGCATTGTTCCCATGTAGCAGCCCATTCTCTGCAAGTGAATATCATCTGTCCTTCTCCTCTAAGATTTTAAAAGTTTTTGGATTGCTTTTACACATGTGTATCCAGTATAGATATATTTCTGAAAAAAAAAAAAAAAAAAAAGTTCATAGCATCTATTGAGTTGGAAAATTAATTAGACTACCTAATTGATTGTGCATGAGTTCCTCTGTGGAATGCGTTCTGCTGCTGTTGCACTCACCCAGCACAGAAAATCTCAGGAGCTAATTCCTCTGGTCTTTTACTAGAAACTGACAATTAATTGAACACAAAAAAAACTTGAAGGGTCTTAACACGAAAAGCATTACTTGAAAGATCTTTTTCTCATTTTATTAGTGATGCCAACAGGCCTGAACTCGGCTTGAGGCTCCCTTTATCATTCACAAAACACACAAGTCTGTGTCCCAAAGGCTGTGTAGTCTGAAGAGGAAAAAAACCCAACAGTATCCAGATATATTGGCAGCCCCATGTTACATGTGAGGAGCTAATATACATGGAGATTAAGTCACTTGTGTAAGGACATACAGGGAGTCTGTAGCAGAGTCTGAAACTGAACCCAGGTCATCTCAGTCCCAGCCAAGTGTCTCAACCACAAGACTATCCCTCCTCTTCAGTATGTCAGTGTAGAAAGTAGGCCAAAAAGCAGTTTCCATCCTTTTATACACAGAATTTTGTAAGGCTGTGAAGTATTATGTATTAGACAGGCATCTGAATCAACAGCAGTTTCTGCAGATACTTTTATCTGTAAACAGAAGCAAAGCCTGTAAGGGCTTTGTGGATTTTACATAAATTATATATTTTATCTATAAATAGCATAGTTAAATCTGTAAATACTATACTTGATTTCAAGGCATTTTAATGCTTTTTAAGAATGGAAAATGTATTTAAGGGACTTATGTGTTCTGTGGCTCTCTAATTTTCATACGTTTTAGGTTCTACTACTCATATACCATAATGCATTAGCTGTGCATTAGTAGCTACACCAGGCTATGGTTCTCACTGATGTATGTTCTGGAGCACTACTTTTTATGAACTCCATTTATTGAAACCATTAATTCCAGATGTTCTGTGTATTTACACAGATAAATTTCAGTGATTGTCATGGCAAAAAATAAAAAAAATAAGCTTTGAGGGACCACTAGGATTTATGTGGCATGGAGGTGAGAGAAACCTTGTTTTTCAACCCAGAATCTCTAAAATAAGTAGTGAGAAATCATCCAAAACTGTATGGCGATCAGTGTAATGGACCGTTCAGTACAAATGATGGTTTCCAAGATTCTGATGGTATTCCCTGTGAGCACATAATTAGTATAATACAACTGGAGTGTGTTGCTTTTGGTTGAGACAGTATGGCCCAGCTTTTGGAAAAAGCTCTTTGAAGCCGGATGGATCTCTCTTTTCCCCTCACCCCCTCAGTGTTCTCTGTTTTCTACATGTGGGCGTGTGCATGCAGTCACAGGCAATGGGATTCCCCACTGAATTGTCATTCTCTCATCAAAATCAGTGAGTGTTCACTTGTAACTGGGACGTGGACTTCATGCTGGATGTCCATGTCTGGGCACCTACAAAACCAGCAAGTCCTGTCTAATAGGGAGAAAACATAAATCTGTTAGGATTTCAGTCTCAGAGCTTGAATGTTCATGTTCAAGGCACTCAGGCTGGTGACTCTATCCCGTTTTAATGATTTGCCCCATGTGTGGAGGCAAATGAAATCCTGGGACCTGACGTTCCCATCAACAAGTAGAAGAGATGCCAGTTGCCAGTGCTGAAGTAAAAATAGATCAGCAGTACCTGTTACACTGAAATAATATATACACAGCAAGTGTGATGAATAAGAAAAGACCAGAGGTATCAGCACAGATGCTATTAAAAAGAAATGTTAAACAATATGCTGAGAATGTGGAGTTGCTTGCATTTTGAGTAAAAGCACAAAAAGTTTTGCATGTTTGCCTAGAGTTCATGGTAATTTGAAGTCTTTTAGAAAGACTAGCAATTGTTCTCTACTAATATCTTAAGTTAAAAAATAAAATAAAATGTGCTCTTCATTATATTGCTAACAGAAGAGTCAGTAAAGATCTTTAACTCTTCTTGCCTGCAGTGTGCAAGTAAGAAGAGAACTTGACCCTGAGTTTGATAATTGTCTGTGGCTATTCCCCCCCCACCCCCTGCCCTGTTTTAAGATAATTAATTATAGTTAGTTTTGTACTCTCTCACTACTTGGGAGAATCAGGCTTTTGATATGGTTTTAAAAAAAGAGTTATTTAATTGACAATTGTCATAAATAGTTTCTATAATCCTTAGGTTAAAGATGTGATGAGTGCAGAAAGTTTTCAGTCACTTGAGGCCACTCATTCATGGACTTTGTGGGACATCCACCCATTAGTGCTAAGCAAAGAGGAGACTCCTTCAACCAAGTGAAGACAGGAGTGACGGTAGACCTTACAGAAATTATATAGGTTTACTTTTTTAAATTAAATACTAATATATCTGATGTTCATTGGCTCTTTCCAATAAATATAGAAGCCTAGAAGCTCTGTGAGTATCTTTGATTTTCTGAAGATCATTCACAGTTAGCAACAGAGCAGTTTAATGCTTTAGTAAATATTACAGGAAAATGTTAAAGAAGAAAGAACCCTAGACTCACTGAAAACCTGTAAAATCCACAGAAGACCAGAAAAATAATAACTGAGAGGTAGGGTCCATAGTAATATCTCTAGAATTGTACAAAAAATTAAAAGTAATGAAACAGATGAGTGTTAGCATCTCATGTATTTTATATTGGTGGGTATAATGTATGTATATTTAATAAACATATACTTGCTTAGTTGAAAACACTGGTGAGTCAAGGATAGATCATTTGCCTTCTTGGAAGGAGATGTTTTCTACTTCTAGCAACAGGTATTGAATACATGAGATAATTCCAGAGTTATGGCAAGTATTTTGTAACATTTCAACAGGGTTACCATCAGACTTATTCAGAGTTAAGTAATGTATGTTATTACTGTGTTTATTTTTGGCCCACAGTCTTAATGCAAATCCCATATATGTGGTTATGCAAAATGAGCCAGATTCTCGTCATGATTGCACTGGTGTACACACAAGTGATGCCACAGTTTCATTGAGGAAGGAATCTGATCCTGTAACACAGAGGGTTGCATGGTAGTTCAATTAAGTAGTTGATGTGTTTCATCCTAGAGTTAGAGGTGAGATATTAGTGCCTGAAGCAATTTTTGTACATGATTGACTTAAATTTGTAACGCTTTCTGAGATTCTTTTAAGGGGTCATTGTGCAATCATGAAATGAAATAACTGTTAAAATACTTCTGTGAAAATCAAAATACTGTATGTTGTCATTGTTTTTCAGGTATTTTTTGTGACTTTTTAGCTAGCTATTTGCAACAGAAGACTCTGTGTTACCACCTTACTCAAAACCAACAATATTAGTTCTTCCAAAGTCTTCAGGCTAGTAAAAAAATTTCCAGTATTTACATAATATCAAATCTGCCATCAGTAAAATAATATCACTAAAAATACATGTATATGGGAAGTATTGAGAATACAAAACCCTGGGCAGGTGCCTAGCTGAAGAAATTTGGCCAGGGAGCTGTCTGCCATGTGGAGAGTCTTCATGGGAAAACAATGTGTGCCCCTTGCTTTTGTTTGGGTGAAGTTTTCCACTGCCATAATGTCTCAGGAGGGCTGGTCCTTTAGGGTTATGGCAAAAAGGGAGCTTGCTTAGGTCAAGCTGGATGATTCCTGGCAGCTGTTATACAGGAGTGAAAAGAAATTGTCGATTGCTCTAATTACCTTGTTAAAGAGCTGCCAGGACTTTAGAAGTTCTGCATTCTGTTAGGACCACAAAAGTTACTTGGCCATGTGTCATTGTGGTAATATATACTTACCAACACCCCAAACATCATTGTAACACTTACTGCCTTCCCTTTAAGTGATCCACACTGAAAACAAGTCGACTTCTCACCATTCCTGCTGTATGTTTACTCACTGTATTTCACTTAGCTTGAGCAGTGAAACTGGCTCCCTTCCTCCCTCTCACCTCCCCTTTTTATTTATAACCCGTTTTCAGTTCTGGACTGAGTTTCATTCCAGTGCTCTGCAATTGTATTGTGTTTCATGATACTGCAGGGGAACATTTATATTTTAGAAAAAGAAAAAAAAAAGTTTATGTCTAATATATTGTACCACTCCCTCTCCTTTTCAAATGTGAGCTGTATCTCTTTAAATCCTGTGTGTTGCATTGTCTGAAAGCATTTTCCCTTTCTTTGGATGCTGGTCTATCTAATGTACTGTAAGTCATTAGGATCTATTTTTCTTACACAGTGTGCACTACTTTTGGATAGTCTCAGTTATTTTATTGTCAGTGTCTTCTGGAGCCAAAGAGAAAAAAATATACAGAACTCGTCTACAAGCTTTGTCTTTACCTTGCTATGTAATAGTTAATACTTTGTGGTATGTTAAGAGACTTTCTATAACGTGGCACTTCTTAAGAACTCTTTTTAAAAAGTAATAAACTTCAGCCAACTTGTTCTTTTTAGAGTGAAACTTCCAGAGTTCTTCAATTGAATCCATTCTCCTTAATAATCATCTGGTCTTGACAATAAATATGTCACCAAAGTTAGTTACTTTTTTGCAAAGAGAGATGGAAATAAACTCAAAATTTTATTTCATTGTTGCTAGCCTGTGAAAGAAATTGGAAAAATTAAAATCTGCAAAGAAATGTTCCTTTGTAGCTTATACAGGAAAGTAGGGTGGGCTAGAGTTTGTCAGGTAACCGATTATTCAGAAATGAGAAGTTATTCTGCATTTAGCTGCATTGCTTACTGTTTTCTTCATCATGGAAAAGAATAAAATGTGGTAACAATTTTCTGTATTTGGACTACTGCCGCACATAATTGGGAACAACAGAGCTAAAGCCTTGATTTTGGTGAAATGCTTAGTCTGCGTGTTGGATTAAAATGTGTGCAACAAATCACTCCAATTCTGTAATAATTTTTTGAACATTATTTTTTTATTTTATTACTGTAATGTTATTACTTTTCAGTTACAGACTTCGAGAACTGGGTCAGTTGCAAGAACAAAATTGGCATGAAAATAGTTGTATATTTGTTCTGGAAAATGGATTGCCAAAATACTTTTGAAAATAGTCAGCCTGAATTGTTCTGTACATCAAATGTAACTGATAATGTTAGTCTCACATGGTTAGTAAGCTGTTATTTAAAAGTCCTGTTCTTTAACCAGTATCCTAGGAAGACTAGATAATACTTGCTAGATAGACATGTTAAACAGATCATCTGTGCAGAAGTGGATTTGTGAGGCAGCTTACGGAATGGAAAATAAATTTGGGCTTAGGTGTGCCAGCAAGTCAATATAAGAGAACAATTTGCAACAAGCAAAGGTGAGGAAGACATGCAGAAATGGGGTCATCAGAATCATGAATTAGAGGATAATATTCCTGGGGCTGGAATATATGAGGCAGTAACTAACTTTTGTGGCTCACTAATACAGAATAAAGAGTTACGATACCAGTGGAAGTTATTTATTGCAAGTGTTAGGTATGCTTCCATAGATGTTTTTTACTCTTGTTAAAATAACGAGAGGCAATTTGGAGCTGTGATCTGTCCGCAGCACAGCTGTGGTATTTTGAGGCATTTCTACTGCCAGATTTATAACCCTGCCAGAAACAGTGCCTGAATGGTTGTACTCTGAGTCCCTAAGTCCAGTGGCATCTTAGCACTAGCCAGTGTTAAATCTCAGCCATTTGAGCTCTCTGCTGCACTGTGCACTTAGGCAGCTGAGAAAGGGTCTTATTAATAATATGTGAAGCCACCTCTGGCACTGGAAGTGAGCAGACGGAAGTGGCACAGTGATAATGTCTTCACATACCACAGCTAAACCTACCAAACCTCTGTAAGAAGTGCTAGACATCATAGGAAATAAGTTTTAAAATTTTTACAAAGTTTTGTTTTCTTTCCTTCTGAACACCCTCTGATATCTTTGCCATGTACTTTCCAATGATGACACACTGGGATCTGACTGGGGTGAGTAATGGTGTCTGGCTGGGGGGGAGGAGAGGACAGGGAGTGCTTAACAGTGAGTAATTATTTAAGGAAATGGCCCGTGTGGAAAAACAAGTGTTGTGATTGGATACATTTATCAACTGGCATTTCAGTGTCACCTGTGGACGAAGAATTATTGTGTCTGAGTTTTTAAATGGTTGGAAGTCAGTGCACTGAGCTAACATGGGAATGTTGTGTTGTGTGTCTGGTCTTGATTCAGACTGTGAAGCAAGATGTGTGACGTGTCCCCTGGTAGGAAAGATGGAGGTAAATAATAGTTATCCCACAGGTTCCTCAGCATGATCATTCACTTTTCTGACCAGTAGTTAAAAGCCACCAAGTCCTTCATGCAAAACGTGATTTCACGATAGTCTACAAGTAACTGAAAGGAACAATTTGCAAATAAAAGTGGAGTTACAAGCTCATGGCCCTTCCCTGTTTCTCTGGTACAGTGACACACAGAGGTTTGCATTAATGTTTGGGGAGGGGTATGTGTGTAAAGCATTCTGTTTGTTCTCTCTGTCCTTATCAGGAGATGCTAGTATGTCTGAAAATACCTAGAATCACTTTGAAGGACATTTGGAAATTGAGCCTGAAATGCTAAACCTTTGTGTTCTGTAACTCTCTGTGCTATGGTGATGCTAACTGCTACAGTCAGCTTGGTCATGCTGTGCTCTTGTGTCAGTTCTGAGACTCTCTGTAATTCTTAGAATTTTACTGCAAAAATTCTCATTTCAGGCACAGCACATCCTGCCTCCTGAAATGAGGCACATGGTGTTTTTCTCCATCATCTTTAAATGTGTTGTTACCTTCTCTGAAGAGAGTGAAATGATTGAAGTACGGTGAAACATACAGTGATGGAAGCTGTGTTTTTCCATTAACAGTATAGTTGTTTGTATAGTGAGAGGTATGGTATGGTTTCCAATCCTGTCAAGAAACACGGCTTTCTCAAAGAACTAAAATTTTAAGAGTTGGTGTTTCTTATGATATCTATGCTGCCATTGTGTCATCATTTACTTCAGATTTTAGATCAGACTATCTGATATGCATTTCTTTCATTCCTTGTTTTTATGGTCAGGAAAAGTCATAGGGGTTTTGTTTGTGCAAGGACCCCTGAATCAGCTTTGGTAAATATGATATGTGCTTATTTTTAGGATTCATTTAAGATTCTTCATTCATGGCTCAGTGAAAGCAAATTTTTTTAAACACTGTCTTTATCCCTGTTCCAAAAACATAATCTGCTTGATGTCATTCTCATATCATTCTTATTGGTGACATTTGCATTGATACTTTCAGAGTTCCCTTCTCCCCCATTAAATTTTCCCATGTGTAAGTGTCCAGCCACTGGACATTTTTGGTAACTCCTTTGGAAATCCCATCATCTGTTTTTTTCAAATTCTGATCCTGCTTTTTCTAATCTAAAAGTTGTGTTTAAGGCAAATTCTCCCCCTCTATAACAGACATGTGGTATCTTTTGTTATATATAGCATACTCAGCACCTGCCATTCCAGGCCAGGGAGAGATGGAAGCTTGATTTCTCATACTGTTCCTGCACCCGACTGCAGTGCTGCATTTTAATTACCCAATATTTTTTTCTGCTTGCAACTGCATAGGTGCTAGTTCTCTCACCATTTAAAATTCTGTTTTGTACTTTAAGAATGCCGTTGAAAAACCGAATTGTTATAAATCTTATTTTTTTTTCATTAGAAATACTTGTTTTGGATGCTTGAGGAAAAAACAGTTTAAATTTGCCTAAAGTTGTGTACCGTGTTAAAAGGACTCAGCTACATGAAACTCAGACTGCCAGCCTTATAGCTAGCGTTATTCTTTGGCTGTGTGAGATCAGTTTCCAAAAGAGCATCCTCAGGTATGACTGGTTGCAGTTCTCTTTTCTGATGGCTGGCCAAGCAGTGGCACGGGCTTTCAAGTGCAGTGGGTCACACATGGGCAGCGCTGAGTAGGCTTTGCAGAGACAAGGCTGTGTTTCTGCCTTGTGCAGTCTCACTTCCAATGTTCCTCTTTTATCCCCAGCTGGTAAAAAACAACAAACCAACCCACCAAACAGCAGAAACAAAAGTGCTGCTAGGCAGGAAAGTAAGTTGTAATAAAGATCAGCTTTAAGGTACTTCACTTGCCTTAGAGCCCTTTCTGACCTTTCTTTCATTATTTGTATGATAATGAAATATTCCTTTCTTTCCCTTTTCCCCTGTACTAAAGAGAGGGAAAGGTGCCAGTTTGCATTGCTGAGGTTGGTTTCAGTTACACAGCAGTCTTGGCTGGATTTGGGGGTTCATGCAGAATTTACCCATGCTAACAGCTAGGAGGAATGCTTCCTCCCTCCAAGCAACGTTCTTGGTTTGCTGATCAGCCAGTGTGCAGCACAAGGAACTGTGTGAGCTGTGCATACTGTGTGCTGAAAACTGGGAAAACAGCATTTATTTTATTGTTACCCATTTCTTTATGATGGCAAGAGATGGCATTTTCCTGTTTTCAGTAGTGAGATCTTGATCACAGTAAGATAAATGCTGCCTTGCTAGCGTTCCATCCTTAGACCTTTGCATCCATTCAGTTTCCGTTTATTTTAAGAGAGGTGGAGGAGTCTGTCAACCTCCCTAACAGGTGGTTATTAGTTTGGAAAATCAGGCTGTTAATTTGAAACATCAACAACTCTTTACAGGAGATGTATACGGAATGAATCTTGGAGGAAAGAGTGACCAGAATTTCATCCAGCGTCCTTGCACTAGCATAATTGTTTAATGTGGGCTCCATTAGTTAAAAAAAAAAAATAAAAAATAAAAAATTAACTGTATTTTTACATTAAAAATTATATTGTGCTTGAAAACAGAGGGTAACACGAACTGAGGACTTAAGATGTGTATCTGGTGTCGAAAGTCTTGCGTTGTCCTGGTACTTGGAGTCTCTTTGGTGCTGTCCAGCATTACTTGGAACAATTACCATTATTTATTGCTGTGCTTGGTTTTGATCAAAGGCTGCCAGTACTACATATTTCAGCAGCCTCTCTGGTGCTTTTAGGAACATAAAGGATCTTTTGAGAAGATAACTAGAATTATTTGATGATTGTGGCTGAAACAGGAACAAGCTCTAGATCAAAATGCAGCTTGATTCATTCCTGCAGACTTAATAGGCTGGATTCTTGCATGGTGTAAACCATCCTCATTCTATTGCCCTCTTGCTCTTTTTGACAGAATATGAACTTAATGTGGTTTTACAGTTTCTGCCATCTTCTCACTTGTCTGAGGCCCCCTGTGGAATTATTCCCTATCAAAATAGCTAAGAAGTATGTGATGAAGCATATAAAGTTGTTAGATAACTGTGACTAATGCCTTACTAAAGGCTACTTGCATGTGCTTCAATTTGCATTAGAAGTGACTTAAAACATCTGAATTACTAGTTGCGCATCTTTAAAAGATCATTTTACTAAAATAATTTCAAGTATCAACATTCTTCTGTTAAAAGGAAATTACCTATGGAAAAAAAAGAAGCAAAATGTGTAGTAGGGTTTTTGGCTATATTTTTTTCCCTTTCTATCTTTTCAACTCCTGACTGATCACTTGGTACCTTGTATTTGAATTTTACTCATTGAAGTAGTTTGGATAATCGCAAATGCCATGAATGTGTAAGGAAACTTTATTGTTACAAAATAAAGATTGCGGTTTTCAGCTCATATCCCAAGGCAGTGGCTTGTGGCATAGACCCTAGGGTTTACTGCATCTTCTGAAATCAGCAGAATTCATGAAACCAGACTTTCAAGGAAACCTCTTTACATGTGATACCATTCCCTTTTCATTTTGCCATTGTGTTAGTGGAATCCCATTTCCTTCTTATCGGCCTTCATCTTGTAATGTGTCAAAAAATCTTAAATTCCCTATTAAGAATGGTTTAAGTTTAGAGCTGTTTTTATTCAAGCCTCTGTATGGAGGAGGCTTGACATGTGGATTTCTCTGTGGCCATAGGTTGGTGTGTACATCCAAATTATCTTTTTCTTATGCATTTTCTGACCTTTAGAATTGTCCATTAAGAACGCAAAAGAAAATCATACTTGTGAAAAGGTGAAAGATTGAGAAAATAGAAGGAAAGCAGCGCTCAGCAGAAAACTGAGCATTAAGAGTAAAATCTATCAAGGCAAAAGATTAGGTGAAAATATATTCTATAATTCTCCATACTGAAGTGCTATGAACTTGGATAATAATAAAGAGGAGCTGGATTTACTTGGTTTTGAGTGCATATTTGACCTATTTCATGTTACTGAAACCTCGTGGAAAGATTTGCATGATTATAAAGTTAGCTTCATTGGGTTCACCATATTTCTAAGTCATATTAGCTACTGTTAAGTCATTTATAGCTTGAAAGCAAACAATTGTAAATGCTGATCCATTCATTTTCTACCATAAAATACAAGATGGGTTATTCACTACTGTCTGATGCGTGCTTCCCACTGCAACAGAGAACAAAATGACTCCTTTTTAAACTGTCTATATATAAACGGCATAGGGACAATCTACAATGAAGGATTTCATTCTGAGGAGGTACACTGGAGATTTCCTGTTGCTGACACAAAACTGTGGTGTTTCTAAAGAAATTGTCACCTATTGTTTTAATATTACGAGTTTTAGTATTGGGAGTTTTGCATCCAGTAAAGCATGCATTCTCATTTTGTTTGAGGATGAAGAATTGATCTTGGAACTAACATTTTTTAATTGATAGGTATAATTGGTCATGACTTATTTGTATTCAGTTGTGTGTTGAATGAATAAGATAAAGCTTGGCAATACTTGGTTTTGTACTACATGCTTCCAAAGCTGTATGTCTACAATAAGAAATAAGAAAGAAAGCAATGTAAGTTCTGACAAAAGCAAAACAAGCCTGTCTTACTAGGAAAATGAGAGCAGTTACAAAAATGCTCAAAATGGGAAAAGAACTTGATAGGAGCTGTAGTGTAGAAAATTAATATGGGAAGTGAAGGGACACAATGAGAAATACCAAGCCAAAAAAAGGCGATGAAAAGGAAGTAACCAAGGGTAAGGGAGATGTTATCAGAGATTCTGACCTATTTCATGATAAGGCCAACAGAATTGCTAGGGAAGAGGAGGGAGAAGTGTTCAGTAAATGTAGCTGTACTGTTCAGAGGGGATAGGACAGAAATTTTGTGTTTGCAATCTGATAGCATTTAAGGATGACATTAAATAGTAGTAATTGCATTTACGTATTTTTATACCGCTAGTCCAGCTCACCAGCACAGGGAGACTGAAAAGAGCTAGCTAAAAGATTCTCATATCATAAAGGTTAATTCCTCATAAATCTGGAAATACAGGACAAATTTCCAGAGGCTGTAAGAAAATTATTTTTGTTCCAGTATTTTAAAAGGAAAGAGATTATCTGGGTGGTTACAGGTGTGTTAAACAGGCAAAAGATAGAGTAGCAGTTATAGGAACTAATACATAGTTCGTGAAGAGTAAATGATATTTAGTGACATTTAGTACAAGTTTATCAGAAATAAGTCTTTCAAACTAACTTGATATCCTTTCTGAGAAGATCATGCTTAATTGATGAAGATAATTGTACCAATATAGCACTACTCTATAGCTTACAGGACTCCTTTAGCCATTTTATTTATTATAATCAAGAGTGGCTTGATTAATCAGCAGAATTACAGCATATGGACACAGCATCCCTGGATTGGAATGAAAATAAGTTAAATGATAGGTTTCAAGGTGCATCTGGTGTGGGGAGGTGGGGCAGATGGGGAAGTCATTCATTCTTAGTTCTGCCCTGTTTAATACTTTTTACTAATGGTTTAGTGGAAATGTATTATAGTTAACAAAGTTTGGAAGTGGCACAAAAATTGGAGGAATTTATAATGTCATGACTATAAGGCAGTGTGGATTACTTAGTGACCTTGGCTGAGGCACCTGGTAACTTTCAGTACAGACAAACATCAGGTTTGTAAGTTGCTGGCTGTGCTTACAGGATGCTGGACTCTGTCCTAGTGCACCATAGCAGATAAAACTTTTTAGGGTTGCTTGTGAAGATTGAACTGGAGTACGCACCCCGGATATACAGGAGACAGCAGGAGTTGGCAGTACCATTGTTTGGTTTTTGCCCTTGGAGAATGGAACAAAATAAAGCCTACTAGTATTTTATTAACATCTTAGTTTAATTCTGTCTGTTGGCTAAGTGGCCTGTCCTACCATAAACAAATCAAAGCAGATGTGTTCCACATGCCCTCCATTCAGCTGTAGGCAAAGCTTACCCACGTATCTGGTACAGCGTATGCCTGAATAACAGTGAAATCTGTCCTCAGAAAACTTCCTGCAGTCTGTATTCTCTTCCCTTGAGACTCATTTGAGAACACTTGTGGAAATAAACATATCCTAATGTTTTTATCAGTATTATTTTAATTAATGCGCTGAGTATTTAAAACAAACTGGTGTAAAGACCCCCTTAAGGATATTGCTGGAGATTAAACCAGACAGCAAAGGGGACCTGCAGAATCTTAGGTTTATCATACTCCTGGTAAAATAGTCAAAATGTATTTAGAATCATAGATTCTATTCCATGATTCTATGATTGTAAGTATGTAATACTCATGGTAAAATAGTCACAATGTATTTATGGACCTGCTTATTTTCAGTGGATTTGAATGGAAAGAAAACTTGAGAAAAAGCCTCTGCAGAACACTGCTAAATAAAACTGTTGGGCTGGTGGGCAATTTGTGTGCAGAAGACTTGCCTAAATGTGCTGGTTTTTGCTTTATTATGAGTTTTCTTGTGTATTTTTATTGTGATGCTGATTAGGTTTCCTGTCTTTGGCACAGATTACAGGACTGGCCCTTGCTTCACCTTGGTAACCAACCAGATGTGCCAGGGACAGCTCAGTGGAATAGTGTGCACCAAAACCCTTTGCTGTGCAACAGTTGGGAGAGCATGGGGCCACCCCTGTGAAATGTGTCCTGCCCAGCCGCATCCCTGCCGCCGAGGCTTCATTCCAAACATTCGAACTGGTGCCTGTCAAGGTAAGTTAGCAGCAAAGCTTCCCCGAAAGCTGCTGAAATTGTTACTGGATTAAGCTTAATTGAGTTACACTGCTGTGAATAACCTGTCCTAAGCCATTCTCAGCTATACGTGTGAAGAATGGAAAAAAATTGTCAGATGCATTACTTCATGATTCAGTGAGTGCCTGGTGTTCAAGAGAGTACATTAGTAACTTAGGTCATGTGAGAGCAGCCAGCATCTTAATGAATTTCTCACTGCCAGCAGCCCTTTCCCTTGGTTCTGTAATGGTGTTTTTCTGAGTGTACCATTCAATCATTCCGTGGAAGAATTTATTCTGTTTCAGAAAGCACTCAAAACATGCAAAAATCAATCTGTGGCAATACTGTTCCATTTATTCGATGTGGGATTTTTTTAGCTAAAATTTGTTGATTTTGGATTTATCTTGTGTGTCTTACCTCTTGAGCTACACTGCTTCGACCCGGAGAAAAGTGCCTGTCGTGCCATTTGAAATGCCCTATTATATATTTTATACAATTTTGGAAATGCATTTGCATTTGTTTCAAATCGTAAAATCCACCCAGATGTTGCTTACTTCTTTCAGAGCATGCCTTACCGTAGAAAGTCCTTACACTGCTTTTGGCTTTTATTCTAATACTTCCAGCTGTATAAATTCTTTTATTGTCTGGATGTCTGGCAGGAAACAGGAGAAAGTTAACAGGGGCAGCTATGTATTAAACTGATGTGGATTATACATTCCCAGGACCATATCTTTGGGGCTAGTTTATTTCAATGTCTAACATTTTCTAATGAGTTACAATATTTTTGAAAATAGGGGAGATAAAGATTATAAATCTATGAGTAATTTTATTTAATCATGAAATTCCTATGAAGGACTGAAAGGCATTCCATTGCATTAAAAATGTAGATATCCTCTGTAACAGGCCAAGTCCTGGTTGGTGCCTGCAGACAGGCAGAATGAACTTCGAGATGGACGTGTTTGTGTATGCCACATAATGTGCATGTTTTTTGACCTCAGCCATTCTGTTCCCCCTCTTGCTGTAAAGGTCAGAACTGAATTGTGCAGAAATCTGTGAATTGAGGTTCTGGACACTCCTGAAATCTTATGTGCCTAAATATGTGGCCCACACCCCTGAACTCATGCCACACCTAGTTATATTCCTCTTGTTTGTGTCACGGAAAAGCTGCAGTGACCTCTCTGATGGGTTTGTGCAGTTCGGAATAAGGCTACTTCTGCTTGCTGCACATTTCTTAGCATGCAGCTACATTTATGCTAATCTGTATGCAGTGCCAACACAGTTTTGGCGCTGTATGTTTGACTTGTACTTTCCAGTTTTCCCTTCTCTTGTAATGTGTTCATAATTTCAACAGATCTTCTATGGAACCACATATTAGCTTTATTTTTCATGCAATTGTACTAAATCCAGTCCTTTTGAAATCAGATAACATCCATTCAGACTGAAGACATTTCAGGGATTTCACATCCATATTCAGTCTAAATAAAGGAAAGCAGGTTAAATAAAATCCAGGTTCTCTGAAGAGAAAAAGGAACCATTATTATTGTGTGGAGAAGTCAGAAAAAGTAAAACGGAGGGAAGGGCAAGTTTATTTTCAAAAGTAAATAGAATATCACTGCCCACAGTTTGACTTTGTCTGTCTGGCCGAAAGTTAAATTAATATCACAGCTGAGATTTTTAAAGAGACGAAGGGGGAAAATGAAAGCCAAAAGGTGGGATTTTGAAACAGACATTGTGACTCAGGAGCATGACTTCTATTTTTTAAATTATTTTTTTTTAAAGTCAGTGCAGTGCCATGAAGTCTGGCTGATTACTGTTACTAAAGCACAGCATGTTGCTGCAGCTAGGGTCCCAGCAGCGGTGTGGTTGTGATAAGGGTGCTGAGGCTGTGCTAGTTCTCTGTGCCTCCCAGCACGGTGGTTAGCTCAGGCACAGCACTGCTCTGGCTTTGCTGCTGCACCCCCCGACCCGGTTCAGCCAGCCAGGGGATCTTTACATAATGCTCTGCGATGTGGTACAGATATGCCCCTTGGCGTTCCTGAAACTTCCTACTCGTGGCTCCCAGGGAAATTGCCTCTTGGCCTTTTGTACAGACATAATACTTCGCTTTTCAGACTACAAGACACATTACAGCTGGCTCTCTGGG
This sequence comes from Ibycter americanus, assembly GCA_035590275.1. Classification (NCBI taxonomy): domain Eukaryota; kingdom Metazoa; phylum Chordata; class Aves; order Falconiformes; family Falconidae; genus Ibycter; species Ibycter americanus. The sequence continues at coordinate 64,218,285 of JAVJGI010000050.1, read as the reverse complement.
ATTTATAAAGGGAGATTTGAAGGCATCATCTCCTTCAGCTTGTGTCCCTGCATTGAAACTGATCCTAGTGAGAAGCCCAAGAATTCAAGAAACTGGGTTTTACCAGCAGCAGCTGGTAGTCCTTGGGGAGATGGGGGAAGTGCAGGCATTTGGGTTGGAGAGTAGCAGTGCTCTGTTTGGTCCCGAAGGACAGGGAGCAGCAGACACAGAGCAGCCCCTGGGGACTGTGTTCCAGACCTCCACTGTCTCCTATTGCAATGCCACTCCTCCTCCTTTAGTCTCTTTTCTCTAGCTGTTACTAAGCCATAGCAACACTTTTGCAGCTAAGTGACAGCACACATGTTGTTGTGCTAAAATAGCTGTGAGGCCAAAAACTGGGGCCTCTTGAAAATGTCTTGAGCTTCCCACCTAGCCTGTGATATCATCTTTGTTGTTTCATTTTCTTGAGTGAAAAAATTAGAAGCAAAGAGAGAGAAATAAAGGAGAAAAAACCTTCCAAATTTATGAATGTCTAAGCAGATCATTAATAATTCCTCTGGAGACATTAATTATGGCTATGAAAGTTCTTGAATCAAATCCTAACCACAGCCTAAGGTCATGGGTGCTGATCTTACTGGAGTGATGAGTTAATCATTTCCATCAATAATGACTATGCAGTTCCCCATGCCTCTCTGTGAGGCCCCCTCCATGCACATTGCACACTCCTCCTCTGTGGCTCCTGCATCTTTGTGCTGGTGGACTACACACTGTAAGGAGTTGCCAAGATTTTCAAAGGGGCAAGTGATTTTGGGTGCCCAGCTTCAGATACTTTAAAGGAACCTGACTTTTGGCAGTCTGTGTTCTCTGCACACCATTCCCCAGATGTTTTGGAAAAACAAAGCAATAGCAGTTAGATGTTTAATGTCTGTAACAATAATAACCATGTGATTTCTTGCAGAAAATATTTAGAGTACTGTACTTAATCATACTTTACATAGAGTAATTACAAAATTAGTGTCTGTCCTCACAAGCAAGTATCATAATATTATGATGGGTGAAGAATGGATTTAGGCATATTTACTTTAATTTCTATGTAGACAAATTATTATGGCTGTTCTTGAGAAATGAATTAAAATGGGTGTTTTTTCCTTTTTTACATGATAGATGTGGATGAATGCCAAGCCATCCCTGGGATCTGTCAAGGGGGAAATTGCATTAATACTGTTGGATCTTTTGAGTGCAAATGCCCAGCTGGACACAAGTTTAATGAAGTGACACAAAAATGCGATGGTAAGAACTTTTAGAACTTTCTTCTGAAAGTAAAGGGGGGGAAAGTTTTCTTTTTGGGGCCAATTTTGTTTGTTTGGGGCCAACAAGTTTGAAACAAACTTTCCAGTCTCTTTTGCCTTGAATATGCAAATAGCATTCTTCACAACAAATATGAATGACAGTCCTTTCTCCTTCTAAACCAGAGCATCTTAAATATTGGCCCTGCAGCTTTTCCCAGCCTTTTATTCAAGTAACATTTTACAGACTTAAAGGTACATCTGAAACAAATCAACCATTAAAACTAAAAATACTTCTTAACTGATAGGTTGCATTAGAAATGCTTGAGGCACATGTCTCTGTGCATCATTTAACCAAAAAGTGTATATGACTGGAAGGTTCAACACATTCCTATCTACTCAGGTAAACTGTATTTAACATTAATGGGAGTTTGACACTGGTGAATGAAGACTGCAGGACTATGCTCTAAACTCATCCCTACAGTTGCAGATGTTAAAGAAGGACAACCATTTTATCTGCCCTTATTGGTCATCCTATTTTGGAATTACAGCAGATGCTAGATACTAGTGTGGAAATTTGTTATGTGTGATTATGGAATCTTGCTAATTTTTACCTGTGATTTGATAGTATTTTTTCTCTATATAATATAATCAGGCATAGATGTTCCCTTTGCTTTAGAAGAATTTTGGATACATAAGGAACAGAGTACTAAATTGTGTCAGTTGCACAGTTTTGATTCATCTTCTTTACAATGAAGTCCAGATAATGTTTAAACTCTTACAACTGATTCTCCTTTCAGTCATCAGACAAAAATCAAATTAACTTGAGCAAGACAAGTCTCATAGATGGTTAGTGATTTTGGAGTGCCAGCTTTCAATCATAAGGGTGTGCAACTGTGAGAGTAAGGTGTTCATCCAACACCCTTTCTTGCATCAGGTGCCATTAGGGAAACACTCAAAATTTTTTAGGCATTGTGGAAGAATTATGACTTACTCTTTCAAAAGAAAAATGCCTGTTTCAAGCAAAACTATAAATTGAATTACAGGTTAGGGAAAACAATTTCAGAAGAGTTTGTACACAGTATGGTTGTCATATTGACTGCTGATGGTTTTGGCAGAAAGTAACCCACATTTCGGGTAGAACCAACATTGCAAGTGTTTCCTTCAGTGGATGAAGTACCAAGAACATGGTGAATAGGGAAGACTGAACATGTGCCTAGTTAAGTGTTAGCATGTGAAAAACTGAGGACTGTAGGCTTGCATAGGCAGCATTGTATAAACACTCCTATGGTATTTTTCGATTGTTGAATCATGTAAAAAAAATCCAAAGAAAGAACAATAAAATCCAAACAACCACCACCTTCAGAGCCTGCACTTGGTCGTAGTTGAGGGACTGGACCCAAGAACCTGGGATAGCTTGGTTCAGTCTCAAATCCTGCCACAAATTTCCTGCTTCATCTTGTGAAATCCCTTTGGAGTAATCGCCTGGCTGCAAAGATAGAATGAAGTTTTCTTTCTTCAGTTCCATGCCTGTAAACTTTTGAACCTCCACAGACAGAGACTTACTTTCAGTACATCTTCATATTGCATACCAAGCAATTTTAGTTAAATTCAAATTCAAAGAATTAAAAGTAGCATCCTTATAGAACTGGCATGAAATTGGGTAGTGATTCAACAGTTAAGAGCATAGTCATCTAAGAACAGAATATCCATTCTGCTTTTTTAAATTATCCTTTTAAGTTGAAATCTCCAATGTAAGGTGAGGTATTTGCATTATAGTAATTAACTGTAATTAATACATAATTCACATCTGATCATGTCCTTGGTTTAACTTCCTATCCAGCAAGCAGGGCTTCTGGCAGCTGTAAGGTGTCCGTGGTCACTGATTTAGTAGAACTGGGAGCTACCTGCTGAATTACTAGTACTGTTTTCGTAGTGGGTCCCCATTAAAGTAAGATCATGATAGAAATCATCAGGTACAGTGAGAAAACACAACAAGATGGAAAATGAGGTGTGTTGGCCCAAGTTCTCTTTGTTAGCATAGCTGATGGAAAACTGTATTTTAAGTGTTACATTATTTCACTGCTTCATATAACCATTCCTTTTCCATTAATGCTGAGGTAAATACTTTTTTTGTGGTGACTGGGGGGAGTAATTTTTCCTGGAGTGACATTTACGTCTGTGAGTACATCGAGTATACTTACCTTTATGAAACTCGCATACTTAACAATGACAATGTTGCTTATATGAATGTCAACACTAATATAAATAGTGAAATACTGTTTGGGTTAGACTCAACCCTAAAATAAAGAGTGATGATTTTGCTTTTAAAAAGGTCAGACTCTATATAAACAGTGGCAACACTGACTTTAAGATAAACGTTGGTGAATTTGAGTCAGAAAATGCTTGAATCTGATCCATTTACGACTGCATTTTTCTCTGTTAATTAAGGACTTTATTCAGACCAAAATTCAATTTCCACATTTTTTGTCACTGAGACTTTCGGGACTCCTGTGGAGTATAATCCTGGAGCAGAAGCCAGAAGTCTCTTAGCAGTGCTCCCAGGGCACTCGGACTTGAGGCTTTGGCAACACCCTTGAAGTAGCACTGAACAAAAAGTCACAGCCCTCTCACACACCCAAGTGAGAAATGCGACCCACATCACGGACAGCTAGCAAGATGCTGGGGAAGAACATGTGTATAGGGGGCCCAAGGTCCTGCACCACTTAGGATGGGTTGGTCTGCAAGGTCTGGTTATCTCTATGCCACCCCAGTTCCTCCACTCCTTTCCTGCAAAGGCAAGGGGCCACAAAAGTATTAGCGCATCCAGTGCTTTACCTAGAGGAATAGGAATTAATAATTTTTGTATTACTAAATTTTTGTATTAGCGCCTTCACAGGAAAAGAGCAGAGATCCTCTCTACTTGCTAAAACACTCATTAACAGTCCTGTGGGACTTTGGGTGTTCCCCCATCTGTTGGGGCCAAATTCCAATTTAGGCGTTACATTTAAATTCCTCCAATCGTTTTTAATGACTACAATATTATTCACTCCTTGCCTTGGTCTGTTGGGTGGTGTTGCAGTATTTCATCTCAGAAATTTTTGTGGTTGGTGAAATCATTATTACAGCCATGTGTCTATCTGTTTGTAGATCTCTGGAGGAGAGGTTGGACAGAATCCTGTGATGCCATTATTTCTGGCTGGATTCTCTTTGTTGGGAGAGCAGCTGGGTCATTGTAGATTGCTGTGACAGGCAGTTGTCAATGATCACTCTAGAGAATAACCTCTCGCTCTGCTCTGCTTTCCTGATTCTTCTTGTAGGTGCTATGGAAAAAAGCGAGCTGTTTTTAAGCTCAGCTGGACTCCAGGTTCCTAGAAGATGAGAGCAGTGCTAAGTAGATACAGCTGCATTGTTAAGACAGACACTGGAAACCAGGGGGAAAGTAACTACACTCACAGGCAGGCTACTGATGGTAATTAAGGAGCAATTGGAGCTGGCATAAATTGTTATTCACATGACTGTAGATAACATAAACTCCTAGCTGTAGAAGAAACCCTGCAAGTTCCCTCTGTTCAGATATGCAGCTGTGATGAGGTATAGGAGGGTATTTGTTAGGGTTTTTTCTGCAGACTTTGAAAATTTTTCTGCATTGGATCTATGATTCGGTGATTTAGTACATGGATTGAGTATACAATCATGATACGGACTTCTAAAATCACTGACAAAACCTAAGAAGAATTATCGACATTGCCCAACTTCTGCAGTAGATCTTTCAGTTACTGTCTAGAAATCTGGTGAAACTTCAAGACATTCATTTAGCAAAGAAAGTCAGGAAAGGTAATTTTTGTTGCCTGCAGTTATCCTGCTTTGAGCTATAATTCTCTCATATTCCGTTATTTAAACAGTGCTTAGCTGTTCAGTGCTTTTATATGGGGGATTTCCAGGAAAAACCCAAGGGCAGTGAGAAGGATGGGTAATTCAGTAGGTGGTACGCTTCCCTTTGAGTCAGTATTGAACTGTTGCCTCAGTATGGTGCCAGGAGATGTTGTGCTGCTGGTGATACTGTGAGACAGAACTGTTAAGCTCCTGATCGCTATGGTCATTACAGGTCCCGTGACAGTGTTTTTTTAATTCCAGTGTGCAGAATTCAATCTGGAGGAGTTACGGTTTACTTACAGTTAGTAAATCCCCTCGGCAGTTCATGATTTTCATCCATCATTATTAAGCAGTAAAATAAACTCTCGGGCTTTTTGCAATTTACAGATACAGTATTTTCTTAGGTTCTGTTTCACTTGTGTTTAACTAACAAAAGATCCTGGTTCAAAACTGCTTATTATGGCCCTAGTACACAGGTTGGGAGGGATCTCAGACCACACTGAATTTGATCATTAATACAAATTATAAAATACCTGTTGTTGTGCCAGAACTGATACAGCTAACCTGCGCCTGCTTCTGTTTTTTTACTGTGAAGATATTGATGAATGCAGCACCATTCCTGGAATCTGTGATGGAGGAGAGTGTTCAAACACAGTTAGCAGTTACTTCTGCAAGTGTCCTCCAGGGTTTTATACAGCTCCTGATGGCTTAAAGTGCATAGGTGAGTAGAATCCTGTAAGTAAGACAGTAGGTGTCGTGAACATTCATGATTATCTAAAATGGGTAGCAGTGTACCAGAAACATATTTCAACTTGTGATCTTGAAATCCTTCTTTTATGTAGAAGTACGTCATGTGCCTATATATGTATGCTGAAATGAATTGTCCATTTGTAGGATGTTTCCTCTTTCCCTCTTTGTTGTGACCTTCCCTTTCATTTCTCTCGCTACGCTTTTTCTGTTATGCCATATTTGTTGCCTTAAAGATAGGCGGAACTTGTTTAACACTTCTCCTTGATACTCTTGCTCTCATGTTTATCTTTGATTTAGTCCATGTTAGAGTCAGCATTTAGAAAAGCAAATATACTTGAGAAAGAAGGTAATCGCCTCAAACAGATATTTTTTGTCCTTATTCCAACTGTTATGACTGTAATGCAGATAGGTTTCATTAAAGGAAGTAGTTTGATAAGCTGGGTGTGGGGCATTTGTATCTGCTTTCATGATGCTGATGATTTGGCAGTGGAGTTCTTTCAGGCTTTTACTGTGGCAGAGCAGAACCTGTCTTCCAAAGGCCAGACCAGGAACCAAGGACTGTATGAATTAAATGACTGCTGCTGCAGTGCCAAAGCCATGAAAGAGTAGTGTTAGCCCTTATATACAGCCTGCTCTGAAGCAGGTCAAGTATTCAATTAGTATTTTTTTCCTCATTTTTACACAGTAATTTCTTTTTTCACTCCCAGTGCTGAATTTTGAGCAATTATCGTCACTTGGGAATCAAATAAAATGTTTCTTTCCTCAGTTTTGGCTTGCTTCTTTAAATGCACATGCACAGGGCCAGCATTGCGGTTCAAGAGAGCACCCAGTGTTTTAGTACCTTTGGTAGAAAATAATTTGGGAAAAAATAGGAAAAAAATAACCTCGCAGACAGAAGTACCAAATGACACTAACTTTCCCAAGAGATCTGGAAGTAATTTGGGTTTTGATTCATTTTGAATGGTGCAATTCTATTTCTGCAGGTTGTGAGAAATGAACTATATTTCTTCCATTATCAAGAACAGCATTTTGGTAGATTGGATCCATACTGTACACTTAAAACGCCAGTGGAAGTTGCTTTTATTGCTTCAGATTAATAGCTCCTAAATGACTGTGGATCATTAAATCATTGATTGCTGCTTGTACTTAATCTTTATGAAGGAGATTCACCTTTCTGTAACAAAAGAATTCTAGAGATGCACAACTTGCATTTGCTTTTTGCTTTTTATCGTCGTTGCGCAGTCAGGACTACCCAACATTCACACCCATGTTATATTCCTGCAGTTTTCCAGCCTTTTTTACTCACTGTATTTGTAGGCTGAAATAGTTCAGCTAAAGAAATGGGTATTTAAATGATGACAAGCTGTGTTAAGTAATATGTCAGACTCTGAGCTATCATTAAAATTTTGGCTTTGTGTCCAAGGCAAAACGTGCTAAATGGGAAGCACTATTAATTATCTGCAGATATTTTGGATTCATGTCTAATATGCAGACTGCATACTTGCCATATTAACAAGACCAGAGCCCAAATCTGTATTCGAGCTGGGCAAAACATGTAATCTTGATTTAATTACAACATGCCTGTCTTAAGTGAAAAGTGTTAGCTGAACGTGTCTATTCTGTTAAGAGATGAGGAAGTGCTTCTGAGAAATTTATCCTTTATGGAACTCAAACTGAGCAGCACTGGAGCCAAACATCCAAAGGAAGAACTGGGAGTTCCATTATTACAAACCTTAAAAATTAGAATAGACAAAGCAAAGATGGTATCTCCTAGAGCTGAAGAGCAGTAACAAGAGCAGGACATCTCAACCCAAGTATATGAAGAGTGCTATGAAAAAAGCTCTGCTAGCCGATACTTGCAGCTGGCCATAAGTTTGTTTGGTCAGTGTTACTTCTCAATGGTTTTTTTATGCCCCGGGGGGGGGGGGGGGGGGGGGGGGGGGGGGGGGGGGGGGGGGGGGGGGGGGGGGG
>JAVJGI010000050.1:64119004-64210413 GCA_035590275.1 Ibycter americanus | reverse complement strand
GTTTTTTGATCCCCCTCCCCCCCCCACCCCCCCCCTTTCTTTTCTCTCTTTTTTTTTAGAGGCACATCTTTCTTGAAAGTTATTTTCATGGTGACTTTTTGCCTTTTCAAAATCCTATATATTTTAGTGAAAAAATACTCAAATATTAAAAGCTGAAACAGTAAAAAAGTTGTTTCTTGCTGTTCTTGCCTTATTTGTTTGTTTTACCATTTGGAACAGAAAAATGGAAGAGAAAAACAGAAAAAAAGAGTCAAATCTGATTAGGAGTATGGAAAGATTTAGCATTTTTCTCACAAACTTACTTTTTTCTGAAAACAATGTGGCTTTGGATAAGCTCTTACACCTGTAGGTCGACAAAGATGTTTGCTATGTGTTTACCTTTTTATGGCACATTGTGTGCTTGCCCAGATCCTGTGTAGATCCTCTTTCTACTTTTGCCCATTACTGCTTTTAAATGTTTCAAAACTTGGTACTGACCAAAACTGAGAAGGATTAGTTCCAGAGGGTGATGACAGGGTCTGTTAGAGGACTGACTTACTTCCTTATCATCCACCCCACGACCACACCAAGCATCTGAGTAGCTCTTCAGGGATACTGGAGAACAGTTTCCTCTCCAGGGAACACAGCTTTACTTGTTTTTTAAAATTGTAGATTAAGGAGTGTATGTATTTGGCAGTTTAGTTGGGTACCAGGAGAAAATGGAGGACCAGTAATAGAACTGAGTAGACTTTTTTCCCTCCATTTCAGATTTCCATTATATGATAATACGAGTGAGCTAACTAAAGTTTGCAAGCAAAGGCCAACTGACTCTTTTAGCTGTACTGCCAGTAATATCCATGTTCAGGGTTCCAGCTAATAAAAGGCAGAACCATCACAGACTCTCCCAACTTATCACTATATATCAATTTCCTCAAAATAATAAGAAACTTCCCTGCTTTTTTTGATATCCACTAGAATAGCTAGTAAACTCTGGAAAGCATTGTTACTTGACAGATGAATCCACCATGCCCTGGATAACTGAGATACTGTTTCTTTAGAGAATGGTGTCTGCTGTTGTAAGGTTATATCTGCAACTTTTTCCTCTACATTTTGACAGCAAATGTTTGTATGTTTTAGAAACAAACTTGGTCTGGTTTCTTGTACAGCATCAAATCACACCACAGCCTATATTGCATTTGACATGATGTGGCATATTGTGAAACAGTTGCTCAGTGTTTCAGATTGTATCTCAAGTGTTGATTTTTTTTAAAGTTTTTTTCTTTTTCCTCCCATCCACATTTTTTCTCCCTTCTCTAAGCTGGGGGATCTCTGTGCAATGTTGTTAGAGCTGAGTGGATGAAATCTGGGTACAGGGCGTTCTTTGTACAGCACGTGCTTACCCTTTTCAGACAGGAAGCCAGCACATCTCCATAAACAATGTGATGGCACCAGTTAAAGCTATGTTGTTCTTTCTTGCCTGCAAGCCTATATCTTGTCAAATTACTACATACTTCAGCTGGGGAAGCCATGACTGATGAAAAAAGAATTAAGGCTTTGAAAGCTGCAGTGCTGTGAGTTTATTGCTGTACATTGGTGGCTTTCAAATGAAAGCTTAAACAGAATTGATTTGGTACTATCTTTAATAGAGATGACACTGCAATTTTTCATTGGGGGCACAGAAGCGTATTTTATTATATGCTGAGTACATGTTCTATTCTATTTTTGCCTCCATTAATTCATTGCTGTTCTGTATTTCACTTCAGCTTCTTGCAGGAGGTGTTACACCTGAATCCAAAGCAGACCAAATATTATCTAGATGTTTCTGGTTTTCTGCCTTTTGTTTTCTGATTGTTGTAATGTTGCAAGTGCTATGCCATTGATAATGTAATCAGCCAAGAAATACGTACTTTCCCTTCTATGAAAGTCACATTCCTCATTGGACTGATGATTACATATTTGTTTCTTTCTCTTGGTAGATGTGCGTCCTGGATACTGCTTCTCTTCTCTGACCAATGGGCGTTGCGGCAATCAGTTCCCCCAGCCTTTTTCTAAAATGCAGTGTTGCTGTGACAGCGGCCGATGCTGGTCTTCTGGTGCAGCCACCGCTCCTGAAATGTGCCCAATCAGATCCACTGGTATGAATCAAACTGTATTCTTATGAGCAATGTTGAACACTGAATTGGGCAGTGATTTTCTTTTATCAGTAATGTTTTCATTAAAGAACTACACAGCATGGTTGAGGCTGGAGGACACCTTGGGAGATCATTTAGTCCAGTGCCCCTGCTCAAAGCAGAGCCTCCTGTGGCAGGTTGCTCAGGACCCCCAGGAGGCTAGGACGAGCAGACATAACCAAGGGGTTTTATCCGTTGCTAATTAGTGTTGTAGCCTGGTTATTCCAACCTTACCTGATACAGGTTTTGATTTCAACATCCTCTTCTAGCTCAGGTTGCTTCCTCCAGAGCCTTCTAATAGATCCCTATTCCCTCTGCAGTTTCATTCTCATTGGAAAACTGAGGTTTCCTTCCTCTTATATCTAGCTTTCTGAGGTGCCATTTATTTCCTGAAGTTTGACACAGAACATGATTTCTGTCTGCTACCAAAATGTGCTGTACTTTATCGCCTCCCTGTGTATTGAGATCCCCAGATAATGTGAGATTTGAATTTAGAGAAGATGGTGAACAGATTGTGAAATGAAGTGTGAGGGAGTGGAGGAAAGATGTTTTGGAGATTGTTTAGGACTGGAGACCGAATGAAATGCTTTAGAGAAGAAGAATACAAGAAGCTGAAGGACTGATGGGAGCAGCTCAAGGGAGGTGCCGAGTTTAGGGAGGAATGGGGGTCGTAACACTATAGCAGTGTAACTCCAAAGAAATTGTCAGAGGTCATGTATGGGAGTGTTTATTATTCTTGTTTTTAATCCTTTGAGTAAAACTGCGTAATACTGGAGCAGAGATCTATGATCAGAACTCTTGGAAGACTCTTCCTGGTTCTGTCAGTATCTCATTAATAATATTTAAACATGTTAAATGTCTAAAACTGGCTAGAATAATGCTAACAAAATAGTGTAAGCTGTTGATGCTCATATGAAATAGGAACACAAGGAGAAAACTTTCAGTCTTAACACAGTGTCTGCTTTCTTTACATACTTTCTAATTATTCATATCTAACTGGTGAATAAATTGGGTGGAAAAGTGAAGTAATTTGGCCAAGGCTGCAGACTGAGACGTGGTGGTGAAGGAGCTAGAACCCAAGACTTCCTGACTCATAAATCCATGCAAAGTCTTCCAGATCATGGTTACATGCCATTTTTTTTTTAGTTTTATTTTTTTTTCCTCTGACTTCAGATATAAATTGAGATGATAAATTACTCTTTTGAAAAGTGCTTTGAAAATTTTGAAAGCCCTTACGTCTATGTAAGGTATTGCTGTCATTATTTAATCAAGTTCAGTTATTCCTTAATGTATCCTGAGAAAGCAAGATGAGGAATTTAGAGCTGTCAGTGGCCCAAAGTCTCTCTAACTCTGAAATGGAAATTTACTGCAATATAAAGTGGAGCACTAGCTGCATAATGTAACCAAGTGGTTACATTTTCAATGTGGGCAACAGACCCAGATGTTACTATAAAATAGGCTGTTTATTGCTAGAAATTATACATGGAGATTAAAGTTGCAATAAAAAAGGCTTGCACTGTATTTCTTTGCATAACATGGCAATAATTGTTCATGTGGAATGACAGGGTTTACCATTGACACTATAAATAGTTTAAAAGTGGTATCTTAGGCATCCAACCATGTGTGTGTTCAATTCTCACCTCAGCAGTCCCTTTGTGTGTGCTAATTCCATTCAACCAATGGGCAGCCCCCGGCCATGACTTTGCAAGGAAGGCCTAGGCTCCTGGTGGATTGACTTTGGATCATTGGGTATTAGAGTGAAATCTAGATTAATCCAGAGTAAAAAAAGGAATACAGTATTGTTTCTTTCACAAAGATTGATCAGTGGGTTGTAGAGAATGTGTGATTAGAGAATTGACTATTAAAACCACCATCATTAGCAAACATTTGCATATTGGAATTTGTGTATGTACATGCACAGACACTATTCTGAATGTCTCTGTTTTATTACAGGTAAACCACTGATTGAGAGTAGATTCAGTTTACGTATGAATAGGCAAAATAGAAAGCTAGTAAACTGAACAAATAAACAAAGTACAATACATGATACAGTAAAATCTTCTTGGGAATGATTTAAAGGTTAAAATCACTCTAAGGATCAATAGAGGGAAATGCAGTGACACATGAAACAAACTAATCACCTAAGAACATTAAAATAAACGCAAAGATCACAATCGGGAAAAGCAGAACATTAGGCTACCATGTTTATTTAACAAATCCTCTGTGATTAGGCAAGAGCTTCTAATGCGTTTTACAGGTGGAAATAGAAGTGAGATGAAAGTGTTGAAGGCTGAAATATCCAGCTTAGTTCTTCCAATACTGAATTTATTTTTCAGTTCTCATTTTTTATATTGTTTCAGAAATTCATGCATCTCTGTAGCATTTTGTTTTCATTATATAATTCCTCTCCCCTGCCGTGCCATAAACTTTAAAATTTTGAAGTTCAAAGATATTGGCTGCACAAATAGTTATTTGTGTACACATGAATTGTGGACATAAATTAGGTCAGCTGGAAATGTCGTTTTTAATTGTGATACTCTGTGTGCATTCTTTTGATCACAAGTTCCAAACCCACACTTCCCAAAGACAAAAGAGTTGGAGGCACCAGGAAAAGTGGGGCAGTAGGGCAGATGCCACTAATAGAGATAAACAATAGGAGAACACATAACACTCAGCATAGACTGCTTACAGCAGAACAGATCATTTTCCTATCATCTGGAAAAAGATGAATTTGGTGTGGATCTGACTCTGTTTCTCTATGTCTACGCTCCTTAGACTACACCTCATTTAGTTTCTGCTTTTATTGGCAAAATTAATTTTCACAGGGAAATAGTGTTAGTGTATTGATTGTGTTAATTGGTTTTGCCTCATTGCTTATTTTTATATTTCTTTGTTTGTGGAGGTTAATTTTTAAGAAATCCAGTTGAAACGAAATTTTCCCTGTTCAGTATTTTTCTAAGTCGGTGGGAAGCTTTGTATTCAATTAACTTGGGATCAAGTCCAAAAGTCCTCCTTTAGGTAAATTTCCCACTGAGTTCACCAAAGATTCTGTTTGAAAGAAGGCTAAGTAGATTAAGATCAGGTCCCTGCCTCACTGTTCAGTTTCATATCCAGAACGTCAGTTATGTCATCTTTTTATTAGCAGTCCTCTGACAAGTAGTATTGATATCCTCCTGTGGAAATGACGATTCCTAGAACAAAGCTTGTTACTATGAAGAAAACATATAGACTCTGATTTTCCAGATTATTGAATGTTTGTTATTGCTAATCTGAAACACTGCAAAGAGGAGAGTTGAATTAAATGGAAAGGCTACAAGAGTCCAAAAAAGCATTCATGTTTTCATGTTTCAGATGAGTATCGCAAGCTGTGCGCAATAGGTGCTCCGCTGCCAGCAAGACCTGACCTTCCTCCGGGTCGCCCTGATGTATTCCCTCCACCACTCGTTCCTGGTGTTTACCCTCCTCAACCGCCAGAAACCATCTATCCATCTCGAGCTCCACCATCTCATGGTAAGAGAGAAATAATAACCTTTCCCTGCACCATTTACATTTAGCTTCTTTAAAAACATGTGTTTCTCAGGAGCAATATGCTCCCTTCAGCTGTTGGTATCTTTTGTTTACTTTATGTGGACTATTAGTCTGTGGATAAATATCCTTCTAATCATAGCCTGATTACTATATGTCTTACAGCAAGTGTACCTCATTGGTAGTATTTTCCCTGTTAAGACAGGATTGAAAAATTACATCCTCACTGTACTGAGGCCCATGAATTGCAGTAGTTACATTACTGTTATTTTAAGGCTGTTGTGAGCTTTGCTGCATGTCAACGTTGAGGAATGTGAATAGCAGTTCGACTAGGTTGTGATAGTTACTGACATTAAAGAACTTGGCTGGGAGAAAGCAGCTTCTTTCAGGTTGTTTTCCTCACTTGCTTGGCCAGGTAGGGAATGTACCAGTAAAACTACTGGTTTGCTGGACACTGAGGCTTGACCCAACACAAAGAAAGAATGTGATGCGCATGGATAGGTTAGACTTCTCTAGAGAAAGGAAGAACAGAATGCTGATACAATCCTTATTCTGTCCCTTGCTCAGGGAATTTACTACATTCCCATATAGTCTGCAGTAGGCATGTGCCACCTGAAATTGTTCAGCATAGCCACATACTCTTCTGCAAGTAAACACAAGCTTATTTCACCCATGCTCTGTGCAGATGCAAGCAGGCTCTGCTTGCGCTGGCACCAGCTGAAACAATTTAGCCTTGGTTCAGCACCAAGTTGAGCTAATAAGCCTAACAGGCAAAGTATGTTAACTCAGGGCTGACACTGCACTGATGTAGCTGCACAGCTTCTGGTCGGCTGGGTGCACAGCGCCAGCTCACGTCTGCCAGCCAAGGACCATATAGGCGTACATTCCAGGGTTATCCCTGCCCTCCTCTCACTCTGATACCTATGAAAACAGAGATAGCTGAACCAGTCTGCCTGCTCTTTGCTGCTCTAGGCTTTTTAGTAGAGTCCCTGCAGTGCCATGCACCCACTTTACCACTAGGTATGCGGAGACTTGGTCCTCTTGTGTCCTGCGAAAGAGGAAAATGGGATCAGACTTGCCACAATGAAAAAATTAGTGGCTGCTAGCTGTTTTCAGACAAGTCTGTAAGAGTCAATGTGCATTTTTTCTCTCCCAATGCTGATTTTACTGTGTAATTCACATTATCATGAAAGATAAATGTGGACTCTTAATGGAAAATGCTACACAAGTTGCAGATTATCAAAAATTATTATGATGAACTATTAAAATATTTTTCCAACTTTGTTATTTCAGTAATCTTGCCGGTGAACTTCACTGACTATTGCCAACTGTTCCGACACCTCTGCCTTAATGGGCGCTGTGTTCCCACTCCTGGGAGCTACCGCTGTGAGTGCAACAAAGGATTCCAACTGGACGTTAGAGGGGAATGCATTGGTATGTAGTTTTCTGCTGTAAATTACAGAGGGGAATTTTGTTTTAAAGAAGAAAAATATTCTTTTCCATACAATGTAATAACTCTGAGTTCTTAAGTACCGCGCCCTGCCCCCCCAACGCCCCCCCCCCCCGCAACCTAGTAAATAGACTTCCAAGAACTAATTGCTTTCAACTACAAACTTATTTTTACAGCAGTTTTGCCTTTAAGACAGTATTTAATGAATCTTGTAACTTGCCACAAAATTACACGAACTAAGGATTTCTTATTTTATTAATTTTACTAAACTAAGGATTACTTATTTTACTGTGGCTATAATGTGTTTATTAGTGACTGATAATGACCTCTTTAAAATGCTACCAGCTCTTCGAGAACGCAAGTGACATTGTTTAAAAAAAAAAAAAAGAAGCAGTAATGATCTTGGGCTCAGTAAGATTTAGAAGGCCTCTTTCAGCTCATCAGGAGTATCTTGTTGGGCTCTTGAGCCCTTTGATTTTGGAACTCAGCCAGAGCCTGATGATAGGAGCAAGGTTTAGCTGTCTTTTACATGCAAGATTTTGCTGTCAAAATCAGTGTCTTCAGAGGGGCTGGGAATGTGGAGGTGTGGGGTTAAGGCCTCTACCTCTCGCACATGCAGTACCCTGTACTGTTGAGTACTCCTTTTTCCCAGCTCCTGCTTAGCTTAAAACATGGGATCCTTTTACTGGGAATTCAGTGGTTCTTTCCTTTCCTTTCAGCTTGAAGCACACTATTTCTCCAAGTATAAAACAATAAAATACCCCTACAGACCTGAATAACTCAACCAATGTCTTAATAAAAATATATTGTCTGTGTTCCACAGATGTTGATGAATGTGAAAAGAATCCATGCATCAGTGGAGACTGTGTGAACACCCAGGGATCCTACGTATGCCAGTGTCGTATAGGATATCAGAGCACGCCAACAAGAACAGAGTGCCGAGGTAAATTATGGTTTTACAGCCATATCTGTACTATTGTATACATACCAGGAGGGAAAATAGTTTTAAAGCAAAATTTAACAGATGTGTTAAATATGAGGTGTTTAAAAAAAAAATAAATTAGATATGGCAGTAAAAATGATTAATCTGCCTGAGTTGGCTGTTCACAGACTGGGTTACGAAGAAAGACATTTTGTCTTGTGCTGAAAGTATCTTGGCACCATTTGTGGCTATGAAGTAGAAGAGACATCTTTTTGTTTTGTTTTGTTTTTTAAACTGTTGAGACATTTTTTTCTTCTGCTTCTTGAGGATCTCAAGGACAATTAGACATTCCTTTTTTGGAGAAACTCTACCTGTGAAAGACTGTTAAAAGGCTAGGAGAGGTGGGGGGAAAGATGAGTCTTCCAGTGGGTAAATACAAGAGTACAATGCCTGTGTGTTGTCCCTGCCCACTGTCAGAGAAAAAACTAAGCATAAATTACAGCAATGAAAACTTAAACAAGGTGTGGAAAAGTAATGAAGCACTGGGAAGGTCTAGGTGGGAAAGCTGTAGAATCCCGATTATTGGTGTTTTGAAGACCAGGCTCAACAGTAGTCCTGATGGTCTTCATCCTGTCTTCCTATGGGAGTGGGGAATGCATAGCTCTTCAGTAGTCAGCCCTCTGTCAGGGTTCTGTGGCTCCCAAACTGTCCTGGGGTAGGAATTTGACTGTGAAGGTGGATGCAGTCTTTTATAGTTAAGTCATAATGGGAGACTTCTAGCAGGAGAAGGAATGGCTACTTTGATATTCTGTAAGAAATGAAGCATCTAAATGAAACAGGATGTTTGAATGCTCAGAGTCCCAGCTTGTCTTCATATTTTGCTTTCTGCACTAAGAGGAGGGTTCCTTGAGCATGCACTCATTCTGAAGCAGACAATTTCTAAAAAGCCAGGCGAGAGCTATCTGTATAGTGTGCAATTTTTTTCTTCCCTTTGTGAATCAGAAAGATACTAGCAGTAGAGAAGCTTACTCCAATCCAGGAGGACATGCAGAGCCAGCACCACTGCTCCACATTGCTGGGAATATTTGACCTAATTGCTGCCAAACAGCCATGTTGTGGAAGCATCTTCATAGTTCAGCTGACTAGTGGTGAAGGAGTGCTGAAGTGGAGTCTCAGCAGTGATGAATTTACTCATGAGTCATTTTTGTCACACGCTTTTAATTTGACTGATTCATTACACAAACACATGGTTGTCAGAAGCCCAGTAGCTTAATGGCATTAAAGTGTGGTCACTTAGCAGTTCCGTTGCAGTCTATGGGAACTGTGCTTGCTTGACAGGCAGTTCAGAAAATGCTATGATGTGCAGAATCTTTGTTTTCTGAAGGAATTTTTAGGACCAGATTAGGGAAAAGAAAAAGGCTAGTGGGGTGCATTTGGCAAAATATACATATAGCATTGGTGCCTGCCAAAATCAGCATTTGCTGTAAAATTAATTCACATGACTACTTTGTATGTTGAGGTTTTATTTTTTGCATACACATATGTGTCTGTGCTGATACGCTTTTGCAAATGTATTCCTTACGTCTGTTCTTGAAAAATGAAGTCTCCATCATGAACAGATGTTTATCTATTCCTTGCTTAGAGGTTCCAGAGGAGTGCTTTTTTTCTGCATGATGAGTCTGATAGGTGACTGATTAAACATTGCAGACTGTATTGCAAGCTACTGATTCAACTATTATTAGGATCCCTTATAATTCTAGTAGGAGTTTGGCTGAATGTATATGTTAATGGGAGACATTGATGAATCAGGTTGTCACATTATGATTAGTGATCAAAATAAAAAATGCTTTTGAGTTGTAGAAGAGGGGATGTAAAATGGACCACAGAAAAGAAGTGAAATTTTATGGTGATTAGCTATGAATGTATGGGAGTCAAAGCTTTAATAGCTAAGTGCTTACTAGAATCTACCTGACATTTCTGGGAGGAGGAGGTCAGACCTTACATGAAGCTGGCAGCAATTGTGGGTATGTCAGTGAGAGGGGAGCTTTGAATTTTACAAGTTTCTCTGAGGGGGAAAAGAAAATAATCCACAATGTTATTTCATAATTTGAAAATTCAAATGTAACATAAACTAGTGGTGGGTCTCTGATCAGTTGTGTGTATGTAAAGAACAACAAGATTCTGCCAAGATTCTGCCATGATTTAGATGGCATCAGGTGCATAAAAGTATAAATCCTAATGAACTTTAAAAGCTAAAAGACTAGAAAATCTTGAGATGCTGTGGCATTTCTGCCTGTCCTAAGGAAGAAAACTGGTGGAGTAGCTGAAGCCAAGCTCAGGTACCACTGCTTGCCACAAAAGTGGGGTGAAAGGGACTGAGCAGAGAGAAGACTCACTTTTATGCATTGCTGATCCAATAATGCTTTTTTGTCAAATGAGTGGAGGTTTATCAAGCCTGTGTGATTTTACTGGAAGTCAAGGGGGCTGCAAGCTACCACTGCAGTGAGCTGTCACTTGAGCAGCGCTTGCCTCTGCTGGCCTGGTTGCTTGTTTGCAAAACAGTTATTTTCAGGGATTTCTTAGCAGCTTCCCAGAACTACCACACTGCTGAGAAGGCAACTACTGGTTCACAGTTTTGAGAGACATCTGTTCCACCTCAGATAGGTGTCTAGAGAGCAGGGACATTTGGGAGAACACCTTGTGCTCTGCTTGTTCCTGAAGCAGGGTAATGCACTGCTGTGGAGAAGGCCTGGGGAAGGGCGCCCCCAGGATATTTGGGAAGACGGTCTGGTTGCACAATAGATAGGTCTGCATGGGCTGGTTGAGATCTCTGTGAGCAGAGTCCCCTGTGTGCAGGAATCTCTGGGAGATGGTCCAGGCCTTGATGGAGAACACTGAGCAATCTGAAAAATGTCTAGACAGTCTGTCTCAGCATCTCCTCTCCCCTCGTTTGGAGGAGAGGGAGAGCTGCCAGCCTCGTGTGATATCACTATTCAGGTCCTCCAAAGCACTTGCCAAGCACCTCCTGCAGAGAGAGGGAAATGAGGAGCTGATGTTTCAGATATAAAATAAGCAGGAGAAATATCTTCTGAGGTGGGAAGGTCTCGAACTTTCCTGTTATCTTACAAAGCAGCAGCAAAAGACAAGCTTCCTCCGTCTTTCCTTCAGTAGTTAGCTATTGTTAAGTTAAACTTCAGTAAAAATATTTTCATGATGAACAAAAATGCAAAAAACCAACTGAAAGGGTATGATTCTTGTTTGACCAAGCTGCAGGGTAATGTTCACTGAAATTCTTTCACAGCAACTTGAAATTTCAAGCTAATGAACATTTTCCATCCCCGTAACGTTCGGTTATGGAAATAAAAATAAATCATTTTTCAGGTGAATATAGTTTCCATGTAGGGTTAAAGACCTAGGGGAAGGGGAAATGGGAAAAATTCCTCTCAAGTGTAAAAAAGAAAAACTCCAAAATGTTATTTTTCTTTTTGGTTGGCTTTCAGACATTGACGAATGTTTACAGAATGGTCGTATCTGTAATAACGGACGATGCATAAATACAGATGGCAGTTTTCACTGTGTGTGTAATGCTGGCTTTCAAGTGGCAGCTGATGGGAAAAACTGCGAAGGTAAGACTTTTCTGAAGTTATTCAGTTGCAAGAGGTTATTCACGTCAATGAAAAAGAAAAGGACCTCTGGTGGGGGGGAAGGGAAGGAACAAGGAATCAAGTTTCTAAATACCTTTTGCTGTATCTGGGAGGGCAAATAAACTGTCTTTTGCAGCCAGTTCTGGAGCCTTGGCTTGGCAATCCTCAACGGGATGTCTGTCCAGCAGGAGAAATAGCACATACCACTATCACAAAATGCAGTTTCTTTGATGGGAGTGGTACATTCTAAAACGGAGCACAAGTCACATGCTGCCTGATTTTACTGTGTGTTTAACAGCATGCTTTATGGGATCTTACTGGGTGACTAGCTATGTGTTTTATGTAGATGCAGTCTGGTCTGACCCATAAAAACTGTTTTAAGAAAAATTTGTAAACATAATTGATGTGTTCCTACCTCCCAGACCTTTAGTGAAGGGGGAAAAAAGAAGAATGTTCTTTATCATGCTTCCCAAGGTCCTTGGGAGGGTTCCCAATGATCTATTCATACGTTAAAGGAATTTCAAGCGCTGTTCTTAGAAACATTTTTGGCAGAATATTATCTCAGTGATTCAGCTCTTAAGACTTTATGCCAAAATTCCTGGTTGGGATAGATACACGATTTTTTATTTATTTTTTTTTTAAATCATAAATTATTTTTGTCTGACTTAGCCTGTAAGTAAAAAGAAAACACACCATGTCTAGAAGTGTAATTTCTGTCCAAGACAGCTGCAATATTAAGGAAAATAGCACGATTCCGAATATATTGTAATGTCATTATGATCCAGTGATTTTATGTGCTAGTAGTGATTCTGTTAATCCTTGGTAGAGACAGACATTTTAAGACTCTTTTTTTCCTGACTCTTTTTTTAGATACAGTTTAGCACTATAAGCTGCTTTTTAAATATCTTATTATGGAACTATATTGACTAAATATATTTGGAAATGAATATATTTTGGAAAAAAACTTTATTCTGATTTCTTCCTTTCCCACCAAATACCATGTGCTAATAGTAATAAGAACCAGGACATTGGTGGTCTGGTAAAACATTTTTAATTCCATTGCATATGTTGCCAGAATGTCTGTTGCATCCACTTATGAAACAGTTTAATCTCTAGCATTGTAATGCATTGAGTTTTGTTCTTAGGAATACACGTGCACACACACTAATCAGTAAAGACCTTGTCATTGCACCTATGTATAGTCCTTTAGATGAAACTCGTAAATAGTGCTGATTTTTTCAGATGTAACATCCAAAACTGATTTCATTTGTGCCAGGACAAAATAAAGACAAAGAGGATAGAAAAGCTTGCTCAAATCAAGCACAGAATTCTCTGTACTGTCTTGGTGTTTGTTTTTTTTTTGTTGTGAGTACCTGTGCAGGGTTCAGAACAGCAGTGTCTGGGACCTTTCCCTATTTGAATCCTTCATGTCATTAGGTCAGAGGGTGAATAATGCTGGTATGAAGCCAAGATTAGTAAGTACCCTCCTATGTGACCTGTCATGCTGAATCCAGGGAAGGGGTAGGTTTCATTTTAAATGGAAGTTGATGAAAGTGCTCACAGAATGCGTGCTTGAGCACAGTGCTGGGAATTCTCCCACATCATAAATCTTAGATTCATCCAATGGTGGTCACAAAATTTTTTACTCCAAACAGAGATGCCCACTCCTCCCCTTTCAGGTGTTCTTGATAACATAAAATTGTGTTTACTGTTTCAAATGGGAGGCTGCTTCTAACAGCTTCTATTTACACCAAGATATCAAGCCCTCTTCAGTTACATATGTTTCTCTCTTTTACAGTTTTTACCAACTGGCAGTTCTTATAGCTGTCTGATTTCTCATCTGTTTTTCATTCTCTCTTGCCCGTTCCAGATGCTTACCTTTATATGTTAATGATACATTATGAAAAAAGAGAGTCATTGTTTTGACACATTCTCTAGGATGGTGTGGTATGTCCCATTGTATGTTTCTGATTATCGTATACCTCTGACAACTAAGAAAGAAATTAAGGTTTATCTTTTGGATATAACTAGTAAGAGCTTTTTTACTTAAATGTTATGAGCATTATGTCTATTATGTACATTTTCAGATATGGATGAATGCAGCATAAGGAACATGTGCCTCAACGGGATGTGCATCAATGAAGATGGCAGTTTTAAATGCATTTGTAAACCAGGGTTCCAGTTAGCATCTGATGGACGTTATTGCCGAGGTGAGCACAACAAATTACAGGTTCCCAAAGCCTATGAGTCATATCCCTCTGATGGCTTCAAGAATCACCTAGTTTTCTTACACTGATCCTTATGGACAAGAAATACTGGGCAGAGTTCTCATCAGACATGCTTTTTTTAATTGGCTAGGATGATCTGTCATAGCGCAAGATAGTACTCCATCTTCTCCACAGTGTTGAGTAACTGCCTTAACCAGCCAGTGCGAAATATTCTTTGATCAAGGACTGTGTGATCTGACCTAGTTAAGTTCCAGGTCTTTTTGCCTATGACGTCTTCTGCAGTTTGGCTTCAGTATATCTAACTTGTGTTTGGCTTTTTAAGTTTTCTGCCTTTGGCCACCCGAACATCCTGGCTCATTGCCTTCTTTGAGTTTTTCTCCCATTCCTGCCTGGGTGTTCCTAGTCAATACAACATCTGCCCAGTACCCTGTGTGACTGAGATGCAGACATGAGCACCACAGCAAGATTGTCCTTTCCATTTCTTGCACTAGCTCAGCAATACCCCCTGTGGGAGATGCTGCACCATTCTGGTTGCTGGTTACATCATCAGAGTTTCCGTTCTGTCCTGTCAGGAACTGGAAGTTTTGTATGTATAAATCTTCATGTTTCAACAAGTTTTATAGGCACAAAGCAGAAGTTGAAATAAGGAATAAACAAGTGCTGGGGTCAAGTTACTTACATTTTTCTTTTGAAAAATGTAGTCTTTCAACTGTTGGAATCAAGGCAGAAAAAGTGCTTGCTTACACTTTGTCAAATTTAAAAAAAATGTCACACTGGATTACGCAGCAGCATCTTGTTGCAGATCAATAACAAAAGCAAATGTTTGAATAAATAATTTGGTTTTGAGGGTTAGTGACATGAAAAGGGAGTTAATTTGCATCCCATTGCTTCTTGAACACTGTACCAGTCTTAGATCTGAACTGCATGGTGTCTAGACTTAGACTTTAGATCCAAACCAGGCCAATAAATCCAGTAAAACATCCAGAACTTCTCTTGCATTTGATAACCTTTGCACTAGCTATGCAGGACAGTACTACCCAGCCTCCAGGTGGAGGAATCGTGTATTTCTAATGAGATGACCTCATTCTTGCTTTGTAATAGGGTTGTTTTGATGGGGAGACTGAATTGTTCTTTAGTTTCTCGAATGAACAAATGTGCAGATCCATACAGGTGTTTCCTTAGCTTAACAGCTACTGGCTGTGTTGGCTGCAGCCTTTGCACACTTAGAGCAATCAGCTTCATTTCCGTTCTTCCCTGTTTTCCAAGTGGTAATTGTATGTCTGTGCTTTGCCAAAGCTTATTTTCCAGCTGGTCTGTGTGTGGGATGGTAGCGACACTTGGTCTCAGACTTGGTGGGGAAGAACTCGATGCCCGTCAGGCCTTGGCAACTCAGCCAGTCGTTTTCCCAAAGACCACTGGCTGCTCCGTGTGTCGTTAGCAGGGGTGTGACTCACTGATGCAAGCTCAGCCCAAATGCTTGTCTTGATTCTTGCCTTGAGCATCTTTTGGGTTTTTTTTTTTTGTTTTGTTTCTTTTTTTACATCAATCTGTGCACTGAAATGCCATCCAAGAAGATGGTATGTAAATTGCCTCAGACTACTTAAAAACCAATGATACTCAACTTCACAGCCTCTGTTACATGCCTGCTGGCTAAACAGGGGTATGGATACAGCCAAAAAGAGGTTTCTGGCCCTAGAGAAATGTTACTTCTGTGCATCAAAGGAAGAATATTTGAAAATTATCCAAAATTGCAGGCAACTCAACTGATTCCTACTGAAAGTTGGAACAGATCTTATAGTAAAATGAAGGATTTCTCTACTGCTTTTCAACACTTACAGTAAGCCTTGTTCTCTATGAATGAGCATGCAAACGTTCATTACATATTAAAATTGCTGTTGGGTCAATATCAAACCAGATTTTGAGACCTTGACACTCAAATTACACTTTTTCCCAACTTCGTATTTGTCTCCTTTCTTCCACTTACTCAAAGTATCATGAAATAATTCCCAGGAATGTCGTGGTGAGAGAGAGCACAACTCTTTGGTAAATGTCTCCAGTCATGTTAGTAACACTTTAAAAGACTGACCTTCAATAATGTCTTTTCCTGTACATTTTAATGTTTATCCTTATTGAGTCCTTTCTGTATACACCACATGTACAGAGTAAATAACTTCTGTCCTACAGAACGGTTAGCCTTTGAAACACTCATTGTTCACACTGCATATCCTGAATTTGTTGTGAAGTGAATGCATTAAGATCTTTCACAAGCTTAAACTCTTAAGATCATGCTTCCACATGCAGTTAGTGCTCATGCATATTGGGAATGTGTGTATGCACAAACTGACATTTCTGCAGCAAATTGGCTACCTGCCTGAACAATTTTGATATGGAATTGAACATTTGTCTTCACCAAACTCTTTAGGGGATCAACAAAGGAATATAAGAATTGCAGTGTGCAACGCTTTGCTCCTATAAACATCTCATTTGATGCACTGTAAGCTGAACTTTGAGCTAGTAAGAAGTATTTCTAACTTGAAGTTGGGGATACTGCAATTGACACTTAGTTCCATAAAACTGGATTTTAAGTGTAAGTACAGGGCATATGCTTGGCTGTCTGGTAAAAAATTCCACTCAGGCTTTATGAAGTAATGTGCCAAAAAAGAATGTTACACCATGGTCTTGTATATTCCCTGTAATACAAGACATACTAAATTTATTCACCATTAGCTTCTTTCGCTGATGTTTTGCTGATGATTTTTCAGAAATACTTACATCAGGCAGGGAGAGGTTTAAAGCATTCCTTCTGTTCCATACATTGTTTCATCTTTAGACCAAACAGGAATTCCCCAAGTTGAAAGCTATTGCAAGGCAACTGGAAGTGGCAGTTTAGTAGTCTGAGCAAATTTTTCCTGGTTAAAATTAGAGGACTTACTGTACTCAGCTGGCACTGCTGAGCAAGCTAAGCAGAAAAAGCGAAAACTCATTGAACATGGAGAACAAGTCCATTAGTTGGTTTTTGAGAACCAGTTTGAGGAATTCTGGCAAAAGTCAGAAAAATGAGTATTTTTGAAGTTGTCCAAATGGTGACTTTTACCACAGAAGACATCGGAACCTTATCAAGGTTAGAAATTTGGACTTTTTGCCTGTGTGTGTAGTTGATTTACTGGGTGGAATCTCAGCCCTGATAAAAGCAGAAGCTTTTTACCCCATCTTTACTGAAGCTAGGCTTTCAGCTGATCTGCACAGTTCTAAGTGACCCACTTTACCCTTCCGTAAAACATATATGACAGTATTTTCAACACATTTGTAAATGGATCCAAAAGAAAATAGATTGCACATTTCACCCCTTACTAACTTACAAAATCTTTTTAAAAAATGAGCTACAAGAAAAAGAAAAAAAGTAACTTTGCCTTTCTGTTTCTGTAAGTAACCTTAAAAAAGGAAAGTTAATTTTTAATTTTTCTTTTAAGAGAACTTTTATCTTGCCAAAGGAATTCAGTGTAGACAGAATAACTGTCTGCACTGTTAAACAGTATGAGCACATGCTGAAGTCCCAACTCCGTTTTTACTTACAATGAGTAAGGACTAAATTTAAAGTGGGAAAAGCATTTAAGATTTGTCGGAAACAGAACAAAAGATTGCAGGATGAAGTAGAAATGAATTGAGCCCATGTACTTAAACATAACTTCTATTTTAAAATGCAGTTTGAAAAAGGAATCTTGGATCATACAAGCTGTGTTTTATGCCAAACAACACAAACTAAGTAAAACACAGAGGTGTTTCACTCTCAATTTGCCCTTTTAAGGTCAGAAAAAAAGGAAATTGTCACACACGCTGTCTCTTGTATATATTATGGAGAGTTGTTATGAAGTGATTATTTTATAAAGGTTATACATACTTCCAAACAATATTTTAAACACTCCTTTTCTTAATCACGTATACAATAATGGCACACTCTCTCTGTCTAGAGAATGATCTTACTATTAACAGGATGCACAGCCTATACAATTTTTGTATTAATTTAACGTCCTTTTGTGATAGTCTAATATTATAAGGCTTCATTCTTGTATTTCATTGCTAAGGGCCTTATTGTTCAATGTACTATTGTTGGGCAAAGATGGTAGCTTGTGCTCAGCAATTGCTCAGGGCTCAAATCATTAACAAATTCCTTTCAAACTGGAGTTCAGTCTGTCCATTGAAAGTTTATAAAGTGGGCTGTAATGAGCATCCGATAGGAAAACCCAATTGTCATGCAGGTCACCAGAGAGACACTACATGTGGGCAGGGTCTGACTGTGGAGATTCAGATGTGCTTCCAAAAACTGAACCCACAGCAGAAGGAAGGGAAATACTGTGGTGGCCCTGTGAAGGTACCTCGTAGCAGGGGTCAAAGATTCAATTTGCTGTCTGGACTGGTTTCTTACAGCATGAACTAACTGTTAGCACTGAAAGGGAATGCCCTGTTACACACTACAGAAGTCCTTTTTTTTTAGTAGTCACAGTTTCCTCCTTCCTCTGATCATGTTTTTGCCTGAATGACCCTTAAATCGGAATATGTACCTCTTGGGAACAAGTTAGGAAAATGTAGTCCCTTTTTGCTTTCTAAGGACAGAGAAATTATTTTGTTCTGTTTATTTCTCCTGAATTTTGCATTTTCTTCGTCCATTTCACAAAATGAATTAGTCATTATTCCTAATAAAACACTTACTTGAACTAGTTTCCATTTACACTTGATATTTTTCTATAGGATGTATTAAAAATAAGCTGCACAAATGCAAGTTTCAGCCGGGCATTGAACACCATGTAATTTAATTTCTAATAAAGCTCATTCTGTTCTCCAACAGACATCGATGAGTGTGAGACAGCTGGAATATGCATGAACGGGCGCTGCGTGAACACTGATGGCTCTTTCAGATGTGAATGCTTCCCTGGCCTTGCAGTAGGACTGGATGGACGTGTGTGTGTCGGTAAGGCAAGCTTAATGTGTGATGAGTCACAATTAACCAATGTTAAGGCATTAATGCTAGACTGATGGACAGATCAAGTCTGAATGTAGAATTCACCAAATTTTTCATGCATTGTTGGGTGGTAGTTGTAGTGGATACTAATAGCTCTGGAATATTTACTGTAATAGCCCATTTTGCTTTTTTCTCGTTTCCTTTGCATTTCAAGAGAAAAAATGTGTGGGCCAAATCACAAGGTCAGGTAGACTATACAGCATAGTGCTATTGGGGGTGAGTAGTGCTGTATCAGTTTTGAGTAGGTGAGAATTTGCCCCATTTCTGTCGATGTAGGATTCTTCATTTGTCACTAAGCTTAAAGATGTATTTTACTCTTTCACCTCTTCTTAAAGTAGGACATACCAATTTTTCCACTTCTACCTGTTTCTTTACAAGTGAAAGATATTTGAGGTGCTTGATTTTAAAATTCTAAATTTTATTTAGCAGCTATTATGGACCAGATTTTTTAAAATGAGAAACATCACCCCTGGACCTGAGAAGATCAACTTTTAAAATCCTATGCACTGTAATAGCATTACTGCCTTTTTCTTTGTTTTTTACTAGCAAAGAAGGATTTTTCTAGTGACAACATATTTTGTGATCTTGTCGTTGTGGAAATTTTTTCCTTTTCTCTCATTCTGCCTTTTTTCAGGTATAAAATGAAATAAGCTTTAGTGTGGCCTTAGTGGACTTAATCCAGGGTGTTGCACCAGTGGTGATTTTAGCCTTGATGAGTCAGAGACAACTAACAAGGCTGGGAGGGGGAGATAAAATACTTCTTGTTAAAATCAAATCAGTCCTCTAACTCTGAAAGTAAACAGTACTGAGGGAGTTTTTTTGGAAGTTCTGAGATGATACTTGGTTCTAGCTCTGAGATGCTGCTACTGGGCTTGTCAAGTTACAAGTCAGTAATGTCCCTGTCACATGGCAGAGACTTTGTCCGTTTTCCCTATGGCCTCTTGCTAACTCAAGGTTAAGTATTGATTGTTCCCCTAGTAGTTCACTAATGCGTGTTAAGTTATTAAATGCAGTAACTAGTTTGTATATCTGAACTCTTGGAGCATGAGGAACAAGAATTTCCTGTCCCAAGTAGGATGAGGGTATAGGTGGGTAAAAAGCATAGGGAAATGATGAAGTATGCTTTGTTTTGACAGCTGTTTTACAGTGGTTATGATACCCAAGCTACATTTAATACTTGTTGTAATTTATGGCAGTATAGTTCCTATGGCATGTTTAAGAGATTTCTTTCCTCAGATACACATATGCGAAGCACGTGCTATGGTGGCTACAAGAGAGGACAGTGTGTGAGACCGTTAACGGGTGCAGTTACAAAATCAGAGTGCTGTTGTGCCAGCACTGACTATGCTTTTGGGGAGCCTTGTCAGCCCTGCCCAGCGCAAAATTCAGGTATGGCCTATTTACTGGTACATATTCAAATCTAAGCTTTAGTCGATAAACTATTTTTAGAAAGGTAAAATACACTTTTGTATTAACATTGCACATTAACATTAGCATTAACCCTCCTAAATCAGAAGAGTTAAATTGTTGTATAACATGTTATATTTTGAACAATCTGCGATTTTGCATGTTGGGGGAGTACAAGGGAGAGTTTTTTGAGGCAACAGTAAATGCCAGTATCTGGGTCCAGAGTTGTTACATGCATTAAAACAGATTTTCAGACAACAATCTCTATTTCGATAGATGTGGATAATGAAAAAATATATTTTTGAACTGGAGTTATTAATGGAAATACCTTGAGTAATTCCTATATATATATATATTTTTTTTTTTCCAAATCCTTATGCACACCTGTGAGTCAGATGTTTGCTGCTTGAATTTTGTATCCTTCAAGTGATCTGGAATTGTTTATACAGTAACTAGCCTTTGGATAGTCAATGCAAA
Organism: Ibycter americanus; assembly: GCA_035590275.1. Taxonomy (NCBI): domain Eukaryota; kingdom Metazoa; phylum Chordata; class Aves; order Falconiformes; family Falconidae; genus Ibycter; species Ibycter americanus. The sequence goes on along the minus strand of JAVJGI010000050.1, from coordinate 64,189,593 downwards.
AAGAAATGTCCAGTTAAGTTGCTTGAGAATACTTGAGTCTGTCACCAAAATCCCCACCAAGCAAAGTTGTCTGGAACATAACTTCTTCCTGGCAAGAAAGCAATCCTAATCATTCTCATGGGCAGAATCTGCTTTCAGGAAAGCACTTCTTCCAAGAAGACTGTGCTGGCACAGTCCTTGCTGTGAAGCCAGTAAATAGACGCCCTGGTTTCATGGAGGTGACTGACTGCAGGGAGCTACTGTGAAGCCCGACTTTGTTGAGTGATTCTTCTCACTCAGCAAATCTGTTGTTGCATGTGAAGAAAATATGCTATTCAGTATGTAGTTCAAAAGCATCTCATACTAATGTGCTATCTGTTTTGTAGGCAAAAATAATTTCAGATTCATTTTTTTAAATCTCAGTTTTGATGGATAGATTTATGAAAAGCATTAGGGAGACAAAACCAGTTGGAACAAATTAGGCTGGTTGAACTGATGTGAGCTCTTCAGCAGGAACTTGCTGACCACGATTTTGTAACATGCTGTGTTGTTTAGAATAGCAAAACACCAAGGAAATGTTAGCAGAACAGGAAGGAGCCTTTCTAGCAGCCTCTGCTGATATCAGTGGGCCCTTCTTATCATATGGTAGAGTTGAAATCTTTTAAAATGTTGGACTCTGTATCATTGACTTCTGTTTATATTTGAATTACTTTAGCAGAACGTTTACATATGTGGAAGCTATTTTTCCTGTGTTATTTTACCCATCTCTTCAATTGTTTAAGAAATGCCATCTCATGTAGAGTGAAGTGTAGCACTGCTTTAGGCTTTGAGTGGGGAAGGGAAGGAGAAGATTTCTTGTGAGAGGAGCATTGTATCAGCGAGACTGAAAACAAATCCTGAAAGGAAGACATTTGTTTCTCTGTGCCCCTTGGAAGCTCTTTGCACGAGTTGCTGCCATGCTAGACTAAAAGTTTTGCTAATGCATGTCCAGAGCAGGTCTGCTTTCACATACAGTGGCAGTGTGATTATTTGATTGAAGCAGGGGTACATATTAATCTGCTGGTTATGATAATATTGGGAGATATGTTGCATGTGATTTTCCTTAAAGAGAAGACAGCTAATTCCTTAAATATTTTTAATATTTATTAATTTTAGCAGTGTAATTATTTGGGCTGTTATTAAAGTGCAGATATATTGGAAATTATGGCAACAATTAATGCTGCGATGGCTGTCAGTTTATTCTGTTAATTGCTCTGAACTCAAAAGAAGAACTTGAATCCAGTGGTTACTGAGACATTTGAGATATGTTGATACATATTTTAATTTTTTTTTTTTTTAAGGATAAGAGATCCTTGATCTGCTGTGAACTTGTGAAGACACTCCTGCTAAATGGAGTTAAATATGGACTAGGTTTATAGGAAAACTTCTGTTTCCTGGTCACTTTGAATGTGCACCTTGTGCAAGGGCTTGGACATATGAGTTCTGGAGAATCTTACTGTGAATATGTTGTGGTTCATTTGTGTAGGAGGGCCAGCATGAAGTTTATGTCTGTTCCTAACTGCCTCAGTTCATCATGTGTTTTCACTCATCCATCTTCATGAGCAGATGCAGACCCTGAACCTGCTAAAAAGTTTCACAGGTTCAGAACACTGTGAGGCTATTAATGTTTTCAGAATAATTGAAAGGCATGTTCTTTCATTCGAATAATTAATTGCCATATTGTACATGGTGATGCTGAAAGCAATGAACTAAGAAAGAATATTCCAGTAAGTATTTTAATATTTTTTCAGCTGAATATCAGGCTCTGTGCAGCAGTGGAACTGGCATGACTGCAGGAGGAAATGGTAAGATCACCTAACGTAATTCAAACTATAGCAGTTTTGGCTGAAAGTGTTACCTTGATATCCTTGATTTGTTAGACATGCTGGTGTGGATAGTGGCAGGAAGGAATGGGAGGAAGGCTTATTCAAATGGCTGTTTGCAGCACATTAGAATAATTTAGGATGAAATGACTGGAGCATGTCATTTCACCAATGGGTCCTCTCTGATGTATGCCATGGAACATATGTGAGTGCAGTTATAAAATAACGGCAAATTTGTGAGAAGTGTTATTACCTATATGACTTAGAAATCATATACCTAAGTCATGTTTACACATTTCGACTGAAATAATCCTGAAAAATAAAGCCATGTTGAACTTGAGCTTCCTCACATATTTTCATCTGTCAAAAAGGCCAGGCTGACAGAGTTTGGTTAATTACAGAGAAAGGAGCAAATGATTACAGCAAAAGCTTTGTAGTCACAGAACTGTGAAACTGCAGACTCTTAAGTCAGCTATTGCTTGCTAGTAGATTTGCTGGCAGTAGAGAGAGAGGGAAGAGCATTCAGAAAGGAGGGATGTTCATGCTTTGGAGAGTGATACCATCTGGAAATGCTATGAATCAGGAGATACAGGGGAGTATTAGTACATGTGCCTCTCTAAATGTAAGACCCCAGTTTAATATCCCTGTTCTTATCTACCGTTTCAAGTCTCTTAAATGTCTGTGGGCTAGAGGTGGTCTTAAATCAGTGTGAAAGGGATGCTTTTTTCTCTGGAGTGTTAATATATAGGTGTGAATTCCCTAATCAGAACTACATGATTGTAAATACGGACCAGCCAATGGTAATGATATTGAAAATGTATGTTTTTCCAGTCTGGAGAATTAACCCCCACAACCCCTCAATACTGACTCTGTTTTTTGGTTTTTGTTTTTTTACCTTTATGTAGATATTAATGAGTGCTTACTGGATACTGACCTCTGTCCAAATGGAAGGTGTGAGAATCTGCATGGAACATACAAATGTATTTGTAACCCTGGGTATGAAGTAGATTCAACTGGGAAAAACTGCATTGGTATGAAATGTCCCATTTTTCATTTTGAAGTTTGATGCTTGTTTTTATCCTCTTTCACTTTTTCTTTTTCAGTGTTTTGTCAGATCCACTAGTGGCTTTTCTGATATTTCTGGATGTTTCTGCTGAATTCTTGTTTTAATTTCACTGTTTTGCAATGCTTATAAAATCCTCCACTGTGGGGCTGGAAGGGACCATTGTGATCAGTGACTCTGGCAACCAGGCAATAAACATCCAGTTCAGTTAAGTCCACTGAATCTGCACTCTGTAGTACCAATGTTTCTCAGAATCAAAAGAAGCCAGATTCTGCAATTAGAATGCACCACAGGAGGGATACAGGATCACCAGTGTGCTAGGTGCTTCCAAGAGCAGAAGATTTAAGTGAAGCTCCCAACCGATTATAAAAAGATAAGCATCCCATATGCTAAAGAAGGCTTACATGGTTTCTCCCAACTCTGATGTTGGGGAAAATTCCCTTTTAGCTTTCAGTCAGGGATATTGGTGTAATTCTGTTAAGTGTGCTGGCCAGACACAGGAAAATTTATTGTCATTGGAAGCAGCAGAAGAATCTGATGGCATGGTGTCTCTAGCTAGGGCTGATTTCCTGTGCTGTACAAGTGAAAAACATCTAAAGCCAAATTTTTCATCACAGAAGAGGTGAAATAAGTTCTTCTTGCTCCTTAGAGGTGACCAGTGGAAGCACTGTGGCATGGGACAAAAAGAATTCAAATAAGTAGCAGTCCAGTCTCTTCTCACACTATCTGGGATGTTAAAAATCCCATTAGATGCCTGCAGACTCCTGTTACAAATTTTAATTCTGGCAATTCTCTTGTTCCATTACACTGTCCCATTGAAAGCCCATAACTTAAAACTCTTTAGATTCCTTTCTTCCACTCATGCATTGGTACATTGTTCCAGACCTCCTTTGCACAACTGATTAGAAATTTCTTTCGGTTTCCTGTTAAAATTTATTTGTGACCATTTTATTACCAGTTGATGTTGTACTAATATTATCCTTTGACTTAGCACCATGTCAGCACTTATCCCCGAAGTATTTATGAAGAATCATCATATCCTTTCTTAAATTCTGTTGGCTAAACTATCCAAATCCACACTTGCAGTCTTTTCGTAAAAGCAGAGGCTGAAGGCTTCTCTTGAACACGGCTGATCTGACCAGTATACAGTGTTTGGATGAGGTCTCACCAGTGCCTTGTATAGTGGTGCTAGCAATTCTCCATTGCCCCTAGGAATATCCTGCCTAAACTGATTCTAGAGTGCATTAGTCTTTTCTCAAATACATGTTATACTTTGGGATCAAAGTTAACCTCTAATTGGGATTTACATCCAGAGTTTTCTCTTGTTGATAGCCTTCAACTGATGAGTTCTGGTTTATAGCATGTTATTGTTATTGGTCCCTAATTGCAAAGTTTTGAATGCTCGTGATTATATTTCATGTTATTACTCTCATTCATATTGTCAAGATTAATTTAGTCTTGCGTGATTCTCTGTATTGGTAATAACTTCCAGCTTAGTGTTGTCCATAGTTTGATCCTGTTAATTTTTTGTTTCTGCATTGCAATGAATATTTTATAGGACTAGTCCCAAGACTGATCCCTGAAAGGCATTGCTAATATCCTCTCTCCATTGTGATTATTCCCCTTTTTAATATACCCTACTGTAATCTCTCCTTCAGCGAGCTCTGGAACCACCTTAAAGTTCTTAAGTTCCTTCCTGTTATCTCCAACTTACATAATAATTTTATTTGGGTTCTGAATTCTCTGCTTAAACTATATAGCGTAAGTCATCTGTGTTATCCCAGTCTAAACTATCTGCTATCTTATTTTTAAAAAAATAGGAGTTGACCTATCTTTGATAAAAGTCGTGCTGTAATTCATCCCATTTTCCCATTTGCTTCTTTGGCTTTAATTATCCATGTCTCATTTCAGTTTCTGCCCATAGTTTATGGCATCCCTTCTCTTCTCTCCATCCATCTGTGAGTTTTCCAGCTGCTCCCCAGCCCACCCTGTTGCAGCCCACATCCATGCTCCATCACAGCTGTTTCCCATTCTTCCATAATGTTCCACCTGGCCCTCTCTCAATTTTTCTGAACTCCTGTGAAGCTTCCCACATGGTCTGTTTTATTCTGCAAATCTCCCTGCTTTTTCCTAGCACTTTTGCTGTTCCCAGCTGCTGCACTGACCCTCTGAGTCTTCCCAACTTCTCTCAACACTTTCTGAGGCCTCTCTGACTTAGCCAATTGTTCCTGTCTGCTCTCGGGGTCTCTCCTGGTCTTGGTCTTCACCTGCCATTCATGGCCCATTGCCACCTTCTTCCAACTTCTCTCTAATGACCACAGCTCTTCCAAAGATTTCCTAAGGGCTCTTGAAATTTAGTACTAGCATTTCTATTTAAATTTTTCACCTCTGAAGCAAGTGTAGACTTACATTGGCCTTGTTAACCATAACATCTAAGACAGTTCAGAGCCAGCTTGGAAAAAATGGTGATTTAAAGACCAGAATGACCAGCAAACCTTTCCAAACCAATCATCTCCTTGTTTCTTTCATGGCTGTGGGGGCTGCTGTGCAGGGAATCAGAGACTGCATAAACCTGTTTCACGATATAGACAAGATGAAAGTGAGATTCCCAGCTTTGTTTTGAACCATGGTGTGGCTGTCACATATTATGAATATGTGTAGAAAGGAACTATGAGCTCTTACAAAAGGAAAGCAGCCTGCTAAAGAATAAAGCTCAGGAAAAATTCAACAAAAATATACAGAGAAGAGTGGGTGTGTTCCTCCTCCTCCCCTCCCCCCCCCCTCATTTAAAAACCAAAATTAAAGTGTTAATTTTTCTCTAGGTAATATTTGTGTGGTTATGATTCATAGAACTATTATTGTTTCTGTTATTTTAATAGTAATTTTCATGAAGAAGGAAGGTGCACATGGGATCTTTAGTGTTAGTTTATTTGGTATAGTCATTTCCATTTGAAATAATTCCAATCCTGTTGTCTACTAAAAGAATCTAGAAATCTTTTTAGTCTCTCTCCCTTTCTCCCTCCCTCCCCCTCCCCTGCCTTGTCTCTTCCTTCTCTCCATATACACAAAATCTAACAAAATGTGGCTGATGGGAGGGAAATTCTGTCCTGGCTTCTATTCCAGAAATGTTTGTTTCTTAAAAAGTTCTTGATTTTCATTGTAGACATTGATGAATGTGCATTGAACATGCTGCTTTGTGACAATGGGCAATGCAGAAATACCCCTGGAAGTTTCACCTGCACCTGTCCAAAAGGATTTGTATATACTCCTGACCTAAAGACATGTGAAGGTAATTGGTAACATTCCATTTTGTCCTGGTTTTATTCTTTTGGATTGTTCTCAGATTGTGCCAGAAAGACTTTGAACCTTGATGAGCATATAATATGTAGAACTAAAAAAACTATAAAGAAATTATATGGGAAGGTAGGGGAATGAGGAGAGAGAAGGCCAAAATGAAAGCATTAGATAACCTTGTGGAATAGCCTGTGTTAGGTGAGTACTCTCCTTACTGACTACTACCAGCAGGCCCACATTGTGCCAAGGGTGAGAAAAACTTGAGAAAAACCAAGTTTTACAAATCTGTTATCTTGTGTGGAGAACAGAGCCAGACGGCTCCTAGTTTGAACCCTTTTTGAGCCACAGACAGGATGTGTATCAGATCATTTAAACAATACACTCTATTGCCACAAAGCAGGACAATAGCTGGATATCATGGAAAAAAGTGATACTGCTTCCAAGTTCAATGTTTTAACGTTCAAACGTGTTAGTGTGTCTTTAGGACACATGCATCGTTGGTCTATTGTGAAGAGTTTCATAATAGAAAAACAGAATGTCAGGAAAACTGGTCATGAGGAAAGCTTCTTCCATTTTTCCCTAAGCTGAAAAAGGCCATATGTATTTTTGTTAATGCTTCCTGGCACTAATGGCAGTGTGTTTCTCTTCTAGATATTGATGAGTGTGAATCCAACCCCTGCGTTAATGGGGTGTGCAAGAACACGCCAGGCTCTTTTGCTTGTGAATGTTCTCCTGAAAGTACTTTGGACACAACCAGAACCATCTGCATAGGTATTTATTCTTCTGAAGATTTTATGTTTGCTGGTTGAAAATGTCCAGTGACATACAAACATCGTACACCAAGTTTAGGAAATATTTTAAAGTAACTTTTGTAGATAAATTTAGTGGAAAAACGTTACAGAAACAATGTTAAGAAAGTGTTTGTTTTCACCATTACTGTGGGTACATAGTGTGGCTAGCACTTGGGAGCGTGGTGTGCTTCCATGTTAAATTTGAAAGAGAGATGAATTTTTTTTGTAAGAAATACAGAAATGCCAAGATTACTTCTTCAGGATTATGCTCACCAACTTAATTCCTCCTGCAGGAGGGGTGGACATGTTCTTGTTAAGATCTGCTCTCTAGAAAGGCCAGTTTTCTGTTTGAGATGGAGCATGAATAAGTTGTATACAGTCCAGACCAGCTCAAGAGCAGCCACAGACAATGCTGTGACTCAGATACTCTGTGGACTCATAATTTCTTCCCTTACCTGTTCTGGAGGGACAGTAATTTATAGCTGTTGCCTAGTCAGTGAGGAAAACTGTAGAACTAGAGCTCTGTCTGATCCTTAGCTCTCTCCTGCTACTTCCTATATAGGAGGATCGCATATCCAGAGCGGGGAATCTAACAGATTAATGGAAAATCTAGGAGGGGCTCATATCTACCCTGCTCTTCTACATGTGCCTCTAATCTAAGTCATAATAAATACAGTGACTCAGATCTTGAATGGTGTTGAGATATTCCCTGTTGAGGCCAATAAGCATAAACTAGGATTTGCAAGGGCTCTGTGCTGGGATGATTTCAGGCTATAGTCCACCATAAAGAAGGATAAATTAAGAGCTTTTGAAATAAATTCAGATCTGATGTAGTAAGTTATAATGAAAGGATGATTCTTTTTCATAGTTAAATTCACGTGCATTTGCAAATATATTAATGTATAATGCTAAACAATCTGTATGACAATACACTGGGGTTTTTTCCAAACAGAAACTGTTAAGGGTACCTGTTGGCAGAACATAGTGGATGGAAGATGTGAAATAAATATCAATGGAGCAACTCTGAAGTCCCAGTGCTGTTCCTCACTAGGTGCTGCTTGGGGAAGCCCATGTACGCCATGTGAACGAGGTAACGCTGTTCATTTTCCTCAGGACCCTAGGATTTTTCCTGTTCTGAGGGTGGTCCAGGTTATTGTCATAGAAGTTTGGGCACAGGCTAGACAAACAACTTTATTTGTTCTACTATCAAGCAGTCATTCAGCCTGAAAAAGGGAAGTCTTAGTATTTGAGAGGTAACATGTAGCTGTGGAAGGTTCTAACTCTTGATTTTATAGTGAACATTTTACAAGTTTAAATTCTGAAGGGAAGGGACCACACCTACAGTCTGTAACTTGCAGCATTACTTTAGCATGGTTTGTCATAATTAGTGATCTAGAGTTCCTAATGATGTAGCAATAGATGCATGTTCCCCAGAGCTCCTAAGAAAAATGTTTGCAACAAATGGATCTTTGGTGTGGTAGTGGAGGGAGGAGAGGGAGTAGCCCTTGTTATTATACTCTGTAGATTAACTGGTGACCTAGAGAATCACACAGCTGATCAAGAAATGGGTTGAGGTCTCTGCATATTCGCTTGAGACTGAACTGTAGGGTGAGCTGGGAACCCAAGGGTGAGCTGATGAATGCAGAAATGTGTGTGGGTTGTCACTTCTATATGCTGAAAGCTGCTAGTTTGCTCAGATCTTTGGTTAAATTCATCCTGTATATCTTAGCAGAATTCATCCTCATCCATCCGTGGCAAATAGAGCTGTAATGTGCTGTGATCAAGTTAAATGAATTAATTGATTTGAATGAAGCAAGAATCATATAACCACTTTTGGGTTAGCTAGCTAAGACACATGGGAAGCAAAAGAGGATAATGGCTGGCACTATATAGTTTATGTAGTTGCCCCATCTTATCTCTGTTATTTCAGAAAATACTGATACTGTGTAAGCACTTAGACTTCTCATAGCAATCAACTGTAGATAATATTTCACATGATCAGTTTTGCACAATAAGATAATGGTGAGTTTTGGACTGTAGCATTCTAAAAGTTCATTTTGTTTGTTTTACAGACCCGATATGTCAAAAAGGATATTCAAGAATAAGAGGAACATTGTGTGAAGGTATTTATTGTTGCCTTAACATAAATCAGAGCTTGAATGAAAAAATGCTGGTGTTTTGATTTAAGTGGTTAATTTAGCATAGAGGAACACTATGCCAAATTCTTACCTCCTGTAGTTCCATTGACTTCATTAGAGTTATGTCAGGGATGAATTTGGTTTCAGTTTGTTTGGTATTCCTACATGCTCACAGCATATCTTAAAGTACACACTTGCAAATGTAGTGTCTACCAGTGTAATGAGATGGTTCTCTCTCTTCAAATACTGTTAACTGAGTAACCTATTTGGGCAAAGTACGTACCTTATATATTTTATAAAGCATGGCATTATTGGTACAGTGGTATGACAAATCATTTCTATACTTAGAAAAAGAATGTTTAAAGACTAGATTTCACATGAAAGTGTTTTTTGGGTTGGGTTTTTTTTTTCCTTAACCTTGGCTTTCTTCCATGCAACATTATATGAAGTCAGACATGTTCCAAAGCATAGTTTCATTGTCTTATTAAAAAGCAAAAAAAAAAAGGCATCAGGACACAGTTAAACTTTGGTTAAAGAGGAGACTAAAGATGTTTTAAATGTGTAGCTTTTTGCTTGGTATGAGATGACTCTATGCTATTCTGTGAGAATTGAAGGTCCCACCCTATTTCATCTTCCTTTGAATTGATTTGAACCCCTGGAAAAGTACTGCATATTTCCATAATATGCAGAAGCTCAGTGTCTCAAACTGCTGTGGGTCATCCTGACTGACAACATCTGACATGACACTGCAGTTAAAATATTTTTTAAAAATTACTCCCATATGTAGCTTCCATAAAGAAACATTGTTTTTCCCCTTAACACACACAAAAAAAAAAAAAAAAAAAAAAGTCTGAAGCTTCCATTCACTCTGGCTAAATGTTAAAAAGTCAGGATAATTTTTTGAACTGCCCTAACTCACTAAAGTCACAAAACCAGTCACGATGTCAGGAAGATGAATGAGAACGAGGTACCTTGTGAACTATCCAATATCACATTCAGAGTTGAACACAATTACTTATTTTTCCTCCCTTCAATTCACCATCCACTTGTTCAACATATACATAGCTCAGCCCTCTAAGGTTGGTACTGAATGTTCTCCTGTAAATTCAACAGAGTTTAAGCCTTTCTTGAATCACAGGAATAACTCAATATAGTAAACTGCCTTTAGCTTGGAGTTTGGCAATATAATTTTAATGGGGTGGAACTTTGTATTCCTTGATTTCATTAAGAACAACCCATATGCTTATAGTTAGGTATGAATTAAAGTCCTCAAACTGAAAAAACAAAACAAACAAAAAAAGAAAAAAAGGCTGTGAAAGTCACAGTTCTGTGTGAAGGCCTGATGATTATATGATTAATCTTGACCTGCTACATAAACTGTTTCATATCTGTGCTTTGAATGTAATACTTCACTAAATTCTATGTTCCAGAAAGGCACGGAGTGGTGAATATGAGCAGAATTGTTAAGTTGCATAAAACACACATATAAAACAGTTTATTAATTGATACCTACAATCGCTAATCCAGGATTTACTTTCCAGGAAGGATTTCAAGAGGCCAGAAACCTGTGAAAATTACTCATTAAATTGAAAAAAAAAAAAAAAAGTTAATAAAAAAGATAATTGGAAATGAGACATACAAAATAATTCAGGAATGTTTGAGAGATCAATGTTCAAGAACAGACCTCTCATTTAGCCACACTAACTCACTACTTTTCTAGTAGCCCTAAGATTTCATTCTCAGAGCTCCAAAGATTAGTAACTTGATTTTAAGTCCAAATGTAGTGGGTTTGCATGGCAAGGTTTTGGTAGCGGGGGGCTACAGGGGTGGCTTCTGTGAGAAGCTGCCAGAAGCTTCCCCCATGTCCGATGGAGCCAATGCCAGCGGCTCCGGGAGGGACCCACCGCTGGCCAAGGCCGAGCTAATAAGCAATAGTGTTAGCGCCTCTGGGATAGCATATTAAGAGGGAAAAAAAATCTGCTCTAGCAGAAAAGAGGAGTGGGACTATGTGAAAGCAACAACTCTGCAGACACCAGGGTCAGTGAAGAAGGAGGAGGCAGGAGGGGCTCCAGGCGCCGGAGCAGAGGTTCCCCGGCAGCCCCTGGTGAAGCCCACGGCGGGGCAGGCGGTGCCCCCAGCCCAGGGAGCCCACGGTGGGGCAGATCCCCACCTGCAGCCCATGGAGGACCCCACACTGGAGCAGGAGGATGCCCAGAGGAGGCTGTGACCCCATAGTAGGTCTGTGCTGAAGTAGGTTTGCTGGCAGGATCTCTGGCCCCGTGGGGACCCACGCTGGAGCAGTCGGTTCCTGAGGGGCTGCACCTCATGGGAGCAACCCATGCTGGAGCAGTGTGTGAAGCACTGCAGCCTGTGGGAAGGGCTCACATTGGAGAAGTTCATGGAGAACTGTCTCCCGTGGGAGGGACCCCATGCTGGATCAGGGGCAGAGTGTGAGGAGGAAGGAGCAGCAGAGACAACGTGTGAAGAACTGACCACAACCCCATTCCCTGTCCCTTGTGCCACTGGCAGGGAGGAGTTAGAGAGATTTGGAATTAAGTTAAGCCTGGGAAGAAGGGAGGGGTGGGGAGAAGGTGGTTTTTCTGATTTCAATGGTAATAAATGAAACTGATTTCTCCAAGTCAAGTCTGTTTTGCCTGTGACAGTAATTGCTGAGTGATCTCTCCCTGTCCTTATCTCAACCCACGAGCCTTTCATTATATTTTTTTCCCCCCTGTCTAGCTGAGGAAGGGAGTGATAGAGCAGCTTGGTGGGCACCTGGCATCCAGCCAAGGTCAACCTATCACAGCTAGCAAAAGAAGGCCCCAAAGCTATATGTCAGGTGTCAGCTATCAGATTAAATTTATTGCCAATTTTGGTTTAGCATAATCTTTTTCATACTACTGAGCAAGAGCTCAGTACTAATATCCAGTTTTATACCCAATGTTGGTGAAGTAACTAAGTGTGCTACTCATTAAGTAAGCCTCAGAGTTAATGTTTCCTACATCTGTGCATTCAAAGTGTATAGTTTTACAATGTGGTAATTCATTTTCTTCGAGCTGAATTGTGACAAGCTCTGCAAGTCTGTTGATCTGCTGAACAAAACCAAGGCCATTGATTTCAAGTTCATGATAGAAGATACAAAAGGGACTTAAATAATTTAGTATTAAAATAGTTAAATGATGTTGTCACTATTTTTTTCTGTTTCCTCCCTTGGGAAACTTTTTAAAAAACAGCAATTCAGCCAGGGAAACTCTGAAATTCAAGACGCAGGAAGAATTATTTCAATTGCATGTCACAATACTCACTCTATGGCATTGTTAAATATTTCTCCTTTTATTAATTGGAATGACCCCAAGAAATAGAACCAGTGACTCCTGAATTTTCCATAGAATGAATCTTTTCATTTGAACTAATGGTAAGTTACCCCCAGAAAATTGAGTTTATGTTCATAATGAAGTTATGAAATCTACTGCTGAATTCATTAAATTGGAAAAACTTTTATTTCATTATAGTAACAAACACAGCAAATTAATTTTCTCAACTAGGCATCAGTATGTGTTTTTAATAGAGAGCACTATTATGTGTGAACAATTAAAATCATTTACATTTGGAGAACATTGATTATGAATGATGCTATTATCCCATTAATATAGCAAAACCAATCAAAACTGAATGTTAAAGAGTTGAAACTGTGCATTTAAACTAATAAGCAAATTATGTGCAGATGTAGGCAGGAGTCTGGAACTTTGGTACAAAATGTTGGCTATGACTTGCACATATGATTAGCAAATTTGCACTGTCCCTTAAGGTCTAATTAAGCACTACTATACACTGTAAGACAGAAAGCTCCATACACATAATTACCCATTGTGTGCTTGCTTATCTATTTAAAATATTACTTTTGTTGTATTTAATTATGTGTGAAAAATGATGAACGTCACTTTATCTGTGTAATCTTATCAAGTAATCACTCTGCCTGTCAAGAAATGCCAACATTTTAATTCTTTACAAAGGAACACAACTTGAGGATATAAAATTACATTTTTCAGGAAACTCTGGTCTTTTATACGTTGTTATGGTTTTTTTGTGTGTGTGATTATTTTTTTTTCCCTAACAACATCCTTCTGGATAAATGAAGAACTGCATATAATTGGATCTTTTGTTTTTACTGAAATAGGAAATTAAAATCAGGCAACCCTACAATGTGATATGAATACCCTGCAGAAAAGAAAGAGCAGGCTTCTCTGCAAAAGGATCCTTGCTCCCCATCACTTTCAGACTCCTAAAGTTGTACTTCAGACTCAGTATGACCAGGGTTAAAAAATTTACTCTTATCTGCAGGCAACAACAACCTCAGTGAAATTGTGCATTAATCTGGTAAGATTTCTAATATTACCCTTGAGGACTTACCTTGCCTGAAGGTATTCAGCATAGGCTTGCAACAAAGCATAGTGGGGGAAAAAAATATAATCAAAGCAGTAATAATTCTGCTTATTAAAATTGTCTACACTGGCAGCTCTGAAAATAGTTTTCCCAAGCTTGATGGCTAGCTTCACAGGAAGGCTGCTGCTCTGTCACCTGATCCTCCCAAGGAAATTTGGATCTCACCACACCACACACTGGAAAACGGGGCTGGAAAGAGACCTTTGGAGACCATCTTGTCCACTGCTTTGCTCAAGAGCAGGATCAATGATTCCTGACAGAGTCTGTCTGACCTAGTCCCCCTGAAATAGGTACTAGAAGGTTTTCTTTTTGTTTATCTCTGTCAGTTCTCTAACTCTTGCAATTGCCTGGAAGTCAGTAAGGTGACTACTCATGTGTCTTGCCTAAGCCTCCTTCCATCACTGTTTGATTTCTCATGTATTTCTTTAGTATGAATCATATTTTTGCCTTCTTCCAGTAATGGCATTTAAGTCTAAGAATTATAATAAGTCCGCATTAATCATCAAATAAAAATATTCTTGTAGTTGCTAAGGTCTCTATAAGTTCTCTGGCTATGAAAGAAAAGGATACTCAAATTAGTGGAAGATTATGATTTGAGGTCAGCATACTCCAATAAGTAACACCTGAGTACCTGAAGCAAAGTAAGTGTATGAAAATCTGTGCATCTTTTTTCATGCAAAACTAACATTTATACTCACTTTGGTGGAGAAGAAAATATTAGTAACTTATGCTGCTGGGAATAACAATGCATTTTATGTACACTCCACTGAATTTACAATAGAAAAGGGGAAGGTTTGTCTACTAACCTTTAGAAATGTTGCTTTTGAAAAACAGAAGGTCTTACACACACAGATGTGGCTCCAGTTTGCAGCACAGCTCTGCTGGCAGCCAGCAGGTTCACGGAGAAGCTCACCAAGAGATAACTCCTTTACACCCAGAAATCATAGATATGTGTGCAGCTGATAATTAAGTCTTTCATTTGCTCCTCATTTATCCACAGCAAGGTATATTTTATTTTGTCAGAGTATTGCCATATTCTTCCTTCAAGATGCCACGCTGTGAAGAAGCATGCACCTTGCATGGCACAGAGCTATCTAGACCCTTCCTGGTGCAAGTGATGTTTGTCATCTTACATGCTGTTTGTATTCATCTGCAGATGTACTGAGAAGTGTCACTTGGTGAGTGAGCTCTCATACCAAGCAACCAAGCTTTGGGACCTTCCTGACACAGAGTATGGATCTGTCTGAAGTGAGGGACACCCTGTTATAACCCTGAGTTATAGAGTACCTGGACTGTAGTCACTTGCCTGTCTTTTCTCTCAGCACCTGCCTGTTCATAGCATGGATTATCTTCAATTCCTGCATGACCTACCCTTCCAACCCAGGTAGTGGATCAGCCCAATCAGTTGTAATGTCCTACCTGACAGAGGGAAAAGGGAGGTTCCTTCTCAAGGGGAAAGATAAGGCACTTTTTTCCAATCAGAAATTAGAGAGGGGTTAGTCTGTAATTGCTTCATACAGAAAACTTTCTTGGCAACACTATAATTTGGTAACAGAGATGCAATTTTTGCATACTGAGTAGACTATTAGTGGGGCTATAGCTTGACTAGCTATGAGATCATGGTAATCACAGAATTCAACAAATTACTGTTCTTCTCATTAACTTCAGCTTCTGTCTGGATTAGTTTGAACCAGCTGTAATTCATTGAGGCTTTGGTCTCCTTCCTGCACTGAGAGATAACTGGTAAACAGCACCATCTGCATGGAACAAGAGAGCTGAGACTTCTCCTTCAGTTAAAGATTGCTGTATTTTGTTTTGTTTTGGTTTTTTTTCCTTTGCAGACAGCAAAGCAACACCAGCTGAAATTAATCTCTATGATGAATAAACAATTGATTCAGTCCTTGTGAACACCCAGCAGGATTAGTAGGATAGGAAAAGATTTACACTGAGTAGGCAATTGCTGTCTACACTACAGTCAGAGAAAATACGATTGCTTGTGTATGGTGTTATTGGTACTGGCTGGCCTGGTGGTCACATCTGCCCCACTTACGGTATCATGTCAGAATATCAGCTGGGGCGAACTGGCATCCTCCCACTATGTCAAGCACAAATCAGCTAGCTGTTTGGAATATTTCTTTCAGCCCGAAAATATACAAATGACTGTAATGAAAACAAGCATTGCTAAAACATAAGTTATGTGATGTCTTTTATCTTTCTAAGTCTGAAAACAAAGCTAAAAAATATCTTCTTCTGTTTCTCTCCCAACTTAGATTAATTACGTATTTGCAATTGTGAGTTTCTCTCACAATTTAGGTTAATAATGTATTTGTAATCGTGACTGAGGTCATGTAGCAGTGTCAGGGGAGTTCTCACATCAGTGATTGCCTTATAAATGAGAAATTATTTTCTCCCTGGCCCAGATTAAATTTGGGTAAATTCAATAACAAAGTGGGTCAGATAGATCAAGTCAGAAGCTGATGTCAGAGAACAGCACATGGCAAAACAGAAATAAATCACTGACAGTATCTCTAGAATGAATTAAACAGAAACTATCTTGTCATGCACGTGCTTTGATTGAAAAAAATAATTAAATTAGAATAGTTTTTTGTTATTTCTGAATTAAATTTTAATAAATATAGGCCTGAATCCTTAATTTGTGTGAATAATAAAAATTGTTCTGTGAAATTGCATTTTAATTTTTTAATTAATACAGTTTTATTAATAAATAATTAACAAAATAACTTTAAACTAGAAATTAATTAAAAAATAAGTTTTTTAAGTAACTTTCCTACTGTCTTGAATTTCAAGAGAGTTTGTGTGACTACAGATGATGCACAAAATTGTTGACTATTAATTATCACATTGATTACAGCTGCTAATAAAAATGCTGGAATTACTTGCATTTCCCACCCACTAGAAAATATAAGTTTAAACTATATTTAATTATTAAGGAATAGGGTTATTAAGGCAAGGAGAACTTAACAGGAAATGGCATGTCTTTTAAGATTTTTTTAATAGAATTTTTTTTTTTATGCAGCAAAGTTAAAAATAGAGTTTTCATAGGGAAGACATCTGTTTAGGACAACCTAAAGTAAACAGCTATTTTATGCTCTTAGGTCTTTAGATTTTTAAGGAGATTGCCAACAAAACAAAAAAAAATTCTTTAAACAAAACAAATCAGTGAATCATAATTAATATAGAAGTCCCTGAAATTTCTAAGTTTTACCAACCTACAGAGGATTTCAGAACACTTGTGTAGAAGTCTGTAATAATCTGACATTTCTTTCCAAACTTTTTTTCCCACTAGCAGTGACTTCAGCAGTTCAGTCACTTCTGGTAAGTCACCAGGGACAGACATTTGCTGATTTTTAGTGTTAGAGGCAGCTCCAGTCTTGACCTTCCTCATCCATGCAGAGTCGCTCCAGGTCTGACAGTCACAGATTTCATTCCAAATGGGGTTTGTTACTGGGGTTGTTTCTGTACAAGTGCGATTTGACACAACTGAAGTACAGCACTGTGTACTAGTGACAAAACACCACAAATTGACAACAGGTTGTCTATCAGTCCATTGCAAATGCTATATATCTAAAGTTATTCTTGGGATTCTTGGTTCTTAGTTACCAGCTTTCTATCATATGGATGTCTACCATTATTAATAGTTTGTAATTATAGATCACCTATATATCATATCATCTTATCTTAGGTGTTCTTGTCTTACTTTCAAACATTCAGATACAATAAACAAGTTACGCTAGTGTGATAACTGTACCTGCATGCCTTTTATACCAAACATTATGCATCATACTGGGCAGACAGCTAGATCTGTTTTCTATTCAGCTGGCAGTCAAAAGCAAATCCTACGTTTCCATATGTAGCTATCATAATAGTGGGTCACTTCAAGCGATCCCTGACCTATAAGAAGGAATATTGTTCTGGCTTGATACCAGGTTCCAGAAATAATTTGTTTCTCTCCACTTTGCTACTAATTTCAAACAATTTTTTTTAAATTACAGTTGTATCATGCTCTGTCCAGCTCCTGGATCTGTTAGAGATCTGAGCCCACACCCTTTGCAGCTGCCATCTTCAGATGCCTTCTTCCTTGGATGAGATCATGATGAGCCTGTTCTGGGTTTTTTAAACTTCCCCCCTGCTCCTTTTTACCTAATTTTTTAAACTGTATCCTCTCCAGCCTCTGTCTTCCCATTATTTTCCCACTACCTCTGAGTTGTTTTGATTCTTGTCTCTCACAGATTTTACACACTTACTTACCTTATCCTTTGTAATTCTTATAAACACATCCATTGTCTGTAAAAATCTATGTGTTTGCTACTCTGCTTTTGCCTTTGACCTGGAACCTTAGACTTTCAGTTCATGAATGTGATTGTTAACTCAACTTGGGTCTTAATCTGATGCAGTTAGGGTTCCTAACTTCTGCTTCAGTGGGGAAGTTGTTCCTTGATGTTTTCTTGAAGAAGTCTCTTACGCTGATGGGTTATTCCCAGATAGTTTCCAGATGTCTTCTTTAAAACAGTTTCAGATTATTTAAATTACATTCCTTGTATCCTGCCTTTGCTATTTATATTGTCAGTTGTGCATAGGCATGGCAACTATATATAAACTAAATGCAAAATTGTGCATTCAGCCTTGCAGAGCCATAAAGATTAGTGCAATGTTATGTGGTGGCTGTTAACCACTACTTTTGTCTCAGCTTCCTATCTGAGATCATACACAGCACCCCAGAACAGAATAAAAAATAAATAGAAAATCGGAGGAGGTCTAGTAAAAGAGACTGTAAACCTTCCTCCCTGCTAGCACTCTGTTGTGGCATGTGCCTTATTCACACCATGTAAGAGCAGTCATGTATATTGCTCAGCTTTGGCAATCCTGCTAGGAGCACATCTGCATCCAGATTTATGTGTGAGACTAATTACTTACAGTTCTCAAGCCACTGTGCTTGGATGCCAAACAGAAACGTTATTGACAATACTGGAGAAAGCCTTGGATTTGGATAAAGACAGAGTCACAGGCAGGAGTTTGGGCTTGTGAAAACAATGGCAGTGTTGTCTCTAATTGAAATAGAACTGGCATTCCTAAATCCAAATATCTTTCACATCCCTTCCCTGCAGTGAGTTGACAACTGTGAAACAAAGATGTCTCTCCACATTTGCACCTAATGACCAGGCAGATATTCATTGGAGTACTATAATAAGATCCCAAAGTTGCTTGTAAGCCATGAGGATATCAGTGTGATCCTTCAACAGGATATTTCCTATTTTCTTCAGAGCAATCTAGAGGGCTGCATATCAAACAACTGCAAAAAAGATCATCAAGGTTGCAAAGCCTGGATCCAACATACAGGCAATGCTAGAAGTAGGTTGTTTAGAAAGACTTAAGTAGTTACCCTTTCTTAAAGCATGAGTATACCATGTTTAGTTATGTGGCACATACATTTCTATTTTCTTCCTGGGAGGTGAGCTTTATTTCTACACTGGCAGATAAAACAAGTGATTGTCTGTATGTTTTCTGTCACTGATTCCAACCTTACTGGAAAGACTCAAATACCAGATATCAAAGGGCAAAGGGTGGTTCCAGCATCAGAGTTCAGGAGAAAGGGTAAATAATATAAAGAAAAAAGTTCTTCAGTGCTTTGCCTGAGTCTAAGATATTATGTATAGTATCAGAGTAAGAAGACAATACACAATTTGTGAAGGTTAGACGCCTTCTTTCCACATAAAAGATACATATTTTAAATTTAGAAGTGGAAGAAGACAACCACGGTAGCTAGCAGATGTGATAGGGTAACTGTTAGCATGGAAAACCCCTCTAACACTCTAACCTCAAATTATTTCAATTTTTAAAAATTCTGAAACACAGCATCCTTATTAATGTTTTGATATGTTTTAAAATTTTGCAGTTGAGGAACAGTTTTTGGGTTTGTAGGCAAGGTCAGCTGATGGCACAATTTAGAAAGAGTGTGGGAAAGGAAGATGAAGAAGGTCATAAAATTACTGCTACATCCTGCAATCTGTGGTGTGATAAACGGCATAACAAAATGGAGTGTCTGCAGTCTGCTTTGTAAATCTACTTTCTAGGCAGAAATGCTTTCTGAGTGAGAAAGGAGTCTTGTGTGGGATCACTTCTATGATTCCTTCACTGACTCCACCATCATTGCCCTGGAGACCAGTTTGTGATTAGTGAGACATGGCTCATGGGCTAGGCACCGGTAAGTATGGTTTGGTGGAAGACTGACTATAACATTTTTTTTTTTTTTTTTTTTAATAAGACAAAGAAAAAGAAGGTTTTGAAAATTTAGAAAGAAAATAGTTTGATTTGTGCTTTTGCACTCTTTTGGAAATGTCAATTTTTAGTGCTACCTAATATACTTTGGGGAAGGTTAGAGCCAAATAACTGTTTGGCTCATGTCTATACAATGAATTGGTTAAACCACAAATTTCCATGAATTTAGGGAAAATCTGTGGCTTTCACGTCATGGGGGTTATTATCACATAGCATGGGGCTTATTTTTTATGTAATGTTTAAGATCAGCCTATGATTTTCCGTTTCTCAGCTCTTTTGGGGGAAGAAGAACTGAGAGTATTGAATTACTGTTTTATGTGCAAGTCATGCTGCAAAATCTTCAGCAAAGAAACTAGGTAATTTTGACCTATTTAATGTTAGATACAGAAACGTTTATGAAATAAGAACATACTATTTTTCTGTATATTACTAGTGGCTAATATGATCAGCTAATGAATAATATAAAACTATTAAATATTGATAGATTGTGGTTTTCTATATGTATCTCAAACATAGTAAGCCAGCGCAATTAGCCTCATTCTCATCCTCATAAATAACTTCACGCTCCATTCAGACTCTGAGATCTCTGTTTACATTCAATAATAATAAATCCATAATAATGCTTTACAATTGAATGGATAGTATGAAAGTTCATTGACAACTTACTGCAACTTTCTTTATTCAGAGGTATGGTTAGTTATACTTCTTAGGTCCAGGTAACCTGACTTTACAGATACTAAAAGTCAACTACAGGTTATAAAATGTTCTGTTACATTTACATTTTATAAGGAAGATATTTTAGGGAAGATGGGATGGAAGAAATGAAACTGCTCAGTATAAGGGTATGTACATTAGGCCCAATCATTAAAAACTTCCAGAGTCTAATCTATATTTTACTTCCTGTTAGTTTTCAGAGCATATGTTATACTTTTTTTGTATTTCATTATGTAGACTTCTTTAGACTAATTAGGACAATGATGTCTTTTTTTTTTCTTGTTTGGCATTCATTTTTGTCTTTGACTTATTTCAAGGAATTTGGTTTATTAGTGACAGAATTACAAGTTAACCATTATTCCAGGATCTACAGAGTAAATGATACATTGTTGACACTGTGGTTGTTCTCACAGGAATAAGCAGCAACGAGTCAATAATTAGCTAGGTAGGCCTTCACTAATGTGACAGATGAGGCACCTTGTATGTGGTAGAGAATATATTTTCTAAAAGCTGATCTATTATACTTTTTATTTTCCCCCTCCAGGCTGGATTCATAATATAAACAAACCTGCAATCAGGTGAAAGCAAACTAATTTGCAGCCTTTTTGATACTTAGTAGTTAGCAAGGTTTGACTGGATAATTTAGCAATGTTTGCAAACTTCTACATAATTAAAACAAAATGGGCAGATAGAGAAATTCTGAGAAAACACATGGTCAAGCCTCACAGCTTTCTGTGCTCTCAACTCAAAACTAGACAAAACATATCAGGTTGGGTATGAATTCTCCTTTGTGTTTCAGCTGTGACTAAAAAGCCAGATTAGAAATATAGGAATTTATCCCATGTGATTCAGAAATAAGGAAAACGTGAAACTCATGAGAACTGAAACCAGCTGTTCTTTTAGTTCCATTCACTGAGCATAGAGTGACAGATGACATTGTTTGTAAAGGCCCCATCCATCAGATTTAATGACCTCTTATTAAAACTGTGCTTAAGTATTCAACAATAAGCCATATATTTAGTCATCATAGTACAGCACTTTTCTCAGGAAACAAATTTCACCTGGAAGGAAGAGGGAATAAAAGCCAGGAAATTAGGACTCTGGGAGAAGTATTGATTTTAAAATACTGTAAGTGAAGGCAAAAAATGTTTATCAGTACCTGTGATTAGACCTATACAAGGTTGTCCTATATATTGTAGTTGCAGATGTTATGTGAAATATTCCGTATTTTTCCATATAACAAAATTCCAATTTTATTTACAACATAAAACTGGCTACAGAAATCAGTACCTGTGAGGGAAAGGGCAACTGATTTAGCCAGTGACTGTGGTATCATCAAACCTGATACAGCATAGAGTCACCTTACCATCAAAGGATTTTTGGCACCTTGATACTGAAAAATGTCTTCATTATACTGAGTAACAGATGATATTACCATCTGTACTAGTTTCAGCAAGATCATGGGCATCAGCAGGAACATCAAATTTGTGCTCATATTATAAATCCCTCTGCTGTGCTTTCTTTTCTTTCCCTGTTAAGATTCATTCTTTCTTTCCTTGCTCCTACTCCTAATTTTCTCACTTAGGTTTCACATTTTGTAGGGCACAAAAGGATCATCCCTGACACAGGCAGCCTCATACTACGGGAATCGTATAGCAGCTCACAATGTCATAGCATTTTTTATCTAACAGTACATATAAATGTACAACTTTTTCTTGGAAAGGAGAGAAAGTGCTTTGCTGAAATATTCCCTCCAAAAGTATTCCTCCCAAAACTCAGACAGAAGTCCAGCAGGTAAAAATTGAGCCAAGAGAGTTAAAATTTTCATATTTATAAATTTCTTACATGACTTTTTAAGCAATTTTTACAAAGACCATTTAAAATAAATAAAATAACATTCTCTGGTTAGGAAGCCGGTCAAATTTCAGACTAATGATCTTAACAGTCCTTTACAACTCTGGAAGGGGGGCTTTCTACTCAATGATCTCAAAACATCAAAAAAAAAAGCACTAAAGCTTCTTAATATGCCTCTGAAGTAAAGCTTCTTAGCTTTGTTAAGACAGTGTAAAATATTATACAGTTTCCATTAAAAAATTTTAAAATTTAACAGACAATTGTTATTTCTTATTCATAAAAGTATTTTCATGAAATTATTCTTTAATTGCTCTTTTTCTCCAGATACTAAGAAAAGTTTTGACAAAATTCTTAACCATTTCGGACAGAGTCTCTCTGACTGGATGTTACAGGATAATTCAGGTTGGTGAGGACCTCAGGGAGTGTTTTGTGCCACCTCCTGCTCAAAACAGGGTTAGCCCTGACATCAGAGCAGGTTACTCAAGTCTAACCAGATAGATTTTGAAAACTGCCAAGGATGGAGATTGCAGAGCCTCACTGGGCAACCTATTTCTCTGTTCAATTATTTTCTTTGGAAAAAGATTTCCCCGTACCCACACTGAGCTCCCTTATCGTCGCTTGAGCTCACACCATAGAGCGCTGTAGGCCAACCCCACCTTTCACAGACCTCCCCTATGTACGGGAGGAAGACTGCTTTTGGGCCTGAAGTTCCTTCTCATCCAAACCTCCCTTCTCCAAGCAGAACAGTCCCAGCTCCCTCAGCTGCTTTGCTTAGGGTAAATGCTCCAGCCTCAGCCACTTCAGTGGTCTTTGCTAAATTCACTCTAGTTTATTAATGTCTTTCCCATATTGGGGGGCTAAAACTGAATGTAATATTTGGATGTAGTCTAATGAGTGCTGAGGAGATGGTACGATCCCGTTCCTCTGTCTCCTGACCCTGACCTGTTCACACAGCCCTGCGCACTGTCAGGCCTGGCTGTTCCCACCAGGCCCCAGGGCCCTTTCCATAGACCTGCTCCCTGGCCGCCTCGGCCCACTCCTGCACCAATGCAAGGGGGTCTTCCTCTCCCTGTGCAGGCCTGGGCATTGGTCCTGGCTGAATTTCATAAGGCTCCTGTTGGCCTATTCCTCCAGCCTGTCCAGGTCCTTTGAGTATTTTAAAATCAATCAAACCTTGCCTTTGAGTGTATTATCTCATCCCCCAGCTGGGTGTAATCTGCAAACCTGGTCAGAGTGCACTCACTTGTGCCACCAGCTCAAACCGTAAAGTCTATACAGAGCCTGTGAGAACTGTATACAGAGCGTACTCACTTGCCATCTTCCTCTTAAAGATAGTAAGAACAGCTGTAATGAAAGACCCCTATGATACTCGTTACCAACCGCCATTAACCACCGCCCGCTGAGCCTCACTGTCTGATCAGTCTTTATCCATCCTGTTATCCACCCACCCAAACTGTAAAATCCTGCTTTCAGTACAAGAATATTGTGGGAGCTTGTGTGGGGTGGTTGCTCAGGCATGAATAACCAGTGCCCAGAGCACTCCCAAGCATGTGCTCTAGCTGGACTGGCAGTGGCAAATCAGTAGCAAGTTTGGCACAGAATCTGTAGCCAGCAATAGGTTACCATGTTTTTCACACCAAGCTTAGTACTAGACATAAAAAGCATGTTACTTCTGCATGAGACTACTGCAGGAAAGCCAGACACCATTCCTGTCGCTGCCCAGAATACAAAGTACAGAAAGTCTGCTTTCTCTGAACAGCAGTGTCAGTGGTTTCAGTGAGATCTTGACAATCAACTGCTTTTTATGACCTGAATTTTCATTACATTTAGAAATTTTACTCATGGGTGGTACTATCTCTTTTTCTTCTTGATTTTTACTTTTTTGTTCCTCTTTTTTTGGCTTCAAAAAGAAATGAAGGAATGAAGTGAGAGACATTCAAAATATAATGACAGTAAGACAAGTATGTCCTCTGGTTTAAATCTATTTAGTTAGCTGCAATCCCAGAGGGAATGAATCTGTTCTGTCGCTTTCTCTTCTCTAGTTTCTTCTTTGATTATTGCATTTTATTTCAATTCATTTCATTTCATACGATTTCTTTTCATTTTATTCTGTCATTCTTACTGTTTGTCATTTTTTCTTTTGTATTTCTTCAGCTGTTTGGAGCAAAGCTTGAATATGTCAAAAAAGCATTTCAGGTGTGTTAGAGAAATCATTGTAGAGAAGCTGCTTCACTCTAATGTTCTTGAAATACCTCTTTCTTCAGAATTATCTGCTTTGTAGAAGTTTCCCGTTTATCCAGGGTTTGAATCCTAGATATTTCTTTCCCTTATATCCTTTTTTTTTTTTTTGTGTGTGTGTGTGTGTTTTATTTTTAAGACACTAAATAAACAATACTTCTTCATTAGACTTCCTTTTGTTTCCAGAGGATGAAGGAATGCATCAAAGCAAAGATCAGCTAAGACAGAAGGTCTCTATCTGATTTTTAGAACTAATAGTCTTTCTAGAACAGAGGATTAGGTTGAGCACCTGCAGCTCCTGCTAACTTCAGAGGAATATGTGCATACTAGGCATCTCTGAAAAATTAGCACATTGCCCTTCCATTGCACGTCTCCAGTCTGTGCCAAACACAACAGGAACCCAATGGGAGTAAAGGGATTTATCCTGAAACAGGTGCACATATGGATTCAGGGAGGAAAAAAAGGGAATGTCTGTGTTAGCATAATGTGCTCGCCCACTTGATATTTCATCTAATTCTGTGTTAACTGTTCCTTCCATGTGACCAACTCACTGGTTATGGCTTATTTGGCAAAACTACAGCAGATGATATGAAATGGAGACAGTGGAAAAAGAAAATATGGAAGGAGTTAAACCTTGATACCATTGATTAAAACCAAACAACCTCTACAATGTGGGACAGAAAAATAAGGTATTATGAAGACATTTTACTTTCTCTTGACAGGTTACAAAGGAATCAGGCAGTGTTGCTGAATCTTTTTAAGAAATGATCTTAAATATGAGACATAGCAATCCGTAGATGGAAACTTTAGGCAAAGAAAACTTACTATAACGTGAAAAGTCAGGAGAATTTGTTGGCTTGGCATTCATGAACAGAACTGCAGAACCTACACTGAGTGTCTAACAGCACAGAAAAGAAAGAAAGGTCTACACAGCTCTTAGATAGAACACCTTGCCAAAATAGGCATGGCAAGGGGGAGGTGTCGTTGGAGAGAAGTGGCTACAGCATCTGTTTTATTTTAATAGTCATTTCTTTGACATGCAAGGCATAAATACTTTCAGAATACTGTTCTTAATATTATTACTCATGTGGTATGCTATCTAATTAAAATCTCTCTACTTCACTACGGGTAGGACTGTAGAAAATAATCCTTTCCTCTGGTGCGTTTGTGAGACTCTGTATGTTTGAAAGTCAAGAGACACTGATAAAAGGCATCAGAGTGAGAATGTATTGCACATCTTCAACTAACACAGTTATGAGACCCACATATTTCCTTCATATTTCATTGTGTGGAGACATAAGGATAACAGAAATGTGAAGCTTTTAGAGGCACTAAGCTAGATATGATAGACCAATTAAGAAGAGGGAAAATCTGGTATGATGACTTGCCAGACCTTATCTGACTTGTCTTGGCCTGTTGTGAGTGTTGCAAAGCCGTAACATCTTTCCAATGAACAGATGTCTATTTCCTGATTTAACTTATGCTTATCTTTGAATAATACTCTGTGATATAAACATAACTTTTCTATAGGTAGTTTTTAAAAGTAGTTTTTATTTGCAGAACAAAATATGCAACTTCAGCATAATGATGCAGTGTTAGAGCAATACAAGTGTGGTGTGATGGCAATGTGAACCCATGATGCTGTGTGGAGGAGCACAGGGTAGTAAAAGACAGGGTACAGAATGATGCTGGAGACCCTGGGGGTACAAAAACTACACAATGGCCAGTTCAAGAAATGGAAACCTGGGAACTGAGCAAAACTGTTGTAGGGGTAACAAAGGGAATAAAGAATAAGGATCTGAGGTAAGTAAAACACCGTATATTACTAAACTCAGG
The DNA here is from genome assembly GCA_035590275.1 of Ibycter americanus. NCBI lineage: Eukaryota > Metazoa > Chordata > Aves > Falconiformes > Falconidae > Ibycter > Ibycter americanus. The sequence goes on along the minus strand of JAVJGI010000050.1, from coordinate 64,163,084 downwards.
TCAGGTATAATGTGAAGTAAGAACAAAGTATGAATCTATGAAAATGCTTAATCTATGAAAATGTCTAAAAATATCCCTACCTGAAGCCTAGGGGAAGGTGAGAGAAACCATTAACAACATTTTGCTCCCAGCAAAGGGAAGGAAGAAATCCCATCACCAACATCACTCTCTTCAGGGATGCTGTTGACTCACTGCAGCTGTCTTATTCTTTCTGAGGATGATTGGCTCTGCTGGCCTTAGGATAGAGAGCTGTGGTGGAAAACAGTATATCCAGAGAAAAAGTGTAGAAAATAAGATTTGTGTAACAATTTTTAATGGTGTTATTAATCACATTTGATTTATATTAAGTAGGAAATTTGGAATAGAAGAATGTTGAATATTTGATGAATTTTTTAAATGTTAGTATCAGTGTAACTGGACTAATAATGATAACTTTTTTTGTATTTTAGCTTGATTTTAGTAGGGCTAACAATAAATTCTTGGCTTAACATGTGTGGTGTTCTCTTTTTACCCACAAGCAGAGATAGAAAGTAACAAATAATAAATTAGATAATGGTGACTTAAATCTACTGTATAGCATCTGATCTCTGGAATCTCCATATATCTGCTTTTAGTCAAAGCAAATGCAGGTCAACTTGACTTGCAGTGAATGTGAATTACACTCCATGGTGCGATTTGCTTTTGCGAATCATAGCCAATGCATGAAGAACAAGCAAACAATTCTACAGCTCAGCTAATGTCTGATAACTGGGTGAATCAAAGTAGCTGGAGGATTAGTTATCAAAATAGTAAAATTTTAGACAGAATCACAATAGAAGAAAGATAAAAAAGGTATCCAATGTACCTAAACCTTTTTTGAAAAACATTTACAGTTAATCCAATGGAATGTTGGTATGACTTGTAATGTAATTTAATTTTTAGACAATAAAATTCCAATTTAAGAACTATACAATAGTTGCTACAGAAAGTTTTTATTTAAATAATGTACTTATTGGTATACAAAGCTATATTAGCTTAACCAAATCTCAGAGCAGCTCTGCCATACTTCAGATGCAGAATATTGACAGCTGAAAAACTTGAATTCCAAATTAACTTGCACAGAAATTGACACTGAAATAATAAAAGGCATGAATTATGAGTGATAAAGTTATTGTTGTACACATGTTTATAAATTCAGTCTTAAGTCTGTCCTGTGTTAAAATAGAACTTTCCTGAAATGCAGCAAGAATTTGAAAACCTTTTCTGTCCAAATGAGTATGTATTTTGATGTGAAATTTTTTTCTAGAACTCTTACCCACCAAAATTACTTAAACTGACAGTCCTGACCAGGAATGGCTCTATGATCCAATGCACATGTTAAACCTCAGAACAAAAGTCGTTAAAAAGGCCTAGCACAGAGAAATACCCACAACCACCTTAAATACTGCACCTGATTTCCATAGAAGTCAATTTCTACATTGAAGTATGAGAATCAAGTGGCTTAATTGCTCATTTGTCTGTAAGCCTCTGGGACAGAGAATTTTAGTTTGTTTAATGCAGAAATACTCCAGAGTAATTTCCCCCATATTTATTTTCCACTGGTGCATCAATCATGTTCTTTTGACAGGGTTCTGGAAAGCGTAATCTTTTGGACTGACTGTAAAAAATGAAATATGCCAAGCTTTTCAGAAGGTGATGGGAAAAAAGAAATCCCTACACAACTAAATGCAAGCACAAAGTTATACATATTTCAATGTGTATATTTCCCTGAAGAGGCAGAACTTATTCAGTAATGCCCTACTATTCCCTTTCAACTCCCAGAAAGACAGAGATGGACTAAAGCAGAATCTTAGACTCCAGATCACTGTATACATGTCCGACATTATATAGCAAAGAGAAATTATATAACAAGGATAAATAAAAAGATAAATTATTTCTGTGGCCAAAACAAATCAGGATAACCTAGCCTAAAAGGAAAGCAGAAACTTTCCCTCACAAGAGACAGTAAGAGAGAAAAGGATAAAATAATTTGACAAAATAAATCTGAATCTTTGTCTGTGGAGTCTGAACCCTTCTGCTACTAAAAAAATAAATTCCCATTCTCAATCAGGTCTTTGTATTCAGCCTTCACTGTCAAATCTTCCAGTCATGTCTTCTGACGTTAGGTGGAGGCTGTGGGTGTGCCTTGCCTTCTTCAAAAAAATGCCAAGAAAGCAGTCTGAAGAAAGGAGGAATGGGAATGAAGAACCAGAGTGTGCTGGAGGGTAAAAAACCCAGGAAAAATACCATACTGAATCTTTGGGCTTTTTTATTCATATATAATGCTAATCTATGTACATGAGTTCTACATTTTCAATCTGTAGAAATAAAGAAGTCCTTTTACTACTCTTCTGTGTTACTGTATCTATAAATCTGATCATATAAAACAGACGTTGTGGAAAAGAGTAGAAGTAGAAGGGTGAAAGTGTCTGCAACCTACCTACTTAAGGACTTCAGGTCTGCCAAATAAGTCTGGAATAGTGACAGAAGGCTGTGTAGTGGCTTTTTTGAATCAGCCACATGAATTCAAAGAAAAAAAAACCCACCCTTGTTTTCAAATAATCCCCTTTTGGTTTGGATTTTTTAAAATGTCTGTTTGTGTTCTTTTCAAACGGAGCAAGTTCAGTGACTTTCAGTTTTCCTGAGTCACCACAGAGAGCCAGTGAAGTTCTTGCTGATTGAGTAGTGCATTTCTAAACATTAAATAATTTCTGAGGCAGGCATTGTGTTCATCCTGAAAACATCTAAATCACTGTTGAATGTCTTGCATCTGGTCTGCACAAAAAATCATCAGTATCCATACATTACTGAACCTCAAACTTTATCTTCCCATATAATATTCCAATTCTCCAAATAACATAACTGCCAAAAAGAACAATTTAGGTGGAGAGAAACCGAGAGTTGTCATTTTGTGATTTATCATTAATTTAAAAATGTTTATGTTATATGAATGCCACCTTCTCTAAAACTTTTAAGTTTGAGCTAAGCTCTTCATATTTTTAACATCAATAGAAAGAAAAAGGTACCTCCAGAAGATGATTCACCAGTTTATTTTAGATATCCCAGGCTGAGATGAATCATCCTCTGAAGGTGCCTATGCACATTTCTACATAGCATCCCAGCTTCTGAAGCCCAGTGAATGTGTGAAAAAAATCTCAGTTCAGGTTTCCATTTAACTTCCTATCCCCTGATAATTCAAAAATAATTCAAAACCAATAATGACGTAGGAATTATTTAAGATTTTTTAAATGATTTTTTATATTTTGGGGACAGTTGATTTCATCATTGGGATGGCTAGAAAGGAACTCACTGGTCAGTTCTTTATTTTAGCCATACTATACCAGTTGGGGCTTCACTGCATCCGGAACAGTGGGCTCTCCTTAGCACTAACAATTCTATTTCTCCAGAAAGTTGATTTTATTTTTTCAAGTTAACAGCTTACTATTAATTATAGTATTATGAATTTTACATACACCAGAAAAAGAACCTTATTGCCTGTCATTAAATTTCTGCTAGTTATTGGTGGAGAAAAGAATGCTTAATTTCTTTTTGAAAAGTCAAACATTTCTCTAGATGTTAAAAAAAAGGACTCAGTAATCATAATGTTAAATCATAGAATTAGCAGAACATTTTCTATTAAATCCAGAATCATGTCATTTTATTAAGCAGAGAAAATGTGATTTAAGACCAGTAGATATGAAAAAAGCAACCAAGCTAACGAGTGCTATAAATGTCAAAAAATATTTGCAAGACTACTTGAGCAGCCACAAGTCAAGAATTTTGAATGCCATCCTCATAGGCCTTTTAAAGTATTCCTAATTTTGAGTTGTTATCTTCTTTGAGAAAGATAAACATGTCTTTGCATGTATGTTATCTTTATTGCACGTTGAAGACTGACCACTCAAGGAGACTGACCTTGATATGGGAAAGTGTATAACTATGTGAATAATTTGATTGGAAAACAGCATTTGGCAAACTGAAGTCAGTATCTAAGACAGTCAGGTTATATAACAAAGAACAGTAATAAGAAAAATAAAGTTTTTCAAGCAAGACATTCATGAAGGTTGATTATTATTTTTTTAATTTAACTTATACTTGGCTTATCCTAAGTAAATTACTTCTAAAACTTTTATTAGGTCTAAATACATAAAGCTTTCAAGTAAATTCCAGAGGATCATGTGTCTGTAGTATTATTATACTACTATTTGCCTAACGTATTTTAGGCAGTTTTCTCTTCTGAAACTTCAATGTCTTATATTTCGAAGATACAGTGTGCTGTTTCTTTACTGGAGAAGTTCATAAAAGTTGTGATGGGTAATAGGCAGCTTCTGTTCTGGTGGTGTGGCGGTTCATCTCGTCCTCTCCCTGCGCCACTCTGTAATCTCCAGAATCCCTGTTAGGCCTTAGCCTCTGTGTAATAAGCTGGGCAGTTAAGTTCCCTTGACTATACTAGCAACTCTTGCACAGCTGAGGTGGGGAACTGCACTGGCTGTACTAGAAACATTCCTTATCTGAACTACAACACCACTTGACAGCCTTGGAGCATTCCTTACCTGAACCATAACATCCCCTAACAAGCCTGGGAACACTCTTTGAATCCGACCGGTAGGGTACCACTGTCAATGGAATTTTTAATAAAATTTCAGTAATTACCGACTGGGATTGCAGCCAAGACAGAAAATTACTGTTGACTAAACCCAATCATCTCCAACCCTATAAACAGCAGTCCTAAGTGAAACCCTTTGAGCTTCTCTGGACTGCAGCGGGCTGTGAACAGCATCTCCCTCTGTGTGGGATGCCTCCCAGAGCGTGCAGACTCCCAGGTTTGTGATACCAGGGGGACTGGCACCAAAAGCTGATGGCAGGGCCTGGGCTGATTTTCCTGCTCATCGAGGCTCAATCCTTTGATGTTGAGAAATGCAAAGGCATTCAACATGAGTATTTCACTGAACTCGAGGGGAACTTTGAACGGGTATACCTTTGTACATTTATCTAGACATATTTCTATATGTCTGTTCTTTTGCGTCTGTGTGTATGTGCATGTGAACTGATTTAGGTACCTCATAATAAGTATAATGTATTACCACCTTGGATCTGTAATTAAGTTACTGTTGCTATTATAGTAAATCCTATTTGATTCACTTTGCAAATGATAAATTAGTCAATGATTGTTGCTAAAATCCTATGATCAACCTTATACTGTAACAAACCTTAGACATGCTTTAGATATAAACCATTGACCAAACTGGAGACTAAGACTGGATCTGGCCACACCTAACCTCTATTAAGAGTTTATAAAACAAGGGGGTCTACACTGTGACTCAATGGGAGGACCTTCCTTACCCCTTTTCATTTTTAGTCTCTGTGTAAAACATTCCAGCTTAATTTTAAATTTGATTCTTCTTGGTATGATTTATCTAATAAACAATAGAATGAACCTTGCCACTGAACTTTGTCAAGTTGCACTTCCACAGATTCGTATTAAAAATATATTTTTCACTAATACCTTTGATGGTGATTCTTTAAATGGTCTAAACCACTCGTCTGTGACAGATGATAGCACTACAGTGTTCTGAATTCTTTTGGGATATGTTCTTACTGTTTTTAACATCTTGCTCTGATATGGACTAAGGAATCCATTGGACCTTTCGGATTGCATAATAGGCATACTATCCTTCCAGACCAACTAAATCAAAATCTGTACTCTGGGAAGAAGCTTATTACCAGAAAACGGGACAAATTCAGTGTCAGTTAGACCTAGGTTTTATTTTCTTATGTTTGACTAGCTTTTAGGTATCTACAGGTTGTGAATCTGCAGCACCTCGATTACACAATTACCTGAAGCCTTGCACTGAAAACAAAAAGCGTTATGTTGCATGCCCAGATCCTCAGCAATAACAGAGGTGGGTCACTAGCTGTGAGCAAGGCATGTCCTTTGCCAGAAAAGCAATGTTGCTGCACCTGCACTAAGCAGTCTTTGAAACAAAGGTTTATTGAGAGGTTAGCATGATGATGTACTAAATAGTTGAAGAAGATATTGCAGCAAAATCAGTCACATATGCAACTAATTTAATGTAAATCCAAACAAAGGAAACCTTTAATAAGAAATCAGAGACTGTGTCATTACATGCATGGTAGGAATCCTTTGAATTATGCCACAGAAAAGTATTTCCTCTCTGCTGTATGCAGTACTCACAGTCAACAGATTTGTTGCCTAGTGAATTAAAACCAGATTAGGAAAGGCTACCATTGCACACTCATCTTGTTCTGATAAGACATTATAAGGGTTAATTTGGTCTGCTTGTACATCAAGTGCTACTGGAATCTGTGTACATATGTGTGTATGAGAGAGAGAAAAAACCCCCAAGAAATAATCAGGACAAATTTCATGTAGAGCTCCTGATTTGGCAGTGTGTGTGTGTAATGTCTGAGCATACAAGAGTAACTGAATTTAAGGAGGCTTTGCATTTGGGACTGGAGCACTGGGGTCAGATTTCAACGGATTTCCAGGTGCCTACAGATGTTCAGAAGTGTTTCTAGAATTCCTTAAACAGGATAAGACTACTCTGACTTTGGGAATGTGTCCCTCTGAGCTTATCTGCAATGCTGGGTGCTTAAATTCTTTAGGAATCTCATGTGTGTTTAAGCAGCTTTACAAACTGAGACCCAAGTGGCTGCCTTTCACAAAGCTCCCCCAGCCAGACCCACTTCTCTGTCCCGTTGTGCTCAACCACTTCAGCTTCCAGCTTTCTTGGAGCAGGCGATCCTCATCCGGTGCGTTTTCTCAGTTCAGAGGGGGCTTATCTCTCTTTCCAGTTCTACCACAGGTTTAAAATCATCCTCTTCACTCTGTATTGCCTTAAAATAAGGGATGGTGAGATCACAAAGAAGACATAGTTAATGCTACAATTTTAAGAAAGAGAAATATTGTTCCTGGTAAGAAAAACATCCACAATTCCTCCAGACTGACTTCTTTACTGAAGTTATTCAAGTTTCCTAAATGGTAAGGTAATGATTTTCAAGTGGTAGTCCACAGACTTTCAGATTCCATGGAATATTTCTGCAGGGAAGTATGTAAAGAATAGCCTTTTGTGGTGATTGTTAAACCATGCTCTTCAGTAATGTTGGAAACAACTGTTGCTAGGCTTAGATTTATTATCCATGCCTTTGCAGTTTTACTAGAAAATATTTATGGTGACTACAGATTAGAGGAAAAGCATGAAAATCATTATGATAAGGTATGTATTTTTCAGAAGTGGTTATGATTAATGAATTTGATGTGTCCTGTAGTATCATCTTCTTAAATCATAAGCCTACTGGCTCAGGGCCAATGCCCCATGTAAAAGGGTTCCACAACAACTGCACAGAACATCTGGTGCCAAAAGAGATGGTTTACTGTGCATGCACCATGTAACTAAAGTGTGCATTTGCAAGGCAATATATGTACAATGCACGTCACGTAAAGTGAAAACAGACTTTACATAGCTCGGCAGAGCACTCTTAGCTTGTTCTGTTAAGCTTTAGTTATAAATACACTCAACAGTATGTGCTCACAAGCTATTTCCAGAGCCTTCCAAATAGGATCTTGGCTGGTTTTGCTGGATTTTAACGTGAGGAGAAAATGAGAGACAACTTGCTATCCTTACTATGGTGTAGCTGTGCTCCATAGACTTTTCTTTAAGGTTGCATAAAATTTCACCTATACAAACACTATGGTAAAAAGGCCAGAGTATGCACAGGACTGGGGGATCTGCTACGGATCCATTAATTCCTCAGGTGCATGCAAAGTGACAGAAAGGGTCAGGAATCAGGAGATCAATGGACATCTAACCAATATTAGGTCTTACAACTTTTCTGACAACCGTTGCAGTAAGCTAAAGAATGAGGACTTGAGACTGAAAGAGACCCGAAGGTCTCTTTATTAAGGAACTGAGAACTGGCACAGAATGTTTTCCACCATAAGCTTGCTGAGAAAAGTGATCCATTCCTGCATGTGAGGAATCAGGTCTGTCTGTAAACAAGACATCCTCACAAGAGAAATCACAGATGCCCTAGAATGCCCTGGGTTATTCATAGGATATCCTCACAGCAGTTTTGAGAATTTTTCCCTCTAAAGTAGTTTGTTTTCTCTCTTCACTGTAATAGAAAATATTTCATCACACAATATGTGATAAAAATGTACTTAAGTTTGAGAGTCAGAATTTCAAAGTTGTGTTTCAGATAGCCCTCTTGCAAATACCATCCTTTTCTAAATCTATGCAGTTTATTTTCAGCTACATTTTCCATATGATCTTGTGTTTCTTTGGATGATACTGACAAGAAAAATATCTTCTCATATCAAGGAAGTAACTGAGGAAAAGGACAACATATGTCATTCACTATAACTTTTTCCACCTAACCTTTCAAACATGAAATAAAAAGCTCATCATTGTTCAATGTAATTTTGGCAAGAGTATTTTACTAAAGATGGTGAAATGAGGGTGTTTGTTTCATCAGACTGAAGGTGTTAGCTCACCTTTTTCACAATTGTACTATTATTTGCAGCGCCATTTCTGAAGGTTTTAGTAATTCTATTTTGAATTTCATTAAAACAAATCAGGATGTTGGAAATATTTCTCTGAAAAATATCTTAGTGTTTTTATTGCTATAAAAAAGAAGAGGAAAAAAAAAAGAAAAGAAAAAAAGAAAAAATAGTTTTCTAGTGGCCTTGACAGCTGAAACTGGAATGTTTCCCTCAGTACTCCTTTTTTGTGCTTGTGGTGGGCAGTTAATAAATCCTGTGGTTAAACCAGGAGCGGATGGATACTAGAAGAGTAGGAAGACAACAGCACACACAGTGAACATCAGCGCGTTGGTGGTATAGTGGTGAGCATAGCTGCCTTCCAAGCAGTTGACCCGGGTTCGATTCCCGGCCAACGCAGTTGTGTTTTTGAGCCTTCCCGAGCGGAGCGGCCGCACGCCCGCGGTGCTGCCAGCCAGCGGAAAGGGGTCAGCCGGAACCTCGCCAGGTTTCACAGGGAGAGAAGTGACAAGCCCTGCCGCGGGGAGGCGCTACCCCTGTGTGCGGCTGGCCACCTGCCCAGCTGGAGAGCAGACTGGCGGGAAAGGATGTGGCGGTGCTGGTGGGACGCCATGTTGAACATGAGCCCTTGTGGCCCAGAAGGGTGAGGGTGTCTGGGTCTGCAGCAATCTTGTTGCCTGCAGGTCGGGGGAGATGTTTTTCCCCTGCTACTCTGCACCACTGAGGCCACACCTGGAGAAGTCACTGTGTCCAGTTCTGAACTCCCCAGTACTAGAGACAAATGGGTGTACTGGAGAAAGTCCAGTGAAAGACCACGAGGACAGTTACAGTGCTGGGGTCTTTTTGCTGTGAGGAATGACTGAGAGCGCTGTTTAGCCTGGAGAAGAGAAAGCTGAAGGGGGGGAATCTCTTGCATGTACATAAATATCTGAAGGCAGGGTGCAAAGAGAATGGAGCCAGGCTCTTCTCAGTGGTGCCCAGTGGCAGGACCAGAGGCAATGGGCACAAACTGAAACATGAAAGGCTCTCTCTGAACATCAGGAAACACTTTTTTTACTGTGAGGGTGACCAAGCACTGGCACAGGTTGCCCAGAGAGGTTGAGCCTCTCTGTGGAGATATTCAAAAGTTGTCTGGGCATGGTCCTGGACAACTGGTTCTGTGTGTGTCTGTCTGAGCAGGGGGGGTGGGCCGATGACTTCCAGAGGTCCCCTCCAACCTCAGCCACTCTGTGATTCTATGATTCTGTGTGTCAAGCCAGTGAGTCAAGCCAAGGCAAGAACTGAGAGCAGAGGACCAATACAAGATGTTAGCAATTTCTCTAGGAGTGGTCATAGCACCAGGAGCTGGGCTGAGAGACAAGGCGGCCAAAGGAAGTGTTACTCCAGCAGAGCTAGAGGAATGCATACAGGCTGTGGTTCAATTCAGAGCCAGTAGCTAGTACCTTCAGGAGCCATAAGATATATCAAAGCCTAGGGTTAAGTACCTCCCAGGAAGCTCCACTCTCTGAGTGCCCCTGTAGGTCTCTTGAGTGCCCACCAATTTTGGTGATGCAATTAATCACTGTCAATCCCATGGCTCAGAATCCTGTTGTACTTGAAACTTGACTCTTTACAACTCTTTCAGAGAAAATGTCCTATCCCAAAGTAATTTTGAAAATAATTTGTACTATATTTCCAAAACTTGTTTATACGACAGTTGCAGACAGGATCTTCTCACATGACAGGCTGCAGTGTATGGAAGAATATTCGATCATACTGAGTGTTTGCTTCTTTTGTTTCAGTCTCTTCTGGGTTTTTTGGGGGTTTTTTCCCTTCTTTTTTTCTCAAGAGGGAGAAAATGCACGTGTAGGTTTACAGCAAGCAAAAGAAGGAAAAGACTAAAGAGGTTTACAGCAAGCAAAAGAAGGAAAAGACTGAAGGGGCTGAGCTGGCCCAGGGAGACGTTCAGCCATTTGCATGTCATAGCTAAGTAAGAATGGATAATGACTAGAGTTCTTAGGAGGAGTGGAGAAAGGGAGACACAGGCCTGCCCTGGTTTTGGCTGGGATAGAGTCAATTTTCTTCTCAGTAGCTGGTACAATGCTGTATTTTGGGCTTAGTATGAGAACAATGTTGATAACACACTGGTGTTTTTAGTTGTTGCTAAGTAATGTTTGTACTAAGTCAAGGACTTTTCAGTTTCTCAGGCCCTGCCAGCAAGAGGGCTGGAGGGGCGCAAGAAACTGGAAGGGAATACAGACAGAACAGCTGACCCGAACTAGCCAAAGGGATATTCCATACCATAGCATATCATGTTCAGTATATAAACTGGGGGGAGTTGGCCAGGGCCAGTGAATCACTGCTTGGGGACTCGTCGGCCATTGGTCAGCAGGTGCTAAGCAATTGTATTGTGCATCACTTGGTGTATTTTTCCATTCCCTTTAAATTATTTTCCTCTCCCTTTCTCTCTCCTTTTCATTACGATTGTTGTTGTTATCTCAGCCCTTGAGTTTTACCTTTTTCCTGATTCTCCTCCTCATCCCGCTGAGGGAGGGCTGGGGAGTGAGTGAGTGCCCACATGGTACTTAGGTGCCTGCTGAGGTTAAGCCATGACAAGGCTTTGAAAATGTAGTTAAAATAAGCTGGATAGATTTACAAAAAGCTGATATTTGAAAGAGGATCAAATCCTTTGTTTTTCTGGAAGAGAAAGAGAAGGCATTCTGGAAGCTACGCCAGCAGGAGTCAATGGACTGAAAATCAAACCAGAGGGGTTTTACCTGCCCAAATTCTCATTGGAACTTGTAGGTTCCTAAACTTAAGCTGATGGGTCAAAATGATTAGCTAGTCTACTTGAATCAAATTAGACTGCTGTTGGAAAAAAAAAAATATTTAGGTGTTTATTTTCTTTATCTGCTGAATAGTGGATCCCACTAGAGGGAAAATCCTCACATGAAAGCCTGAAAAATGCTCCAAAAAGGGGTGCTGACATCTAGACCCAGAGGAACACAAGATGTGCTCCACTTCAGAGCAAGGACAGCTGCTGGTTGAAGCAAGCAAAGTGTCACATCCATAATCCATGGGCTACTCAAGGCCCATTCATAGCCACTGCTACCAACTTCAGGCTTTAGGCTGAGCTCCCAGGTGAGGGGTGAAAAGGAAGACAGCAACAATATGAAACTGCAGGAGGCATTTCGTCTCAGTGTCCTACACGCCCAGTCCAAAGAGAATTTTTTCTGTTACTTCAGCTTAAAATTATATGCCAATATGATAAATTTACCTGCCTTTGTAGCAGCTGTTCTCATACATATGCCTGTGCTTCCCAGATGTTCTTCTTACAGTTTCTTATCACTGTAGTCTTCTGTAGTAAATGGAAACACCAACCTAGGTATTTTCTCATGGCCTAAAAGCAGTAACTTTGCTGAAAACCTCTAAGCTATGAGATGCTGCTGGATTCTTTATATTTTTACTGCACAGGAAGGCAATGTCGCCTTGTGTTGTTTATTTTTGTTTTGACACTTCAGTTAGAATTGTGCAAAGTCACGAGACTTGCACAAGTTTGCACATAACTGTGCCTGGAGTGTGCATAATGATAGCAGTCTATGCTAAAAATAATCAAATAGTAGCATCTCACAATCTGTCAGCAATGAGTTGTAATGTAACTTTGCAATCAGCTCCCAAGAAAGGCATCTTTGTCATTCCAGGAGCAGAGTAAAAACCACATTCAGATGCAACGTCATTATTTCTCTTTGATTTCTTCTTTCTTTGGGGAACAGGGAAATAACTTACCTATTACTAGTACTAGTATGGCTCAGGAACAGAAGGGAGAAATTTCCAGCAATATCTCCTTCCTGTACACTTACTCACTGCAGGAGCACAATGTCTAAAATGTCAAAAATAAATTGTCTGCAAAACTTCTGCAGCATCTCTCTTCAAAAAGAGCAGTCCTTGAGCATTCCATCTACAATAATCCAAACAAAAGTCCATTATTTTAGATATAAATCAATATTGAAACTTTTTTTAAAAGTATAGTTTAAACAGTTGACATTCTAACTGATATCATTCTGCTATTTCCTCCAGCTTCCTACTCTGTTTCTGTGTATTCACATTTTGGCTTTTGCCTTACAATTAGTTTATATAATTTTGGAGTGCAAGACAGACACATTTGTTCAGTGTTTGAAACACGCTTAGTGAAAGTAAATGCAAAAATACTGAGGGTTTTGCACTTGTGCATGCTTGGTGCTTAAAGGAAAAGGAAGGAAGGGAGGGAGGAAGGAAGGAAGGAAGGAAGGAAGGAAGGAAGGAAGGAGGGAAGGAAAAAGGGGGAAGGACGAAAAAGAAGGAATGAGATAAAGGGAGAGAAATGATGAACACATATATATACACAACCACAGACATACATCCCATGCCTTTCTGAGTGCAATACTTGACTTACATAGCGATAACATTCTGGCTGATAAATGTATAATAAACCAGTATATTTTTCCATTTCTTTTCTTCATCTCCTAAAAAAAGACTCAGGGAATTTTTATACACTAGCATATTTTTTGGCTATCAAGAAGGAAAAATAGACTTCCAAGAATCTTACAAAAATTCTATTAACACACATCTTGGCATGAGTTTTCTTTGAACATCAAAGTAAGCTACAAGTTAATTCACTTGCATCCAGCTGCATTTGGTGGTATGTTCATCATATTGAGGAGCCCCTTTTCTGTTTCCATCTTTCACTGCTTATGTCAAACAGTTTACAGAGAAGCAATATAAATTCAGACAGAGTGCTAGGAATGCCATCAATGAGTTTGGGAGTTTACATTGTGTTTGTGTGAGGTCACTGCATGTTGTCTGCAATGATCAATGGCCTAGTGAACACTTTTAAAGCCAGAGGCTACCCTCAGTGCCTTTAGTTACTCCATGTTAGGTTATGTTTTATTAGGAGGGCTCAGGCAATTCTTCTCTTGCATTTTTTTGTAATGGATTTGTGAGTGTTGAGTGCTTTTTGTGGCATTTTCCCGTACTAATAACAAGAAGTCAGGTGACCAGTAAGACAGATGATATTTAACCTAGTGGTGACAGATGTAGCAGAGGTGAAATGGTTATATCTATTAATAAACAAAGTTTGAAAGCCTTTTAACTCCATCTTTCACATCATGCTTATCTGACCTTTTGCACAAGACATCTTCCACAGAGTTATTACAATGGGAGGGGGTGAAGAACCAAAAGCCAACAACTTCTTGTGTTTTTTTTTATTTTCTCTAAAAAAAAATAATAATTGAAGTTAATCATTAAGAGTTTTACGTTGTCTTCCTAAATGTATGAATGAAGTGCTGGTGGTACTGCAGTTTGGATTTCACTTGGATGAAAAAATGTGGTAGATTTATTTTGGTCCCAATGGGTGCTGACATTTTAACCCACTTATCTCTGATTTATTCAGTCCTTGACAGTCCCCAAAAAGTGATGCATTTTGCCTGAAGGCTCTGTAGGTGAGGCAAGTTGACATATGCTTTTTCTTTCTGTTAAGGGGGTGATCTCCTCTGCAGTCCAATGGATGAAGCAGGGGAAAATGGAAAAGGAAAATGTTAATGATAAGAATTTTTCTTCTTTAGTCAAGTTTCTTGGGTTTGTTGTATTAAAAAACCCTTAGAATGTGTCTCATATAAACTCAGCCTTTAAAGGTCAATGTCTAGGTGATCAGTAGTAAACAACAGATTTTAAAAATTATATTTGTAGCATGGTAAAGCTAAAAGTGTTCTGGGAGATTTTAGAATAATTAGTTATTTAACTTTTTTATGCTAATACAAAATACTCAGAGCATATATAGATATGACTCTATCTTGCTTAAGACTAGGTGTAAGCATGTTTTTTATTTTATACTTGTAGATGAATTCCAGCACATTTGTTAGCATATGGGCCGGTCTGAGGTTTGGTTTTGTGCTGTACCACTTACAGATCATGGTCTAAAACTTAGTGTCGTAAGCATCAGAGAATTACCATTAAAAAAGGTGTGATCCTGTATTTCTGGCCTGTCTATGGAGATGGAAGTAGAAGAATCCAAGGGAAAGGGAAATGAGCAGGATACGCTCATAGTGTACTTGTAGAGAAATGTCTTTCTTCAATAATTGTGGGAGAAAGGACAAGGTCCCACCATCTCTACTGGGAATGCACACAAGAGTTTGCTTTTCTGTATTTTGAAGAGAAGAACCTTGTGCTCCTATCTAGCATACACTGCTTATTGTTTTATTGCTACCAGCTTTTATTAGTCCTTGTAATAAGTCTTATGCTCTTAAAAATATGTATATATATATATATTCTCATTTCTGCAATGCATTAGAATGCATTTGAAGCTAGAACCAAGTAAACTTACCTGAAGTGAGAGCTAACTGAGGAAACGTACTCCCCAGGGAGCACAGAGCTTCTCCTTCAGGGCATGTAGCATCGGCTGCCTCAGTAACCAATCTCGCCTTCAGACTCCGGCTTGCTGGGGAGACGTGTTGTCTTGCCAATTCAATGTCAAGATGTGCAGAATGAGAAAAACAGAATCAGGAAAATAATTTATTTTACAAATGGCCTTGTGCACAAGACTGGGGTTAAGTCTCCTGCATTTTTAGCTATATAGCTATACAGTAGTTCATTTTTGAATGGAAATCAGTTGTGGTTTCTATGAAAAACAAACTTAATCAGACTTCTGTTGTTTTCTTGTCACATCTATAGTTTAGAGGGCGAAAAACAAGTGAAAACTTAAAAGTCTTTTTTTTCATGTATTCCCCTGCTTCTTGTAGATATTTACAATATAACAATGGTAATTTGAGCAGAAGGCCAGCTAGGAGAAGGAAAAAGTAATTACTGTTTTATTCTACAGAAGTTACCTTAGGGACTGGCATTTTCATAGTCATGCAAAGCTAAATACTGGTTTAACTGGGCACAATGGATCACCAACTGCCTAATAAAAACAATAAGTAGCACACAAAAAAGCAGAAATCCTGAGTAGGTTTCCACTTCGTACTCCTGTCTCTGCATTTATGGATTTCTTTCTCATCTGAGGGTGTCAAGCTACTCCAGAGCTAATAAATGTTAAATAGCGTAATCCACTTTCCAACAGCAAAAGGACAAAATTGACTGTTGATGGACCACATCCATGTAGATGCCTAGGGCCTGATCCAAGTCTCCTTCAAGTCAAATGACACACAGCCACTGGCTCCACTGAAAATTGGCTGACAGCATTAGCTACAAGCACAGCCAGAACAGGAGATTCTGTTCTCTCTGTTCTGTATGCTCAGCAAGCCCAGGTATGCATCTCCATTTGAGAGACACTTTAACGTATTATTCAATTAGTAATTATATTTCACTCCATCCCATGAAGTAATGTTTTATTCTTGCTTCATAAATAAATAGACTAGTATGTCTGGATAGTTTCTTAGAGAACTAAATCCCTCTTGCATTATTTTCTCTGCATTTCTATCTGATGCTTCAAAGCAGTTCAAGTATAATAACTAGCCTCAGTAACTCTTCCCTGACTCATATTGATTCTTCAAACAATTGAGAAAATTAAACCTAAAATAAGGATTTATGTGCCCTGGATGGTACATGTTCATTTTTTTTAGAGAAAAAAACCCCAACACCACAGTGTGCTTGACCTTTTCTTACGAAATATTCCCAGTCACACCACTGCTTTGTTGCACATATTTCTCTGACACTCCAGAGATTGTCCCAAAGCAAACACAGCATTAATCATTACATCCTTTACTCATTCTTTGGTCAGTTGAATGGAACTGAGATTCTTCTGCGCTCACATAGGAAAACTAAAAGCATAAATAATGCCAATGTCGAATCATTCTTGTTTCTTTTTGTACATTCTTGGTAATTTTAGAAAAACTTTCAGACAGTGATCCTTGGTAGCTGCCATTGAGAAGGCAGGTATCTTAAGAGCAGCAAGTTCTGTCATCTGCAATTTCTTTCTTCCAGGTTCTGAACTAGAGGTGTCCGTGTCACATTTAGAGGAAGTTTCTATAACTTCCTCACATTAATATAGAATTTCATATTTTTACATTTTCACTTTAGGACAAACAGTTGATGGCAAACACTTGTACTCTGCATGTCTCAATGGATGCTGAGGTCTCTTCTTTTTGTAGACTTATGAATAGGGAATAAAAAAAGCAACTTCCTTACAATAAATTATGTTTATAGTAAGTAAAAAAGCATGTTGGCTTAGGTACTTCTACAGCTCCTATTACCATAATGTTAGACCAATTCAAAGTCTTTAGTGTATTCTGTTTAATAGTAAAGAACTGTCATTCCCAATTTTGCAGCTGGGGGAAAAAAGGCAATGTAGCTATATTTTATCTCTGAGGCATAAAAAACAGCGAACTGACTGCCTCAGGAAAATCTGTGGCAGAACAGCTACTTGAAACCAGGTTTTCTAATGGTCTCACCAATGGACTGTTCTTCCTCTCCTGCTGTCAGAAAAGTTATTTTAAAACTGCAAATACATCTTTTTGGTGCCTCAGAACAGTTTCGCCTCAGCAACTTCTGCCAGTGCCTTGTATTCTGGTGCCTCTCTCTGTTATCTTAATTTCTCCCTGTGGCTTTGTAGACACCTCCCTCCACTTCTTTCATTCTACCCAGTTCTAGCTGGAATCTGGCCCCATGCTCCCTAGCCTGTCTTTCAGTGTTGCAAAGAGGAAAGGACAGATCATTAGTTCTCAATGGTTTTCTCAGCAGGTAATCCTAGCCAGATAAATTAGTCCATATTTAAAGCCCTAGGTCAGAGGGCTTTACTTTGTTGACAGTGGGAAGGTCTGACTTTCTGTGCAGTGAAGGCAAGCCCTTAGAGGATGCCTCAGCACAGGCAATGCTTTTGCTGGCAATTAGGGCCAATTTGGTGTAAAATTATAGGTCTCATGTATTTGGACGAATATGCTGAAACAGTTATCTCGCCAACAATTTTGTGGTACAGACATACATTCACTACAGAGCACTGTGAATCCATGAGAGATTTTCATGGGGAAACAGGGTTAGAAGCATCAAGCCCTTGGCACTCTAATTAGGTATAGATTGTTTTGCTGACTGCAGTGTTTAAAGCCTCCAGTTATCCTTCGTATATGGTAGAACTAGTAACCCATTAGGGTCACAATACTTTTGTGATGTGTGACCCTCTCTAGATTCTGGTGGTTTCATACCAGAGAGCATCACCCTGCCTGCGTGGGGCAGGTCATTTGGGTGTCACCCCAGTGTCCTGCTGCACTGCTGGAGAGGGCCTGGGGTGACAGGATGAGATCTTCCTTTTCTGTCCTCATTTCCATCTGCTGCAGTGTGAGACCTCGATCCATTTTGTGCCCTCCTGAAGCCCTTATTCATGTTATATTTTTGTAATACCTACTAGGAGACTCAGTGGTATAGCTTGATCAAAGAAGGGTTAAAAGGAGTTGGTAGCATGGCATTAAGTAGCCTGAAAAACCTGCCCCAAACTCTGGGCAAATACTTAGGTCAGTTAGACCTATACTGAGCTCCATGCTGCCACAGATGACTGGCTGCAGTTTTTTGGCCCGTTAATTTAAAATCATATCACATATGAATACACTATACTGCTGTTACAGGAGGGTAAGCTTAGCCATGGTTTAACTAGAGTATTATGTGTTGTGAGTATGTCCAGATAATTCAGTTTGACCACCAGTATGGAACAACTTTTCATTCAAAGGCTTGTGTTTTACATTCTATATTAAGTTTACTTAATATAGATTACCAGATACTCCAGGGAGGATCAGCTGCCATCATTGTTTAGTTTTGTCTTTGCAGCAATCAAATTAAATAACATATCTAAATCCTTAAAGCAAAGTGACAGTGTCTGTTCTGGCTCCATTTTCACTTGCTCAGCACTATTTTTTAGGATAAGAAACCTCTTCATGCTTTCTCAGGAATTCACTAAAGATTAGTTTAGATTCACTAACAAGGGAGCCTAGTGGAAACTCCATAATGTTCCAATTTTCCACTTCTTCACCACAGATGTATTTTGTACCTATGGCAATTATATGCATCAGGGTGGATCATAAAATGGTATTCACTAAATTTAATTTACAGTCTTTTATATATTTCCAAGTTATCTTTTGATTTTGATGGAAAAAGACATAGCCTTAAACCCATCAAGCTCTCTTTAAAAAAGCCGAGTACTTTTTTTCTAAGGCAAATTTATCTTCTAACTGTGAAATATGAATAGAATCTTTGTGGAGTCAGCAATGCCAGGATTTCAGCAGTGCACTGAGCTAAATACATTATTTTTACACCTCATGAAAATGAGTTTAGTCAGGTGTCATCCTAGGCTTGAGTATAATAACCAGACACAGTTTGCCAGAGATATCCAGATACAGTAGCTTCAGGAAAGGATTACTGTGCCTTCAAACTGAATCAGTTTCTCCTGGGTCACATATTTAAAGAAACCCAAGATTTCTTGGCTGATATTAAATGGAAGCTCTAACACAAAACAATTATACTCTACTGGACACCATCAACTGCATGTCCAAATCTGGGCATGCTCTTCCTTGGGCTTCTTGAAAACTTTTGCCTGCCATGTTTTTTTAAGATATCACAGATTTGTAATACTAATAAATGATAGTCTGGGAACTTATTTACCTTAATTCTTAGATGAAGCTTCTGGATTGATCTTTTTTTTTTTCCTCCATGGGCATAAGGGTGAACCTCTGCCATATTTACCACTGTAGAGAATCTTCAACAGTGGCAAAAAAAGTGATTGTCTATATGCAAAATTAATGTGGAATGCATGAATACACTTTAATTTGTTTTCAAGTGATCAGCATGAAAGACTGATGGGCTTTTACACATACTCTGGCAAAAAAATTGGAGATTGCAGCAGCAGCTGGAAAGAACAGCAGTATGTGCCCAGCCAGCTCTGCAGCCAAAAACCAAACTTTGTGTACAGCACAGTCTAAAAATCTTTGGTTGATACCGTTACTGACCTATGCCAAATAAGTGAGTAAACTCAACCCAGCTAAGTAATGGCATCCTTTTGCATCCCAGGATGCACTGTAATCTGCCCCAATTTTGGCAAAGAAGTGGATTAACACTTCGTTCAGCAGGGAGTAGACATAAGTGACCTCAGTGGGACCATGGAGGCTCTGGTACCCATGTTACTTGTGTTCTGCCTATATGGACAAAGTCATCTACCACATCCATCTGTTCAATATATCCTATGGGTAATAAAACATTCCAAATTAAATAATATTCAGCCAACACAAAACCAGTCTAAGGCATCTGAAAGAAATTTATTTCTTTGATAATCAGAAAAAACACATGGTGCAACCAGAAAAGGACCAAAAATGCCATAAGATGTTGGTTTCTACTGTTGTGAGGCAGAAAACAGATTCATTAGGTGCCTGCCTTTGCTGTGAAATTGATCTGTGCTCTTTCCAATGACAGCTAGCTGCCACCTTCCCATACTACCTGGAAAGAAAAGAAAAACAGAGTAGCTATTTCACTATATAAAGAATATGGATGCCTAATTAGTAATTAATTTTTTTCAATAGTGAACTAAATTTTGTGTTTTGAAGGAAGTAATATATTTGAAAATATGATGTACCTATTTGTATTGGACCCTCAGTGGGTTTAGATCCATGCTGGTCCATTGAATTCAGCTGAGTGGCGCAGACTTTCTGAGAACTGGCACTTTGATTTTAAACCAGTAGCAAAAACCTGCCTGCTCTCTAAATTTATGAATTATTGACAAAGAATCACTGAGACTGTGCAACAGCTAATTGGCCCCTCTGGTCAATAGTCAATGGTCCTGAGAAGTTCATTGGTTTCAGACAAAGGTTTTTTGCTGACCTGTAGGCTGCAATATTCCCAGAGTATGAACAAGTTCATGTTCTTTGTTTGCTTTTTAAATAGTACATATCAAGGCCAAGCCTTGGCAAGGAACAATGAGGTCAGGACATGTGCTTTGTAAGGAAAAATGTGAGATTTAGAATTGGCTTCTAACATGGGTTTTGTCTTGAAATACTGTATTTTAAAAAGCAGAAGTGGAATTTCAACTTCTTATAACATTTGTGGTTGTAGATCTAGGAATTTATCTATGAAGTTAAGGTGTGCATCTTTAGAATTATCCAGCTGTGTATTTATGTATCAGTTGTTTTATTTTTTCTGTATCAAGTATTAGTGTCACATTGTTATGGTTCGTAAAACATTTACACTGATCTGTCTTTTAAATTGAGCAATAAAGTTTCTTTGCTATCAAAATTTTCAAGTTTCATCTGGGGAAATTTTCAGCAAAACTACAGGTAAATTGGCCAAATGTTCCCTCATATAAACCAACTTAAAAATAACTTTATGAACTGAGTCTTTCAAAGTAAAATTTGAGAGGCTAAATTTTGCTTTCTGTTACCAGGGAAACCTATAGGTTGTGTATAAGTTATAGGCACCGTGACATTTTGTGTAAATCAAAGTTTGAGATAGTTATCTAAAATCTGTATTGCATATGTAGGGAGAATTAAGCACTTCTAAATGGGATCCACAAAGGCAATGCATTAAGCAGAGGTACTGGTAATCGGTACAGAGAAAAGTGGAAAAGCTTGTACACAGCACCCTGGAAAGAATCATCCCTCTGTTACTGGGCCACCTTCATAGTATTCAGAGAGATGAGTTGCCTCTAAGAGTCAGTCTTAACAGCTTAATCTAAGCAAATCACTTTTAAATGTGAATATTGTTAGAGAACATCTTCCACTAAAGATACAGACTCCTGAAGAAAGTCTTTAAGTTTACAGGCAAGAAGTGTTATTTCTATAATTATGCTTAATGATTTTCTTAGAAGTGACTTTATAGTCTTTCAGACTGAAAGCATACAGTCTAAGATGACTGCAATAGTGTCATATTTATTCACCAAATTAAAAATCTTCAAAGGAGAACGAAAAAACATATATATTCATGCACCAGGAAAAGTTTGCTCAGTTCAGAAAGTCTAGCTTTCTTGTTATAAGTTATGACCAGTTACAAATATTTCAGAAGCCAAATATTACACATTCTCAGAAGACCCTAGTCAACCCTTTCCATATTTACTATTTATAACCTTTCTCTTTGACATCAGTAGGACTATGCACAGATGTAAGCAGAGACACTAGTAAATGCATTGGCATGGTAGAGACTTAAAATGAATGAGGATTATGACAACTGCTTTGAAGAGGGAAGTGAAATAATGGAAATGAAAATTAATATATGGCCTGCTTATTATATAAAAATGGAATTATTAAGAAAAAATCCTATTGTATTTCATTTAACAGGATTTTGGCAGTGTATGTTATATTCTCAAAGCTGTTGATACAGACACTCTGCAATTTTGATTATATGTACATTTCCAGGCCTTTTCTGACACTGTGTGATCTGGTGTTTCGGTCTGGTGTGGCAGGCGGTCTCTTGTGTAAGGATGTGCTTCCCCAAGGGCCTTAGCAGAATCAGAGGCACCTTTCTGCTCCCGTGAGGTTGCTCTTCCATCTAACTCGCACTGTAGCAATGCTTCCACAGGGAACGTCAGGTTTGAAGGCCAGGCCAGCAAGTGGGGAACCTTCAAGGAGAACCTGCGTGCGGGTGGTTTCATTGATGTCGTGATTTGCAACAAGTCAAAACAGTGAATGCTCACAGATACTAGCATTATGGAAACTAGGATTTATTTTTACTTTGGAGCTGACAGATAAGATATGAAGGCAATACCATGAACATTTGTATTAAACAAAGAACCAGCTTTTTAAAGCAATGAGTTATTAGCTTTTTGTGTCCTGACCACATGCCAAATTAGGTTAAATACATTCTGCCAACCTAAATCCCTTTGGCAGTTTCAGCTGCTCTAGTTACTCTTTGCTTCTCCTTCTGGGGCCAGAGTCTACCACTGAATGTACATGTTTCCACTGACTCGCAGCCAAGGGCAGATTTTGGCTGCTGGAAATCGTTGTGTACTGTACTGCTACTGGCTCAGAACTGATTTCTTCCATCCAAGGGGTAGCTCCACTGCACTGAAACGATGATCCCTTTATTCATACAGGGTATTTGGAAAAGGAAGAAGACTAGAGAGCAGGGAGTAATAAAGGTTTGAATTATGAAGCCTGCAGAGAATGTTTGACTGTAATAGGGTCCTACTGACCTTTCCAAAATTGAGAGGCCGTGATGCTTTTACAAACTGCTGACACTCGCAATCTTCAAAATTTGGACAGTCATAACCCACAATTAGGGGCTTACCAAGGACCTCCTTATGAAGACAAATCCTTGATGAGACACAGATGCTTGTCAGGACCATACCCATGTTAAAAAAAAACCTCTAAGGAGCTGATTTTGTGTTCTTCAAGGCATCTTCAGGGTTTATGGCATTTCTAGTTAAGGTGCTGACGAGTCTGTGAGGCTACGGACAGCACAAATGAGACAGTAAGTTTATTACCCTTCCATAGCATACTTACAACATTTTGCTGTTTCTCTTTTAATTAGTAATATGTGTTTACCTGTATGGTTTTTTAAAGGGCAGAGAATGCTTGCACGTTGGGTTATGTATTTTTAATGAAGCTGAGGGCCTGCCTCTCTTCTCACAACTGTAGAAATCAGGAGTCATAAAATGACACAAAGTTTGGTATATAAACCCAGACTGTGAGTATAGGTGGCCTTGATGTGGTATCAAAACAAATGACAGGCGAGAATGTAATAATTTGCTACTACGAAGCTGAATAATGAAAGGGAATTAGATAGCAGGTGCTGGTAGGTGGACAAATAAGGAATATGAGACTGCTATAGCACCATCTGTTCATGCTGCTCTTGCACCATTAGCTGGGTGTTTCTATTGCAGATCTCTCAACTTCTGGCTGTATTGCTGGGGTTGCAGGCTGCACCCCTGGTTTGGAGAAGAAAGCCTTAGTTTTGCAGCGTAAACTTTTTGCTCTGTTTCCTTTCCTTTCTACTTACATACCTTACTCCCATCTCTGACCTCAAACTCAGCCCGTTAACTAAAACACAAGAACAATTCATGCAAATTGTATGTTTGCTAAAGAGAGTGGGTTGAACAACAGCAAATATAAATGTAGCTTATGCTTTGTTCTTATTAAAACCATATGGGAACTAATCTGGGACCTGATGTAATGATCCATCTTTTGTTTACAATTGATTCTGTTAATGGATGTCGCAGGAACACCAGAGTAATTGCCATGGACTGAGACTACAATGTGCTTGGTGCTGCATAGCCACACAGCAGAGAGGTGTTCCTTGTCTCAAATAACTTACACAAGCATGATACTCATTTGCAAATCCATAATTTTCTTTATTCTTTTATAATCCAAATGTTTAGGGTTTTTTCAGGTTAATACTCAGAAGACTGTCAATAACAATAACAATAATAATAATAAATCATCTGTCTCTAAGGTTTAAATCTTTGCAGCATTCAAAAATTCTTGTAGTTGTTTCTTTAGAAATATACATTTTATGGAAATGAATACATCTCTATTTTTTTTAAACCTTCGCTATTTCCTTAGCAATGTCACTCAGCTTGTCTCCTGATCTCCATACAGTTTCCTATGAAGAGTATATATTACCATAACCTTTGAAATGTAGTGGAAAACAGGAGTTTATTTCCAGACCTGGATCCAAAGTAATGTCCGTTTTGGAAGTTAAAACATGTTTTAGTGGGGAAACACTACTTTGGTAGCTAGGAAAAGTTTTTCCATAGTTTTGTGATTTAAAAATACCAGCTTGTCTCCTATTTGCCCATCCTACAAACACCATTACCTCTTTGTGACATCTGCTGGAACAGAGAGCATTGAAACCTGTGCAGGTTTCCTCCATGCTTGCTACCTGCCAACATTCAGCTCCTAAGGGAAAAAGCAACTCATTCTATTTCAGAACCAGTTTAGGTTTGAATTTTTCCTTATCCCACAGGACAACTGTTCTCCGCCTTCTTCTTGTGTTCACATAAAGGGAATGACCCATATGCCAACATGACAAAGATCCAGAAAGTTATAAAAGCTTCATTGTAAGGCTAAATCCTTGACAGAGATTGGAGCAGCTTGCATGAAGGAAAAGAGAGGATGTGCATTAAAGCAGGAAGTCATTAAAATAATGAATCACTTGGCAGAATCCAGTTTTTCTATAGATTTTACGCATTTTGTTGCAAGCAGCGTTAGATTTTCAAGATTGTCTGTTTAAGCTTCATCCTCCATGTAGTTTTTCTTCTGCTTCTAGCCAAGAAAACCAGCTGGAGGGCTTTTGTAATGAAATAAGATGGGAATCTTTTCTCTCTTTCCTTCGTGACACTGTTACTGTGCACATCTCTTTACTACTTAATATTAGCTCTTATTATAGCTGTAACTCTATAATTGTACATTTTGATATCTCTTGTACATGTTGTAGACTAGAACATGTGTATTAATATATAAAACTAGAGACTGAATTGTTTCATAAGTATGTCTGGGTATATGCAACTAAGATTATAAAGCCAAAAATAGAAGAGGAAGATTTTTCCAAGCTTTTCTTTCTGATTGCTCTATGTTCGCATGCAAGTTTAATAGACCGATCTCTGTGTAAATCAGTGAGAAGATACAGTGCTTTACCAGAGGAAGTCAGGAATTTGCTCTCCAAAAATAACAAGTCTACATATTATTTATTTTCCCCCCACTTTGTCAGGTTTTGTTTAGGACAAACATCAATTTAGAGCAGATACCTAACTCTTTGCTGGCTAATGTTAGGTGAGGTGAATAACTCCCTTCAATGACTACAGGAGCTAACAGCTTATAATATGTATACAGACTTTTAGAGGAAGGCAAGATTTGCAGGTGAAAGAAGTATCTTTTATTAGATCATTTTCTATAGCTGGGAAAAATTAACCAATTGTTGGCTATGCAGTCTTTCTTCATGTCTGAAGTACAAACAAGTCCTCAGACTGATCTGTATCTCTGCATATGCTTCCTAGACCACCTTCTGCTCTTCATATATGGACTTCGAACTTGAAACTCATAGGCTTTGGGAAGTGAAAGCCAGTATTTACTGCCCATTATCATCCCACCTGGTAAGATGCATTAGGGGCTTTTTTTATGCTTTTTTTATTTTTTTAACACCTGCAGATCTGATCTGAATATGTCACAGTTTATTCACAAAAAAACTTTTTTCTGAGATTTCAGTTAGGAATCAAATTGATCAGTGATGTAATCAACTAGACTACACTGGCATTGCGTTAAGCCGATTACATTCCAGGGACTTTGTCAGAAATTTGATAAAGTAAAACATGTTACCATCTCACTTGAGTAATTTGTACTATGATTATAGGATAATTAACCCCCGGCAGAGGAAGGAATTGCTGCAGGAAAAGGAACTGTGTTCCAGGTATATACACATCATAATAAATGAAAATGTGTAACTAAACAGATGCATTTTTTGTGACAATATAATTTGAATTCTTTTATACAGATTCCTGACTCTTGCTAAGTCCAAAACTAGATTCCCTCTCACCAATTTCCAGTTGTTCAGCCTCCTCTTATCAAAGCTTTGCGCTGCTGTACTCTCTGCAGTTACTTTGCCTTAACTTAGACAGCCAAGGCTGAAACAAGACTCCCAGGATTTACTTCTTGGCTGGTGTAGGGAAAAACAAATAATCTGCAGAGTGTGATTCAGTTCGTTGCAATACAGGCGAGCAAAAGGAGCGGAGGGACACACCTCTGGAGGTGCCCAGGCTGTACGGCGAGTCTAAGGGGATCAGTTTAGACAAAATTAGGTGGCAGAAACTTCCCAGTGTGCTCTCACGATAGCTGGCCCTTTCAGTACAGAAAAGACAGACAATTAGCAGTTGTTTTGGCGTAGATTCCAGTTTGTGAATGCAATGTATTTTTACCCCAAAGCATGGCTATACTGTAATCAAGAGATTTAAGCGATATGGTTTTTAGCTGCCAAATACATACCTAGGATCTCCTGTGAACTTTTTGTAGGTTATGCTGAAGACCACTTCCCACACTTTTGTTCCTCTCAATATCTAAGCTGCTGAGATGTAAATGACACCTGACTGCAGTGCAGACATATCTACAAGCAATGCTGTGTATTGTTAAATACCTGCTTCGTACATCAGAAGCAGGTCTACTGTAAATCCCTTCAGGGAAATCTCCAAGTCCTTTTTACAGCCACTGTAATCTGAAAAGATAAGAACATTCAGAAGCTAGTGTAAAAGAAGCCCTAAATGATGTTATTAATTTTTATTCCTTTTTATTATAGATATTTTCATGGAAATCTTAGACAATCTTTTTAGTTTCCCTTCATGAGGCATTGGGCACCCAGGTAATATTTCATACTGATTTATTTTTGTTATTGAAAGTGACTATTAAGCATAAAGTATATATGGTATACGTTCACATAAAACGTAATGCATATTTTTCTCTACAATATTATAATTAAATTATAATTAGTTGCTTGGGAAATGTCTGTTTGCTTTTAACTCCTTCCATGTTCCCCTCTCAGGGAATTTTTTCTTACACTTTAAAATGAGCTATAAGAGCATTAGTTACTTCTATTCTTTCAAAAATTGATGTTACAGTTATCGATAATTTCTCCTTTTGCTGATTTATTTCCCTTAGAATGCCTGACATGTTTTTAGGTTACTGCAGCACTGTGCTGACTACTGTAAACACTTTGCACTCTTCTTCCAGTCACAACTGAATTTCTTTATCAAGCAGGAGGTCCAGAAAGTGGTCACTATGATGGTCTTTTGCTGGCGTACAATTAAAGACTGATCCATATTTTCATGTTCAAGCAAACAGTTTTTCTATAGGAAATTAGCAATTTGGCATCCCTTGGCGGGAAGCCCTGAAAGCCATTTTGTGCAGGTGAAAGACAGGTTCGGGAAGGATATAACTCTTGAGCTATCCTCTGACACTCTGAACAGGACATTATGATTTGCATGTAGTGCCATCTCTCTTATTTGAAAAAAAAATAATTTCCTTTTTCTGAGCTTTTGAAATCCTAAAATATGTGTTTTGTAATATTAAGAATACATGCACTTCCTTTGAGACCTAGCTTTCTTCTTTTACATGCTCACTATGAAGCCAAATACTGAAGATTTCTCTGGATATCACTAGTGTAAAGATTACACTTTGAAGAAAGTGCCTTGCAATTCCTGTAATTAAGGGTGTGGCTCTGTTTCCATTGAAATTCAGATAATGTTCCTTATTCATTCAATAGAAGCAGGATCAAACTTCACAATTACAGTAACTTTGTGCAGTCTGAAGAGCAATCGCAGGATTATTTTCTAAAGCTTCAAGAGTGGTTTAGCTGCAACATTTGAACAACAACAAAAGAGTTTTCAGATTTTGATATAAACTGTACATTTTACCATAGATGATTCAGCTTGATTAGCATCCTTCTCTCTCACCAATGTGATTTAGAATTCCATATGAAATGGGAAACAAAAGTGGTATGGCATCTCCACAGTTTTATTTGCTTGGTTTGTTCTTGGTTTGTTATGTTTTGGATGAGAACCAAAGCTCAGAAGTGGGGAAAAATACCTGGCTGGCATTTTATTAGACAATATAACCTCCTCTTTCAGCTTCAAAAGGACTACAGGGTTTGGTTTCCCTTGTTTTTTTGATATCTTCTCTTAAAGGCAACAATATCAAAGACAGGAACTCTGACTTTCTACAGGATTAAATAATTTTTGTTCTCCATTTCTTTCAGATCCAGGCAGAAGCTTTTCTCAGTTACTCTCAGCTAGCAAACCTGTTTTTCCACTTGTCTCTTTGCATTGTAATCCAGCAGGGGTGTTGTTTTCTCAGGCTGACCAAAACCTGCTTTTGCCTCCTGTTTCACTACCTTGAAAGCTAACTTTATGAAATCGGAGCTGATGAAGCACACATGGGAAGCACCAGTAATTATATGACAATTAGTTGCGCAAAATGAGTAATATGGTTTCATATTTTTCTTTCCAAAAAAATACCCTGTAAACCTTGAAAAGATTTGTTATAATCAAGTTACAGATTGTCAGTCATCAAGTTTGGTCATGTACAATCTGAATGTTTGGGAGACATTATGAAGACATACACTATATGAGTATTTAGATGTGCTTGTAGTCCTTACAATGTCCCGTCCCTTAAAATTTTCTTACAGTGCTTAACAATGTAAGGACTACTTAGGTATGAGTGCAGACTGTGGTAGGAATCAGTCTCTCTTGTATACGTTTGGAGGTAACAGTGAGGGTGAGAAGGAAGCCAAATAAAGTACATTAGTGTCTCATTTTCCTAGACTGAGAAAACATGCTGTCAACTGGCAGAGATAAAAATGGATTACAAAATGGATTACAAAGGAATTCATTCTGCACACTTTCATCCTTCCTTTTACTATTCCAGATCTGAAAGAAAAACTGAAGTAAAGACTCTTTATAGCACTAAGGACAGGAAACAATTTTCACTTAACTACTGGTAATTTGACAGTTGTTCTGCTTGACATATTTCAGGTTTCTCATAGGCAGGAGAAAGGGAATATTGACAAGGAGAGATACTTGAGTACTTCTCTAAATCTATGGAGACTTTCAGTCTAGACCATAAAAGGGGAATGTTTTCTTTCTTTTGGACTGAAATTCTCTTGGCAAGAAGAGAGCAAGTGACTGTTCTCTGGCACTTTGGGCCAACTTCATCTTTGCGGTCAATCCACTCAAATCAGTGACTCTTTATCAATGGAGATGAATTTAACTCACTTGTCTGTCTGCAGCCAGTACTGCTTCTTTTAAAAGCTATTATTGCCAAGTAAAATACAGCTTTAAGAAGGCTCAACATTTTCTTAAATAGGTAGTTTTAACCAGTGTCAACTTAAATAATCAGAGCTGTGATTAAACATAATTTATTTTTATAATACAAGGTTGTCAGAATTAACATAAAAGCCAGACCCCCATATCATTAAAACTGTAATGATTGTCTTTCTCATCCAGCAATAGATTACAGGTACTAAGCAAACTCTTATGACAATTTATAAAATGCCACTATGTAAATGGATGTTTAAAGAGGAAAGTTCCAAACCAGATAATTTTATGATGCCATTACAAGCAAAAATCATAGCTATTTTAACTATTCTAATTGATCACAATGTTAGGTGATCATGATACAGCTACAGAAGCCTGAAGATTGCATAGTTTATCCTCCATCCTTTGTCAAATAAAAGAATTTCTTTTATTTTCATTAAAAAATTGAATATAAAATAATTGTATTTTCCCTTACCTGTACCTCTGCTTCATGACATTTGAGATGTGTGGCTGATGTAGCTTGTTTTCTCACGTCCAATGTAGATCTGCTACTAGAGAAAGTAAGTGAGGCATAAAACAGCTGTGTCTCTTTTGGGAGAGAAGTAGTAAAATAGAAGCTAATAAACAGCAAATTATCTAACACAGATTTCCAGCATCTGCTGTGTTGTATGATGATCTGCTTCTCTGGATTCTCCACCTTCTTCTCATTTGGAATATCACTGTAATGGAAACATTTTGTGTATTTATTATGTATTTAATTATTAAATGCCCTAAATGATTCCAGCAGATTCCAGGAATCTGGAATGAATATTTCTGGAGGAATATTAATGAATATTCTGAGATGAATATTTCATCCATGCGTTGTCACTCTTCATAAGCTGATTCATGATCTGAGTATCATTATGGAGTGCAAGCAATGCATGAATAAGTTGCAAAGAATGAGATTCAAGAATAAAAGATACAAAAAAACAATGAGAAATTCAACAGTCCTTACATTCAAATGAATGCATTTTTTCTACATGCAGAACTAGGATTAAAACCCACAGAAACTGACAATCAAAGATTGGTTAATTTGTAATTGTGCTTTTTTCCCCCCAAATTTCTACTAACCAGCCAGTGTCCCTGAAGATGGAATTTCCCATATAGTTGGGATCCATTGGTTACTCATTCTGCATCCACAGAGAAAAAAATTAAAATAAACAAGGCATAAATTAATTACAATATTTAGCCATGGTATCCAGCAAATTACCAACAGATTTCACATTCTTTGTTCATTAAAGTTAATAATATTAAAGTAAGTTAATAATACTAAAATAATATTAAAAGATCCCACAGTTAAAAGAAGACATTCAAGAACTATTACAAAATCCCAGAAAATTCCTATGTTTAGATGCCTGCAAACAATAAGAAATATTCCAAACAAAGGAAAAAGATTCCTGAATTTCTGACAGTTCACCACGTGAGTTTATATGCGTAAGGTTCAATAAATTGTTTTTGTCTCTTGGGTCCGTTTTGCTAAGGTAGAAGTCATCTGACTTGCTATCTTGCAATGTTTTGCTTTATATTGCACAGTCAGCTTTAAGGTGGTTGTAACAGTGAGTTTTTAATCCATGGGTTTGCCTATATTCGTTGCAATATTATCAGCTAGCAGTGTAACTGGCTAATTATTTCTAAACATTGACATACTGCTCTGTAGTGATGTAATATGTTCTTGTCTTAGAAAAGCAAAGTGTGTTTTTTCTCAAGCATTATTATTCATTTCTACCTTCAATACTTACTTTCTGTTTTGTTTACTGTGTAAAAAAACATTTATCTTTTCTTATGGGTCAAAAGTATTGCTATGGAGGTGAAATAGCTTCAGACAGAAGTTCAGGACAGAACTTCAGTTTCAAACTTCCTGAAGGGAAACCTGTTTTTTACAACAGAAATCAACTTGAGGTAAGTTGTTGCCTAAAATCTGTTTTCTAGTATTTTCATATGAAAGTGATGCATTGCACTGAAGCTAGACCCAGCATGACAGTGGAAGAGGAATTAGTCTCGACCTGGTTAATTATCACTTTCTTTTATTCTTCCTGACTTTAATGTATGAATGATTGGCAAGAGAAAGCTCCATGTAAACCTGTGGAGACATTATTTTTCACTTCAGACCATAATCTGAATTACACATGATCAAATACCAGATCCATAGGGTGTAGTCAGAGCTTTTGGGCAGTGTGTCTTATTTTATTCTTTTGATATTTTCCTAGGTACTTGTAAATACAGGAATTGCTATATTGGATCTTACTCCACCATTCCAAAACATCTGTATCAACTGTCTATACCTGGTGATTCTGAGGAAGGTGACATGACTTCACAGAAGCAGCAAGTAATCTGTTCCCCCACATTAGATCTTAATTTCTAATAGTTACACTTGTGAAGCACAACTATAAATGCTTCTTTTAACATTTTTGGGGATAATTACCATAACCCAAAATACTCTTGATCCTCCCGTACATATTTGTTTTCTCAGTCTACTTCAAGGTACTTAAATTATTGAACTCAACGAATTTCCTGCGACAGAAATTCCACATTTTAATCTCTTCTAAGGAAAACAAGGCTAGTTTTCATTTTCTGAGAACAGGCTTTTTCTTTAATTTTTATTGCTCTTTTATTGTTCCCCTTATTTTTCAGCAGTCTGAGATGGGATAACCAGTGTGAACATAGTATGTTAGCTGAAGATACACCTCTGGTATCAATAGAATTATATTTTTGTTTATTCTCTGCTCCATTCCTTATATAACTTAATGTTTTGACAACAATTCACACCAAACAGAGGGTAACAGGATTCAAACAAAATCAATTATCACTTCAAATTTTTCCTATACTCCAGCTGTTCTTGTAGTACAGGTACAAAAGCTGATATTATGAAAAGACAAGACTCTAAAATTAAATTTTATTTACTTCTATGCAGTGGGAACCAGTAGTTCGTCTGAACACTTCTGTAGTGGAATAATCTGTGATTTGTTCAGTCATAAATAAGAGTCCTGCTTGAGTCACTAAAGGTAGTTAGTGTAGTTCCTGTAGCATACTGAAATTTCGTTGAATTTCTGTGACTTCTGTCTTGTATTGGGAACCAGTGTATGGGTGACTGTTACTTAGCAGACATAGTTTGTGTCTTAAAACAGTTAAAGGAAATAAAAACCAGCTGATTATGCTGGCTATCACTGAATTTTTCTTCAACATATTAGTAAAAGTCAACCTGCTTTTTAAAGCATCTCTGGACTTTCTTCTACCACATTTAAAACAGACATATCTGAATGATCAACACTAAAAGAATAGTAGTAGGATTTTTTTCCTTCCTCACTTTCCAAACCTCATGAATTCAGTATCTATTGAAAAGATCAGGAATTATTCTGTACATTTTGTATAATATATTAACTTCAGAAACTGGATATTCAAAGCTTGCAGTTTTAAGAAATGCCTTTCGAAGCAAAGCTAATGTCCATAAAATGTCAGACAGGATTTTATTACTTCTAAGAAGGATGTTGCAATCCATAAACAGTAGAGTTTTCCATGTGAACAAAAGAAAATTTAGCTGCAAATACAAAGAATATTATTTTTGTTTCTTATTGTTAGTATTGTGACTGGTTGTTTGTGTCTACATTTGTTTCCAAGATATTGATAAATTGAAACAAAATGCTGTTTGCACTTGGATAGATTTTCATCCTTTATTCTACTTCTTATCACCTCCTAAGCCATTCTTTATAGATCTGTCTGCTAAGAGATACAGGAAAACTTAAGTATTTGCAGAAATTCCTTAATTTTAAGTTAATCTGTGACTTAGTAGAGCAGAGGTTTCTTTCATGTGGTTAGACAGTTGTCTTATCCTGGTATCTCTTTAAGGTTTAAGAATAAAAAGAGCCTGTGATGTGGCACCACTTAAGTCAACAGACTTTTCATTTATTTTGATGGGCTGGATCTCCTTGGTTTTCTGGGTTTGCGTTTTCTAGAACTAGTTGAGAGAGCTGATCCATTATGCAGTCTTTTCTGTTTTCCTTATCTTCCCTTACCTTTTTCCCTCTCCTTTATCACTATGTGATTTATGTTCTCATAATAAAACATCACGGTGTTAATTTTTTTCCACTCCTTCTTTGAACTGTCCTTTGTTCAAAGAATAGTGCTAGTTATGATTATATTGGAGTTTTATTTAAATTCACATTATTGATGAGAATAATTACTGAACAACACCCACCCGGGTGAATGATGATGGGCATGGGTGACAAGGCTAGGGATACAACTCCACTCTCCTCTGCTTCACCATATGTAAAAGGCAGGGATTCAATCTCATAAGCAGAAGGACATTCACAGTTTCTGAAGAAAAGAACAGGGCCTTGCAAATGTAGTACTTACCTAGTATAAATATGCATTTTGTTGAGGTAGATTAACTTTGTATGTGAGCAAAAAGAATTTTCGTTCAACACCATCATCAATTATTGTGAGGTGATGCAATGAGCACAATGGATTTAAAGGAGTATTATCTGGCTAACGCATTGAAAAGGGATTTTCTTTCCTCGTGGTTTATTCCAACATTTACAGGGAGACTAACTTCACCTAAATTTACGCACAAAAATGTTCAGCATCTATTGGTCCAAACCCCTCTACTGACAGACTTAATGAAAAAAAAATATATATCTTTTTTACTATAAGCATCTGGCTGCAACAGATGAACAATTCTCTAGAAACACATTGTTCTCTGTATTGTCCTAAAGAAGTTTAGGAAGCTATCTTAGACCTCATGACTGGAAACTTTAAAAGATTCAAGTTAGGTGAATGCTTCAGTTTAGATTAATCCTTATTACAGCATAATCTTCTGACTATAAAGGTACAAGCCTCTCCAGTAGTAATATATTTATGGGACTTCGGTGGGTCAGTGTTGGGGACAAGGAAAGAAGTCACCCTTAAAAATGAGGAAGGGTTGCCAGTAACGTCCCAAAACTCTGTGGGTTTATATTGATGGCTGTTGTTGATGCTACTTTCTCTTACATGCTCCCACACAGCTCATGATTATCAATGTCCATACATTAGGACAGAACTAGAGAACTCTCCAAATGTTGTTGTTTTCATTTATAACATTTCCAATTTGAAAACAAATAGTAAAGGTATTTGACATTGTCATATCAGAAATATTTTCAGCTTTTTCGTCTTGAAAATACTTGCCCTTCAAAAGTGTTTTTCAAAATATAACCCTGAAAAACATGTCAGTAAAGCATTTTAAATTTTTTTTTAATCAATCTGATTTTTTTATTCCTGGAAATTATGGTTTTTTGGACAGGTCTTTGGTTTTTTTGCTCTGGTTCAGAATAAACTGGTTCTGAAGTTGCAAATCTTTCTGTGGAGTGGAAATTTCAGTGCCCATACTGGATTTGTCTGAACTATGCAAGCTTTCGACAGTACTTTGCCTCTGTCATTTTGACAATTAAAAATACATAGCTTTCAAAGAAATGTAATTTACACTTTAGTTCTTATTTTTCTCTTATACAACCACAGTGAATCAGAAATATACGTTGTGGAATAAATGAAGCTACAAACATTTTATGTTTTTATAGCCAAGAGAAGAATCATACAGAAATACTTAAATCTTTCTTTTTAAAATGATATTCAGTGCTTCGAAGGAGAGTTTTGGGTTTTTTTACATTTATTCATCTTATTTTTGGATGCCAGAAATGAGAGGGACAAAAGCTGCAATTAAATTCTACTGTCACATGAAATGAAAAAAAAAAAACAAAAAACCCACAACAAAAAAAGCCTCTGTACAGCTGTTTTCACAGACTGCTTCAGCTCCTTGAAAAAGTTATTTACACTCTTGTGTTCACAACTATATTAAATCCTCAAAATAATTATGTTGACTGCCTACTTTAATTCTTGTCATCAAAATTACTTAAAAGCCGCTCTGGTAGCATAAACAATTCTTCAAGGAATTTACATATTCCCCAGCATGAGGAAATCCATTTGGCAACACAGAACACAAGACGTCAACACTTTTCAATCACATGCTAATTAAACTGAACTATATATTTGCAGAGTAAATGTGAACAACACACATAAAGCACAGCAGCCTCCACTACCATTATTTTTCAGAGTGGCTACATTTTAGTTGTAGTCTCTGATTTAGTCCATGATAATTTGAAAGTGACACTTCTAAACAGTTGCTATTTTTTTATGGAAATTCATGAACAATGTTCTGCTTTGAAAACATTTCTGCTTATAGCTCATCTTATTTTTCTTCGTAAGCAAAGACTTCAGCAATTACTTAAATGCAAGGACCTTTGTTGATAGTAAGTGCATATATGAGCATTGCTATTTCTCTAACTCAAGACATAATCTTCTGGTTTTGTTTGAAAAAGATCCTTTTAATTATCAGGTCTCTAACAGGCTCCTCTTTCATCCTTCCCTGTCTAACTTCCTTTTCTGTAAAAGGTGTAATTCTATGCTGTGTAAGAAATGTTTATTCCAATAAAAAGATGATTTACTTGTTCCTGGGACCTGATTATGTTGACAATAAAGTTCCTGTTATCCTCCTTTAATTATATAAATCTACAGAACTTAAACTTAGGCTTGGTTTAAAGGAAATTTAATTTGAGATCCTGTTGAGTTACAAGCTTTGCCTTGGCTTCACATCTGTGAATAAAGACAATCCT
Source organism: Ibycter americanus (assembly GCA_035590275.1). NCBI lineage: Eukaryota > Metazoa > Chordata > Aves > Falconiformes > Falconidae > Ibycter > Ibycter americanus. The sequence continues at coordinate 64,127,158 of JAVJGI010000050.1, read as the reverse complement.
TTGGTATGATTTCCTCATGGTCACATTGAATTTGTACATCTTTACATAGAATTTTTCTTTTTTTTTTCTTTTCTTTCTCTTTTTTTTTTTTTTTTTTTTTTTTTAATGGGCACCCAACTTTAGCAGCTTGGCTTGCATTTTTGCTTGTATAGAGAGAATAGCCAGGTCCTTGGCTTGTCTGAGTTTTGATTTATCTGTAGGCCTGCCCAGATCTACTTAGAAATGCCCATGGGCACTATGCTTCGGGGGCAGAGGAAGGGAAGGAAAGAAAGATTCAAAGCTTTTCATTTACAAATTGGCATTGTTTCCATAATCATATTGTTGCTGCCTCCTATTTCATTTACTCTTGTCCCTTGTGGAGGTCTGGCCGTGTGTTGGAAAAGTCCTCCATTGCACAACAAGTAATCCATGCTGATAAAAGTTCACTGTACATTAATTTACTTAGAGAGGACATTAAAAAATATTCTCCATAAATAACTTAAAAACCAAGCATAAATAGGGTAACAGTTCATAGTCAATGTCCTCTACTAGGCTATATGAACCCTGGAAAATAAAAGGGTAAAAATCTTTGCAAACAACTTTCTCTTCTTTAAAGGCTATAAAATACCAATGCAGTTTAATTGTGTAAAGAAATGGAATATTGTACTCAACAAAAGCAATGAATAAAAAATATGAACTTTTATGCCTGACAGCCTATGTGTAGTAATTAATAAGGAATATGAAAAGATGTAATAACTATCAGAGTAAAGACATAAGGCCTGATTTTAAAAGGTAAAAGGCATCCAGGTCATTAAACCTTGTGGAAATTGTTAGCAATTCTGAAATGTAAGTGTTCAAATAAACACGACTGAGAGAAGAAAGTCAGTATTTAGCTCAGAGACTATATAATACTGAGTGACTGTCAAGCAAAAGCACACAACTGACTGTTCTTTTGGGGTCTGTCCAGACCTGTTTCTACTCAGGCCTTTACCAATGACCTGAGTAGACACAAACCTGCATGAAGACCACAAGTGGCATGGAGGTGACAGGGACTTTCACATACATTGGGAAACAAGACTGGTATCAAAAATAGCAATAGCAGACTGGAGAAAAATATAATGAAATGGAATAAAGCCCAGTGGAAAGTGCCCAATTTAAGAATCATTGACTGCACAGTGTAAGATGGAATGAAGAATCAGAAGTGGATTACTTCTTCAGGAGAGGAGATGGAAGATTAAATCATGAATTGAATATGAGATTCATGGAAGAACGGTTCCAGCACGAAGAACAAAGACGGACAATCATCTTCAAAACTGTTGTAGGAGAGAAAATAATATCCTTTTCTCCAGCCCATGATGGCTATGATAGGAAGAAATGTGCTTAAAACGAATTGAGAGACAGACATAGTAGATGTCAGAAAAATATCCAAATGGTAAAAAGCCTGGAAAGACTGGAAAAAATCTGCACAGAATTGTGAAGTCTCCAACACTGGAGTCTATAAAACTGGACTAAAGACATAATTTTACATGTCACTGGAAGTGCTTTCTTGTACAGGTCCAGATGGAGTAAAAAAGCCATTTTAACCAATCCTACTTATTCTGCTTTTGATTTCATGTTGGAACAGAGGTATACAAAGAATTCCTTCCCTCTGCCCACCCCCCACCCCCCGGAATAACAACAACTAACAGACCCTTAAAATAGAGAAACACTTCCATTTTAAGTTGTATGATTTTTGGGTAATGCTTAGGTCTTCTGTTCTTTAATCAAATCTCTCTCTTAATCTACTTATATTAGTCTCCAGTTAGATGCTACTTGAAGGTTCAAATGTTGATCCTGGTCTAAAAGTTTAATTTACAAAGTTTGTGTGATTGGATGAGTCACTTTTTCATCTGCATAAACATAACATTGAATGCAGACAAATGCAGTGTTATATAAGGTCTAAATTTCTGCTGGATTCTGACTAGATAGAGGATGAAAAACGGATTCATAAAAGTTTTACAGCCATTGGTTCTAACATTACTGAGTCCAGCACATTTAAATTTTGCTTTAAAAGAATGAGACCAGATTAACATCCTGTGCAGCTGCACTCACTCCACTGAAATTACACCAAGGATAAAGTTGGCCCAACATTGTTTGAGCAGCCCCTAATGAAGGTTCCCTCAGCTACCAGGAGAACCGGGAGGGGAAGAGGGGGAAAGAACAGATGTTGATTCATTATTCTTTGGGGGCTTGTTTGTTTTTCATGACATCAAACAATTATGGAGAATTCAGCTGTTGTTAAGGCAGCTTTATTTTAACTGAATATATAATTACATAGGAATGTTGCTTTGGAGTGGCATTGCTCTTTGAGAAAATAATAAAAATATACAGGATGGTGGAAGCACGTTTAACAGGTAATACTTTCTGTTAACACAGCACCTCCACATAAATGAACAGTAGTCTATTTTTAGTAAAATTCGAATTAGTTCACTTTTTTTTCTTTTTCCTTTTTTCTTTTTTCTTTTTTTTTTTCCATAGATAGGATTGTGACAGCAAGTCTTTGGACTTCTGCTGGCATGGAATCCTACATATGTGCTACTGACACATAAAAACTACCTTTGTGATCCTTTTACAATCAACTCCTCTCCTGGATCCCTGCCAGATCTCTGCAAATGTTTGATGTTTCATCCATACCCTTGGGGAATAACTCTCATTCACATTACGGCTACTTTACATCATTGTAGCATTATAAGGGACCTTTAAAATATCACTCATCATGACACTTTCCTATGCCTGTATGGTGAAAAATAGCCTTAGTGCACATGAGAAGTAAATTTTAAATACTAAGGACGAACTTTTCCCACACATTCATGGCTAGACCTGGGAGGTGTCTGCTCTACCACATGCAAAGTGGAATGTTCCTTCACAACTATGGGACAAACTGATAATGTTGTAGCATTCACACTGTGCCCCCTCAGTCGAAGTAGATGGGCTACTTCACTCACCCTAAAAAAGATCAAATTAATGCAAAAGATCATCTATTATGTGAATGGTATCACTGCACAGATTTCCATGAAAAGATGCAAGGTTCTTTTCAACAGAAAAAAGTAAGAACAGAAGTATTCTGTGGGCAGTCTCCTTCGGAAAATAAGAAGAAAAATAAAGTAAAGTAAAGAGAAAGGAAAATAAAATAAAATAAAATAAAATAAAATAAAATAAAATAAAATAAAAGAAAAGAAAAGAAAAGAAAAGAATAAAAAAGAAAATGAAAATGAAAACAAAAGGAGAAAACAATTATTTCAAGTTGGATTTAAGTTTACATTTTTCTTTGGAGACTATCTGCTACTAGTTAATCTTCTACTGGCAGGCACCAACTGACTGGCTTGAGGTCTTTCTCCTGCAGAGGATACTTACCTGAAGGGTAAGAGTCTCAGAAGCTTGCATTAATGAAAGCATTGTCAAACCTGAGACAATTTTTACCTACAGCATGCGCATAAGAGGTCATGGTAACAGACTGAAGATCCTTGTTGTTTTGCTGTTCCTGACAATATTTTAAGTCACTCTTTTAATATAGCTATCTTTTTGTTTTCAGGAGTTTATAAACAATAATAATTCTAAGATATTACTACCTAAACATTGCCTTCAGGCTTTGTTACTGATGAGACTCTTGAAAGTTCACTGGAGTCCAAAATAATTAAAAAAAAAAAAAAAAAAAAAAAAAAAAACACGCTATCAGAGACCTTGATGGATAGAAAGAAGTATGATTTTCCCCACAGCTTATTTTTTCTTTAGTGTTGCTGACTAAGACAGAGCAGAGATCTTTCTCTCTAAGGGCATGGTGACTTTGTGTGACATTAAGTTATTAAAGCAAAACCAGGTATGCATGCCTTGAAATCATTCTCTGAAGGGGAAGCATATATCTTAAAGAAACTAGATTCCCGAAATGTTATAGATACTTACTTCTAATAGTCTGGTTAAGTCATGGCATGATGAGAAATAGATCCTATGAAAAAGGGTACTGTTTCCTAATAAGAAAGGCTCCCCAGCTGTTCAGACATATATGATAAGTAAAGCCAACCACTTGCTGGTGACTGTGTTCCTCAGGTCCATAAAGAGAAGACCCTTGGTAACTAAACAGACATTATAGGAAAATGATGTCTAAAACCTGAGCTCAATGAAATACTGGAGTATGCTCTTTGATTAATCCCCTTGGTTCTCATACTATGAGGGTATCGAATTTAGCACTTGGTTCTTGCTGACTCCAACTTTTCAAAATACAAGTGTAAGGCACAAGCACTAATAATAATAATAAAGATAATAATGATTTTTGTGAGCAGTAGAACTAATTAGAACTAAGTTTTATTGGTCTTTGTGACCTATGGAAATGTTCTGCAGCACCAAATAAGGTGCAAGCTCTGACTAAAGCTTTGATTTCCTCTGGTGAATTCACAGTGTCAATGTCTTCCCTCTGCAGAGTCCTTGTTATCTAATGAAATTAGTGATCAGGCTGCATTAATGGGTCTCTCTTCTCTACTCAACTACTATTTATATGAAAAAATGTAAAATATATTTGATATTGTGGCTTTTTTTTTCTGGAGAAAAACTGAGATAATTCAGTAATTATTTAGATGAGCACTTGGTGAAGATCTGTATGTGCACATTTATCTGTCTATGTATCTGTCTACTTACCTCAAGTGTTTTTGTGCATAACACTTGCAGGAAAGTGTAAGTGTTATTTATACTCACACTGAAAAATTCTCATACTGATCTCATACAAAGATATTTCTGGTATACACATTTTCTGGAATGAATGTCTAATAGCAAATCCTGGTCCTTAACCACTTGCTGAAATCCAAACCACACACAAAACATGTCTTTTTGAAGCTTTAATGTCTGGCATCTTGATTGTTACACATTGTAAACTGAACACCCTATAAGCATTTTCTGGATAAGGCTGAAATCAGTTACGTTGCCCAGCCTAAATACATGTACAGTTAGCTATGTTCATATTTTCTTAATAGTTTTCCTTGACTGAAAATATGATAGATGTAAGTGACAGACTAATGCATGTGGACTCAGGCAACTGCTGACTGACCATATTGTTACCACAATAGGTTGCAAAACAAATGAAAAAATGTAAAATCATTTTGTCAGCTGTCAGTCACATTATTTCAACCTCCATGATGAACTGAAGATACAAATCTTTCAGGCTCTGTGAAAAGATTAGAGTCAAAGCAAACTTGGAGAAAGTTGTTAAGCTAATGTCCCTTTCATCAATGCCAATGCTTAACTAATGCCCCTGTATAACGTCAGGAAAAAACCTGCTGGTATTGTGAGCTGACGTACTAACAAAATGCAAACTGAAAGTCCTCTTTCGTTTCAGCAATAAGGACCCTGTGGTACTCTTTATTATCTGGAAAGAGACTATGGCTGCTGTCAACAGCATATGGTGGCCAAGTTGACCGAGATTTATGTCACACTTCCTCTATAGTCAATGTAATAATAATGCCCTATTGCCTTGCCTAATGGATGTTGTGCACTGTGGAAAAAAAGATATTTGTGCCAAATAACTTGTATTTGCCAGTTTTATTGTACATGAATTCTGTGTAAGCTTTCAGTCTTCAGATGGGGTCCCCAGAAATCAAAACATCTGAAAAAGCTCAGGTTTTACTTATATAAGCAAGTTGGATTGGATGGAACACTTGAGCCAATTAAGGGTTAAGCCTAATGTGTATCATGGAGGTCTGGAGGCTTGTATAAGTTTTACTAACTTCTGCATTTAGCAAAGCAAGAGCTTAACAATATTTCTCCCACACTTCCCTTCTCCTTTTTGTCTGTGCCTACAAGTTAAATGCACAAATATAACAAGGCTTTTTCAGTATCTCCAAATCAGTTAGAAATGAGAAATTTTAGGAGAAAAGTTGCTCCAGGAAACTTCTTAGCCTTATTTGCAGATTCCAAAGAAGAATTATCAAAAAATCTAAAGGCTCTTTTCACAGTCAGCCTTAAGCAATTTATTGTATAAATTTCCACATTTAGTTATGAGAATAATTACATACATGCATACCAGTTTAAATAATGTGATTTTCCACACATACCCAAATAATTGACCTCTGCAAATGGTTTGGATATTTGAGTCCACCATTCCAAGTAGGCAGCAAATATGCACACACTTTGGCATTATTGTCCCCAGAGAAGTTCATTAATTACTTTTACCTTTAATTACTCTGCATACTTATCAAACAAATAAACATGGTTTATTTGAGTGGGGCTTAAGTAAGCTTACAACAAACTCTTCAGATTTTTACCTGGTGTTTTTTTTCCCCCCGTTCCCATCATTTGGATTAAAAGTCTTCTCTAGTTGGTGTGATGCTTAAGGAAGATTCTAGAGCCTGTGCTTCACTCCTGCAGAAGTTAAACCCCAGGAAAACCTACAAAGTGTTGGATTCCAAGGGCATTAGTGTTAATGCTAAGGACTAAGCAAAGCAAGGAACATGCTGAGCCCAAAGAAAACACCAATTACCTCAACCGATAATAAAAGTAAAACAGTTTGTGGGAGTGAATGGAGCATTGTTGAATTCATAATGACAGTGAAGTGGGGAAAAAGCCTGTCTTAGGATGGTTTGCCTCTAAGTAAATAGTTTGCTCTTCTTTGGATTTCTTAGGTTTCTGCTGATGTCTATGTTGTAATCTAAAGCCAAATAGGTAGATCAACAACAAAGGTTGCTTGTGATTGGAATTGAACATATTTCAGAAACCAGTATTAATAAAATTGCTAAAAGGCTCTCCAATCAGAGCTCACGGACTACAGAAATTTCCTTCATCAAAGACTAAAAAATAAAAACAGAAACAAGTTTTGTCGTTGATATGACATTAACATAATTTTGTATATCTTTAGTGCTGAATTCCACTTACAATTACTTGCATGTTGGACCTCCTGTAAGCTAGTAATGCAAAACATGACATTAGTTACACTGCTGTGGATCAAAGAAATGTCCATGCCTCCCCTCCCACTTTTTGCTTCGCAGATTTATTAAGTATGAGACAATTCAGCGTTCATTCTCAGATAACCCAATGGCTGACTCAACTTTTGTTTTTAAAATTGGGGTTTTTTTCTCCATTTCCCCTGTTAACCATCTATTTGAATACTTCCAGAGTATATCCTTTCAGTCAGGGTATGCCTTCAGCATATATTCCCTAGACTTCCCCTTCACTTTTCTAGTGGTTTATTTCAAAGGACTTTTGTATTTACCCAGGACAGACAAACAGTGATCAAGACTTTCCATGTAAATTGTTTTCCACTTGTGCTCCTTTCCTTTTCAAACCCATTCCAAATCTTTGTACTATGTTCTTAGTATGTATTCTGTCATTTTATTCCTGCACGGTTCACCTTTCTCCAAATACATCACACTCCTGTAAATAATTCTCTGTAAGTTACTCACCGGCAGCCATCACTCTTTCAAGAATCAGCACTTCTATTTAAAACAATGCCTGAAAATAAAAGCATAATAAAGTAAAATAGAGATAAATTTGGATCTGAAACAAATACCATATCTGACGTAAAGAAAATATGAGAGGCATGACAGTGTGTTAGACAGCAAAGCAGGTAAATCTCTTTACCATGTTGCTATCCAAGGAGCAAATGTACAACTTCATAGCAAATTCTTCCTTAAAAAAAAAAAAAAAAAAGAAGCTATTCTGATTGTTTATTAATTGTACTTCAGTGGAGTCTAGAGATCCAGGAGAGTCCTTATTCCCAAAGGCACAAGTGCTATTCAAATACACAGTACAGGACTGCTCTATTCCAACAACAGGCTTCATATATTGCAACGTGCAATTACCAAGGTGTTTTTGGCAAATACTGTAGACAATTGTGTGTCTTTTTTTAGTGTATCAGTAGTGAAACCTACCAGTAGTAGACACAGTTATGTTGTCATACACCTAAATAACCATAAAGAAGTAAGACTTGTCTAATTACAATGCTTTCCATTGGTTTTCCTGCTATGTGTATTGCTCCTACTATGGAAAGGATCAATAGGTGAAAATGAGCCTGGTACTGATCTTGACTGTATCTGTATAAAGCAGGAGGAGAGTTCTTTTTGTTTCCAAAGTCCCTAGATCCATGCGACATGAACACAACCTGGAGTTGAGTCTTTTGGGGAATTTTGAGATCCTACGGGAGTATAGACTTTGCCT
>JAVJGI010000050.1:64096325-64110848 GCA_035590275.1 Ibycter americanus | reverse complement strand
CACAGCACAGCCCAGCGCAGCACAGCCCAGTGCAGCCCAGCGCAGCCCAGCGCAGCCCAGTGCAGCACAGCCCAGCGCAGCACAGCCCAGTGCAGCCCAGCACAGCCCAGCCCAGCCCACCGCAGCACAGCACAGCTGTGCCCGAACGGGCCCACGCCCCTCGCACTGGCCATGCAGCCCCCACGGCGCGAGGCCCCAGGGGGGCTGTGCTTCCCACTCCGTCCTCTTCCCTCCAGATTTCCCTCTGATTTCCTACTCGCCTTGCGAGGAACCAGCCGTACAGACTTGACGGGTCTCGTGGTCTTCCTTTGAGCAATGTGTTAAAGTAATTACAGAACTGGGACTAAACCATGGCTTCAGCTTTTCTGTGGTACCCTAAAGTCTTGTAGCAGCTTGAAATCTCTACCACAATAGACAGAGAAATCACTAAATAACGGTGTCGTACATGCACCTCAGCTTATTTTTCTGGAGTCTGTGACTCTGACGTATTACAAAATGCAACAGCACTAACTGACAAGGCTATTCTTTAGTTTCTATCTTTGTAGCATTACCTGTCTCACATACATTGTATATACATCACTACAATCAGCCATGTCTCCCAGAAGAAAGCTTTGTTGTCTTCACCACTTTTTACAAGACAGCACGATAACCCAGACACCGCTGTATTCCTCAACGGGAACAAGTACATAAGTTTATTGCTGCAGTAAAAATAAGTGTAAATCAGCAGACTGCCTTGATTTTACTGTTTCATACTGAAAATTATCTTGAAAGCCCGTGCCTCAGTTGTTTCCATGTCCATGGGAAACTTGCCAAACACTATATTGACTCTCCCACTCTCATTTGCATACATTAAAAAATATAGGCCAAACTCCTTCACTATGGAATGGAAACTGTGCTCACATACATCTCAAAGCAGGCTTGAGAGCAAGGATTTGGTACGTTCTTATCTTCTTTGACAGTTCCCCTAGAAGTTAATGTTCCTTTTGAACTGAAAAAGGTTTTTTACATAAACATCTACTGTTTGAGAAATTTACTGTTTAAACATGGAAAACCAAAGACGACTTTAGTCTTCCATTGGAAATTTTACAACTGTAAGAGAATAGTTTTCTTTTTAATTTCTTTGAAAAAAGGTCAAAACCCTCCCCATCTGAACATTTTCTGACTCTCGATACAGAAATCTTGGTGGCTGCCTTTCAGTGTTAAATGGCATGTTGTGTATAAAATGAGTTCTAATTTATTCTAAGCCTTTTGGTTTATGTGCAAGGAAAAGACAGAAGTTTTCTGTTTTTTTAAGCAATGAGGTGCTTAGCTGATCTATTAAGCGAACCTGTATGTATTGCTGCTAACTCTTCTGGTTTTGTCACGAGTTTACAGTGCTTCTCTTGAGCAATCATTTCTTGGAACTGTGTAATTTCATGATACTCCTCAATTTTTGTTAACAAAATTATATTATATTTAGACATAATGCAAGTGTAAATTGTTTGTGAATATAAAGTAAATTTATCTCTAACGCTGAAAAAACCCAGACAAAAAGAGGAATGAAATATAATTCATATTTATTTTAACCACTGTATGTTTAAACCTACCTTATGATTTTATTGGGTTTTATCCTTAATTTTCAGCCATTAAGTATTCTAATCTTTATTTTTAAAAGTAAATAAAAAGTAGAAAGCACTCACTATTAAATTTCTAAACTAACTTTAGGTAATTTTGAATTAAATAGGCTAAGCACATATAATTTATTGTTTTTTCAAGACAAAAAAACCCCATCCAAAACACCAGCCCTTCTTGAAACATGCACTATCATTCCCCTCTGCCCCACCCACAGAAAAACCCTGCAACTCAAAAAGAGACAAAACCAATACAAATCACTAGCTTCTAGTAACAGAATTGCAAAGTAAAAATATAAAAATATATTAAAAAAAAAGAAGCAATGTTTTAGTATGTGCTAATCTTATAAATTATAGAATTGCTTTCTTGTCTTAAACAACTCAGTAGTGTAAATCAGTAAATAAACATCAACTTTTCATTGACAAAGTATCTTCAAGAGAAGAAAAATAGTGCAATTCATTGGAAATGTATAGTATATCTTTAGTGTGTTGTTTTTTTAAAAAATTGAAGGCAAAGATGATCGCTGAACCTTGACTAACACATTTGTAAGAGTGGTTTTGGTGAGACTATTAGAGTTTCAGTCTCCCAGTAACACAGAGAAGGACTACAGCTGTTCCTCGGTTTTGGTGAACACCCTTGTCCACCTTCACAGTCAGTGGTTATTATTTTCTCTATGCTAGAAGTATCAAGTCTTCCCATTGTCTGAGAAAAATACAGCTATTTGTTTGGTACAAATATTTTAGACTTTTTTCCCTACTTGCAAAGGAAACTGTCCAACTCAGAAGGATCTCTGGATACCCAGGCTAAAACAAAGAGTAAACCTTTGGTCAATTTGAATTGTTGCAATGATGATTTTCTGTGATCACCCAAAGGCTAACCTGCAAACAGTTTTATGCTAACATTATCCCAAACATACAAAGACAAAATCTTCTCAAATGCTTTGGCAAAAGTCCTGTACGTCACAGAATGTGACACTATAGGAAACTTTACGTTCCTTACATCATCAAATGACCTGTTACGTACCTGGCAGCTTAAAATGTTTTTTAAGCCTAAGCTTAAAATGTTTCATATAGCTCCATGCTCTGAAAGATATAAGATGTCCAATTAATCCTTCAAGGCAGAATTATTTATGTTGGATTTCAAACTGTGGTTCTCTAGTCAGAAACAAAATCAAGGCAACTTCTCCTACTTAAACAGGTACAACAGTGAAAATCAGAAACTGCAGTTCTGGGTGGATATAAGAGATAATTTTGGGGCTGGCAATGATTTCTCAGGCCCTGAAGTCTGGAGGGGAGTAATTAACATATGGGATATTTTACTGCCAAGACATGGGGCCAAAATTATTTTCCACTGGATGAAAATTGCTCAAAGGGAATATTTTCAAAACAAGGCCTTCATGGATCTTGATTCCTGGACCAAGAAGTGCAGAAGAATAATACAATACTTGCCATTAGGGCAGGAACCCAATCTTACTAGGTGTCTGCACAGCCTTAAGGATTAATGTAAACTAAAAAAGGATTAATAACCTCCATAGCCAGTCTCCTAGTTCTGTGAGTCACAAACTTTGAAGAGGTTTGTGTTCCCCTGCCCAGGCCAGGATAATCTTTCTTCTGGTGCTGTGTTAACAGGTGAATTATCACATTCTGAATAAAAATAAAAATTAAAAAAAAAAGCATTGTATTTATCCCTGCCCTGGAAAACAAAAGCTGATTTCAAATGAAGATTAATATCAGTGTAAAGGCTCCAAAACCATATGTTTCTAAACTAACTTTATTTTATTTCTTACAGTTCAAAACCTGAAAATATTTTAGTCTTACTGTGGGTCTTCTGTGCAGGTCTAAATTTCACTCTAATGGTGATTTACCATTTAGTCATCCATTGCCAGGAAACATAGTGCTGTAGTCTTACTGGGTCACTGAAGTGGCCTTTACTGAACTGTAACCATGACTAATTATTAGGAAAGCAGAGTGCACAAACAGCATTTAAGAGATTTATATTGTTTGGAACACACATTTCCTATAATAACAAGAGTCCTGGTTTTGCATTTGTAGCCATATGAGGCAGAGAACCATAAAAAGAGAAAAAAGAAAGGGGAATGTTTACTGGAAGAACTGCATGCCTAATGAAAAAATCACTAAGGTTAGCAGTCCTGCAACTTCAGTAACTACTTAGTCATATGAGTGTGTGCTAACTGAGCTACTCCTAGCCAGAGGACATAAAATGCTTTCTCAAGCTGCTATGTGCAATTTTAACTAATAAGGCCTGTAACATAGACAGGCAAACCTCAAAATGTTCATAGTTTGGACTCAGTTGCAGTAAGGACACATGCACATTTGAGTGATTATCTCCTTTTGTGTCTGCAAAATTGGACTGGAATCCTGACAGAAGTGAGCTTTCTTCTTCTGGGATAATTCAGCATTTCTAGTCATGACTGCAAAGCAAGCTCCCTTCTCTTGGGGTAATTCAGAATTTTTAGTTGTGACTGAAAATGCAGACACATAATTAAAAAACAAAAAGGGATATATACACACAGGAAAAAAAAGCTTTCCTTCTGAAAGATTGCTGACATCTTTTATAATTCATTTGTCCCTAGTCTAACAGCATAAATATTGTGGAAAATTAAAAGAAGCCTACAACTTGTATTTTACAAAATGGCATATTAAGTTCATATATACAGGCATGTGCAATATGAAAAACAGAAATAAATTTAGATTTTAGAATGAAGAGGGGAGAAAAGGATTAGTTTTGGTGTCTTTTTCAAGTATTCTCTTAATGCGTGAGTATCTGATAACTGAAATTAAATAAATTATTGAGGCCAGGAGACTCCTAAATAGGAACACACTTATTTGTTCTTTAAGAAAGAAAGGCTATTTTCCAAGGTTTTTTTCATCAATTCACAATAATAAATTATACAATTAATTGAATGTTGCAAGATTTAGGCTATCATATACATTTTACTTTAGCTACACTCAAGATTTCTAGGTAAAAAGTACTATCATGGTTTTATACAGGGAGAGAAAGAGAAATCTGTACAGATGCAGATATTCACAAACCCAGTGTGAACATAATATTATAGAAAAGCAGCACCAGCTACACACTCAACCACCTCTGATTAAAACTGAGGTGACACACTACTGAGAGTCCTCTGTGCAGTGACTTCTGTCTAGGAAAAGCAAAAAAGTAGATCTGGATATTGCTTGTTTAACAAATACTTTATTTGATTCAGCAAAAGCAAAGGAAAAGAATGTTTGATGATAATTTTACTGAAACCTGTAAGATCCAAGCTTATTGATCTAATTGATAGCATTTACTTAAGTCATGAGACTCAGGAATGGGACCCTCCAAAATCCCTGTGTCCATGGTGCAAAGGGAGGTGACTGAATCTCTCTGTACAAGCTCTTATCTTTCTCCTTTCATCAAGGAACAAGTCAAGTGTCAGTACTGCTAAAATGTAGGTGTTTCAATGAAGTGCCTAAATTCATGCTTAGGAAGAGTCAAATGCAGGGTAGTTTTGTATCAGCATTGATTTACCACAGTTGTAAACTGCGGAGGCTGTTTTACAGATACAGAGTTTGAGAGGACATTCTGCATATGTGAAATAATCAATTGTAGTTGTATATGACTATAATGCGTGCTCTATTTGAATGTATGCTGACATATTTGTATCTGGTTGAGTAAACCTATTGCAAAAGAAATTTGGTGTTCCTGCTTTAGAACTGAATGCATGTAAACTGCACCAGTCAACATGGGTGCTTTTTTTCTCTCCCTTTTTGTGAGATATAGGTGCTTCAGGAGGGGTGCTTATGAAAAATGTATCCACAAAAGATAAAAATCTGTCAGCTTGTGACCTCAGTGATGCTTACACAACCTCTATGTAAGTCATGAGACTGTTGCACCACTCAAACAGCAAATATAATGAGGTGGGCCAAACGATTTGGAAGACATTTCAAGACATTTGCACAAAGCTGCAAAGTCAGAACAACATCTTTTGCGGTTAAAGCTTGAAAAATCTTTTCAGGATAGCAATATTTTGTGAGAACTTGAGGATGAATGTCTCAGAGCTGATGCAAAACAGGTTGGGGAACTGGTAGATGTAAAAAAGAGAGGGTGGCAGGATCAAAGCTGCACACCAGGAAAATCATCTTTGCAAAGTCTCCCAGATTGGTATGCAGAGGCAGAGCCCATGTGAATATCTGAGGGAAAACACTAAGGTAACTGAGAACCTGGGTGAAAATTTTGGTTGTGAGAGAGGACATGAAATGCTGTGCCTTAGAGAAGTTATGAAGAAACAAATGTTTGAGAATTAAGCATAACTCTTGCAGGATAGTTCACTACTGCTTAGCATAATCAAGCAGAAGTGAGTCAGAGCGAGGGCTGGGAGAAAGACTTTTTTAGCTCTGCTGTGCCTGAGTTGATATTTAAACAGCTGGGATGAGGTATCAGAGACAGTCTGATTATTATTCCAAAATAATCCAAGGAGGTGTGTAGCAGAAGAAAGAGTCCCATGCAGCAGTTTGTAGTGAAAGGTGGAGGGAGGAATTAAGGCATTCAAGGTTCGCATAGAGAGAATCATTTGAATCATAGATTGGGACACTGTGGAGAGCGATGTTAAGAATATCACAATCCAGCAAGACTTTTGGAAGAAAAACATGTGTCAAGGTCACCAAAGTCTGAAGGAAGGTGTGAATTCAGTATCAGTTGTGAGGTTTGGATAAGAAAGCTTGGTTAGTTTGGGAAAAACTGATGCGGTGGAATATATAGAGAACAGGAACTGAGTTACTTTTAATTTCCTCTGGCAGGAAGAAATGGAGAAAGGAACAGCTAGGAAGGAAAGAGGGACAGCAAGATTTTTGGCAGTGGAAAGTTGTTGAGCTTATTTGTAATGTAAACCTGAAGTCACAGCGGCAAGGGGGCCTCCCTGGGGCTTGGAGAGAGCCGCTCTCTGCTCTTGTCTCAGGGATGAAGAAGAAAGTGAGCTGGTCACTAGCACTGAGGCAGACGCTGAGACAGAAAGAGCTTTTTGATGTCTGTATAAGAATGATACTAAAAAAAGAATTGCTTTTTCTGTGATAGTTCTGCAAGAAGAAAAACCAAGAATGTAATTAGAAAACAAAGATATCTCCAAAGAAATCTCCAAACGAGAAGTATCCAAAACATGATGCACAGATTTGGGGAGAAAATTGAAAATGGCAGATGGGTCAGTATATTATATACACCTCTCAGTGGAACACCACAGGATGTGTACCTTACATGAAATCAGCTTGAGCAGCCTGGATGTTCATTTAGTGTCTGGAAGTGCCTCCGATCCAGACCCTGAAAGTTTTGAACATGCTTGGGGAACCACTCTCAAGAGCAACTCTGTCAATTCTGTGAATGCTATATATACACCAAAAAATGAAAAATAGGTTTCCGGATGGCATGAGAAAAGTATGAAAAAGAAATCAACTCTACAGCTGTTTCTTATTAACACTATCTTCAGGACTTTTTATAAGCTGTAAAATATAACATGCCAACATTAAGTCATTTATAATTAAGCTTTTATTTCAAGATTCCTTTAAAAATGTAGGCATAAAAATTCTTACACCAAAGATGAATAATAAGCTTTTTATAAGCCTTGCTGACATGAAATAATTTGGAGGTTTAAGGGCAAACTATTTTAAGGACCAAAAGAACCCATGGATGCTTCTAAAGTTCAGTATCATAGAAATTATTTGAAATATCACAGAAAACATTTCTGAGTGTAAATTTGCATGGATTACCTGAAGTTAATGAAATTACAAGAAACCACAGCAGTGAAAGGCCTAGTCCTATACCTTTACAATACCTTCATTACTTTCTTCAACTTTCAAAGAAAAAAGAATCTTCTGCTCTAAGATGTGGCTTCTGAACATTTCAAGGGCACTTGTTCCTTTTCAAGCATCTGTTTCTTTTAGAAGGGTGAATTTTGCCTTTGCAATTATATGGGAAGATAAAATTTATCTTCAACTGAAGACTCATTGCTCCAGCATAATATTAGGTACATACAAAACGTAAGAGTTTTTGGCTCACTTCACATATTAGTTCCAAGATAAAATCCAGCCTCTACAGAAGCATTTTTATCCTGTAATTTTAAACCTCAAATTTTATAGTTTTCATCTGGCCGAAGTTTAACTGAAATTGGACTCTGAAATTCCCACATATCTCATTACAAGGAACTCATTTTGTTCTGAACAAGAAATAAATTAAGAATAACCATTACTGTAAGACTTGCACTGATGTCACCCAGTTCCATTATAAACCTTTAATTTCTAACACAAAGCTGTCTCTGTCAAATCCAAAGACTGACCTGCTTTTTAAGACTTCCAAATATAACCAAGACTACTTTCTAAGGTCTTTGCATCTTCTCTTTCTTTAGACTTTTTTATAGATCATGTGAATTTCCTAAAAAATAAGATCAATTATCCAAACTACACACCTGGAACAAAACCATGAAACTTATCATTTAGGGATAGAACATTTCTATAGTTCAGACATGAATCCCAGATGCAAACGCAGAAAGCAAACTTAGATTTTACTTGAAAGCTCTCTTTTTCCATTTCTGCTACCCTTAAAATACCTACATGTGTATGTGCGTGTATTTAGGCAGAAGAAAAGATATGAAACAAGTGACTTCAATGGTCTGCATGATTCTGTATTTCCAAAATTCCTTTTCATTCACTTATTTGTGAGTGACAATAGGCAAAAGAAGTATCTAGATATACTGGGGACTGTCCAAGTGTAGGCAATTTTATTTTTTGTGCATTACGTATTTTTTTTTAGCCTTAACTAGCAAGTTACTCCAGGCAGTGTGGGAGGTGGAGGTAATTCCTGATTTTAACACAGAATTCTCATACAAACCCACTATTTTCCTGTGTTTCTGTAAGCCATATGTTACAGGGGGTGATTCCTGTCCAGAGCATATGTTACAAAATGAAACAATTTTAAAACATCAGACACAGCCTATGGATACAGACCACACATATATCAAAATTAGATAATTTGCTGGTGATATCTAGTAACAAAATGGGTGAAAAAAAACCCTTTTTCTGCCTTTAGTCAGTCACACATCAGGAATTTATTGTTTTCATTTATGTTTTTCTCTTTTGGAAAGAGGAAGAGTTAAGCACAGATTCTCCTCTGGGAACAGTCTGTTTATTCCAGCAGACATCAGATTTAAATCAATGTGCCCCGCTACAGATCTGACCCTCAGGTTTGTATTTTATAGAAAAAAGCAACATCCATTTGAATTACTACACAACTTCAGGGTTTGAGCTGGATTCACCTTTCTCAGGCCATGCCTCCCCAGCTGGGCACTGTCAGATTCAAGCTTTTAGTAGAACTAATTAGCTCAATCACAGCATGAGCTAATGCAACTGGATGGGCTTCAAATTGGAGCTACCTCACACCCATCTGTCTTGAAGAACGAGCAGAGGACTGTGCTTTGCCTGCATGTCGCCTTGCCTTAAGCCTCTAGCATGTTTGCTTCCAGCTTCACACTCCAATTCATAGCGTGAAACTAGAAGTGTAAAAGTCTAAGCAGGCTACAAAGCTGTAAAAGTATTTTGGTTCTGCTTAGGTGGAACAGCGCTCGCCCTCCAATGGACCACTTCCCACTTTTTGGTTTAGATTAATTGAAAGGACGAACTTTGGCCAGTCTCATAACTGCATTGCACAGCCAGTGCCTAGATTTGTGTGTAGTTCTCAAGATCTATGTGGTATGAACTGAGAGACACAACAGGTTTATTGCAAGCAAAGGACAATGGTAATGACTTGCCTTAAGCTACAGAAAAATTTCAATGCATGTTAATATTCAAGTGGCTAGGACTAAATCCAAAGCAAGTATTTGCAGCTGTGCTAATGACTGGATAGCAGTTCTACACTGAACTAATAATTATACTGCCAGGGGCTTTAGACTCAGGAGGGTCAATCAGAAGTAGTAAACACAGCTAAAATGAGGAGCATAATCAGCTGCTCTTGAGGAAGAGGAGGAAAATCAAGATTCACTGGCTCTTAGAGCTAGACTTCTAGCTCTCTTGGTTATTGCAGGGTCTTTATGTACGTGGAAATATGTCATGGAAATACAGCAAGGAGGAAGGGAGCAAGGACAAAACAAGCGACCTGACCTCCACCCGGGACTGTAAGCTTCCCACCACCTTGTGAATATGGGCAGGGCTGACCACACTGGAAATGTGCTGACTTCACCTACTGTCCCTCGCCAATGTAATGTGGATCACTGATGTTCCCTCCACATTTGTCAAGGTCTCCCGGAAAGGAGATCAGTAACTTACTTCCCACAAGGAGCACAATGCTCTCTGAAACACAGCTGCACTCCTAAGCAGAAGATATTTGAGATTTAATTGAGGTTTGTAAAATTCTCTGGAGTCTTCAAACTATAAGCACAGCTTACATTGAAAAGTAAATGACAGCGCTTTGTCTGAAAGCTCCAGTTGGGCTTTTCTTCCTCCTCCTCGCTCAGGGCCATATCGCTGTGCAAACAGCAACACTTGCCATGGCTTGTGGTCCCATAAAAAGCAGCAAGCTTGTCATTCAAATAGCCGTGTTGCTGCAACAAGCAACTCGCTGGAGCCGCGCAACCAAGACCGCAGCTCTGCCGGAGGCTTATGGTTTCCATCCCTCCCCCTTCCCTTCCATGATGGCCGGGCTGCAATCTGAGACAAATAGTTGCACTGTGTCTGCTCGCTGCATGAGACGAGGTGAGCTGGGGAATGGTCGCTGCCAGGT
This sequence comes from Ibycter americanus, assembly GCA_035590275.1. NCBI lineage: Eukaryota > Metazoa > Chordata > Aves > Falconiformes > Falconidae > Ibycter > Ibycter americanus. The sequence continues at coordinate 64,100,477 of JAVJGI010000050.1, read as the reverse complement.
TCCAGATTGATGGCGTGTTGAAACCCCAGAGCAAGATACGTTGGCAGCAAAGTGATCCTCCGTGGGGAATCCGGCAGAATATGCTTTCCAGATTTCTGGGCCAGCTTCCAACTTCTCACTCCTATGTAAGCAACGACTATCCCTCATGAGGGAGAAAAGGGCCCTTGCACTTGCTGCCGATGACTGCCCTAATAAATGTGTTTAACATATGTATGTTTATAAAGCAGCCATAGGGAAGCAATTTGACTACCTCTTTCCACATATATCTTCCTCCTGCCTGCCTGAGGGCTGGCACGATGCCAGCTTGAAGACAATGCAGTATAAACTTGACAGCCACCTATCCATGCACATGGTCAGACAGAACACGATTCCTTTGAGATTATTCCTCCTATACTAACCATGCTGCCAAAGGAAATTACAATACTCTTTCCATTTTATAATACAGATAATCAAAATTATAATATTCATGTTATCTCTGAATATTGGAATTTTCTTAGCCTCCAGAGCAACTGAGCTATTGTGACTGTATTGTCCACCATGGGTCTGAATCAGTACCCCAAACCCAGCTTTCACATTAATGTCATGCAAGCTCTCCAAAGCCTCAGTTTATAGTTACATTTCTCAGGATAACTCTGCATAGGTAATGCTCTGTGCAACAGAATATAAATTCCTTTGTGTCTCTCAAGCACCTTTTACCAAGGGTAATTCTCACTTCCTTCCTCCGAAGTCTGTGGTGATTTTACCAAGCTATGACAACTGTCTGCACTGGCTATTGCCCTCTGAATAACTGCCTGGTAAAATCTAAAAGAAAAAAAAAAAAAAAAAAAAAAGGTAAGTATCCTACATTAGTGCAAAATAAATTAGTGGCCCTGTAACTTGAACATGATGTTTTTGTATAGGCATTTGAGGTGTCCTGATTAAGGAACACAGGTATACCCTAACTATAGTGATTAAAGTGTCCAGCCTGTGCTACAATTATCAGAGAGCTATAGACACCTCCAAAGGCTGAACTATACCTCTTTAGAGACAGGTTCTGGGAGGAAACCTTTTCCATTGACTATTGTCATAGTTTAACACCAGCTGGTAACTAAGTATCATGCAGCCACTTGCTCACTTCCCCCGACCCCGAGGGATGGAGAAGAGAATCGGTAAGGAATGTAAAACTTGAGGGTTGAGGTAAGGACAATTTAATAATTGAAATAAAATAAAATAAAATCAATTATATTAATAATTATAACAGTTATAAAGAAGAGGAGGTAGAATGGGAGAGAAATGAAATCCAAAGGGAATGGAGAAAAGAAGGCAAGTGATGCACGATACAATTGCTTACCACCAGCTGACTGATACCCAACCAGTCCCTGAGCTGTGACCAGCTGGCCCCAGCCAACTCCCCCCAGTTTATATACCGAGCATGACATTCTAAGGTATGGAATATCCCTTTGGCTAGTTTAAGTCAGCTGTCCTGGCTGTGTTCTCTCCCAATACCTTGTGCCCCTCCAGCCCTCTCGCTGGCAGGGCCTGAGAAACTGAAAAGACCTTGACTTAGTGTAAACCTAACCTGGCAAAAACTAAAAACATCAGTGTATTATCAACATTGCTCTCACACCAAATCCAAAATGCACTACTGCACCAGCTACTAAGAAAATTAACTTTACCCCAGCCAAAACCAGGACAACTATATAGGCAGCCTGAACAACTGACTAACATTGGAGTCCTGTATTTTAGACAGATGAAATTGGATGACACTAATTCAACCCTAGAGCTGTACTACATTTATAAGACTAGCCTAAACTTAGCAGATCTCAATAAATCCTACTTACAAAGAATATTTCTATTCTTCACCTTAGGAGCTCTTAGGATTAGCTTACAGGTAGCTCCAGGGATGAGTAATGAGACTGCATCGTAAGAAAACATTCTAAGATCAGTCTACTTCTTTAAAGAATTACTTGCCTGAGCCTGCTTGCCACTGTTACATGAATTTATCATATTCCATTACCAGTACTGATGACACAGTATTGGAAAACAGCCCTACCAAATATGTCACTGGGATGTGTGACTGGAAAATAAAGAAAACCAAAATCAAAGCTGGAATCTTGGTCTTGGATCATCTTATGTGCACGCTGAGAGACTTGTAGACTAGCTTAGCCAGGAAAAGGTGACAACAAAAATACATCTTCTGGTTCACAGCAATATTCTGCTCTAAGGAAAGAGGCAAAATATTACCCAATAGACTGCGGAGATACTTCTCAGTTCTGGGATGCAAGTACCATACTGAATGTATATTCAGGTATTATCATAAATCATAAAAAGATTTACAAGTATGGGATAGATATTTTTTTTCCTCAAATACATGAGTTAAATCCTGAGCCTATGTCATCTATTGATATTATGGTCGTCTTAAGACCAACTGTGCTGTAGGTGAATTAAGATAGTATTTTTTTACAGTTCTTGTAAGGGAAGGGACATCTGCAAGGCAAGATGAGTGTGTCTTTCCAGAAATGCATAATCATACCACTATCAACAAATGGGTACTCAGACTGCAAGTTCAACAGGAGCTTTCAATAAGCTTTGAGATATGTCTGGCAATGTCAGATTTATCCAAGGAGCATTTACCTTGCTTTTCTCTCTCTGACCTCTGGTTCCCCATTTTCATGAACTCTTGTGTTCACCACCTATGATGGGGGATATACATTTCTTTCCCCCTGCGGTTTCAAGTTATAAGTTAGAATCTATTGCCTTCCTTTTCAATGTATGTGGGAGTGAAAAAGTTCCTACAGAACAGTTGATTGACCTTTGGGAATACTTAGGAAAACAACTGTCAATGAAATGAGGAAGCTATTATAGGTTAGACATGAAGCTCTATCCAGTTGTTCAAATTCCTACAGAGAACAAAAACACAGAGAAGAAAAGAAAATATATTTAAATATTGGCTTCCTCTTTCTTTGGTCATTCAATACTAAAATCTGGAAAGTGCCCTGTCACCTTCTGTGCTATGTGACAAATGGTGTGAAGGTATTAAGAGGAATGAAAAGTTGTGGAGAAGCAAGAACACCCATGCAGGAATTACTTACAATATTCTTCTTGCTACTTTTTGAAAGAAAAATATTTTCTTAAATTAGTGGGTTTGCAAATAAATATTTAGGGGTCTTAAAGTTAGTAAGAATTGCTAGGCACTTTCTTTGCTTTTAGAAAAAGAGGCAATTTATGGAGATACTCTCAAACAACATATTTTTAAATAGTGGTGTACACATCCCTGTTACCTATATTAAGCAAATGCTCAAGCAATATTAAATGGGAGTTTGAATAGAACTGCATTACACTAAAGCATATAGTATTATAAGTAAGTGACATTGTAAGTACCTCTGCATAATCACCAAAAGCATGAAACAGAGTTTGAGCTTTTGGGTTATGAATATAGTTTCTCTGAACTTAATGCACACTCCTTTTGTTTTCTGGACCCATGTATTTTATGGTAGTACCAACAATAATTGAAGACTGCTACAAATTTGTAAATGAATGGGTTTTTAAGGTATTTTGTTTTATAAACACTTTTATTTACTGAGGTCACTCAAAAGCCTTGACATATTTTTTTTTCATTTGCTGTTTAATAACCCAGTTTCGCTGTGCATCGTGGTTTAACCCCAGCCAGTGACTAAGCCCTACATAGCCGCTTGCTCACTTCCACCCAGTGGAATGGGTGGGAGAACCAGAAGAGTAAAAGTAAGAAAACTCACGGGCTGAGATACAGACAGTTAAATAGGTAAAGCAAAGGCCATGCATGCCAGCAAAGCAAAACAGGGAATTCATTCATCACTTCCCATCGGCAGGCAGGGGTTCAGCCACCTCCAGGAAAACGGGTCTCCATCACACATAATGGTTACCTGGGAAGACAAATGTTATAACTCTGAACGTCCCCTCTTTCCTTCTTCTTCCCTCACCTTTATATGCTGAACATGATGCCGTATGGCATGGAATATCCCTTTGGTCAGTTGGAGTCAGCTGTCCTGGCTGTGTCCCCTCCCAACTCCTTGCGCCCCCCCCAGCGTTTTCACTGGTGAGGTAGGATGAAAGGCAGATGTCGTGGTTTCAGCTGGGATGGAGTTAATTTTCTTCTTGGTAGTTGGTGCTGTGCTGTGTTTTGGCTGTGATGTG
>JAVJGI010000050.1:64084538-64095925 GCA_035590275.1 Ibycter americanus | reverse complement strand
GTTATTTACCTTGAATGACAGGCCATTTCCTTTGGACAACTTGGTTTTAAATAATTTTTTCAAAGTATTCATACATTTTCTGCTGAATTCCTCCCTGTTTGTTTGCATCTATCTACATTAATTTTTGCAGATATCTTTTGTTGGCTAGTATTCCTAAATACCTGTTCAGACAGAAACTGGAACCCAGCAGTCCGAAAAGCATCAAGCTATTTTGCTAGCAGTATCCTGAATGTGTTTAAGGGTATCGCATTCATGGAAATTCATTCACAAGGAAATAATTATCCATGAACAACTATACTTTGTATTCCCTGTGACATTTTCCACAGGTAAGAGAGAAATACTAAGCATATTGCAGGACTGGATACAATGTAGTTTGCATTTAACCAGTTAGATCCATTCATCAGTGATGCAGAGCTAACCTGGTCCTTGCCCAAATGCTACTGTTTTAAATGGTGAAGTAACTAATGAAAAACAAGAAATCAAAATTATTAATAGCCATTATTAATCGCAAAATCAGTTCTCTTTAAGTAGCATCGACTCCATATTGTATGTAAAATAATACAAGACAGTTTTTCCACATTCAGAAATCTTTAATGTCTGGGAAAACGTTCAGCAGTGGCCAGGTTTTGCTAGTGTTTATTTCTTTAAGAATAAATATTTCCATATTTTCCATATTTGTCAAAACTGACTGTATTATTTTTGCTGTGCTTGTTACCCTAACACTTACAGAATGATAGACTCATGGAATGCTTTGGATTGAAAGGGACCTTAAAGATCATCTAGCTGCAACTCCCTTGCAATGGGCAGGGGCACCTTCCACTACACCAAGTTGCCCAAAGACCCCGCATCTAACCTGGCCTTGAGCACTTCCAGGGATGGGGCGTCCACAGCTTCTCCGGGCAACCTGCTCCAGTGCCTCACCACCCTCAGAGCAAAGAATTTCTTCCTTATGTCTTAGCTATATATATTTGCCACAGAAAGGTTCTTGACCTTGGAGTAACACCTGACAGTCTAATACAGCAATGTCCTGTGACTGACATGTGAGGAAACATAGTAGAAAAACTTGTGTAACTTGAAGGCACTCAGTCATATGATTCTGCAGCAGTCTTGATGCCAAATACATATCCTTCTTATTTTCTCCTTTGGAAACATGAAGATTCTCTGCTATGAAGGTTTTTCTTTTTTTTTTTTTGCAACCTATGGTTATTTAAAAATATATGATATCTTAGTGAAAATTAAAATTCATGGAGATTTCACTTTTAGAGTGATGACTCTATTTAAATAAGCAATAATGTTAAAACCAATTTCATTTTCCAGTTGATGTAGTATATTGCATGGAATAAGAAGCTCCGAAGTTTTCTATAGCTTAGGAGAAGAGCAGCCAGTTACAGGATTAGCAGGTCTCAAGTGCTTCAGTACACAGCGTATCTTGAAAACCTCCTGGCTCTTTTGAAAACTCACGAAGGAACCTTGCTAGGTTGGCATTTCTGCAAAATGGGTGTGCTGGGGCTCATTCTGTGTTAACCTGCTAACAAGAAACTTGTTATTTAGTCACCTTGCACCATGAAGACCCTTATATTGAAAGGGAAGGAATCAACAGCAGAGCTGTACTTGCTCAGTAGTCCCACACTTAGGAGTGTCAAGAAGGAGTTTCTCCCCTATACTATATTCAGAAATAACAAAGGTCGGCATGGCAAAGATCAGATGTTAGGCAAACATATGGCTTCTGACATGTCAAAATTATAACACCCATAACTTAAATTTGAGGTTCTTTTCATTTGGTTGGTTTTGGGGTTTGGTTGTTCTTTTGGTTTGTTGCGGTTTTGGTTTTTTGGGGTGGTGGTTTTGGTTTTTTCTCCTTTCCCCTAAAAAAAAAACAATAATAGAAAAGAATTATATCAATTCATTACAACATAAGATTTTATTTCTGGATAAAAAGCCCCTTTGATTTGTCAAAATGACAAGTCTATCAGAGCAGAAATGGTGGGTTTCAGTTGGCTTATCTTTCAGCTGAATGGAAAGTTCTCTTTCCCTTATTATGGAAATGGGCATGAATTTGCTGTGATGTTATATTTCCCCAAAAGAATAAATAATTTCCCAGACACTGTGGGGCTGTGGGGGGACAGAGAGGAAAAAATATTTTCCATATGGTATTTCTCTTTTAATCTGCATTTCTTTCTGAAATCTAAGATATTAATATAAGCTGACAGCTGAAAGTTCATGCACAGATTGAAGTAGACAGGCAGTGAAAGCTAAGAGGAGGTGATTCTTAAATTTACTAGGAATTATTAACTTTATTAAAATTATTTTAATTTTAAGTTAAAGAAAAGAATTAAAATTATTATATTTACTAGCAAAGATTTTGGCATATGTTTTAAAGGTGATATATTGAGGAACTCATTTGATATAAAGGTAAGAAACTGGAGTCCCTTACTGCTGTTGCATAAACCAGTGTATGTCTCAAATACTGCACAAAAACCTGTCAGCAGGATCACAGCCTATGACACCTGGATTTCAATTGTGTCATGCTTGAACATTTCAAATTAGATGAATAGTAACCTTCAGGTCTAATGTTTTCTTTAATGTCTTAAAACAGCCATAAAATATGGAGACTTGCTTTCTATACAAAGAGAAATAAATCATGCTGGTTACCTGGGTGGGTGTTTGTTTTGAAGTCAATCACAGTTAAACATATATCTGTCCAAGATTAACTTATCCTTCCTAAACAAAAAATAGTCAGTCAAGCTCTGCCTGGATGAAGTATATTGGCACTACACATGCAACATGACATTGCAGGAAACAATATGACATATTAAGAGAAAAAGAGAAAAGGAAAGAGCTATGTCTTAGGCAATACACCTCAGCAGAGCCATGATGAATTCTGTCTCCCCACTATCATACAATATCATTGTTTCAAGCTAATGTTTTACCACATGGATTCAGAGTTACTTGCTGATGAGTTTATCCAAACAACCACTACTGATACAGCTTACTGCATTTGCTGGATACTGAGCTGGGCTGGTGATGACCATGTGGCTGATGGACATACCTTTATTTTCAAAAGTATACATCCCTTGAAATACTTATGATTTTTAAAGTGAATACTGCAACTTTTTTTCCCTCACCTTCCCTGTTTCAAGCAAGCCTCAAAACCTGATAATTCCAGAACAGCAAGGAGCATTTGCACGTAAAGAGGCCACAGTTCAATGTAGGGAATGCCAGATGTGTTGGCAGAATGGGTAGTTGCGCATCTGCATAGTCTGCACAGTGAAATACAGGCTTTAAACCAGAAAATCTGAAGGCGTCTCTATATACCCTTGCCCTTCACTTCTAACCAATATCTGCATCTTGTACAAAGTACTTTAAAATATGATTTTGAAAGGCTCAGTTGGCTGGAATGTAAAAGATTAGTCAGGCATTTCTATGAAACAGGAATTACTTCCATAAAAACTTTGTCTTCTTTTTTATTTCAGCTATGGTCTACCCCAGATTTGATGAGACTGTCAAAAATTTGCCCCAGGTGTAATACAATTAACAAAAGGAAAGTAATCCAGTAATAGAAAAAGAATTGTTCCTTTAAGTCCCATGTATTAAATGACTCTAAGGTTCACATTTCTCTAATCCTCTCTCTCTTTCTGCTTTTAAAATTTTTAATTAATGAACCAACTTCAGTGGCACTAAATATATATTTATTATTTTTTTGGGGAGGGGTGGTGGGGTGGTGGTGAGAAAAGAAAAGATATGACTGCTGTAGAGTGATAAACAAACCAGCAACTCCCTAGAGTGTTCTCATGACATTCACATATTATTCAGTTATCCTTTTCTTTTCTAAAAAAGGCTTTTTCACTGGAATAGCTGCCTGTGTGCCTTTTACCAGGCAAACGGCCTTGTAGCCAACACACAAAAACCTAATCACATTTCTCCTCTTGTTCTTTAGTGAGGTCTTAAGTTGAGATAAGTATGATCTGTGGCAGATGGTGGTACAGCTAACGAAGCCCAGGTCAGTGTGGGACCAAGCAAGAATTGTCACCAGACAAGGTCAGCGAGCCTGGCCCCAATTCAGCTAATAGCAGTGTCGAGCTCTGCTGCTGTTCTGGCACAGCAGCAAAATTCAGCCTTCAGCTCTGGCCCATATGCTGGGAAGAGCTTTCTTCACCTGAGCTCTTTTAATAACCCTCCATCACTATGAAATATCTGACCACTGGGGACTTGCCTGGCAAGTCTAACAAATTAGGGCTGCCGTTACAAGTAAACAGCTATGCCTGCCAGTTATTTCCATCTGCCCGGCGCTGCCAGGTTCATTATGAGCATCAGGAGATGGAGTTAAACAGATGGCAGGAAATGTGCTTGGCCCTTGCACTCAGGAGAGGGGAATGAGAGGCAATTGCTTTGCATAACATCCCTTTCCCTTCATTACTTCACATTATAATATGTAAATAAAGTCACCCCAGGAGGAATTTAAAAAGCACTTAGCATTGAAATATAAGGGTGCTACATGGAGGGAGAGAGAAAGGAAGGGATGAAGTTTCAGCTGTTTGCAAACCAGAGTTTGGCCATTCCCCCCACCCCCCTTTCCCAAAGAGATTTCAAGGGCTGCTTTTATTTCTGACACACTAAATGAAACTCTTTCTGAACGTGTGTCTCTCGTTCTCTTTCCCTGGCTGTCTCCAAAGATTGCAGGAACCTGTCAATCACCAGCTTGCAGGAAGGCCTGCAGTGTGCATATGAGAGCATGAGGAGAGCACTGCGTTAAACAGCCAGGCTTTGCTCAAGCCCTTTTTTTAAATTTTTTTTCTTTTTTTTTCCTTTTTTTTTTCCTTTTTTTTTTTTTTTTTTTTTTTTGAGTTGACATTGGAAATGCAGCAAGCCTGCAAGCTGGTAGGGAGACATCATTAAATACTGCTCCACACAGGATTAAAGAAAACCATACAATTTTCATATGAAAATATTAACATCCTTGGATTAAAGTGGGAACACAAATAACAGTGCATGGGACTTAAATCTCAAAGTAGGAAATAGTTCTGTGCTGTGCCCTGCCTCAGACCTATCAGAGGATGCTGGCTGTTTCAGTTTCTGCTTCTGAATCTAAATAAAGACAACTATGACTTTGAAACAAACAGTTGAAATCACTGGGCATGAGGACTTTTGTGAGAGTTAGGCTGTCTGAACATGGATCTGAACTTTCTGGAAGTGTGGCAGTCTATGCATTTCTATTATGCTTAACTCACGGAGAGCCTCATCTCAACTGAAGTCTGCAGCTGCTGCTATAAAACAAGGAACAAAAAGAAAGGAGTGAAAGGAGAAGGCTGACACACAAGAGGGGTAAAACAGCTTGGCCTCAGTGGACTGGTACAAGTATGGATCTGATGATCTGACCCACTAGGTTATACCTCTTCATCACATATTAAGGATATAGGTTGCACAACAAAAAGCAACCAGTAAGGCAAGATACAGTGGCAATAGTCTGTCAAACAAGATTTTCCTCTTTGTTGAAACATCTGGAGTTCACATAACAACTGGAAAATACATGATATTCAGTAGGACTTAGCCAGCTAAAAATGAAATCTGGTCAGCTCGTCAGAGGAAGGGCACTGCAGAGTCTAATCACACTGCGTCCAGGACAGGTCCAAATCATATTTTGAATCCTGGACAAATACTGGAGGATAAAGAAGTCTGTGAATATGATGCATATAAACACGTCAGTCAGGAGCTACCAAGTAACAGCTGCCAGCACACTTTCTCCAACAGGGAATTATATACCTCAATTAAATGCCCGGTAGTAGCAGTCTGGTGTCCCCTTTGCTCCAGCTGAGAGCAGATGTTCAGAGGCCAGCAATGAGTGCAGTATTTTAAAAAAATTGTGAGGGAAAACTCTCACTTACAGAAGAAAAGCAAAAATGTTTCACACTTGCCAACTTTGTGGGTCTTGATGGTAGACTGCTAGATTTCAGGATGGCTAGCAGCCCGGGCTACCAGATGTTCAAAAATCCCAGACAAATGACCGTGGTGTCTATAAAGAGCAGCTCTACTGCATACCGAGGGGAAAGGTTTGCACTGTCCAGATTTGTCTGTGATACAGCAGGCTTGTCACGTACGTGCAGATCTACCGAGCATGTATGATAGGTCCAAAAATGAGACATATGAAACTTACTGCCTGTGGACCTGCCAGCTTTGACAGGTCTGTCTGGAAGCTGCATACAGAGTGAAAGGGTTCCTCTGTGCTTGTAGTGGCAGATGGTGGTATATCCAAACTTTCGGTCTCAAACCTTCCATGACTTGCTAACAAAATTCAGAAAACAGATTTTCCTCTTGATCGTCTTTATCACCTTAAATATAACCAAGTCCACATCCTGTCATGAAAACAGGGTGTCACTGTATTTTCCATAAACGTTTTCTCCCCTATTCCTTGGTTGATCCCCTCATTATCCAGTTTCCTACTTCTGTGTCAAAGAATTCATCAAACTGAACTTCTGTATTTCACAGGCATGATAATTTTTTTTCTTTTTGATGGCCTGATTACTTTATTCTATGCTTTTATTTGTAAGGATTTAACTTGTATTTTGCTGTCTTTTAGCAAACCACATTTCCAGCTTTTCAAACATTTCTGCCCAGTGGCTCAGGCGCCCTGCACACCATTGCTATTAGGAACAGCAGTGAATCCTTTAACATCTTCCTCCTTGCAAGGTTAGGTATGGTTTCTGGGGGTCACTTATCCTGCACAGGAATTGCCTCCACACTAAATACAGGGTTCAGTTTATACTCTTGCTTCTAATTAGTGTAAGATTTCTTTGGACCTTCCAGGCCATTCTCTTTTACACAGCCTAGCATCATGATTAATTTTGGTGTATGTGGCTCTTACTGTCAAACCCAATTATATTGTGGCAACTATTAGATGTTTGACAGCAGTTCATAATTTCTTTTTTATTTTTTTTTATTTGGCATCTGAGATTAGACTCTCCTGCTCTAGTTTGGAGCTGGTGACTGCCTTCCTGCAGCTGCTTTTTGTACATTTTTTCTTCTGGCAATACAGTGGTGCATGATGTTATTAGATTTTAGGCTGAAGTGGAAAGGAGTACCCAGATTCATTCTCCAGCCACCCCAGGGGTATGCTCTGGGTGTGTGATCCTAGACAGAGAGGCTGGAAAGGGGGAATAGCACCAAAGAAAATACTCTTGTCTTTAGTACCTTGCACTGGTGTTCACTCTTTGCCATAGACACCTGCAGCTTTTTCTCTGTAACTGACAAAAAAGAAGGATATTCATTTACAGGCTTATTTAGCTGAGCCAGGCTCAGAAAGGGCCTGCATCTATCATTTTAAAATGAGACCTAGCTGAAACGATAACGTAGTTAATATTTGCTTTCTCTTCTATTGCTCTGTGCACCTTTGCCCATTGTCTGCTTCCGCTGCCATTTTGTATCTTATCACCATCTCATGCTAGCAACATGTCTGTACACCTGATTAAAGATATACAGATAGACACATAGAAAGATACAGATACAGATAAAGCAGACTGTTAGAACTGGGATACGTATGTGAAAAGACTGCTTAAAAGCTTTATAGTACACCAATTGGACATGCAAATGCCATTTGAAGTTTCAACCACATATAATCCCCAATGAAACCCCATTTAGTCTGGCTTTATGAAACACAATATATGTTATATTTTCCACAACCTTATCTTTTATAAATAAATGGCAAGAGTTCCCCCAAGTGCTATATCCTTATTCAGCATCTCCAGTCACCAGAGTTTATTCAATATTTGGACTAGCAAGTAATCCAGTATCATTTTGCAGACACTGGAGTTTTCCTCCGTTTGCAAGGGAGGTCTTTGCTGCAGGGTCCTGGGTAGACAGCAGGTTACTGGTCTGGCTTTACCAAGGTGTCAGGAACCTGTGAGATCACCTTAGTCATCTTTGCTCTGCTATTGTATCTGCAGCATCTCCCATCACAGCAGCTTCAGCAAAGGCTCTCACAGCAAAATCTTTCATCTATATTGTCTCTCACTATAGTTCATCTCAGGCTTTATTTTTATTTCACATTAAGAACTCAGTGAGGAAAACGAAGGAAACAAGGATTTGGAGCAGGGACCAGAACACATGTCTACCCTTTCCTGAAATGGAGAAAACTTTTGCAAGTTCCAGTATGTTTTTAAAATTCTGATACCATCCTTGACTTTTCTAGTTAAAAAAACCCCTTGCATTTAGTCAGTTGTTAGATTGTTCCAATGCAGCTGGAAGTGGCTATATTTATTCACATGAAACTATTTAGTATAGGCAAAAGTCAAGAACATTGAAAGCACAGTGTCTACCTATTTTACATTAACTATGGGCATTGCAGTTTGTTTATATATAAATTTTAAAAAGTAGATATCCTGGTTCTTTAGTTTGCCATAAAGAGGCAGCAACCATATTTTTTTATTTTGCCTTGTTCTGCAGCTTTATGGAGTATGTCAACATCGTCTCTCATGTCTCGTCATTAGCAGGCTGAAACAACTTCTATTTACTGGAGATTAGGCACTCCAGAGAGAGGAGGTTTTGCTGGATCCCCCTCTGTCTGCTGAGACAGCTGTAATGGCTACGTGCACCTGTGGCACAATAACCACTAACAGCCAGCTAGTATTGTTTATTGCTAATGAGGCATATAATTGCTGCAGTTAATCCAGCTTCTGTGGTTACTAGGTAGAAGGAAGAAAACTACAGTGAAACTGGATAGGGTAACAGAGCAAGCAGAGTGTCTCCAGCATTTAATTTAGCTCTAACAAGGCAGTTAGTGTTAGATCTCAACTGATTGTTAAAGAGCACTTACTGATGTTAATAAGCATAGTAATCAGCTATAACTGGCATAAATTAATTCAGCATTACAATACAGAAGTAATAAAATGGGTAATCATTATGCTCTTTAAATTATATTAATGTGCACATTCAACCATATCAAATGGTTTAACTGTTCACCAATATAGCAATAGTAAATTAATTTGAAAGAAATGCAATGTAGCAAACAAACCCTAATTACCATTTAGTAAGTATGGTAATTTCTATTTAATTTGGCTACACTGTCCTGTTGAAAGGCAAAAAAGTGAAGTATGTAGAGTTAGGAAAAAATATGCTTAAGTGGTTCAACATGACTAATTGAAAGAAAGTTCCACAGTTCTGTGGCCTCATTTCTCCAGGTTTGGTTCTTTCTATACAGCCTCCTTTGGCCCTCCAAAGTCTGCCTTGCTCCAGATTTGCCTTTGATATTGATCCAGCCAACAAGCAGCTGGCTGTGAGTCCCCAAATGTCTCAAGACAATATTGACTGAGTGTGCCCAAGTGTTTCATTAATAGATTAAGGGACTGGAAAAAAATATAGACATACCCTATACATCCCTTCCACCCAAGAGTCTCAAAAAAGCAATACAAATCTTTTTAAGAAGCTATTTTAGAAGGAGGTTAAAATTTTTGTATAGCTAAATGTATGTGGTACTCCCAGCCAAGCAAAGGTCAAGGTAAACAGAAAATGGATTTCATCCTTCACTTAATGCTGAAGCTGCAACACAAGTCTTTTAAAGCTTTGCTGCTGTGCAAATAAACCAAAGGCAGGGAGATATTAATTAAAAAGCCAAAGCAAAGAATCTACAGCTGCTCCTGCTGCAGTCCCACAAGGGGTCTGGCTGCTGCTAAGCTTTTGTATCAGTAAATACAAAGGTTCCAATTCCAAATACACATACCTCCGATAAGGTTTATTTTTTTACTTGTGTGCTTCAGTCAAGTTGTAGGTGGCAATTCTTTTTCTGTACTTTTGTTGTATTATGTTTTCAAAATGTCACACACTTCATATATCACCAGAACACTGTCCTGGCCCTCTCTCCCAGTTTCAGTGTTTAAATACCAGTGGAGGAACCAGTTGTTATTATAGAGAAGAAAGACGTTTAAGATAAGCAGCAATACAGGGACAAAACAGGTGAGGGGTAGGAGCACAGATCTGTTGACAGGGAGAAAGGGGCAAAATCCTGAACTTGTTGTATTTGTAATCTATTCCTGCCACCAGTATAAAGCCTGGGATCCAGCTGAACTATAAACTGGTTGCAGCAACTTAAATGCAACCTCTTTGAAGTAATTTGGTATCAGCCCATTAAAAAGGTATGAAGGAAACAATAGACCTGCCATATAAATCTTCAAAAAGAACAGAGTAAAACGTCTCTTATTTCCATCTACTGTTTTCAACCAACTGGAAAACACGTTTCGAAAAGTCTTTCTGCACAGAATGCTTGAAATTTCTACTTTATTGTGGCTGTGTTGCTTTCTGCTGCTAACCCACAAGATGCTTATGAGATTTGAATCTGCTGATTGTAACCAGTTTATGGGAAGATAAACATCAGCCATTTGACAAAGTGCTTTAAAAGTCAGGTAGTTGTTCCTCTGAGTTTTCTCCAAACAGCCCCCAGGAATAAAAATCAGAGGGAATTCTTTTTCAGTCAACAGGACCAGTTGAACACTCAACTATGTCTTCTGGGGGAGAGGTGGGGGGAAACATACACAGAATCAGCCAGTTTTGGAGACAGTTAATCTGCCTCTTTCCTACTGAGGACTTAGGAAGCTGGAATTGTCATTATGTTCTCATTTCATATGTTCAGTAAAAAACATCTGAATTCCCAGTGCAAGAATCAGCATTCTCATTGGATTCTTTTGATAGGAAGACCTACCCTTTATGAACTAAATCAGATTTTTCTTCAGAATAACAGCAGCATGTAAACATTTTAGAATTAAAGTAAGTTTGTATTACTACTGGTTACGAAAAATAAGCCTAATACTATATTTTTGAATCTCCCATCGTTACTTTGCTTATGTCAAAAGCAAGCACAGCTGGAGTGAAGGACTACTTACTTCTCTTCCTATTTATCTGAGTCTATCAATAAATACCAGACTATGACATACCATGTATGTGATATAGTCAGTGTAATAAATCTGTTTTGCCTTGTGAGGCTATTTTCTTTATGTTGAACTCTTTCTGTTCCTGGCACCTTGAGTAGGGTCATAGGAAAGGAACTATGGCCTTCACATTGTGATCCACCACGGGAACGTTCTCACACACCTGGCACAATACATTTGTCAGGTTTGTCCTCTTAACAGCTCATTTATTGACCTTGAAAGAAACTAACCCATTGTTCTTTGCTATCATATGAATTTTTCCTTCTAAATCATCTTCCAAAATGATTGAACATTTCTAAGAGAGTGTGCTGGTTTAACCCTGGCCGGCAACCAAGCACCACGCAGCCACACGCTCACTCCCCCTCATCCAGAGGGATGGGGAGGAGGATCGGAAAAGAACGTAAAAGTCAAGGGTTGAGATAAGAACAATTTAATAGGTAAAGCAAAAGCTGCGCACGCAAGCAAAGCAAAGGAAGA
>JAVJGI010000050.1:64070111-64084438 GCA_035590275.1 Ibycter americanus | reverse complement strand
CATCACAGCCAAAACACAGCACAGCACCAACTACTAAGAAGAAAATTAACTCCATCCCAGCTGAAACCACGACAGAGAGGCAGAACCAGGGTTGTCCTTGAAGACTGATCATACCGAGCTGTATCAGAAGATTCAGCAAACAAAAACTTGGAGAGATCCATAGTTACTTTTGATCACAGATAATTTCTTCTTTATTAGCCAGGGTGGAAGAAACTGCTATTTCCAAGAAATGCATTTTAGTCATTGGTATTTTCCCCTAGTTCATGTGCAGGCTGGAGCCTTAGCCTTGTGTTTATCGTATACTAATTTATTTATATAATCATGCATACCGAAATGTTCTGACAAATAATATCTTGAAGTTTGATTAATTTGAAACTGCTGATCTTCATTAATCTGAATCAGGCAAGACTGAAAGGAAAAAAAAGGGTGAATGAGAGCATCACTATTACAGAAGACTATGGCGTGCCAGTGGCACAAGCACCTTCAGTCCTTCCTTCAGGTGATGGCAACTCTGAACAGATGCTCGTTGCCCGGCCGGCTCTATTAACAGGTATTTAGTGCCATCTCGTGGTTTTCTAAATGTATAGTTTCTGAACGTGTCGGTTTTATGTTCAGTTACTGTAGGCTATTATGTGAGGAGGAAAGTATCACGGGATTTTTATGATAAGAATCATAAAAACATGTCCCTTATCACTTCTAGTGCTTTTTTTTTTTTAACTATGGCACTTGATTCTGCCTTATCAACACACTTTGAAATGTGACACTGTTAAGAAAACTGTTTTTCCTGCTATGTAACTTTGCACAACCCCTGAAAAATAGTACATTTCAGACAATATACTCTTCATTTACTGTGAAGTAATAGGATTAAAAATTAACCTGTTATTTTTAGAAATGATGAAAGAGAACATGAGTTTCTGACCAGTAATTGAACCAGTTATCAAAGATAAAAATAATTTTGGCTTTTTTTTTTTTTCCTGGCAGCATCTAATATAGTCAATCACTGTTTCATCCACGCCAAACAAGTCTGCTTCTGTTTGTCACCATTATCCTACAGATTCTGAGTTAAGGTGGCATATTGGCTAAACAGTGTTTTTTTCCCACTGTTAATATGATTGCTTTTCTATGAAAATATTTCTTAATTATATGAAAGCCTATTAGGAGACATTGAGAGTGACAGGAACCTGTAGTGGAGATCGTCTGAGTTAAAACCTTCTTTCTGTGCCAAGGCAATTTCTGCAGTAGAGGCAGAACAGCTCCTGCCTACAGTTGTTGCCTCCTGAAGAAGTTTTGTGTCTGAGGATCTGTTGGTCCATTCGCACTTACACAGTACAATCATAGCATCATGGAATCATTTAGGTTGGAAAAAGCTTTTAAGATCATCAAGTCCAACCATTAAGCCAGGAATGCCAACTCCATCACTCAACCATGTCCCTCAGCAGCGCATCTATGTGTTTTTTAAACACTTCCAGGGATGGTGCTCCCACCACCTCCCTTGGCAGCCTGTCCCAATGCTTGATCATCCCTTCAGTGAAGAAATTTTTCTTAACATCCAATCTAAACCTCCCCTGGCATAACTTGAGGCCATTGCCTCTTGTCCTGTTGTCAGGTATATGGGAGAAGAGACCGACCCCCACCTGCCCACAGCCTCCCCTCAGGTGGTTGCAGAAAGCAATAAGGTCCCCTCTGAGTGTCCTCTTTTCCAGATTAAACCACCCTGGTTCCCTCAGCTGCTCCTCATCAGACTTGTGTCCCAGACCCCTCACCAGCTCCGTTGCCCGTCTCTGGACACGCTCCAGCACCTCTACGTCCCTCTTGCAGTGAGGATCCAAAACTGAGCACAGGATTCAAGGTGCGCCTCACCAGTGCCCAGTACAAGGGGACGATCACTGCCCTGGTCCTGCTGGCCACAGTATTTCTGACACAAGCCAGGATGCTGTTGGCCGCCTTGGCCACCTGGGCACACTGCTGGCTCATGTTCAGCCGGCTGTCACCCAGCACCCCCAGGTCCTTTTCCTCCAGGCAGCTTTCCAGCCACCCTTCCCCAAGCCTGTAGTGTTGCGTGGGGTTGTTGTGACCCAGGTGCAGGACCCAGCATTGAGCCTTGTTGAACCTCATACAATTGGCCTTGGCCCATCGGTCCAGCCTGTCCCGATTCCTCTGCAGAGCCTTCCTGCCCTCAAGCAGAGCAAGCATTTTCCCAGGTATCTGGGGTGCACTCCCATTAAGATCTGGCAAAACCTATGTTGCAAGCAAGTAAATGACTTGTGGATACAGCAGATTTTGCTATCTGGCCTGTGTCTTTCTAACTGTGAGGTATGCAAGATTAAACCTTATGGCTAGGAGCCAGTGGTAGGGAGCAAAGCACATATTTATGGCTTATTATGATTAAGCATGTTTGAAACCTAAAGGTTCAGAAATGAGCAACCCTTCACGGTAGTAGATTATTACAGTTTTTCCCTTCAGCATTTGCTCATGGTCACAACTGCTGATTCAGAGGGATTGTACTTGCAACGTTTCAATAACCACTCAGCAGTACTAGCAGTTTATAGAGTTGTTTCCTGTGCTATTTGCTGAGAAAATTAGTTCCCTGATCAATACAGTTAATTCCCTGTAACAGTTGGGTTGTAACTATCTTGATAGGGTTTTAAGTACTTTGATACAGTAGTTCTACATCATACAACACATAAGTAAGTAGACGAGGTAAAAATGTGGGACTATTTCACTTCATATAGCTGGCTTAGAATTAAAGTAAGAATTTAGTATACTCATCAAACATAATGTAAGTGATAAAAAGACCCTTCACATCCTATAGAAGCTGAAGACAGAGTCTGAGCATAGTTTGGCAACTGGATTTTTTCCTTAGTTTATGAAGTTTCAAGATTTATTCCTTCTCCTGTGTACCAGATAGTGTTTTTCTCATTTCAATTCCAGTGAAATATAATTTTGCTTTCGGATAAAAATACACATTTTCAGGTTTTCTCTCTCTCACAGAGAACC
Organism: Ibycter americanus; assembly: GCA_035590275.1. Lineage (NCBI taxonomy): Eukaryota > Metazoa > Chordata > Aves > Falconiformes > Falconidae > Ibycter > Ibycter americanus. The sequence continues at coordinate 64,081,441 of JAVJGI010000050.1, read as the reverse complement.
AAAAATCCCAATGGAAATGTTTCCAAGGAATATTTGGTATTACTCAACCACATTGACCTATCATTATTTTTAAAAGCTCTCTAATAATTCTTCTGTTTACTGTATTTGCAACCTCTAAGTCTTATAGCAGTAGAAAGCCTCATTAACCCTAACTCAAAGCCTGATACACTTCTATGCAATCTCTTACACTGGCAAAAAATGCCAAAATTCATAATGCTACCTATAACCTAACATATCTTCTATGGCAAAATAAACGAGAAACTCAATGATGATGAGTGTATTAGGCCCTTTTTATGTCACTTAGAGACTCTTACCTAGGAAATTTCTTAAATTTCATTTTGAATCTTCTACTTCCCCATACATTTTACACACTATTAAAGCTGACCAAAAACTGTGGCAAATCCCAGAAGTCTGAGATTTAGGATCATATATACAGCACTGAACTACAAATAAATAGGGTGTCTTTTAAAAGACAGTGCTCCAAGCACTCTATTTATATCTGCAGGCACTGACTGAATAAAAAAACTACATCAGAATTATTTCAATCATATCCACTTAGTGTACTAGCAAATTTCAACAGGGAAACCAACAAAAGCAAAAATAGAGGTAACTCTTTTACAGTGCTTGCCTTGGAACTAAACATCTTTTTATTATATGTATGGATTCAGTTTTTCCTACTTGTTATTACTGACTGCATAACAGAAAAGCATGTAAGTAGATTATCTGCAAAAATGGTGCAATACACAAATTTCTACTTATTCTAACCTGATTTCCTACATGCCAAGCCCTAGAAATCCTTATGATCTTCATGACTTCTTTAAATTTATTGTTTTCTATCTGACCCTATGAATAATTTATCCTGTCCTCTCTAATCTGTAAGAAGACAACTTTTTAGAAGTCTATTGATCTTGGATTTAGAGAGCGAAATCCTACGTTTCCAAAATCTTTCTTATGTAACAATAAAGCTGAAGCTGTATAGCCTATAGTTCTGCCTGTAGTCAAAAGGAGATAATGGTGCAAAGTTACATCTAGGGATATTTCTGTTATATCTAGCACACATTAGACAACTTTTCAACAGCTAATGTAAAACTTCTAGCTGTTCCCTGGACTGCCCTCCTCTCTTCAACAAACAATTTTAAGTACTCTAAACGTAAGGTACTTCTTTCAGGCACAAAGAATAAGGGAACGGGCTTTGCAAGCCAAGCTCTTCCCTGTAAATGCACAGATACCCACAGAGGAGTAAGGGCCAAAACGTTAGCAGTATCATGAATGTAGATGTCTGAGGAACAGCAGGAATGGCCATGGTTGGAAGTATTGAACACCCAGTCTGCCACTTCAAATTATTTCCCCTCTGCCAATTAAAGCAATTAGGATAAAGAAAAATATTATACACTTTATAAGTGAGTGGTAACATGTAAACCAGACAGGTCTGCCTTCATACTTCATCAAGATAGGATTATATGAAATTAGGTCTCTCCTGAAAATTGTTCCTCTAACAGTTTCAAGAGTTGCCCCAAGAGAGTCCTTTAACTTTCACCACAGCATCTTCAGGTGTTTCCACTGAGTGCCATTATCAGAGTGCTTCCCGTCTGAGACTCATCAGTCTGAGTCCTTTTCCATCGCATATGGTGAGTATGATGAGTGAGCCGCAGGACAATGGCCCGAAGCTGTAAGCAAAGTCTGTCTTTGTGGGACTGAGGAAAAACCAGAAGCCTTCCCCGTCATCCATTAATTCACTCGCCTGAACAGACTGCTCTGCAGGCTGAGGAGAAATCACAGGTCTTTGTCAGCACTCAAGTCCGTCTGCAAGCTACCTTGTCACCCTGCGATCTATTTTATACTTCCCAAAGGAAGACATTTTCTGTTGGAGAAAACTAATCCTGCTCACCCTTTTGCCAAGGTAGGTCCGTGTTACTTGTCTTGGAAAAAACAAGTATGCCTAATAAACCTGTTGCTTAGGTGACACTCTTTATACTGAATTGGCACTTTTTTCGAGCAATTTCACAAGCACTCACCAGTGTGGTCTACCTGCTTCTTTCCTGGATCGGTTTCCAGCTCCTTCTCACTAGCACTTGTGCAGGTAGCCTGAGTAGTAGATACAGGACACCTTTATCACACACATTCTAAAAAAGTATTTTAGGACTTAGCTGAGAAATCTAATATGGGGATATTTAGCTTTCGTTAAGTCTCAAGAAAATATCTCTGTGTTTGCTTAGTCTGGTGTTGTTCCCAACATACTAATGTGTAAAGAAGAGTCTCTCTGGGAAGCCATCTGGTATGTTATAGCACAATGTGTACTATCTTTCCTTGTTGCCAAATACATGTATTCAATTAATGATAATCATCTGCTACTTCTATGCAGTGATACATTATTTTTTTCCCCCTTTCCTGAGTAATCTTAGCCAAGCTTTGCATAATCACCTTAGGAAACCTTGGTGCTGAAAATTTGATTTCCTTCCCAGACAGCAGCATACCAGTGGGGTCTGACACAACCCTCGCTTGCTGATGGGGAGGAAGTGGAAACACAATAGCATTGCTTTCTCTCACATGTTCACAGCTGGGCTCCCAGACACAGTCAGCAAAAAAAATATTATATAGCCTGCAGAAATGTCATCAGGACTTGGGAGGTGCTGATCTAGGAGTAACAATTGCTCTAAGAAAAGCTGTTGTCATCCGTAGAGGTTTAGCAGTTTCACCAGAGAAACACTTCAGCCAGTTTTCTTCACTATCATGGAAAAGCTTATTTCAGATGTGATGGTGAATGAAGGTAGAAACAGCTACTTTACTGCTAAAGCAAATGCACAGAAAAACAAAATTGCATTCAGGACTGCACAAAGACTGAAACATACCCTAAATCATAATTACATGACATACCAAATAATAAATGAAACAAAGATAAATTTAACATGGAGAACAATTACCTGAAAGACACTTTATACACATTTGACTTTATCAGTCACCTTTTCTTTCATATCTTATAAAAAAGGCAAATTTTGACCCAAGTGGTTCTGCATTGGAAAGTGAACCTAAATTCCCCACTCCTCTGGCTGAGGATAGGACATCAGGTGAAGACACAGGGGGAGTTCAGAACAGCAGTACCAAAGAACACCTTTGCATGGCCACACACCAGAAGCCACAGACCATTCTAACACCTATAGGAAAATCCAGACTTTCAGTAAAGAAAGAAAGAAATAAAAAGCCCAGCGAAACCATAACGTGTCTAAGAAAGCCAAATAGAGAGATGAAGAGTTTTGCCAGTGTTTCTCATCCCTGAAGTGGTACCATCAAGCTGGTTAGTACAGCACTGGTTCTGCCAGATCTTCCCAGACAGTGGGTGGGAAATAGAGTGAGAAAAATTGTCTCTTGGAGACTGCAAGGCTGATGTCTCCCCCTCTGTGCTCCTGTCCTTGCCTAGCCTGTGGCAAGAGCTGCAGGCAGGCTCCTGGTAGGTCTGAGGCAGTGCAGCCAGCATATACAGACCATATGTTGCTTCCTCATTTCTCTCTCCACTAGCTCTGGCAACGGCCTGGCTGCTGTATCCCTATGGCATTTTGTGAACACCACCAGGGATTTGCTGAGCTGAGGACTTGCTAGCCTGCATGACACAGTGACCTCTGTGGTGTTTGCATGCATCCCTGCTCTGTGTCAGGGCTGGAGGGAAGCAGCATGAAGGTGCCAGTGGTGCTGGGCTGGCGGCGCTCACCCCGGTGCTGCTACACTGAGAAGCAGCCTCTGTAGGAGCTGATGCTTCAAGCTGCCAAGCTTCACTTGACAGAGCTGGATGTAGCTCCTGGTGATCACTACAGAAAGTGTTGCTCCAAAAGCCTGTGAGACTACAAAATTTGGTTTACTTGTCCTACTGAAAAGTCTGATCGTGTACTGAACACATGCAGCTCACAGGGAGACAGAACTGGACTGCACTAAACCATTTTGAACACTAAAGAACCTGCATAAAGAGAAAAAGTAGGAAGATGGTCCTGTCTTTACTGTAGAAAGGGGATCTGTAGTTGCTGATTCTATGGTTAGATGGATCACAAAAACAGTCAACTTTATCAAATTTATGATACGTTTCCTAACAGTTGTTATATAGGTTGCATTGTGGTGATGCTTCAGTGTAAACAAACCAAAAGCTTCAATGCAGTAGCACACAAAATGTGACCTCACACAGATAGACAAGAAAGCTCTTTTTTCAAGCTATTGCTGGAATAAAGTCTGTCTGTATAGATTTAAGCTGCTTCTCTCCATGTATAAAAAAAGAACAGAGAGGAAAAATCAACTGAATAATTAATATGTCTCAGTTTCTAAAGTCCCATTAGATCACTGATAGATGTTATGAAGCCAGATAGCACTGAAGGTTCCTGGAACCATCTTCCAGTTTTGCCTGTGCTACCTTTGCTGCTCACTGCATGCAGGATACATGCGCATACAGCGGTTTGCATTTTTACAGACTTTAAATTTCTTAAAGTAACTCTTTACTCCCTCTTGTGGCCTTTTAGCAATTGTGTTCTTTCTACTTGGAATCCAACTGGATTATAATTTTCATGGCATATATTTGATGTTCAATAAATTGGTCATAATGTTGGGTCATGAGTTCTATTGATTAAATATATTTGCTTCCAAAATACAGTGCATTACTAATACATTTCTTTTGAAAGAGATCTCCACATCTATTTCATATTAAAACAATAGCACAAAGTAACTTGAAAAATATTTCAACATAACTTTTACTGCAAGCCTAAATAAAAATTTGACTGTGTTTTTTAGAAAAAAAACCTTTCAAGAGTATATTAACTACCCTCAAAATAACATTTTTTTAAATAAGTATATGAGAACAAAACCATCTTTAATATACTGAATTGTTTTGCATAAATCGAGTTTTCAGGCAGCAAACACAATCTCTGGCCTGGACAAACCAGGCAAAAATTATTTTTTTTCTGGTCTGTGCTGACTATGAGTATATACCCCATGAATCCAGAGAGAATAGGAATGAGCTGTGGCACTTGCATAGTGATGACAATGACAGAATTCATTATTCCTGTGGCACATCAGTCATCATGTTCCCTTACTGCTGGCTGTCACACTGCACGCTTCTCCCACAGATGCAGAATTCTGATGGGAGACACTCTCTTTCCAGCTTCATTTCTCTTTTTCAGCTTATATAACACATTCCCACTGGGCAAAAAAACTGCAACAGTGTCAAAACTGTATTTTTCCCATATTAATTCTGTGAAATTATGCTATTTTTTTCTATTTGTTATTTGAACTATTCTCAAGAAATTAGGGTGCAGCTAAAGAATCAAGGGCCAGAGGTTTTGCAGAACATATGGGTGACAGCTGAGCCCCTGTAACTCCACATACACATGCTAATGTTTGCAGCAAATATGCAAAGGTAAATCAACCCTTTTTCGCGGAAGGCTACCCTAAATTGTACCTTTTCACAATTGCCACCAGCTAAGAATGTGCGCATGGGGATTTACTCTGGCTTTGTTGATACCGTTTTAAACCTCTGTTACCTGACTGTGAGTCTGAGTTTTAGGTCATTTTGCCAGCAGTCTCCACAGATGAAGCTGTTAGCAATTTTTACCTACTATAAATAGGTTTTGTTCAGATCACTTGGCTGAATCTTAATAGTTCGCTTCTCCAGATTTCTTCTCTAGTTCTTAATTTTGCAATCAAATATATGCTGGGCATGGCCATATATATGATAGCAACATACAAGATAGTTATTTTGTGCTTCAGATTCTTGGCTGTGATATCTTTAAAAACAGAAAAAAGAGGAGCAGTGATTAGAAGGTATCTGATTTAGACTTGGATTGGTTTAAATTGGATGAAGTATACACTCTGGTTTCAGTTATTCAGAGTCAATTAATTTTTCTTTCTGCATAAGATCTCTGGAGAAAGGAGAGATCTCTACTCTAAGCAATCTGGTCAGGAAACTTGGAATTCTGAGGCTCCTTCTCTCTGCTTCTGCTGCAGAGATGCTTCTTTGAATCCGGTACCGAAAACCAGGCCAGATTACAAGGTCTAAGTGAATCAGCAGTGCAGTCTATAAAGCCTGGCTCCTGCTGAATTACACAGCCTGTGGAGCTTCCAGGACCTGACAGTGTTCATTTTGAGATAAAACAAGCTCAGTTCTGATTTCCAGCTGTGAACAATGCACTAAGGAACAAGAATCAAAAGTCTATTTGCTTGTCCATATCTTGGTGATGACTAGCTACGCAGGACAGAAAGCAAGGAATGAGATAAAGTCGTGGAGTTAATTTGCTTGGAGCCTTATAAAAGGGAAAAAAACCCAAACAAATCCAAGCAATCTAATTTATCTTAAAATGCTTCAGATTTTGAAGAGGAAACTCAGCTAGCATGGACTGGATTATGTTCATGTGGACATAAGGACAGTGTTTCTTTGTCTTTGCAAAGTATGACTTGGCATTCACTTTTCAGTCTGCTGGGAGTGGGGTTTTGTAGTAATTTTATTTTAGAAGCTCACACCAACGAACTGACTTTATTGTAATAAATTATTTAACGTGGAGCTTTCCTTTCAGAGCTCTTCTGCTGACACATTTCTCAGCCCAGCCCCGCACATTTCAGAGTAGTCACACCACCAGCGCGGCAAACTGTAGTATCCCTTGGGTTATTCAGTAGAGGCATAGTGTGGGACAGATAAAGGTAGTTGTACATCAAGATGCTGAAATATTCAGTTAAGATTTTTCCTTAGGGAGTTCTTAGATACACTTTTTTGACAGGGCAGGTGCATAGCCACTGAGTTATTTATTAGACAGCAGAAACAAGGCGAATTACAGTCAAGATTTATCTTTAATTTTGAGTATTCTTTAGAAGCGACAATTCCGTTGGGAAACAATGACTGCTCTGAGTTGCTTTAGCTAAAGAAAATTAACAGTTAACATGTGTAGGAAACTTCAGTTATCACTGAAGACAAGAGACAGGAATTCAACTAGGATTAATGCAGAAAGGATGAGATGGGAGCATCTTTTCCTAGCTTACATGCTTTGCATGAGTGAGAGCGGCTGCAGGGAGTTAGGGTGAAAAGTTGTAGTATCTTATTCCTTGTGTTCATTGCTGTGTATGGATATTTGTATAGGAGCTAAACAGGTTTACCTAGAAAATAAAGACATAGCAACAGCTACTATAGGGCGATGGGGGAAGGATGCACTAAGCAGTGCACTGCCTATGTGCTCTTAAATTGTGGTAAATTGCAATGAGCACACTGTCACTTAAACCTCAGCAAACACACAGTTAGATCTGTGGTAACAAGTTTTACTCCCCTGTCTGTCCAAAAGTGAAAAAAAGTAAAAACAAGATTAAGGACGACTTTTAAAACACGGTGGCCTGGACTTCAAGCCACAGTGGACTACAGGACATCCTACTGTGGAATTCAGTGTTGTGCTCTGTGGCCTTTTCACTGCTAAGTGGCATGTGACCAAAATATCAAAAAAGAGTTGCCTGAAGAAAGGTATGATTGAAGTCTATAAGATGTAAGACAGGGTGAGAGGTGTGAATGCTCAGTCTGACTTCTAATGTAAAAACTAGGTAGGACATTACTGCTATGAGGCAGACTCAAGAAAACCAAAGGAGAAAGCTATTCAGCGCTCTGTTAAGCTGTATAACTTCTTGCCATAAGATGCAAAGGATGCTAAGCATTTACAGGATTAGGGAAGTTCATTAAGACAGACCCTGGTGTACTTCTAGTGAAGGGCCACCAAGTTCTCTGTGGGGCTGGAGCACATGGTGTGCAAGGACAGGTTGAGCCACTTGGATTTGTTCAGCCTAGAGAAGAGAAAGCTGAGGAGGGGCTATACATCTTGCACTTGTGTACCAAATGTGTAGTTAAGAGTGGAAATAGAGCCAAAACATAAAGGTTTGGACAGCCAGAAGATAAAGACCAGCAGTTACGGGTTGCAGAAAAAAAAGTCATTGTTAGTTACAAGGGAATATATTTCACAGCAAGGGTGGTCAAACTGCCACAGGCTGCTGGGAGAGGTTGTGCAACCGCCTGGTTTTGGAGATACTCAAAACCCACCTGGAGAAAACCCTGAGCAGCCCAGTCTCGCATCAGCCTCAATTTAATCTTATAATGTTGTGAAAGGGAAATCCACTGGAGCTCAAATATACAGGTAATCACTTCTGACTCAGGAGGTCCCTGAGATACAGATTGCTGGTGGCTGAGCGTGCTTCAGAGAAATGTCACCTGTCCTGCATCTACTGCTCCGGTCACCTCTAGGCATCCCTCTACTGGCTGAGGTCAGAGACAGGTTGCTGGGCTGGGTGAACCTTTGGTCTCCCTCTTCATGTCACTATTAAGATGTCCATGAAGACTTTTTGGGTGCCCATCAGGCAAACAATGCTGCCAATTTTTCATCACAGTATACTTACTAAATATATGTCATAGTCACACTTTTTATAAGGCTGCCTGTTGCATCCAATTGCGGAAAGAAGATACCAAATGCTACAGCTTCTGAGTAGATTTGATTCTTTATTCAATTCCTATTATTCAATTCTTATTGTGTATGACGTTTGTGCTGCTGGGAAAATGAATATTTAATAAATGGGAAAAAAAGGAAAAGGAAAGCTGGACTTGCAAAGCAGGGGAAGAGGGACAAGAACCAGAGAATATAAAACTGACATCTTTCCTCTTGTACCATGCAAATAAGGGCTACAGAAAATTAGAGAAATTAAATTAGAAAAGCCTATAGAATACCAGGAAGAAACAGAACAGATCTGCCAGCAAATATAGACTGGTGAAGACTGGCTGCTTGCTTCACCCTTGTAGTCTTTGACTACGAAAACCACTTATTTTCTCTTCACAGTCATCTGAACACACAGAAAACTTAATTTCAGGCTAGGATGGGTGCTCTAGATTGAGAAGATATTTTTCATTTTGCTATTGTGTTAGAAATCTCCTCCCCCATGTACTCATGCACGTGTAACATTTAGTACTGAATAGGATTTACCATAAGGCTCAATAACAATGTTTTGCAAATTTTTCCCCCCCTGAACCTCTTGTTGCCATAATTGTTATGGTTGTAACAAACATAAGTAAAATAAAGAAGCTCACTTGCTTACACCAGTGTTTATGGCTAAAAAAAACACCTCTCTCAAGCTGCTAGCACTGTCCCTGAGCACTTGCAGACTTCCCCCCACCCCCACTTCCAGCTATGTTTAGCAGAAGAACATACACTAACAAGCCTAATACAGCTACCTCACAGTATTATTTAAAAATATTGGCTCTTGTGTAAAATAAATATGCCTCAAATACTTCCTTATCAAGTTCCTGTATTTAACTTTGGCTGACCAGAAGGAAACTACAAGCTATACCAAACTCTGTGAGAAGTTTGATTCATCCTCTTAGTTTACTATTCTCAGTCCAGTTTTTCTCAATGCCCTGATGGGCATTCTACTTCTACTAGCATTTATTGAAATAAAGGTTGTTTTTCTAAAATCCATTTTTAAAAAAAGCTCCAATATATGGTTATTACTCTTTCACCTTAATTTCTCCTTTCTTCCACCCCTCCCAGTACTTTCATATTCACTATTGTTTAAAATACAGTCCTAAAGGTTGGACATTTCACCAATGGGTCCATTGGAATCTGAACTGATTTATGTTAGCTTCACAACAATACTTTTAGACTACTAGTTATACTATTAATAGTATTAAATGAGAAAAGAGAATACAGAAGAATACAATTAACTTGTTCCTTGTCCATCTTATGCTTGAATTCTGCCTGTACAATATATCCATATTAATTACACTGAGAAAACCTAAAGAACGTAAAAAAGAAACAGTTTTGACGTGAGAGGCAATAGTTGCTTAAATGCATTAAGGTCCCTTGAACTTCCTTCTTAGATCCTGGTCCCATTGATCTATTTGAATACAAAATTTTGTTATCCAATCTGTAAAGAAAAGTCTTCAGGTGAAATATATTTCTTCTTTACAAGTCCTCAGATGAGCCCTTAGTAGTATTTTTAAATTATGCCTTCCTGCTGCTTGTCTCCTCAGCGTGTTTTGTTCTCTTGTGTGGATTTTCTTTTGGTTTGTCCTTTTCATTTTGTCACTGAGGGCTGACACTTTTTGTGGAAAGATGTGGGTGAAGGAATGTAACAGCTGTTTTACTCTCCAAATGAACTCATCTTGGCATCTGTTTCTGACCCATTCTGTCTCCAGCTGACCTACCCTGTAAATCTTATTTGAACTGACGTAACTATTTCAGCCTTGGGAGATACATTTTAGTACTTTGGACTCAAATGTAAGTCTCAAAATATTGAGCCAAATAATACTGGACTTATCCCTGAATTACCCACACTACTACTGACAACAGCCAGAAACCTAAGGAGTGCACAGACATTTGGCAATGGCAGTTTATGAGTAAGAGCTACTTTGGGAACTAAGGGCTCTACTTGCCCTGCGGTGCCCAGCAGTTACATTTGCTCTGTATGACATCTTATTTTCAGTTGCTGTTGTCTCGAGTAACTGAATCTGCCTATTTTCTTTTTCATTAGCAGGTTCTAGACAGTGTTGGTAGAACAGCTGAATTATTTTATTGGTTTTTTTTGCTAAGAGCAGAGAGATTAACAAATATAACACACAGGCACAAAAAAATTGTCTGTACTGGTTATGAAGAAAGAGTGGAGGAGGCTTTCTTTGAATTGTGCCGATTCCATTACTTTTTAAATGTCTCAAAAGCCCCTAAGAGTGACAGGATGGCTAGTGGGTGTAGATAAGCTTTTGTCAGGAAGGGCAAGTTCTCTTGACTCTAAAGCCAGATGCTGATAGCAAGACTGTCATTGTCTGAGAGGCTTGAATTGCATGTTTGCAGATGTCCTTGGATTCACTGACCAGTTTCCTACTAGGAAAGCAGGATTTCTTCACCCTATCTTTGCTTTGGTTATAACCTGCAACACCCACAGTTCTCTCTAATATAATATCATCCGTTTAGCTAATGTCACCACAGGCCTTCTTGGATGGCATTTGCCCTCTTGGTTTTCATGACTTTATTCAGAATTTGGCATGCAATCACTAAAACTTTCATTTCTGTTTCTCATTTTTACAGGACTACTCAGAACATGTACAATTTACAAGTCATTTGTCCCACATTATAAATTTGTCATGAAAGCTTTAGCTAAGTTTGATGTGACCGACGGCCCATGAAATTTTGGAAGGTTTTGTGGATATTTTATTAATGCAGACAAATGTTAACCATATGCTGGCCTACTTAAATGCCCTGTGGTGACACTACTCAAATGTGATTGAGATTGATTATATCTTGCAAGTAGAGTTATAGCAGCAGGAAATTATTTGTTAAGCACAGCCCAGG
>JAVJGI010000050.1:64009103-64070100 GCA_035590275.1 Ibycter americanus | reverse complement strand
CCAAACCAAACCAAACGAGCTGTAATAGCCTTTATAAACAAGAACAGAAAAGTATGCAATTCCTTTTGACGAGATGCCTTTTGAAAGCTTTCCTCTCTAAGTTTTCTCTCAGTAAATTCCTTATATTTTAGATTCTAGCACATGAATTCTGACACTTAAGAAAAGCTAATATTTTTATTCATAGGACATGTTTCCTTCTTATTTTATACATTCAGATTTTTCAAATATTATTCTGAAGAAAATCTTGAGATACTCTTCCTACCCATTATCCTAGTAAGCTCATCTATGTTAGGATATTTCAGAAAACTTATGGCTGATGTCAGTCTTTGGTATTATTTTCCATATTTGCTAGTGACCTTAACACCTGGACAGCTTGTCTCTCTCATCTTATATTTTTCTAAAGTACATTGAACTCAGAAATTTTTCAGTGGCAATGGTACTATTTTATTTTGAAAAGTTCATCTAGTGGCATTCAACTGTCAGGACTGGACATATCATCAGTTACACTTGCTGAAAAAACCCAAACATTTGAGTCACAACTGGTGTGCTAGAATAAGGAATAAGAAGCTGCATATCATAAACTTTTGTAGCAATATAAATAAGATTACTGAAGTTACCAACTGCTGGTTAATTAATTCTTTTGCATACGTTTCTTTGAAAATACTGTTGCTCACTTTTGTTCTTAGATAATAGAGTATCTCCAGCATTTTCAAACGTATAGAGGTTTTTTCAAGATTCGGAGGTAATGTTACTGGCATAGGTTGGAAAAAATCACTTACCACTGGAATACGGTGGTGTTCTGTATGCTGTTTCTTTTGAAAGCAGAAGAACTTTAAGTATTTTCTGGTGCGAATTCTCTAGGAATGAAGTTGAAACTGGCTATTGGTTTTACTTCTATCTGTGAATAACAACAATCGTAGCAGGTTGCTAGTACTGTCATCTACATCTAGAGATGATAGAGAGATCTTAGAGGTGAAAAGTTTTGTTTCTCGTCTCTGTGTCACCAAACTAATTCACTCACGTTGAAACGTTGACATTAATACAATGGTTTAGCAAAGCACATTAGTTGATGTCTAAGAAGTTCTTAGCAATTTCAACAGGAAGATTGCTATCTACTGACTTCAGTGAGACTTAAACACATAAGCGTGTCTTGCTGGGTAGGAAAGATGCACTGGATGAAGGCTTACGTGACAGGCTGAGTTCCATATGAAACTTATGTATACATCTGAAGGATTGCTGAATCATGGCAAGTTTATGTTTTCATGCCATTTGATGTTTTAGGTTTCATTAAGACTTCAGATAGACATCTGAGCAACACTGGGACATCAGGCAGCTGAGCACAGAGGTATGACAAACTGTTGTATGTGTTTATGAAATTAAGACAGTTAGTCCAGACACTCCTCAGTAAAAAGGCAGGTAGCATATTATCATAAAATTCTCAAACTTCTCAGAAAAAAATAAACTACCAGATAAAAATATAAACTGACAAACATAATAAAAATGTTGTGTCAAAAATAAAATATACTATCAGGTAACCATTTTTTGGTATTCTTTGAAGTAATGCTTGTGGACTTTGAACTTGGAGATATTTTGGACTGATACAAAAATTTTGCATTGGTTTGTGTAAGAGCTAGGTATAACTGACATTTGCAATAGTTTCTGCCTTGTTCTTTCTACATAACCAGGAGGTCTAAGGCTATAAATATTTCTTATTATATAAACTATCCTTTCTATAAACTTAGTGGCTTTGGAGTATTTACATAATTCAGTGAGTTTCCTAATATGGTCAACTTTCAGTTATCCCAGTTACATCATATTTCCTTATTATACCCATATGTCTCAATGCTGTGTCATACGATCCCTACTATTTGTGTGGAAAAAGCTCAGAGCTCTCTTTCAGTTTATTTCCACTTCCAGTTTCATCTTTCCATCTTTGAACTTCAGTTTGAGTATGTTAAACTTTTACTGCTAACAGTTCCTCCTGATTTTTCATTACTGAGAAGTTTGTGTCTTTGTCCGCCTCTGCCATTCCATTAAAATATTTCCATTTGTTTTACAAACAGGTCTGGCATGCTTCCTCATGCCTTGCTCAGCACGGTTCCTCTGGCTGTCCAGTACTGCTTTTGCCAAAGCGTCTGCCCAAAATAATGTCGATGCCAGTTCTAGTGCAGCCATAAAGCCTTTTCCACCTTGACACTCTGCTGCAGAGTTGACAGTCTACGCAATGCGTGACTATGCACCCAACATGGCACTTCTCCATGTGCAATGAAGAAGTTTTGTAGATTTTTAAGGACCCTGAAATGTTTCTTGGCCATTTTCCCGCTCTGAAACAGAGCACACTTGGAGCCTTCTTGTTGGGCTACAGAATACATATTTGTAAGGAGAAACAAACCTATTTGACTCTGTGTAGTATTTCTCTTCTCAATGTGGATGTTTACAGAACCCTGGAGGTAAGGACTGAAGTATCAATCTTGACATGTGACAATCTACTCAAAGAATTTTTTAGCAGTAAGAGAAAATTGGATTGCATGACCTAAGGAAATGAATTCCAAATATTAGTGAGAAGTCCCCTAAGTTGCACAATACAGATATTACACTACTCAAATCAATTGTCTTTTAAGTAGGTGAGTATGCATGATATGCTAGGACAAACTTCTCCTTTAGACAGATGTAAAAGTTAGTAGTGTAAAAATTAGTAAATGAGGATGTAAAAATTCATAAACCTTTGCATATACAAACTACGGTTTTAAGACTTCCGCTGACCTAGAGGTCTAAATATCAAGATCAAAGCTGTCAGAAACAAAATCATAAAAATTTAATGTTGCCTGGAAGGTAATAGAAAGGAAAATGAGTAATGTTCTAAAAGTCAAAGCAAAATCCAAACATAGTTACCAAAAATTGGTGGGTGCAGAAAGTCTGCAAACAGGATACATGTAAATGTGTAGCTCTCTATCACCTACAGATAAGTAAAATTTCGATCTGAGACCTGCGGCAAGTTTTTTTTTCTAATCATGGCTTTTATTGTGTACAAGGTAACTTGTGAGCTCAGACACAGCTGGACTCAGCTGGACTGACTCAGGTTGCAAAATCTGTCTTCTGGAAATGCTGCAGACCAATGCAACGTGTGGCAACAGTTCTCCAGTGCAATAGGATGATCCTGAAATGACAGGATTTAGCAGTTAGTAATGTCCAGAACCTTCATTATCTGGAGGAAATAGAGAAAATAGAGCCTCTGTGTTGCTGGAAATGTGTGTGGATTGAGACTTTTCCATCAGGACAAGAGGATTTTGCTTTCATTCTTTAAACGTTACAGTGGTCACTAAAAGAAATATTTAACTGCCAAATTGCTAACTGCCTTGAGTTAAACCAGATTTATTTGTATAATATACCATAGACTTTGGTTTCTGAGGACTGCATTTTTTTCTGTAAATGCCACATAAATAACATAGGTGTAAATTATCTTGGTGGGTCCAGATTGTGAGAGTCTGGACCCCTTAGCTGATTCAAGGCTTGTCTAGATGTAAGTCACTCACACAACAGTATATTCACATTGCCCCATTGAGTTCATTGAGAAAGTGAAGTATTAAAATCTGTTGTCATGCAAGTAAGCTGCAAAAACCTAAGAATGGTGTCAAAATGTCATTCATGATGTATAGTATTATTGAACTGTAGCATCAAAACATGGCCCAAAGTAAATAGACATTAATAGACTATGTCTAGACTGAAAACTATGTGAAGGCAAAATGACCAAGGGGAATATTACATTAACATTTTTTTTTTTTTTTTTTGGAAGAGGAAACTTAGTTATGCTTTGTGTAAAGGGCTATGGACACATCTGGAGGAAAAGAAAAATAACATGGAAAATTGTTTGCTCTGTACAATATTTGAGTGAGTCAGAACACAGAAGTGTTAGAACGGAATCACTGAAGTCACTACACTGTAACTCATCCCTCCCCTCTGACTGCACAGCAACACCATTGTCAGCAAGGGAAAATGGAAGTTAGCTTGCGTGCTTAAGAAAGTTTTATTTTCTGATAACTATGCTGTCAATTTGGTGTGTCAGCCCTGTGGATTTTTTCCTATTTTTCTGGTCACTGGCAGGTATGTAACGCCAACAAAAGTATTAGAAATTACATTGATTTAGCAGTACTATACCCTTGTGAAATTCCATGCATTGTAGCACAATCTCTACAGTTAATGAGATCAGGTTTACCCATGTTAATATTTGTACTGTTGCTCTTTAGGATTTTATTTTTTTTTTTAGAAATTTACCTTAGAATGCATGCTTTGTCTTTACAGCTTAGCACAGATTTGTGTTAAGTGTGGAAGGTTACACTGGAAATGATAGAGGAGGATTTGGTCACAGCTGAAAAGGAAGCACGCATATTGATGAACTGAGACCATTTGAAGGGAACTGTCATAAGAAGAGCAAATTATAGTTTTGCAGAATCTTTTTATTTTATATATATATATGTGGATCTAGTGATCCACAAATAGATAGCTTTGTACCAATTGTTATTTCTATTTTATTGGTAAGGTCATGCATAGAATAATGACTACGTGATTTGCCAGCACAGCTAAGAATATAAAGTTGGTCTTTGAAATTGATATGTCTCCAAAAGGGAGAGGCCTGAGAAGCATCATGTGGCCTGTCTACATATGCCACATTTAACAGTGGAAGTACTTATTCAAATACATTGACTACTTAAAAGTTTTGCAGAGCAGGTGTTGACTCCTGCTCAGTCTTTGCTTCTTGCCCCTTTTTGTGCATCTGACTCCTTGTGACATCTCTTCAAAGGCTGCTCAGCTGCCCTTTTCAGCCCTGCTTCATGTTATCTGCCAATGCTTTTAAGCCCAGTTATCCAATGTTCTAAGCTATAACTACCAAAGGAGAAAATTTTCAACTACTAAATTCCTTAGGAGACAAATTGCTCTTGCTGTTAAAAAAGTGAGCTGTCTTTGCACCCTAAACATTCTGAATTTCAGCTTTCAGCCACTGGTTCATATTTTGTCTTTGTTGTCTAATGAATCCTCTGAAACCATTCAAGACATTGGGAAGGTACTGTTGGCAGGAGCTAAAGACAACACACATTTCCAAATTGGAATTTTAGCCAAATGAGGAACCTACATTTAGTTTCGTGATCCAAAACCACTCAGTGTTCACCTTGAGATTCAACCTGAAGCTGCCTGAAATGGGAAAATTCAAGCTATAAATCCATAACAGTCTTTACATACCTATCACTATGCTTGATTTTCAAATTTCTTAAATAATTAGGTAGCTGTGTTGCTGGGGCAGGATCAGGAAGAGGAATGTGGCTCTGTTCCATAGCCAAGATGATGAACACAGCCAAGGTCACAGCAATTCTGGCCCTGCACTGCAGAAAGCCTTTAGAAAGTTTTCTGGCAGGAATTGAGATATCTACATAATTTTTAACAGGTTTTTTGTTGATCATTATCATGGACTTAACCACTTAAAGGCTGTATCCAAAAAAACCCACTTGCTCACTGTGATCTAGTCTTCCCTTTACATTCTCTTGGAAAAAATTTAGACAGACATTTTAAAATTCTTTCCTTTCCATAGTTTTCTACTGTTGTTTATTATACTTACTTCTTCTAGTCCGAACTACTTTAAATGCAGTTGCCTTTTTTAACACCATATAGTACTGAACACAAAAGTAAAATGTTTAAATTTTACCCTATTCATATGGTTCAAGAATAATACTGGGAGCTGATGTTCTGCTAACTTTAAGTAAGTGAACGCCAATACCTTTTTTTTAAAGACACCTTTTCTAAGGATTAAGTTTACCACCATGAATGTTTGGCTTCTCTTTCTTAGTCATATGCATCAAAACAGAAAAAAAACCCCAAGCAAACAGCCCCTAACAATCCATAGGGGAGCACAGCATTTCAAATGTATCTTTTCACTGTGACTAGTAATTATAAGAAAGGTGGGGACAAACTTTTTAGTAGGGCTTGTAGGGATAGGACAAGGGATAATGGTTTCAAACTAAAAAAGGGTAGATTTAGATTAGATATTAGGAAGAAATTCCTTACTGTGAGGGTGGTGAGACACTGGCACAGGTTGCCCAGAGAAGCTGTGGGTGCCCCATCCCTGGAAGTGTCCAAGGCCAGGCTGGATGGGGCTTGGAGCCACCTGGTCTAGTGGAAGGTGTCCCTGCCCATGGCAGCAGGGTTGGAACTAGGTGATCTTTAAGGTTCCTTCCAAACCAAACCATTCTATGATTTTATGGTTATGTTCTCACTGAAATAGCTAAACTTTCAAATCTGGTGAAGCTTTCAGTAAGTTTTTATCAAAATTCACCTGAAATCCTGGACATTTTTTCTGCTGACTTCAGTAGGTTTGGAATGGGGAACTGGTAAGCATACTAAAGCGGTGCAAATTAAGGAAAATCACCTTGCCTTTACTTCGGTTAAAGAAACATAAAATCAAATATCTTAAATAGAGATACATGTACACATTATAGCAGGGGTTAAGATAAGTAATTACTTTATTTAGCTGCTTTTTTCATTATTTTTAACTGCACTAAGCACTTTTCCCCAAATAATATTTATAGAGTACATGATAATAAGGATGATGGAAAAATAGCTACAGATTAAAGCATCCAACTGTTTTCAGCTTTCCAGTGGCACTTTCCCATTTATGTGCAGCACTCCAAAACCAGAACTCTTGGCAGATCTTTCTGTGGTTCAAAATTCAATTACTGTTCCATCAGAAATAGTAGAGGCATTAACGGAAAGATTTTCGAAGATGTTTGTGAGACAGATTTCACTCCCTCCTCACACAGCAGAAGCATTGTTGTAATTTCTGACAGATTAACCTAGGGCCAGAATTTCCAGTCTGTTGACAGTGTTAGTGGCTGGATAATTTCTTTGAGTTAAAATGTGTTCAAAACAAAACAAACCCCAAAACACCCCAAAACTCAGCCCAAAATTTAGATCAGCATTCAATTGAGGAACTGCTTTTCTTCATTCTTTTTAAGGAATCTACCACTATCATGTGGTGAAGTTCCTTAGTATTGTACAGCAGATAGTATTCTTAAAGGAAAATTGCATTCATTTTTATTACTTTACTACTCAGGCTGTTTTGATCCCAGTTCAAGAAAACATTTTAGTCTTAATTTCAATGCAGTTTGGATGATGACCATTTAAAAAGGGATGTCAGCCTTTAAATATATGAATAAGACTGCTGGTTTTAACTATTACTTTCATCAATGAATCCTGCTGATGTGTGACAGCAAGGCACTGCTAGTTTTCTCTTTATACATGCAAGTCCTATAGAAGTTTGCTAGAGTAAAGCAGAAAAGCTAAAGGCAAAGAAAAGACTGGGTAGTCCATCTTGCTGTAGCTGTTGGATGTTACCTTCAAAATAATAACACAAATCCTTTTTTTGGTGGTGACGTCTTTGGGAAAAATCATGGCTTACAAATATTGCAAAATCAAGATTGATTGCTTCCTTATCCTACGGTGTGCTATAAATAGGAATTAATTCAGTAAGAGTCTATGTCCTATTTTACGCAAAAATTTGAACTAGAAGTTCCTAGTAATTCCCACCAGTGTTATAACATACAGTTATAGGCATAGAAATAGGGAAAGAACATAAGAATTAACCAGGTTTGTTTTCTTTGAAGACAGAAGATATTTCTGACGTTGTGAATTCAGATATTGCTTTTAACTGACGTTGTAATAGATGTAGGAGATATGAGGATGAATATATAAAAAAAGAGAAATCTCAATGCATACTATGAATTGTCAAAGGTAGAATCTTTTCTGTAGTCTAGGATTAATGTATGTAAGGTGGATAAAAATAGGCACACAATTTAGCTGTGAAATATTAGATTTTATTGAATTAATCTGCTTACCTATTACTGTATAGCTTCATTTATTATTCCTTTTGAAGATGTACAAATACAACAATTATGTCCTTGGTTATTTAAATGCACCCAGACAATTAAATGAGTTTCTCTTAAATGAGTACATATATTTTACTTTTCAGCCTAGAAACTCCTTCACTGTCTCCTCTGGTATCTCCTGTCTCCAAGCTATTATTAGTGTCATATGGCTATGTCTATGGAAGGTAAAGGATCAGTATTTTACTTAATTAGCTTGCTTTACACAACCAATAACCCTCAATATTTGTATTCCCAGTGAGCTCTTTTTCAAAATCTGTCTGGTATTCTGTGAGCCAGAGCTTTAAAATATATATGCAGTTGCTGAAGGTTGTCTAGATTGAAATGCAAAATTGGCACTGGAATAAAAGAAAAACCTTAGGTAAAATATGAAGTGATTAAATCATTATATTCTTGAATGCATTTCCTGTTCAAATCTATAACTTCTGTAGGTTCTAGTAATTTCTTGTATAATTAATTCTGCCACAGTCTGAGTTGTTACATCTCCTATTCTGCTGGCATCTGAAGGCATATTTAACAGGCATTAGTCTACTCACTTGAAGACCTATAAGAGACCAGCGTCTTTGGGGAAAGTCCTCAGTAGGTACTCTGTACAATTCCCTTTTTAAAATATTGTTTTCTTGACTAGCACTGCTGCCAACATTTTTTCTCGTCACCCTTGTAGGTATCAGGAGAAATCTTAAGGTCAAAGGAGTTACATCAATGTGCAAATCACATAATCAACCAGAACATCTGTCCCTTCATGTTCTCATTGACAGGCCAGCCTTGGCACTTTTGAGACCACGTTGTGGTTCACAGGGATGCAGCCGTAGCAGCTGTCAGTTTTTGTGCTGGGTAGATGCACAAGAAGAGCATTGCATCCTCCTCCCTCACTCTCTGCCATCACAGAGGTAGATTGAGTTCAAAGAGCTGTGGACAGATAATGAAGGAGGTCTTTTGGTTCATAATGCCCTGCCTTCCTTTGCATTCCCATTAAGGGAAAAAAATGTTAGGTAGGCCATAGAAATTTTACTTTCAGATCTGGCTCAGCTGTGCTCCTGTGACCAACTGAACACTAAACACATTTTCATGTGTTTCATGTGCATTAAACAATGATGCTATCCTGCTTTTAAGAAACCTAAATTTTCTTATATACTGTTGATTTGGCAAAATTTACAGTTGGTCTTGCTCTTGTGTTCTGGAGGGTATGGAACATATAAAAATGAAAGTGTATTGCAAGTTAACTATTTCCCATCCTTTCCCCAATTCATTCTAAATCCATTATAAATCAAGATTAGACACTGCCCAAACATTTCATTCCTGGGCTAAATGAGAAATGACAGGGACTGCTGGGGTTAAACACTTCTTTCTAGGTGTAAATATTACACTTGTATATA
Organism: Ibycter americanus; assembly: GCA_035590275.1. Lineage (NCBI taxonomy): Eukaryota > Metazoa > Chordata > Aves > Falconiformes > Falconidae > Ibycter > Ibycter americanus. The sequence continues at coordinate 64,060,796 of JAVJGI010000050.1, read as the reverse complement.
TTTTTGACAGTATTTCACTCAAGCCTGCCTCTAAGGAGCAGCAGTAGATCTTTGCAAGTGTTATTATTTCAGTTCAGTGTTTCTATTTTAACATAAAGATGTTTAAAAATCTACAACTGAGTGTGATCTTCACTACACAGACAACATAAAACCTATCCCTTCAGAGAAAAGAAAGACTGAATGCTTCTATTTGTGCTTCTGATTCTTTATGAATACTAATGCTCACAACCACAGATTAAATTAATCTCAGCTGCCTCAGTCACACTTGGTAAATGAATCATAAAATAGTTTCATCTTGATATGGTAAGTTGTCCTTGACAGCAAATTAAAATCTTAATAAGTGCCCTATTCAGAAAACACACACATACACGTATTCTTCATTTCTAGAAATCATGGTCAGAATGCAGATTCATTGTTTTTTGTTTAAAGAAAGCTGAGCATAATTATGTGTTATTTCTTCAAGGCTCTGTTATGGTATACCAGGAATTTTAAACCTTAAAGGAAAATATTTCTGGCACTGCCTGAACGTTTTGATAGGGAAAGCCTCAAGAAAATATTGAAAGCAAAAGCAAAAGAAGAAACCCAACACTATCTTTAGATGGTGTTTAAACTAATGAAATATTTTTTTTCTTAAGTGTACTGTTAATTTTTCATTGTTTTTTGCTGTTAAAGGGAAGTTGACATCCTCATCCTGAATTGAAAATTGGCTTTTGTAAACTTCTGAAAACAAAGGGGATGTCTGTTACTGGCATACAGGGAGGGCAGTTCTCACTACTCAAGTCTACTTACCTCATGTCTGTGTAGTAGTTAAAGGAAGAATGAGAAAAAAAATGAAGTCTTTCATTTGTTTTGGAAAGGTGGGTAAATGAACAGCCAGAACTGTGCATGATGTCAGACAGACTATTTGTACCGACTTCCATAAGTTACGTGTATTTAGAACTGAGTTCAACATAGTGGAGCATAGTATGTAATTTTAGAAGCCATAAATGACCTCTTGCTCTCTCTCTCTCACAACAACAAGTTATACAATATATGTAACAAGCCTTTTAGTGTAATAAAATTAAACTTAATTATATTTGTGACTTTTTTGAAATTCAAAGTTGTTCTTCATAACTGTAAAGATAATTTCTTCATTTCCCTTATTCAGTACAAGGACGATGTACAGTTTAACACAAGCTGTAATTTCTTGGTAAGAAGCTTCCTGTATTTTGATGACAGCAGGTGTTTGAGCTGCTTTCTATTTTTGCAGAACTCTTTCATTTGTCCATATACATGCATTATATTTCAACAGCTAATTTAGAGCTTTTAGGCTGCATAGTACTCGTGTCCATACAGTACCATATACAGAGTTTTTAATGATACAGTGAAAGTCTGCTGATAAATAGCGCTTATGAATTTCTCACAAAAAATAATTACAGCACATGTGCAGATCATACTTTTCTACATGAAATAAACCTAGATTTTTTAATTCATTTTGTCAAACAACTAGCTCATTCTGGGCTAATGATCTGTAAAATTTCATTTGTAGTAAAATGTGTGCAAAATAACAGTAGAGATGAGATCTTTTAAAATCTTTGTAGAAAAGTTACTGATATATATTTCTATCACGGTATCTGCACTTTATAATGGAACCGGTGACAGTCCTTTTCAATGACAGAGCAGCAGCTGAGCAAGAAGAGCAGCTGAACAGACAAGGGCAACCAAAGAAAAATGATACATCATCGAATATGCATCATAGTTCAGACTGAGCACAGTGTTGCCACACTTAAAGCAATCTATAATGAAAAATAACAAGATTTTGCTAAAATAAATGAAAATAACAATTTGTTACTATCCTCAGATGAAGTTGGGTCAACCGTAAATCTTAGGACATATAAAACATAAAGATATACATATATGTTGCGCTTGTTTTCACAAGGTCTTCCTATTTCAGTTCAAGAAAGATGATCTTCTGCTCTTGGTTGCTATACCTCTGTGACCTTTTTGATATTCACCACAAACCTTGTGAATACAACCCCAGACACAGAACAATCCATTTCCTCGTGGTCTTTGGATTCAGTTATAGTTTCGAGTCCTCTGTGAAGGATAGTGAATGAAATGCCACCTGTCTGACAAACTTTAATAAAACTTTCTGTAGTCACTGAGGCAGAGAAAAATGGGAATTTAAAAAAATGTATTAATTACTATTAATAACTATTATTAATAGCACTATTAATTATTAATGACTATCAATACTAAGAAACCTTTCAAGATGCCAGCTTGATTCCCTCTTTAAGTTTTCAGGTCATTCTTTTTGACTTTTGGTTTTCATTTTTGAGCTGCCTGCCTTTATAGTCAACAGAAGAAAATATAATGTGTACTTAAGGATTAATTTCTTTAGCAAATTTTAGACAACTTCTTTAAAATGACATGAACTGTCCCCTACACTCCACTGTTCATATTAATCTCTGTTGACTGTTGACTGTGGAGGCAAGCTACTGTAGAGACCTCTCTATTTAGTCTGAGTAATCACATTTTTTATGTCAAGACCTGGTGATGTACATGTTTTCATGTAGAGATTTAATAGCACAGTAGGTAGCCTGTGGGGGTTACACTTTTATGACTTGACTAGGGGACCTAATGTTATCTTCCTGAATTCACTCATCAACACACATTCCAGCTTCTGAAGCAAATAAAGCTGAGGTTTTAACAGGCAGTGGTTTTGCACAGCTTGCCAGCCCTCTGAAGGGACGTGGCAGAGCAGCAACGCCCGTGCCAGGAGGCAGGTCTCACGGCAGAGACATTAAGGGGCTGCAGTCAGGACACACGGACAATTCTTACTACGAAGGTAACTGTTGCTTTATGTCAGAGATTGAAAATTGTCGGTCTAACATAAGTTACTAATAAAGCACCCAGAAAAAATCTGAGCTTTGCCAGATTTTACAGATTGAGAAGACAGAAAAAGTCACAAATATTTGCAAATCTTTCCAAACTCATACAATTCAGTTCCCAAAAAGCAGACATTATAAAAGTTAATCAGAATTTTCAATGTTTAATGAAACTCTTTCTAATTCTACCAGTAGAAATAATGGAAGTTTAGAAAGAAGTACTGATTCTGTATATTTCATCCAAGTCTGGATAAGGCTGTTTCTTTTGAAGTTTTTCTTCTGTAGCATAATTGGGCTATTATTTGTCTTACTTCCCTCTTAAACTTCGTCTCTTTCCACAGGACAGGCAAATCTGTTAGCCTGATACCACAGTTATTCTCAGGCATTACTTACATGAGACAGCATCTGTCATGAAAACATAAACCCTTTCTCTACTACCAAGAAGAAAAAAGATATTGTCATCAGATGTTTTGGTTGTGAAGTGTTCGAGATGTGCACTTCATAGTCCTGCAAAATAAGTCTCTTTTCAGTGCATATCGTCCTTTTGCACAGCGAGAAAAACACTTCGTTCTGGATTGATGCACACTAAAGCAATATGGATGGCAAACGGGAAGATACTTCAAAAGGAATTTTTAAATTTCATTCTTCCTGTAGATGGGACTACCCCCCAACGTGCAGTGCAGGTACACATGTACATGTCTCTGAACTGGTGGAAAAGGCATTTGGAAAAACAGATTTCCTGATCTTGTGTGTTTTTCTTTCTACGTGAGCTGTGACTGTAATAGGCAGTATCTTGTGTTTAAGGAAGAAAACTCTCCTTTTGCGTTTAGTCAGCAATCATCACCTTTATCTGCAAACATTTCTAGGGCTGGAAATCTGACTTAATGGAAACTGCTGGCAGACGCGATGTGTTTTATTGCTAACCTGCTGTCTGCCATCCCCTGGCAAGATATCCTGAGATCAGTAACTGACAGTTATCCATTGCCTGTGCTGACTAATATTTCCTGTGCTCTGCTCTGCAGCCTGCTCTCTATGATTAAGTGACCACATATAACCATATTTGTTAATGAGTTCATAGTATTTTCCTTAGTCAGTCAGCTAAACAAATGCTCTGTATCTTTGAAGGCAGGGATATACTTTATTGCTTCCACATATGGCTCTAAAAGGATGTGATACAGAGGAACACAATGTGCCTAAGCCAACAGGAAACTTTAAAAAAGAAACATGTACAAAGGCTCTAACAAATTTGTTTTTCTTCCCACTGAGTTTCTTATTATTCACTCCAGAAAAACAGACAAGCAATTTAAACATTAAAGGAGGGCAGGAGGTGGGGGGAGTTTAGATATCAGAAGACAGTTTAACAATATAAAGTACTAAGACTGCACAAACCAAACTGTCCTGCTCTGAATTTTGACCAGAATCAAAGAGAATTGTTTGGGGTATGTTTAAGCTTTTAAGGAGGAGACCGAACACTTCATAGTTTAGGCAGTGAGGCGTGAAAGCCCCATGTTTGTAAACACTGCTGGTTTTCTGATAAAATATAGGGCTAAACTCTGCACCACGGACAGGTTTACTCACTGTTCATTTGGCCAGAATGCTTAGATTTGATCTACTTGATCAGAAGGGATCCTCTAAGCACAGATTTCACCTCTGTAAGACTTGGGCATCTTCAGCCCTCCATTCCTTGCAAATACACCGCCCTCCCCTGCAGCAGTGCTGTGAATCACTGCGGGACAGATACCCCCCGGCTCTGGGGAATCTCTGAGTCTGTGAAAAAGACTATGGTGGAAACAGATCTCCTGATCTTGTGTGTCTTTTCTTTTTTTATTAAATACAGATGTCTTATGCAATAGTTTGTTTCTAAGGAAAAATAATCTTTCTTTTCTAATTGTCTTTCACTTAAAACCATAAGGAAGAGTACCAGGCTTTGACGTCCACCCTTGGTGCAGATCTGGCAGAGTACTGACGACAGCAAAGGGAAGACACCCAGGAAAAGTAGCTGGGTGGGAAACTGGAATCATGTCAACACTGTCAGGTATTTTCATTGGTCATGTACGTGGGGCAGTGAGGAGAGATGAGAAGCGTGGGGCCAGATAAACAGTTTCTATGCACCAGGGTCTCCATGGAGTGGAAAGCAGGGCACTATACTGGAGTAATTATCACAGAATAGTCTGGTTTTATTTTTGTTTTCTGCAGGCTGGGAGGGTGGATTTTCTCCATGTACTTCCAGCTGTCTCTCTTCATTTTCCTAGCTGCTAGCTGAGTCACTGGGGCTTGGTGCAGTACCGAAGACCCTGGCTTAGATTAGTTCTTCTCTAATCCTGAATCCCAGTACTTGAACTATTCTGACAGAGTATTTTATGTGTTAATAGCTCCTATTTATTATGTATTTGCAGTTCTATCTGATATGAGAATTTTCTAAGTTTCTGTGTAAAAAAGTGATTGTTATAGTTTGCTTCTGCTTGACAATAATGCTAAAATAGTTTTCCTTGGAACTCTGACTCACTATAGCCCAATTCAGACAGAAAACTTTGCTGGGTTATCATACTTAAGATAATATTAAAGTGAATAGCACCATTACAAACATTACATACTAAGTATCACTTTTAATCATATCTTTTCGTTGCACTATATTCTGTATATTTGTTACTGTTAATCACTTGTTTCTGAATTCCCGTGCTAAATCCAGGTTAGACTCCTGTGGGGAATCATAGGCAAAAAGACCTGATCTTCTTACAGGTGGCAAACCAGATTTAGGTTAAGAGACTGGAGTAAACAAACAGGAGTCTTTCTGACTCTAGTATATTCTGGGTACAACTGCACTACTTAGATATGCTCATATTTAGAAAGTGCTTCTGTCCAAACTTACTGCCCTCCCAAGCTGTAGAAGAAATGGGAAGAGAAAAGACACTTTTTTCTGCAGAGTATTGTGAGATTGTAATACTTGTTTTACTTCTGATCTGAGAAAAGAATGCCAAGTTTCAAAACTGTCACTGATAGGAAAAAAAATCAGATCAGTCAAAATTTGTCTAACAAAGTTTGAAGATTTAGTTATTTTATATTTTAAATAAATCAATTACATGATATAAAAACAATAAGTTTGGAAAGAAAAAGGAAAAGAATTTAATCCTCTTTTCAAAAGGAGTTTGAAATGGAGTGTTACAAGTACATTTCTCTTTTCCTCAGACACAAAAGAACAGCAATGTTGACTCACATTACAGAATGTTTTAATTTTTAAAGAAAATTTTCAATGAATATTCTAACAAGATTATTCTGTAAAAATTTTCAAAACCTACAATAGACATGCTAAGTAGCTCATAAAACATTCAGAATACTTTTTTCTTATCCTGAGAGGAGCATCCAAGGTAAATTTTTATCCATCTGCAGAGCCACTTGCATCAGCTCAGTCATAAAAAAGGTCATAAGCAATGCCCAAAGATTACTTTGACCCATAAGTCAGAGAGGATCTTACCCCAAAAGAGCTTGAAATGTTTACCCATGTCCATGATGGAGATTTCACTCTCTTGGTAGCTGCTGTCAGAACCACCAGCAGATGGTGCCTTAGCTAAACCTCCATGGATAAATGGAAGCAGAATATACTTTTTAGAATCGTAGAATTATGGAATCATTTAGGTTGGAAAAAACCTTTAAGATCATTGAGTATAACTGTTAACCTTGCACTGTTACAACAACAGTCCTGTTCTCCAGGGCTGATCAGAATATTGAATCAGGAGAAAGAAAAATTTTAATGCTCCATTTCAGGAATGGTTACGACTCTGTCACCAGTGCTGGATCTCCCTTTTACTGAAATGTCCTTGGCATAAACCTTTAATAATAATATTCAAACAAATTTGCTAATCTCCATTTCTTAATGTCTGAGATGGTGATGAACGAAATGGAAAATATTTTGTTATATAGTAATAAAAATGGATATGAGCAGTAGAAGGTAACAGAACCATGGGCCTTTAAATGGCAATATCAAGCCATGCCAAAAATACCTGATTTATTTAGCTGACAGAATGACAAAATGTACCAGATTAAGAGAATGGGGTATATGTGCGAAAACGTTCAAGTTTCATCATCTCTAAATGGAGATAATGACATTTGGGAAGTTCATTGGTAATAAATCTGGAATGGATGGATGTGTATGGAAGAGCAAAGGAGAAAATAGCTCTAGAGACTGGCTGTAGACTCAGTCAGCTTTGTACATCTCTTTCAGAAATGTTCTTTGTAGAGTCCAGTGGCAGCTCGCTTCTTGAATAAAGCTCACACAACTGTCCCTTGCAAAGTTACTTCCTGAAATTTGTTCATGAAAACAGTACTCATAGACATGTGCTGCTGTTCACACGCATGAAGGGTAGGGATGCTCAGAGCTTGCAGAAATTATTAGACAGAAGTTAAAAAAGAATAAGCAAAAGTATCAGTGACACCTTTATAAGAACAGTTTTCACATTTTATAAGATCTAATCGAGAATAATTCTTTAACTAATCAAAGTACAAACAACAAGGGTAGAGAAATAGCCCTTGTTGCAACTTGGAGAACGGTTTTAGAAACAGAGAGTAGGAAGAAAAATGCTTTTCTAAAACAAACAGCTGTTTAACTCTCTATGCAATCTTACACAGGATAAAAGATTACAAAGCAGCTATGCTGCCTTCCAACAGTTTTTACATAACTGTTTTAAGTGCAGGTTTAAGTTACTGAATTTATTTTATTGGCATTCAAGTTTAATTAGTAACAGATCTATCTGCATCACCAGACGTGAAATGTGAAAAAAAAAAAAAAAAAGAAAAAGAAAGAAGTGCTTACTGGAGAGGCTACTGAACTTCAGTTGTGGACAAAATGATTTCTGTATGCCATACCTGACTTTAATGAGCGTTGCAAGGTTTGATTAGTATTTATTTGCTCAGTTCTAGAAAAACACTGCAATAGGTGGGACACATATTGAGATATTCATTTCAATTCTTATCAAGCTACCCTGTTTGAAAATAAAATGTTTGTCCAGCCTGCTGAACTTGTGAAAGAAGTCTGGAAGAGACATAGTAAAATCTAGAAGAATCATATTTTAGAGATAAACATGTCATAAGGAATGTGCCTATACTTGTGCCATAGAAATGCTGCTTGTTTTTTAATATATGACATCTCCTGTTCTGGCAGTGTCTGAAAAAGCTTCTTAGTCCCGACTCATTTTGATGCAGTAGCTTTTAGATGTTAAGCTTGCAATACAAAGTATAGTCAGCTTTAAGGAAAAGTGTGTTATTTATGAACGGCAAGCAACAGTTCAATAATTCAAGTCCATTAGTCATTTACTCATATCAACTTTAAGTCCATCCAAGGCAGATTTATGAATACAGTTCGTAACAAACAGTAGTCACTTTCCACTTCCTAAATCTGCTTAACATTTCTAGAAGTTGAAAAAAATGCAAGTATATGTACTAAGGGGCTTGGCATCTTTATATTTTTTTATATGAATGTCTGAATGACTAAAATGCATTTTAAAATTAAAGATCTTTAACAAGTAGTTTTACAAGATACTTTGAGAAAAATCTGAAGGCTTGTAATCATAGAAAAACTGGTGGAAGAAAGTGGGGTTTACATTTTTTCCTTTGTGATTTCTATTTTTTACAATAAACATTCCTAGAGTGGTGTAATTTTATTGACATCATTAGACCTTGTGATTCTTACTGAAGAATGAAGCAATTTCAGGATTCAATTTGTTTACATTGTATTATTTTTACTTTCAACCATTCAGCATTTTTCAGAGATTCAAAAATATCAGCCCATAATTAGTTCAATGATGGTGACTAAAGGCAATGGTGATTAGTAAGGGTGACTTCTGGCCACTCAAACAGTTAAAATGATCAATGGGTCTCTAGTTTGAACATTGTGTTTTAGTAGCTGATGAGGAATTCCAAAAGTCTGGAAGCAGAATATAAAAGCAGAAAGATAATGCAGTTGGAAGGTATTACTAAAGCTGACATCATGTCTCTTACAGCCAGACGTGCAGAGCAGTGCTGTATCATACATGCCAGATTTGAACAATGTTTGGAAAGGTGCTGGCATCATTACATATTTGAAAGGAAAAATATCCTACTAATCATGGAATAATACTTCACAGGAAGAGTGAAAGCCCCAGTATTCTGGTTTTATTAGACTCCTCCAGTTCTTGCCAGTACCAGCAAAGAATGATTCCCAGTAGCAGGAAACCACAGTCAGTTCCTGAGAATTCCTATCCCACTAGTTTGTAAATACAGCAGAAGATACATCTCAAATTTTGTTAGGTTTAAAAATATATTAAACAAATAAAAAACCAGTCACCTGAAGAAGGAGCTCTGCAGACCAATGAAACAGTTATCATCACACAAGATCCCTAACATCTCCATATTCTTCTTCCCAGTATCCAGAGGGATTGGTACCCAGCTCAGAAGGGAGTTAGAGCATATTTAAAGTTTAAGCACACAACTAATCCAACGGCTACTATATGAGTAAGATCATAAACGCCTTTTTGGACTGACATAGAGGGACAGCCACTCTGGGTTCTAGTTCATGCCCTGTGTAACACTGACTTACATATGAAGTAACCAGGAAAGGAAAAAGATTGAAATGAAGCAAAGGAATTCTAGACTGGAGTTAGGATGGTTCACATAATCTAATGATCTGGCTCATGAAGAAAGTTTAGAGTCCTTATTTCAGAGTTGCTAACAATCTTAGAATGATTATGTTAATGTAGAACTGGGAGAACCATCAGGACCTCTACATTTATTTATTATGCTTGCTTTATGATTTTTAAATACGCAAATGTAATAAGTAAATATTCCAATAATTAATTTATATGCCAATTCTTATTTCCCCCCCTGAATATTGTGAGTAAAAACAGGAGAAACAATAACACAAGAAAAAAACCAGCATTTCATAGTTAACTTTGAAATAAAGCCAAGACAGTACAGAAATAACTTATAAATAAAAGCTGAATGCTACCATTACAAACCCACAGTAATTTAGCTACTGCCAGTTTATCTTAAGTTCTGAAAAACTGCAGGCTAAGCCACTGAGGTTTTAATAATTGTATTGGTACAAGTGCTGCTTTCATTGATGAATAATTTGGAAAAACAGAAATTTTGGTACTCTTATCCACTATTTTAGCTGCCAGTCTACTAGGACTGGTTGCAAAGAGAAGACCACTGGAGGAAGATGACTTTATAATGAGCTTTTAAGATTAATAGGCTAAAAAAAATATTTGCAGTTCTTTAAGAACATCTGTGTATGTGCTACAATCCAGTTCAACTTCTAAGCAGAGTAAAGATATAGAAAGGATTATAAAAAGCGTGGAGCAAGGACTAAGTTAAATGACATTAAGGTGTAATAGCTACTGCAGAGTTCGCTATGAGTTGCAGTTCCATAATTTTCCTTTCATATTCATTAATAAAGACTGCTAAGCCAGGAAAAGTCCAAGAATCTGGGACCTTCCAATATTTCTCCCGTTAGTTTTGTCGCTGATTTTTCTGTGCTACAGGTTCTTCCCTCTACATCTCTGCTATTTCTTAGTGTGCTACATTTTGTGGTGGAGAGATTATTGCAAACTTCAGGACCACACAGAATTTTGAAAAGAAAAAAAAAATCAATTGATTTTCCTTAATTTTTTGATGTGTTTTCAAAAACACTCAAATGAGCACAGTAACCTGCTACTCCCAGCAAGTTACTTCTGAATTGATGGGACTGGATTTGCTTTTAATATTATGTTTAAGTTTATGGCTAAATGATAAGATTGGGTTCCCATGATTTTTACCCTGATTTCCTGGAAGCCCTGGAAAGTCCTGATTATTAAACATAAAACTAGCTTGGATGGATGAACAACAAGAGGAAGCCCGTTCTGCAACCCTTTCTTTGCATCTCTTTATTCAGTTTGCTTTTAGATTAGCGTTCAGAAAGTCACTGTATATCAACAAACCACAAATTGCTGAATTGGCAGCGGGCTGATAATATGAAAAAAACCCTCCACCATAAAACCAGCAGGTAACGGAAAGAGATGTCTGCTTTAGGAGTGCTCTTTAAAACTGCAACCACATTTTTGCAAAATTGCTTACAACAAAAAGTGTTTTACTGTACCTCGGTTCTTCCTCCCTGACAATCACCAGCTGGCTCGCAGCTGGGGGATGCGCTGCAGTCTAAAAGGTTTTGAATGACGTTGTATGAAAATGTGTGCTTGTGTAAAAGCTTGTGCTAACCCAACAGCCTTTCTGCTCCTTCAACAGAAGTGTACATTCTGTGCCTCCTGTCTGGGAACTGACAAGCAGCTCCTGTTTGCCAGGCATCTGTCACTGGCATGAATGGACAGTGAAAACCTACTATCCAGCTTTGGGTTTAAAGCCTGTTGGCTTCTGCATTTATGGAGAACAGCTCCACTTCCAATAAGAAATGATTCTGAAAAATTTACTGTCTCAGATCTCTTCATCTGAGGACAGACTGGTTGCTTTGAAAGGGAAATATCTCCAAGAGTCATATTAGTCTTACAGTGGCTGTGAGCACTTGAATGGAAGATATATGCTTAAATATATAGACCGCAAATCGAGGCTAGTCTTGCAATACAGAAAAAGTACAAGGGAAATATATTTTCCTTTCTGAAAAATGAGTCAAGTAGAGGTGCTGGTGCTGGGGCTGCAGCTCAGTGAGGAGGAAGGCAGCACAGGTAAGGAGGTGCCTTGGCAGGATTTGCTCACCCTGTTTTGCAGCGTGGTGAGTAGGGGCCAGAAATAAAGGCTGCTGTGTGGCCAACAGGTCTGAACCCCAGCCCTGCAAGGCCCCAAGAACTGTCCTGTCAAGCTGGACCAAATGCTGGGTTAGTGCAGTAATCAGCCTCAGGAGATGCTACTGCTATTCACTGCAGCATTTACATAAAAAATAACTTTTGCCTATGTAAACACATTTGGGGCAAATTTTTTCCAGTTTTTAACAGGGGGCAGAGTGATAAGGGAAAAAACCAGGAAATTGAAGAGCCATCCAAACCACCAGGGGTAACTTGCTGTTCCTGCCGGCATGGTAACTTCACAAATGAATGGAAACCCTCTGGCTGCCTTTACTGCACGTCCAGCAAGGCCAGCGAGTTCTCACCCGCACTGCCTGTTTTGGAAAGGCCAAAGTACCAGAGTGCTTGGTGCTGCCTGGAGCTCCCACTGAACCTTCACAGCCTCTGACTGCCTCAGTCCAGACCATCAACCTTTTCATCTCACTGGAAACTTTTAGTTTGCTTGCATGGAACAGATGACCTGAGATACTCCACTGTTGCTGTGTGCGGACACGACGATTCACATACGTGAAACATTGTTCAAAAGCAGTCCATATTCTTCTGCCCTGTCTCTGCATTTACCCCCCAAAATGTCTATATATTTATGAATTTATGGTAAGCGAAGTAACTGCCAGGTTTTTGAGATTGAAAAAAATGCAACATTTATTTTTTTAAATTGGTATCTATCGAAATTCCAATGATATGACAAGTGATTTCCAAACAAACATTTAGGGGGGTGGGTATTGCATTTTATAAAGCAGCTATATTACACGCCATAGTTTCCTTTTATACTCAGGGTGATTTCCTGCTCTCCAGGAGGGGACATTACTGATACGTCATCAAGTAAGATTGGAAATAATTATTAATAGCAGTGTTATTAGTTATAAGCAGCAATGATGTTTGATGCTAAAGATGAGTAAAGATCATGTCACAAATCAAGCTACAACTCCTGGAGCAAGATAGACTGCTGCTATTCTGTTTCTGTTTGATGATTAGTGATAAACAGTATCCGCCAAGTTATCAGAGGTAGGGCTGAGGCACTGAAGGCTCTGGAGGAAGCAGAAAGCATATTGTTGTCACACAGACAAATACGTCACTTTAAACTGTTTAGGAGATTCAGATCCTCAGCAAACATAAATGGGCGTGATCATACCAGCCTGACATTCAATTGAACCTGATCTTCGTGAAATTTCTCACCGTTTCTGTTTCCGTACATTCAGCCATTAGGTAGCTTGCACTTTGAGATAGAAATATTACAAAAGATTGTGCTATCAAGTTCACATTTCTGTACTTATGCTATCTACGATCTCAAAGGAAAATCAATCTCCAATATGTTTCACCAGTGGAAGTCATATAGCAGTTCAGGAATTCTGGAGGAGCATAAAATTATTGATTGAAACAAATTCCACAAATGCTAAAGCACAGTGCTTACATTTCTCTGATCTTGCAAACAAAAATCTGATTGCCTGTGTAGTGTTCTATAAAAAGAGAAATAAATAAATAAACCCCCACATGCTGGTAAGCCAAATGAGTTATTACCAGAAGATGGCAGTGATGTCTTTTTACAGCTGCAGCCACCATGCCATTTACAAGAATAACCTAATTGCTCTATAGTTACATCATAGTAAAAAAGGGACATTGGTATAGTCAAACCAATTACCTTCTGGTATCTTCAGCAGTCTATCTAATGTGGTACAATTTTTCACTAATTTTCACTTCTGTTACTTTTTTTTCCTGTCTTTAGACTACCGTTGTTTTGGAAATCAGCCAAGCTCTAACAACATGAATAACATTTTAGTTGCAACAGTAACAAACAGTTTGACACACCTTAAGTTCGGTTATTTCCAAATTATAAGAATCTGGTTGGAGACTATTTTTCTGTCACTCACTAGGTCTGGGCAACCCTTATTTGTTTCCTTTTTTTGCTAATTTAAAGACTTTGTGAAATAATAGCAGAAAATGTAGTGAGGGTAAATTTAACATAAACAAGAACATTTATTTCATTGTATTCACCTCATAGCTGTATATGTACATTTCCAGATGCTAGACCACCATGTGTTTCATTAGAGGGAAATTCCTTAACCTCAGCAGAATAATGCTAGGTTTGCAAAATGCCTTTAATTTCATGTAGTGATGACAGCCATTCTCTATCTGGGATGATGCAAGGAGCTATAAAGAGAAAATCAAGGTTTCTGCTTTTAATTTCATAGGTCACAGAATTATACCATCCAGAACTAGACAAATGAGTGATTTGTGGAAGGTATGCGATGCCTTTTGCCATAAAGCCTGTCACCTTTACACACTTCATTGTCTCATCAAGAATGAGTGTGTCTGCTACTGCCAGTGCTGCCGTGAACCGAAAGCCTTTCAGATCAAAGGTGATGCTGCTTATCAACAATTCAGCAATAATAATATGATACGGCTGTTTAATTTTTCTTAGAAGAATAAAGACTTTTAATTTGAATTGTACAAATGAACTTAAACGCTGTTATTGGTAATAATACTGACTTAAATGTTTTTTTCCTTGCCAGTTACAGATTCCCTAAGCTCCTTATTGCTATGTAAATGTGAAAACCCCAAACCTTAGCAATGGATTGGAAGCGCTGATTCTCCTAAAGTCCCCTAAGCAAACTGAACACTGAACTGCCATGTCAAGCCTGTTAAGTCATTTGAAGGAATTTGGGAAGTCAGCACACTTGGGGTAATTTCCTGGCAATTCATCTATAATGTCTACTGCCTGTTCCAATTTCTGACACATAGATACATTATACTCAACTGTGACCAGCCTGCATAAACAGTAAACTCTCTCGAAAATATAGAATGCGAAGAAATAGGCTTTCTTAGTACTTTTAGAAAGGTAGATAAATCATATTGAACTTGAAATAACAGATGAACAGATCTTGAATGGCTGAATACCTGTGTATACTTTTATCTAAGAACTGAATGTAAAATATGTCAATAATGTAACAGTATTAATTTTTTTAATTATTTCAAAGTATTTACCAAATACCTAAGCACCTGAAGCAATCCTACCACACATGATTAAGTTTCATGTTTGTTTAACACAAGCTTCTCCTATTTATTCATAGAAAATGACCTAAATTCTTGCCAAAGTATGTTTGATTTCACTTGAATTTATCAGGCTGCTGGTGAGTATTTTAAATTATGCAGCTTTCTGAAAAGGATAGCTATGTCATAGGAAGTTTGGTGGGTTTTTATTATAAAAGGGAATTAGAAGCTTTTAAAAATCAAGGGCAATAATGCAAACATGTAGGTCAGCTGAAATTTAACATTCATGGAGCACTCTGAAGGCTTTTAAATACATCTTGAGTAGGAAATCTGTGAGTAGGACTGCAGGTCCTTGCCATGTGGAAATCCCTTTTCTTTATGAAGTTGTAATTCCAAACTCCAGAACACTTGTAGAACCCCAAATCTTTTCCCTTTTATCAGCGTCTGAAGATGTGAAGTTCTAGTGGGCTTTTCATCAGCAAAACGACAGAAACAACACATGCCCAAGGAAATATATAATAGTTTCATACGTTTTGATCCACTAAACTGCAAAATTAAGACAACTCATTACAGATATTGTTCTTTTAAAGGTGAACAAAATAGTTTGGTGGTGGAGGAAGCCTGCTTTCGAAAGATAGAGGTGTCTGCTGTATTTGAAAAAGGAACAATTTCCTTTACAAATATATTAATAGATGACAACCTTCCTCAGCCTATTGAAACGAATATATTTTTTGCCATAACTAGTGTATTTAGAATCCCACTTCAAGCTGTTCTTTTTCCTCCAGCATGTTACAACATTGAATGAAGCCACACAAGTTCCCATTATACAGCCCAAAGCCTGGCGATGAAGTCTAAAGGCCCATTTCCTTTTTTTTTTTTTTTCTCTTACTCCTTTAATTCTTCTGTTTCCGAAGTTCAGACTATTTCTATTCCTGGATAGTAAAGATATTTTTCACTTCTGGTAAGTTTTGGTTTTTTTAAAAGTAATAACCCCCCCCCAAATTCTACTGAAAAGAAGCATTTATTTATCTTCTTCACCAAAATAATCAGAACACCTCATTCTGGATAATGCTTTTGATTGTAATTTTTTTTGTTGTTGTTAAAAAACCAGTATCCTACTCTGTTTGCAACTGTCAGTAATGTCACCCTGAAGGTAAAAAAACCCCACAAAATATTTTGGTAGTTGTGTATAAACTAAAATCAGATCAAATTATACTCTCTGTTTAGGATAATTTATACCAGTTTCTACTGTCATTTTGTCTAATAAAAAAAGTCACATGCAAAGTTCACTCTCTGATGACAGAAGAATTGGATTGTGCAGAAAATAAAATATTGGCAGAGTAAAACATCTCAGTTGTAGGCTGTAAAGGAAAAAGGAACATAGAAACAGTGTGTGTTAAAAAGAAAAGCAGTAACTGAAGAATCATTTCTACATTCTGGAGACCTCTTGAAAAATGATGACCCTGCTAACTGGGCAGACAAAGAACACACTATTAGTGAGCATTAACTTCAGGACTGCAGCCGAGGGACAGGTATCAGAAAATGAATACAGCACTAAAAATCTCTTTCTTCTCTCTCAAGACTGTGGAAATGTAATGGCAAATTAATTAAGAGGAAACCATACAATCATGCGCTATGATCTTGTCAATTCACAAGCTAAGAAAGGTTATATGAGGTAAAAATTTAGCTGCAACCACCTCTGGGGAACATCCGGATCAGCAAGGTCCACACTTCTTAGACTAAAGGCCAAACAAATCGTTCAATAGCATCAAAGGGATGATATCCTCCTGTTGGACAGATTCTATTCTCTGTTCTTTAGGTAGCTTAAATGAAGAGCAGAGAGTTGAAAGCACAAGCCAAGTTTTCTAGTGGAAATTCATGTGCACTGCAGGAAAATAATTACTTCTTATAGTAAGAGAGGGTGTAAAGAAAGAATAACAGGCCAAAAGCTGAAAATGAGGAATTCTTGACAGTGACTGAATACTTTACCAGATTGCTTTAAAGACTCACAAGGTAAATGGTGAAGCAAGCTTTTCAATACAAAACGGATCTGCATAAATAAAATTAGCTTAAAGCTATAGAAATAATTCTAAAAGGTAGATTTAGAAAGAAATAATTAGAAAAATAGAACAATATTAACTTGTGCTTTGGCTAGAATTTATCTCACCTAAGTTAACCTCTAAAATCAGAGCCTATTCGAGCTTGTTTTCTAGGCTCCTCAGTAACCGGTGGGACAAGAGAGAGGCACTTCTAAAGCGAGAGTCTGCTATTTGCATTTTTAGACACTCTCTGTGGACTCGCCTTCCAGGTGTGCCTGTTTCTCTCCACAGTGTTTAGAAGAAGGTTGACAAATATCTTAGGCTAGAGACATAACTTTTTGATGATTAATGTGGAAATGTATCCCATCCTCATTATGTCTATTCTTCACTCACTCTCTGAAAGCACGGATGATTGCAGGACCACCTCACAGGAGCTCTGACTTCAACGGGGAAGCTATCGATGGTTTATAATCCAAACACTACTAAGACCCATGGAAATGGATCTACTGGCAGTGATACAATAGGAATCCGGAAGGAATCTTCGAATAGTAGAATTTAATCATGGTTTTCATTCCCATATTCTAATATAGTCCAAAAAGTCAGACTACACGCACAAAATAACTGAAATAGCTATTTCAAAAGCAGTCATTGGATTATCATTATAGATGTAATTTGGTAGAAATCTTTTGTGTGGTAGCTTTCACTACCATACTAGTGATAGAAATGCTGTAGTCACCGTAATGGTTTGAAAGAGATGATATTGTAACTTTTCAGTTGGCTTCCTAAAAGGCATTGCTTCTTCCTGCAAGCCTTGTTTTGTTATACCTTTTGACTTGGAAAACACTGACCAGTGGTATGAAGGATAAAGGTAAAGGCAGGGTATTTTTTATTGAGTCCACCACTTGATTTAATGAGGAAGACTGGCATTGTCTGAATTGTTACAAATCACTTTGACAGTTAACGAAAAAATGGAGGACAAATTCACTTGGTGCTTCTTCAGTTCCCTCTCTGATGTTTTTTAAGCAGAGTTACAATAGTATCCCGTTTCCCTGACCTGTATAAGGAATGTGGGTTCAGTTACTTTTTCGTTTTAAAAGTCGGAGATTCCAGCTGGTAACAGCAGCTTTTCTGCCCTTTGAAGTAGAGATAACAGATAATATTAGGTTTACAAAAGCCCAGCAACATTTATTAAATTTTAGAAGCCTTCCTTCTAAACACACAATATCCTTTAAAAACTTGATCTAAGGGGGATTATGAAAGATAGAGTTCAGTAAGAGAAGAGAGGCTGCTGCCTGGTGTAGTTCAGAAGCAATAGAGAGCACACTACAGAGAATTTTGTTCTTCGAGTGATTTTCATTTGCCGCTTTATTAGTCATTTTTAGATACACTGTACAGTTTGAAACTGAGAACAGTGCTAATCTGACAAGATGTATACATCTGCTAGAATTGAACTGCCAACTTGTGGTATTCACTAACTTGGTGCCCCAGCTTTCCACTCTGCATAGTGAGATTTTTCCTTTTCTGGAAGAGATGGTGAGGAACACGCAGAGGGTTACTCCAAGGGGCAGGAAGAATAGTTGCTTATGAGCTGGCAGCCAAATGCACATCCTTATAGAGGAAATTCGATATTAATATTTCTCTTCTTATTTATACACATAACTGAAATAAAAAAATTGGTTCACCCAACTTTTCAGAGGGGTAAAAGGTGTAAATATAAAAATATATCCGCATTGATGACGACCAGTAGGAATAATGCTTAAGTGAGTAGTCTTCTCCTGGTGAGATTAAGGACTAGCAATGATTAGCAACACAGACTTCTGTTAATGCATCCTGTCAATTTATATGATGATAATAGTTAAATAATTAGAGTTAGTTTGAATCTTCAGATTCTACTTCATATAGGGAGAATGCACAAACAGGCATACTATCTACTGAAACCTAAGACACTGAAGGTCAAAGAAGATTTTCTCCTATTCATTTTTGCTCTTCAGGGAATGTTCTGCTCTTGCAGCACAAAGATTAAGAGGCTGGAGCCAAAGCTCTGTGCAGCCAAGGCAGGTATGGCATGGGCACTCAGTCCCTGCTCTTTTCATGCAGAAGAAACACACAAAAGTGTGTTTTGTGTGGGCACGAGGTGGGACAGTGTCCCTCTCATGGTATTGTTCAGCTACCTACAAAATGCACAACAGAATATTCCATTTTATTTGATTTTTAAATGACCAAATTATGTTTTATTTCAATGGATGCCAAAGATTTATCAGGCCTAGGTATGACTTGTGTTGCAATTAAAATCTTCGAGGACCAGTATGTGATGTGAGAAGTTCAGCTTCCAGGCTTTGGTATTCCTGCAAGAATTCAGGGTGAAAACTTTATTTTAATAAAGGGGAGAATGTGAACAAAGGTCTCTCCTAAACCAATCAGCAATTCAGCTATGAAATGATATAAAATATACTTGTTCTAACTGAAAGTTTTGCTTTTGGTTTTTAGTGTTGGCTTTATTTTAAGAGAGAATCTTTGGACAATTTGGGAAATATTCCAGTCAGATCTACTTTCACGTAAACAGAATACCTCATTCTATAAGCTGTATCAAGCCCCAGAGGAAAAAAAGATGAGAAAAAAAAAGAAAAAAAAAAAACAAAAAAAACCCCAAAAAACCCAAAATGCCAATGATGGAAAATGTGCATGAACTCTTTTATTAAGAGCATTTACTAAGACAGCAGTTGCAAGATAATTGACTGATGTAAAATTCCTGGTGAATACAACTTTCAGAACACTCCAGTTTCAGATGAACCAGATGTCTAGTGCATATGTGGAATTCCCTAGGTGACCTGTTTATGAATACTTGACACCAACAAAGACATAGGAAAAGATGTGAATGTAGAACATTCATTGTACCTGTGAGCCTTGTACTGCATGTGTTCATCTTTAGGGAAATAGCTGGAAATTTAAAGTAACTCGTGTTTTGCTCGGTCTCTGTTTCATCAATAAGTACAGAAATAATTTCTAATGTTTTGCTGGTGCACCCCTGAAATCTGTGTAAAGTTCTCTCATTAGGCAGCTGTAGCTGTGGTTTCTGGCCAGCTATAGTACTAAGGGTGAACAGTTTTTTCCTAGGTATTTTTTTTCCATGGAAAAACCCCTTACCCCTTCCAACTCAGCCTCATTTGAATGGAAATTTGAATGGTACATTAGGTGCTTGGCTAACAATGGAATATCTGCCAATTTGTCATGCCA
Organism: Ibycter americanus; assembly: GCA_035590275.1. Taxonomy (NCBI): domain Eukaryota; kingdom Metazoa; phylum Chordata; class Aves; order Falconiformes; family Falconidae; genus Ibycter; species Ibycter americanus. The sequence goes on along the minus strand of JAVJGI010000050.1, from coordinate 64,040,867 downwards.
AATGGTCAAATTTAGCGCAACAAAAAGGGTAGTGAGTAATACATTACAGTCTAGCCAGAGTACGTTAAAATTTGACGTACAAAAGGCTACTCTAAATTCAGGCTTCCTATTGCTATTATTTTAGAGATCAGCAGCTATGTGTGCTTTGTGCTTATATTAGTCTTTAACCTACAACTTCTGTCAGGTTTAGAGGGAGGCAGCTGAACAGAAGATTGCTGCGGTTGCAGCACCCTTAACGTCTGAGTGACTGACCACTGCTAACAAATTGGTTTTACGCTTTACACCAGCTGTGCTTCACCTACTGGTCATAGATCAGCATGGGCAATTAGACATGGAGCTGCAAGACTTACTGTTTTATTATCTCACAACTTCTAATTGTACTCTGTCCTGCCTTTAAAGCAAACATTTTTAATGTCGTTTATAGGAAACTTGGCATCTTTTGCATGAATTCCTCAACTTGCAATAGATGCAAAGAATTGTAATGTTCCTGAACATTTATAACTGCTAGTGTTACACTGTATGGCAGCTTTATTTAGAACTAAAGTTATGTGAACTTTGAAGTTCCTAAACCTGAGTTTCAAAAAATAAATCAAGTGCAAAGGATGAATCTATGTGCAATTTTCTTGAATGTCCTACTTTTTTTTTGGTACAGTCAACACAGCTGTTCCGTTCCTGCACTCTAGAATTACACAAAGACTTTTTCCAAAACAGGTGTCCATTTTGCCTTCTAACTAAACAAAGCCTAAAAATAGTGCATGAAGCAGAATACAAAGCTTAGTATTTTCCTGTTTAAATCTTTTCTGCAGAAAGTTGTGATTAGGTTTCCTTTGCACTGTGCTGCATACCTGTTTCTAACAGCCATGATCTATGATGCTGAAATAACAGTACACAGCATGAATATTAACCTACATCAGCATCCTACATATAAGGATTTGCAGTTAAATATTATATCTATGCAGAATTTGTGTATTTATGGTAAATCATATATCACTTTAGAAATGCATAGTAAAATTATTAGTCAGAGAGCTGGGCAGTTTACTCATGAGAAACAATGGACAGCTGAATTACAGCCTTTTTTGCTACAATTTTCCTGAAAGTATTTTTTAAAATAATTCATCAGATCATATATGCCATCTGGATGTACTTAAAGTATTCACCTGTGAACCAAAAACTACAGCTAATTCATCGTGACCTGTTATGTAAGTGACATTCTTTAGTTTTTGTTAATTGATTTGGTTGCCTAAGCTTTACAAACAACTCCAGATTTCAGTTTAGAAATTTGGTGGCAAATGAACCAATAAGACAAAAAGATTAAAACATTATTTGTTGAAACTTTCTGAATATTCAAGTTTTCTGAGAATAAAAAGGATACATTTCCTCACTAAAATGTTCTTTCCCCCCCCAATTTTATTAATTTGTTTTCCATATCCTTTTATCCCTTTTCCTTATGCATATATATTATAGCTATAGAAGGCTATGCACATGGACTTGCTTCCTCCTCCTAGATCAGCCTCTTCTGTCTGGTTTGTTCCTTCACATGACTATTTATGCCGAAAATGACACCCACTGTACCACACTGCAAGTCCTTGGTTTCCTCAGTCTCACACTCCGCATGTTCTTTCTGCCAACGAATGTTCCTGCTTCCAAGCACAAATATCAAAATACAAAACATCAACCCAATCTTTATGGAAATCCTTATAGAAAGAGTCACCAATGTGGACTAATTTAATCAGTGTTAGCAAGCATGCCCGTGAATATATTTTCCCCCCGTTCAACCTGAATTCCAGAAATGTCTGGATGAGATTAAGAAAAGAACATATGAAAGTTGCTTACCAAAAAGCATTTTATATCTGTCACTTTATGTAATATAAACATAAGCTGAACATCGGACGAAAATTCCTGAGGTGGAGATTGGCACTGAAATCGTTTCATAGTGAAAATTGAGCAAGAAGCCTTAAGAGATTTAAAGCTAGACAAGATGAAATAAAGGACTGTAGGGGAAAACATTGCCATGTCAGAGAGAGAATATGTTTAATAGGTCTTTTTCTATCTCTCACCTCTCTGCTTTCACGATTATTTTTTTCTGCTTGAAAAATTTTAAAAGGCTTCTTTTTGATAAACAGAATGATTCTGTTCTCTAAAGCTATATGATTTTAGTTGATGGGTAACTCAAGAGCTTTGAGTTAGTGCTCTTGAGGTAGCACTTGAAGGATGATAGAACAAAATGGAGCAGCAATTAAATACATTTTGAGGATAATTACAAAAAAAAATTTGATTTTAATTTAAAATGCATCGATGCCATTCTGCCAAAGCCATTTTAATTTTGAAGAACACTAAACATGGTCTGCTAAGCTTATTTATTAGAAATAGATGACTTAAACCAAACCAAACATATATTGCTGACTTCTCTGTGTTGCCCCTTAACTTCTGTTGAGATCTGGGGATACAACACTTTCATTCTATATTTGAACAACACTTAACACAACTGAGCTTTATTCCATCACTCGGTGCTATGACTACAGATCCCTAGGACATAACAACCTACCCTACCTTCTGATAGCAAATTTAGTGAAGTGAGGCATATATTTTAAAACATTTGGTTTCTACAAAAAGAAAATAGATAAGTTTATCCACAGGTGTAAAGAGAACAGATGTAGTAATAAACAAGAAATGTTGTCCTTCAGAAGAGGCAGAACTGCCATTTATTTGTTTATGGATAAGAAATTACAAGACTGAATATGAATTAATGGCATTATTGATAATTTTGGGGACCTCGGTAATTGTCCCAAGAGATTCTTCTCATGCCACATAAAGTTAAAAGCAGAGAGACAGTCACTACTGAAGACCAATAAATATATAAAAATGCTCTGAATTTTGCTAGATTCATCTCTATTCAAAAATTGTACTAATTTAAATAAGCTGATATAAATGTAGTCAAATCTATGCAAACTCAGCACCTGCAACAGTTGAATCCTTTTCCAAATTAAGTCACCAAGTTATGTGAAGGTTATTTAAGCAAAGGTTTAACTGACTTACATGGATGCATTATACAATTAGTGTAAATTCTCTAGGATCAACAAGGTTTGAAATATAACCTGTAAGAGGGGTGATCAATCTCCATTTAAGAAGAGATACTGTTTCCTGGGTTCTTAAACACTGGATTTATTCAACAGGCTTTAACTGACTAGAAAGAAAGAATGGTGAGTTTCCCTGAAGTCAGATGTACTTCTGATGTGCAAAAGATAATTACTCTGCAAAGCGTGATAGAAGAGCAAAGAAGAAAGGGGTGGGAAACCAAGAAGAAAATGATTGAAGGCAAACAGTAAGATGAGCAAAGAGGGGCATCATTGCCAGCATAAAGACAACGAGAAGTGCTTTTGAAACGTGAGAAGACTAAAGAAGTATTAGAGAAAATGGGTTTAGTAATACACTGGGGGAATGAAATTAATTACAACTCTGAAATACATGTGATAATGTTGGGGTTTTTTTTCTGTTAATTTGTCTATACCAGAAGCATAATAAAGAAAAAGAGATCAGGACAATTTGAGAAACTATTTAAATATTTTTTATTACTGAATTTAAATTTACTTTAGGTTGTTATTAATTAGGATAAATTAGTGTGACGTCCTTGACTTCAATAAAACTACATTGATATCCAACAGCTTGGTAACTTGCACATAGTTATCTGAATATCCTAACTTTAAAAAATGCTTGTTATTTGATATGTCTTTCTGTGATTTCCTTGTCTAGTTTCAGGATCTGACTTGTTCTGTAATTGTGTAAAGCAAGCTGTTTACAGCTGCCCTTACAGAAGTTCTGGCTTTTCTCACTTGTGTACCAGGTTTGGAGAATACTTGTACTTAACTGAACTGAATTTATCCCGTCTGTATAAGCATTTCATATAACTCCAACAGTTAAATGGATGAGGATCCTTTAAAAGATGAAAGTCCAATAAAGAAAATGACCTTTGATTTTGTTGTTGCAACTCTGAGGGTTTGAAAACTTCAGGAGAATGGACATTGGCGTGTGTTTTTTCTTTTACTTTTATTAGTTTAGATAAATATTTAGTTAGTTCATGATACGCAGCACTTCCTGACAAAATTTGCAGTATCTTTTTGTCTAAAAATGAAAACACTGTAAAATAATGTACCTTACTTCTTCCATATTCAGAATTAGAATTGCAAGACAAGACAAACTGCAAAGGCTGCACACATTTTTCCTGGTATACACATCAAGGCATCAACTGAGCATCTATAAGACAGGAAAGTAGGATGAAAACTTAAGTCATGCAGCAGTCTATGAGGTGTGAGGAACCTCATGCTAGCCTTCCAACTTCCCAGCAAATACTTTACCTATATTTCTTGGCTTTCACAACATGGAGTTCTATAAAATATAGAAAGAATACCCATCTCAATGACGAGATGTTAGATATTTCAGGTGGCACATTAATATATCTTTACCAAAGTGTCCAATGTTAGAGGTTAAGTCTACAGAGGTTCCTTTTATTATCAGTGGAGAGCAATGGAGGACTCTTCCACACGTAGACTCATTTTACTACAGTTACCTGAGATAGATCGGATGCATTAATCTCAAATACTTATTTCTTTTCAATGACTGTTCAGACGTCCAAGGCTGACTAACTCAGACTTTGAAATATCCCCTTTGGATGTCAAAGGTTAAGGAAGAGAAATGCTGCTGTATGAGGTGTGTTGTGCCAGGCTGCCTCGCCCCTGTAAATGTAAGCGGTACCCGTTCACCTGTTCACCGATACAGGTCATTCAGTGCATTTAACCACAGGTCAACTGCTTCCTGCATTTGCAAGGACGAGCCCTCCCCTTCCAGCAGCCCCGGATTCTTAACAGAAGTAAAAACCAATGAGTAATGCTCAGCAACTCTCAACTGAGCACCATTTTACTCTCTCTCAAAAAGAGATTTTAAGTGGATGGTGGAGTTATTACTAAACAAAACCAGGCGGCTATCACTGCAATCCTTCAGCAGGAGGACTGCTAGGAAATACAGCCATTGAGAGTGTTATAAAAAGTAAAATATCTCTTCCCCCCACCCTGCTGTAATGCTGTCTGTACTGAAGCAATGTAACTCTAACAGTAATTGCACAATATGTTACTGTATTAATGCTACCTTGAATAAGGTTGATTACATTTTTAAAAGTCTTTAAAATAGCATATTTTCCTGATAATCTCTGATAATAGTTTTGCTTCACCATCTGTCTAGCTAACTCCTGATTCTTTGTTAAAGGCAAGGAATGTAAGCAGATGCAGATGGCATCAGAATCCAGGATATCTACAAAGATTTGCATGAGCAGAACAGGCAGCACATGGATAAGGTTACCGCAGAGTGGATTTGCATACCAAATAGCAAAACAAAATAGGAAAAAACAAGAGGCTGCACTATGTATGTGGTATATGCCATGATCACACTAGGCTATGGTGTTTCATGTGCTATGGGGGCATGTATATCACATCAAATATTAAATGCTTGTAGAAACAACAGAAGGTACTGAAAGATACCTTTGTTTCCTGGAGCTCCTCAGACGCCCTAAGGGGTTCGAGGAACACTGGAAATCTGTTACACTGCTAACACTATCAGAAAACAAAGTTAATACATTGTTCTTTTAAGAAATGTATTATATTTACAGAATTTTACCCAGTAGGATTTGGAGATTTTACAGCTTTATGGAAATTAATGTTTTTATGTGAAGGGAAAACATAGTGATCTAATAAATAACAATTAATTAAATAAACACTTCAGTCTATTTGATCAGTTCCATTACATAGCTACAAATAATCTAAGAGCTCTATTTCATGCTAATGGTTTCTGATTATTTTTCTTGTTTAAATGAGAAAATAAATTGGAGCTTTTGATATTCCTGAGAATTACAGTCTTCTAGAGCAATGCAACAAAAGACCACACTTGCTACTGGACCCCATTCTCCTGAGAAAGGAGAAATTATTTCCATCCCAGAATGAAGAAAAAGAAAAACAAAACAAAAACCCCCATATGAACAAACTGATTATGCTAGAAAGAAAAATTTTACTTTATCCACAAAACAACCATGATGTAACATATCTTTCTAAGCTGTTTTTCTGCCGTGATGTATCAAAACATATTCTTTTTTAAAGAATAGAATTACTGTCCAAACCAGCCCTACTCAAAAGACAATGAGGAACTTTTAGGAGAGCTAGGTTATGACTGGATATTTCTCTTTTCCAGGATACTTTCTGGCTAGAGCTCTCTGTGCTATTTGATGACAAGAAGGAAATATTACTAGGAGACCTAGTCTTAAACCACTGAGATCCCTTGAGAGGGTTCTGTTGCTGAGGGTTTTAACTTTCCTTCAACTGCTGCTCTTGTACTGAGTACCTTGTTGACAAAGGGGAGTTTGTATTATCTTTTTCTACTTGCTTAGAAAAAATGATTAATTCCTAATTAGGCTGGGTAGCATTTTCTGATTCTTATTCAGGTCTTCCACTGAGGTGGCAAGATCTTTTTGTATTTGGTAGCCTATACTATGGCCTGTTGGATCTCTACCTGTGCGCATAACAGAGTCATCCAAACTTTGGGCTAATTGCTTAGAACAGGTTCTGAAGAGATGATTTTGCCTAATACATCAGATTTTCACTTAACTGGTAACAGCTTTTTCCCATAACCTGGTTCCAAATCAATTAAGAAGCCTTCACTTTTTGGCCCTTTTACTGTTTTTTGTTTCCTGTTATTTTATTGTACTTGCACATGCAAGTCCATTGCTGCATCTGTCCCACAGGGATTCTGTTGTCCTGTTTAAGAGACATGAAACAATTAAGTTGACTTCTTTGTAACTGAGTTACTGGTGGCATCACCATCCCAACATTGTGTACAACCAGGAATGTGCCAACTGTGTGGAGGCAATTCAATCAAACTGATGTGAACTTTGCATGTTTATCAGATCATAAGCACTTGACCCTGTTGTGACACTTCTGGTCTGCTTTTCAACCTTCATTTCCTCTACAGTGATATATGTCAGCATTTGAATCAATACCATCTTTTTAGTTGAACAGAAATATACGCTATTTGCTGTGTTTTCACCAGAACACTTTAACATCTTCATAAAGATGTTATGGAACAGCTTGCAAAGCAGCTATTTTCATCACAGTTCGTAAGATATATGCAAACCAAATATTCACAGTACAGCCTTGCGTTTTTTTCCTTCTTCAAAGATCCAAAGCTATGTTGCATGGGTATATATAAACACCTTTTACTCTGACAAAAGCAACTTTTGCATGGACCTCCTGATCTGTTTTAGCCATTCTGGTGTTGGCTAAATCACGCTTTGAATCATATTTTAGTATTTCTTTCCCAATAATAATTATCAATAAAGTAATTACTAAACATGTATATGCCATGACATTCAAAGGTTGAATTCTTCTGGTGTTAAGACCTATCCTATTAACCTCTGATCTGATCGCATTTAAATGAAAGGGGCATGCTTATCAGTCTTCATTTGACGCAGCTCCACCAAGTTCAGGAGAGCTACTTTACAACTGGTGATTATTTGGCTTTTGGACAAAAATAGGTTCAAGAGAAATAATGGTGTAAAGGTGAAAACAACCTCAGACAAAGCTGATTGTCTTCCCCTACAACTCCCTGTGAAAGGCTTATTAAGTACTATTTCTTCTTGTCTCATTTGTGAAAATTTCTAATGATCTTACCCATCACTAACCATCTAACTGTGGTTTATACTCTATTCTAGTGGAAATCCCAGCTTCAGGAACAGCAGATACCGTATGTAGAATGGAAAAAGTGTATTTTTTGTGCTGAAAACAGGTTTTGGTGACTTGAATGTTACGCAGAAGATAAAGTGGAAATAGTCTCTACGTTTCTGTTTAAAACCAGTAGGTTACTGTGTGTTCAGCCCTGACTTCTGAAAGGAGGAACAAGCGACTCCCTCCGTATTTGCCTTTGTGCTGTCATCCCACAGGAGGCAGCCTCTAAAAGCACAGATGTTACAACTGTCCCATTCCCAAGGAGGGAATGACTCTCTGTATCTTCTTTTTCCCATTGTCTGTTAAAAAAAAAAAGGCAACTACATTGTTAGCTTTGCTATGATCCCCCTGCCCTAAGGAAAGGAGTTGTGGCTGGCTGTAACAGGATAACTGTTTGTTTGCTCTATACTTAAATTATATTAATCCCACACTCTGGGGCTTCCAGTGGGCTCTAATGACTAAGGGGGGAGGAAGGGAAGAGATGACTGTTACTTTTATGCTTTCCTTTTGTGCTTCTGTGCTTCCCTGTAAGGCAAAGAGATGTGCCACAGCTAACATGGCCATGCGGCAAGGTGTTCAGATATAACTAGGAGAATTTCAGTTTCTCAGAACCCAGGTAACATATTCCTCACACACTCAAAATTAAACGGAGCACAAGACTAGGTCACATGGAAGGGAACTGAAGGTATGTCTTTCGTTCCATTAGAGCACGAGTGATCCTAACAGTTTTGCTTGGACCAGTAATTGTTTTTACTTACCAAGATTTGCTGCTCCTGGGAGCTAACTTACTGTTCTTTCCAGCTCTGTTTCCATGGGAAATTTTATTTCTTCTTTTTGATCTTTCATTACGGGTCTTACATTTTAAAATGGATGCTGGAAAGGATTTTTTTTAGCCTATAGTGTACAGGGACATGCACTGCAGAACTTATTTGGATCCCCTGAAATTAGTCATCAAGCATATTATTTCCTGGGATTTCAAGGGAATTAATATAAAGGTCCTCATGGTCTTGTCCAGTCCTATATTCCTACTGTAAAAGAAATTCTGGATTCACTGTGGAAGAAGAAAAATTTCAAACCAAAAGATTAAAATTTTCAGACCACTAACAGGGACATAGCGAAGGGAAAGTAAAAAAGGATGCTGCAGTCTTATCTTAAAATCAGTAACATTTATTGAACTTCTAAAGACTTCTCATAGCTCCTTTGCTAACACAAAGAAGACTTAAAACCAATATAATAATTAAGTGGGATTTCTGCTTGCCTAAAGACATCTAGGTGGCTTTACTAAAGCATCCAAATGGTATCAAAGATACAGGCAGACAAAGGACAAGTGGCAGCCAATGGTAGATTTTGTGTGCCACGATTTGCAGGCATGGGCTTCTGTGGTCTGGTAATTTATCTCTTAAAAAAGACATATATTTGGCTAAAATCTAATATGCTTTCTAGTCTCTGGACAGTCTCTGGCTCACTCATTCCATGGAGTACAGTAACACCTAGTAAAATAAATTATTTTCTTTTCAGAGCAATTTTCATTTTCTTTCTGCCTTCCATTGTAGATTAGCTGAGGAAAATTCAATACGTGACATGGAAGAAAAAACAACATCTTCACAGATTTTTCTTTTTCTTAGTTGTTCCATTACAGATTGAAAGGGCCTAACTTCGTGCCAGATCAACGAAACAGAGTGAAGATAAGACTGTGTAGTAGCACAGCTGAATTTTGCATTTTCGTTATTATTCATTTACCTGATGTGGTCACGTTCAAAGAACTGCATGTAAGTGGTGTAAATAAGATAGCATCTCAAGGAAAGAAATTTACACTCATGCTTCTCAGAGAGAGGTAAACAAATCTGTACAATCTGCAACACATCACCATACTGCAGATCTGTTTAGCTAAGCACAAGAAATTTAAAAAGTCCATATGTATGCATTGCCATCCCATTCCTCAGCACAGATGTTTTCAGAAAAAGAATACAGAATGACTTAACTGGGAATTCAGCTAACCCCTTGACTCTCATCCAGAGTCTTTAGCAGGTGACTTGTTAGGCCTACTGTGGCTTAAATTTCCTTCCACTTAATCTTTTTCTCTACTAGGTTGCAGCTGTGGATATGTGACGGAAGAGTAATATTTGAATGGGATATCAGATCGTATCACTCCAGATACTTTAGCTAAAGAAATAAAATCAAGCCTGTGCTGGTTTGTTGCTGTGCTTTCACCATCTTTTTTGGTAATGCTGCATGGAAAAATATCCATTTAAATAGTAAATACTATGGAGACTTTCTCTGTAATCCTCTACAGTGAGCTCTGCAAGAGTCATTTTGTGTTCGAAAGAATAAAAATCTCAAAAATTCTAGGGCAGTGACAGTAGCTGAATTACATCTTCTGAAGTTTAGTATTCTGCCACATTAGATATTTAGTCAGATCTGAAGCTCTCTGAACAGTAAACCCCAACTGGCTACTCATAAAGAATTTTTCCAGATATACATAATTTACCTCAGCTTCCTTTCTTTTCTCCAAGGGAGCTGGTGTTAACTGACTATCTAGGAATGCTTGGGAAAGCCTGACCGGGCTTCAGAGAGGAATACAAGGAGTGGGAGGTATCAGCCAATTGAATATCTGGATATGGTAGGTACACAAAGCATTAATCATTGGACTTGTTAATAGGGTGAAACCTAAGAAGCAGAATGCAAACTTCCAAATGCAGTGCACACGCCCATAGGATGCTTTAGCACCCTTTTGCACTCTGTGCTTTTCCAAGGATCAACTAAATTTTCACAGCATTTAAAAGTTTCCAAAATGCAATAGCACTCACTGGAGTCTGTGCGGAGCTGCAGGCTACGTGCCTGCCTGCCACGCTCTCTTCTGTCCCTGTCTCTGGGCATGGCAGAAAATGGTCTGATTGGGAAAGGCTGCTCTCAGGCCAGTCTCTGACTGCCTGCCTCGGTCTCAGCAATGGAAGCGTTATCTTCCATATGTGAGTTTTCAGATTCCCTACCTGGTCCTCTTGTTCAACCAGACCAGTGCTAGAGTAAAAAAAAAAAAAAAAAAAAAATAAAATTGTGTTTGAAATAACATTTAGGGTATCCTATTTGTAGTATTTCAACAGTTTTGATTCCTTTATTCATTACTTACTTTTTAACAATAAGAATAATGAGAAAAAAACCAAGACGGAGATAATAAACTAGTTGTCTACTCTGCAGCTCAAGCTCTGATCTGTGATTTTAAGATTAAGGAACTAAAGCAACAGTTTCCTGCGACTTGCACCTAATTACAACAGCGTGTTCAAGTGGGAGGAAATAAAATGTGTGCTGGCTTTGCCCACAGAGGCCCAGCATGAGGCAATATAAAAGAGCTGGAGTTCTGTGATGTATAGTATAACTCAGCAACACCAGCAAATCACAGCCATTTTCCAGTAGCTGTACTGTGAAGGAAGGGATGCAAACAGAATTGCTGAAACAAACATTCAGCCAACTGGACTTGTGTGCGTAGACACAGGTTGTTGCTGGCTGGTTGTGATTTCTGTTACTTATTTGAAGTGGCACAGAACAGATGCAGCAAATTATAAGGCTTGATTTTAAATTGGATCATTTAATGCGTCTATATGATGTGGTGGGAAATGAAAATTAAAACCATTATAACCCCTCTCTGGAATGGCACTGACAGGACACAAAATTCCAAAAGTCTCGGATGCATTCAGCTATGTAGATTAAACCTGAAGTGACAGTTACTTTTCCAAATATGTGGTTACAGTCTTTAAATGTGCTTTTGAACAGAACAAGGACGCTGACACCCAGACCTGACATTGCAGGATGAGTCCGATCCTACCTCCTTCGAGGCCTTTGACAAAGCTCCGATTGACTTCAGAGGCACAGCATTATGCCCAGTACAGGGAGACGTTATTTCTGAAGAGTGATGTTTTCGGAAACTGTAGATATTTGCATGCTTTAGCTACACAGACAAAACAAAAGATCTCTTTACATGTGATTTGTCACAGTGTATGTGAAGAAGGTTGCGTTTGTGTTCTCCACGTGGTGCACACTTTAATCTTTCAATGGCTTTCTGACAAATTTTGATGGATTATATTCTATTTAACAAAAGACAAAGATCTGCAGTATCAGGCTATCATTCCTGGACAGATCTCTCTTTCCTGTTATAGTCCAAGAAGTCACCTAAGATAGGTCAAGATCTTTGCTAAGCTCTAGCTCTTAAACCCCAAATCTTTCCTCTTCTTAAGGTCCAGTGTCTTTCCCACTTTTCTTTGCACCTCTCCAGAACTGATAGTATACATATAAATCTCATCTTATCTTCAAGAAACAGCTTGTGGAAAACCATTAGTTTTCTTATAATGTCTGTGTCAATACCGAACATAGTTCTTGTGTTCACAATGAATTCAATGGCCAGCCATTCTTATGCAGGGGACTTCTGAGAATGGAATGCAGAGTAAATAAAGGGTAGATTAGGTTACAAAGGGAATCAAATTATTATACTTTCCATCAAGTGATATTCCAACAAGTTCTTAATTATGGACTTGACTTCAAGCATATGCTAAAATGTATTTCTGAAGCAAGTCTGAAACCATATTTTCTTTGTAACAAAAAACATCTTTTTGAAGGATGTTCACGCATTATAGTGGTTGTCCCTTAGATATAAGCTGTTACAAGTACTTTCAGGAGTAACACTTCTGACTTCTGTAGTCATAGAGGAAAAAAACTTCAGGAAAACTGAAGGTCCATGCTATATATTGCACATACTGTATGATATTTTTATATATATATAAATATAAATAATGTGTTATTACTTAATATTATCATCCACTTTTTAATAAGTTCCATGTGATCTTTTTCATAAGCAGGCTGAAGTAATAAGTGTAAGCCAGATGAGCAATGGCTCAAAAAATCACATTATTACTATTTCCTCCCAAACTAGAACAATTCAAGACCCTTTTATACGCCTGTCCCAGAATGTCATCTTTGTTAGGAAAGGGGACCCTAGAGCCAAGGGTAAAATCAAGGCAGGCCTGTCAGTGTCTTCACCAGCAAGGGTCCCATGGTAAATAGAGGACAGTTGTTGCCAGACAAGTCTGTAATAATGAGGTAGAACCAAGGTCAAGCAAAGACTGTGCAAAAAGAAGCAATGCATACAAGTTACAACCACATAAACTCCATTAGATATTTGGGAAAAAAATCCGCAGTGAAGGTAGCCCCTTGGAGGATGGTCCCAGAAAGTTTAGGAATTTCTCCATCTTTGGAGATGTTTGAAACTTGGGTAAGAAATGCCTGGAAAACATGACCAAAGCTGGTTACGCTTTAAACCAGGTGACCTCCAGACATCCCTTACACCATATTTTTTTCTGTGATAGGTCATCTTGTTCATCATCCAGCTCCAAGGCAGAATTAAATCTACCTTTCAGACAGCTCTGAGTCACATGACATAGTAGTTCTTATGCTAAAGATGAATTAAAAAGCTGCTGTTGTGAAGAAAGCAAATTTCAGCTTGGGATGGAGTCAGGAAAATTATTTCACTCTACATTATGCTAGTGAAATCTCAGTTGAGGAATGGTGTCCAGTTCCTGTAATCCCATTAAAATGGAGCTTTACAAGACACATAACCCAGAGAGAGTCTAGAATACAGCAGTAAAAAGCAAATGTTTTTTCAAAACCTTAACTCATGTGGAATGGTTCACATAGGAAAAGAGAAATGAAGGAAAAGATGTTATAAAATTCTGACAATAGATAAAAGGTATAGTTAGAAGGCAGTGATGAGCTATTTTTTAAATTGCTTTTCTTGAATATCTTTAAAAAGAATAAGAAAGTGAATTTCTTTGTAGTAAAGGGGGCTCAGGTTAGGCATAAGAAAAACCATGTTATTTCTGCTTTTTATTATGAACATAGTTTGAACAGACTGGCTGCAGAGGCTGCAGATTCCTTTTCTCAGGAATTTTGTCAGAGCAGGTTTAGACAAACTTCTGCCAGAGAAGTTTTCCCACTGTTCTGTGACTGCATTGAGGAAAAAGAGTGACAAACTGAAGGCTCTACAGAGTAACTTCACATGAAGAAAGAGGAAAAACAACAGGGAGGGGAAGTGGAGGTTAAGGTATATATTGGGGTTAAAAATGATGATGAATGAAGCAGATTGAACCAGTGCAGTTTCCTGGGGGAGGACTTTCACTGTTTTATTTTGAATTATGAAAGGTGAAATTTCCCCCTGCTTCCTTAATAATGAAAGCACTTTGCAATTCTATGGTGTCTTCATCTTAGGATTTCAAAGAACTGTAATGAATTAATCCTCTGAGTTTTCCTCCAAGCAAGATAGATGGGCTCCAAGTGCTTCCCTTTGTATGTCAGTCTGGTTACCTGCTTTCAAATGTCATTGTTCTCCAAAGGAACGCGGAAACATGAGTAATGGAGGAATGAATATCTTTCAAATTGACTACATGAAAGCGTAGTTTTCATGAAGGTATTTTTCCCATCCTGACACTTCATGCAAACACAGTGACCCACATACATTCAGAATGGGACAGACAAAAATTACGTTAACCGCTTGATTTAAAATCAACAGCTGACTTCAAAAGAAAAGAAGTGACACAAATATTTTTTGTAATAAGGCAATATTGCCATATTCTCTCATTAATATGGTAAATAGTCATATTGTGCACATTTTAACACATGACTACTTTGAAGTTTGGCTTCAAAGTAGACAAGAAGAGCTACATGCTTTTGCTGTAAACTTCAGAGCAGGGAGCTTTCTGCACTTCTGTCTGTTCATCTACTGGTGTCCTGAGCTACCAATCTTTTAAAAGCAAAATATCCCTCACCATAATGCCACCAATTCACAGAATGCTGATATGTTTTATTACTAAAAAAATGTGAACATGAATGAATGTTCCATTATGAATAAATATAGACAGATGGAAAAGATACTAATAATAGATTCCCCTGCAACAGACCTTTTTTATTAAGATGATTTCATGTGACTATAACTAGAGCAAGCCAAATGCTGGATTTGGGGATATGTGGGATATTTTGATATTTTTGAAAGCTTTTAGTCTGAGCTGGCATGTAAACGGTAAAATCCTGACATTTTCTACAGAAAAGAAATGCAAAGAAGTTTTTGTTTGAGAACAGTTTGATTTCTTTCTCTCTCTTTCCTGTTCCACCTTTCTCTCCTTCAGAAAGCAACCCCCCCTAACAAGACAGAAGTGGTCTGAGAACTTGGTGGCCAGAAACAGCCTTGAGAGCCTCCTGGAGCTCAGGTCTTCATCTAACAGGGGCCAGGAGCGCAGCAGCCCTGGAAGTTTTGTGGTGACATCTGGAGCGAACCCCTGCTGTGTCACCAGTCCTGCCCCAACCCCACAGGGGTGCCCTGGTACAGCCTTACCATCCAGGCTCCCTGCCTCGGGAGAGCAGCCTGGGAAGGAGACAGTCCCCAGCCCCCAGAAATCAGTTCTGTGGCTTATTCCAGTAACTCAGGCCCTCGGACAGGAGGGGATTCTTGCCTAAAGAAAATCTCCTTGGTGGACCTGATTTGGAAATGTTAAGCTCATGATGCCCCAGCAGCCTGCTAGGGCTAGGCTAGGGTAGCAAGCTGCTGGGGTAGCAAGCAGAGTTATACTGGAAACCAGCTGGCATTTTGATGGGAAACCATCAAAACCATTGGTGCAAAATAAAACATGGTGTTGGCCCCATTTTGCCCTAATATTTGTGTTGCTGGATGTATGTATATGTCCCTAATATATTGTGCCCTGATATATTCCTGATATTCCTGAAGAGCTGGAACTATAATAACAAGTGTCAAATATGCCACTAGTTTACACTGCTTATGACCAATGCACTAGTCTAGATCTCTCTTTTTGCTTCCAGTAGCTTTAATTCCTCCTTCTTTCCTTTCATTTATGCCATGTATCTAACTGGTATCTCTTTGGCATTTTTGCCTGGGACTGAGTGAGCTTGGCATTTATTTGAATACTGTTGATCTAGTGATGATAATGTCAGTGTGCTAAGCTGGAACACGCAGCTCTACCAGAAAACTCCACCCTATGAATCATTAATGGGACTTGCTGTAGTTTGCCCCTGAGGATGACAAGCATTCATGTGTGCTATGTGAATCATCTTCTGGCTATGATGCCTGCCACTGAAAGCCCTATCAGTTTATTTAACAGTTACCAGACTCCTCTGTATTATTATTGTTGTTGTTGTTATCATTGTTTAGTTGCTATTACGGTTGTTATTATTCCATACAAGAAATTCAGATGGACAGTTTGAGGCTAGTTATTCATGCCAGGTCTCTCCATTTGGCAGGAAATATAACAAAGAAAGCAAGATCAGAAATCCTCATCTCATTGTATTGGGGGTCACAAACTTATGCCACCAAACTCAATGGGACTATTTGTGCCAGGAAACCCGGACTTGTCTGTCTTGCTCAAAAAGAGGCAATTACCTAGCTCTCTTAGTGTGCTATTTGTTTAACAGGCAATGATCATAAAAGTACTGAACTCTAGTTTAGCCGCTTGAAAAGCTGGCATCAAGAATGGAGCTGAGAGGTATCTCATGAGATCAGTACTTCAGGCCTCTTATCTCATTTATTTTTGTTCCTGAAATCTATTTAATACAGCATTTATTTGTGAAAGAAGGGGCACCTAAAATGATTGTACTCATTTGTGCTTTAAGGGATTGATTTGCTCGAGACTTATGCATCAGAATGTCATATATTAAAAAGGGTTCTGATGTTTTATCCAACGAGGAAGTACCATTGTATGAATACATAAATAGCTCTTTTCAGCTTACATTACACAAAGGCTGTGCACATGAGGTTTTACTTTGCTTTGAAGCTATCTTTAGTGCAGTGCTAACAGCCAGAAGATTCAACAGCCAGCCACACCCTGCACCTTCAAATTAAACAGATTAAACAGCGCTCAGTTTAGCTCTCGGCCTGCTACAGATGTGGTGTACGCCACTAACGCAGGCCTGTCGCATCCTTGTGGAAGAAGTATTGCCACTCGCTGCCTCTGCCTCAGCTGCATTAATGTGCACAGGCAAACAAAACGGACAAGACAGATAAAGTACGTGACAGCCAAAAACAGATAAGAAAAATGAGAATTGTCTACCTGAAAATGGGATGTATTCCCATTTTGGTATGTATGAAGGTAGAGATGGAGAGCATTGTTATAGAAGTGCAGCATAGTAATGAAAACGCCAGTTAGTCATAGAGAAAATTCAATGGTTTTGATCACGCTGAGTCTGCGCACCATAAGATTTCAGTAAAAAGGCTATAAGCTGTTTCTTCAGTGTTTGACCCAGTCATTATAGTTTTTTCCTGCTGTTTCTGCAACAATAGTGCTGAGGAAGTGGCATAGCTAAAGAAAAGGATGAAATCAACATGTCCTTTAGACATACCTCAGGGACGGTATAATCTGTTAAGTAAATAACTAATTATATTTTTTTTATTTTATTTGAAACCTGGTCATTTGCTAGGGTTGTGAGCAAAAGACTCCCTCCTGTTGTCCAGTTTTCTTTAAATTAGAAAAGGTGTAGGGTACATCAGAGCTTTAAACAGTGGCACTTCAATTACAGCAGTAGTTTGCAGAAAAGGATTAGACGGAGCACTGTAAAAGATGTATTTCTGATTACTGTAAGGCTATGGAGTAAGGGTACATGCTAAGAACATGCATGGGCCTGAGGAAAACTGTGAGGTGATGAGCAGGATTGACTCAGCCCCCCTTGTAGCTACTTGTTGATGAAGATGCTCATATGAGGATGTCCATTTGAAGACAAATGCTAAGCTAGCCGCGTCTGTTCAAGCAGGCCACCTCCACTGCCTGTTTGTTTCACAGGAGGGGTGAACCGAGGAAGAGGGCTGAAGGGGTGAGCACAGGCTGCTGTCAAACTAGTGCAATTACTTGTGGTATTGCAAGGCTCTAGGGAGTTAATCTAAATATTTCAGGTTTGATTCAAACCTAACTGGCTTCAGGACTTAGAAGGAAATCACTTTTGTTTCAGAGGGCTGCAGTGAGCAGAAAATGGCTGCAATGTACTCTAAGAAGAGAGCAAATATCAAAAACATTTGTGAGAGCAAACTCCGTAGCACCTGCGAGCCTCAGCGACGCTGCCACTCTTCCTAATGGCTGTGGTGTGAGGGACTGGGTTGTTATTTCACATCCCTGCAGCTTACTTATCCAAATCACCTGTCAAACAAAGACAAACTCCCTCCAATTAACTCGGAATGAATGCTTTAATTCCACAGGAAAAGCTGGATCTTCTGTTCATATGGATTGGGATGTGGGATGCCATTGGGCAGAGGGCATGCAAAAACAGCAGAAAGGGCACTTTTGCCAAGTAAGACCTTTGTAGGATGTAGGATGTAGGACCTCACCCGTTTCATCTCCACACGTTAGCTTTCCATCCTCTAACTGAATGTACATTTCACACATTATAGCTGCAAAGAACAAACTTTAAAACATTGCCTGAGATATTCAGCTTACTGCGTAGCATAAGAAGACAACATGCTGTGTCAATTAAGGCCACCTGCTCAATATATGAAACTCTAAGGGCCCTTCTTATTCTGTGTAATGTAAAAATACATTTAATAAGAAATCTGGAATATTGGCACAGGCTTGGTTTGGAGTGCAGAGGAAGATAACAAAACCCAGAAATTCTTCATGGTAATTCAATATGTATTATTTAAGAAAACCATGTGGGTTTAGAGTAAATCAAAAAATACTGAAGCAGCACGGAGTAATGGTACTGACATGATATTAATATGAGGTAACTCATTTTTTCACTGTGTGCACAGACAGCTACAAGTGAGCAGGGTGCTTTTTATGTACCTCCAGTGAAAGAACCAAGGCACCACACGTATTAGGTTTAAAATAAGCTAAAAGCAGTAGTTTTTACACACGTGATTAAACTGTGCACTTTATTTCCAGTTGACTTTGTTGATGCCAAAACTTTATGTAGGTTGGAAAACCAATCAAAAAATTTCACACAAAATAGGGGGTGGAGCATATTAGGTGCAATTACACCATCTCTGACTCAGAAGGTCTCAAAGGTGCAGAATGGAAAATGCTTAGGTGCGTTCTGCTCTCCTTCAAGTGTCTGCTAATGGTCACTACTAGAGACAAGACAGTTGGTTAGGTGGATCTTCTCAGCTGTGTGTGATATTCATCAGCCAAAATCAAACTTATGCTGTACATAGGAGCCAGAGGGATTTTATTCTGATGAGGCCGAGCAGCAGAATTTAGCTCTTAAAGTTTAAAAAAAAATTATAAGTAACGTAAATTATATTACTAGTAATAGAAATATAAACTTACAATTCATTGACTTTTAATCTAGCATAGCCTTGAACAAGCAGATTTAATGAAGGATATGCCTCTGTGCATTTTTCATCCCTTGTCATTCAGTATTTTAATCTCAAAGGAGGTTAAACGGTGCATGGAAGGTTCCAACAAATCACACATGGAGGTGTAGCTAAGTAATTTTATTGACATCAAATTGTTATTGCATTGGGCATGAGGGAAACTCTTCCCTTTTGAGTGGAGAGGTTTACTTTCTATGTTTACATTAAGTTACAATGACTATTCCTGCTATGAAAAACATTAGAGAAAATGAAAGTGAATTAGAGTCCTCAGTCAGCGAAGCAAGAGCTGCCTTGACTACAGACTAAAAATTGAAGTAGGCTATGCCTCACAAATCTGAGATGCAAAGAGTTTCGAATTCTAAAGTTTTGAGCAATTTTTTCCCCTTTGTCCTTTTGGATTTCCTTCAATTCCCAATAGCAAGACGTGGTTTATTACATCTGGAACAAGTTCCTAGAAAACAGCTTGCTGGATAACATGCAGGAGCTGGTTATTTGAGATAGAACTGTGTGAAGATAATATTTTTTCCCAGCTTTATTCAGCACAGCGTTAGGTCACAGTGGCTCTGGCTTCAGTTCACTACAAACTCACATTTTTCCATGTTACGTCATCTAAAGGATTCTTCATGGAGCACAGGCTACACAAATTGTAAATGTCATTGCACAAGCTTTCTGATGCCTAGATTTGCAGAAAACTTACTCGTCAAGGAAACATCTTCCTCTTGGAACAGCTAATATCTCACCTTTCTTCCAGATCCT
The DNA here is from genome assembly GCA_035590275.1 of Ibycter americanus. NCBI lineage: Eukaryota > Metazoa > Chordata > Aves > Falconiformes > Falconidae > Ibycter > Ibycter americanus. The sequence continues at coordinate 64,021,004 of JAVJGI010000050.1, read as the reverse complement.
GTGATAAAAGAAGTCAGCTGGAGCAGCTGACTTTAAGCAAGCTGGAGATTGCTTGTGATGTGACTACAACAGCACTGAGTGAGAGAATTACAAGTGACATCCAAACCAGACTTTCTTAATGGAGAAATCCATACAGCTAGAGGGAATTAGAAGATGATGATGATGATGGTGATTTAGAGAATGGTGATGATGACTAGAGCGGCTTCAGTTAAACAGGTATTTTGAGCCTAGAGTGTTCTTTGAGTCTATTTTGTATGAACTAGGCTTGCAGCTTACAGGCTGGGTAAAACATTCTCAAGATAAATGCAAGTGGATAATGTTACATTAGAAAATTAGGAGCAAATGTTAAGGTAAATTAAAAACCTGTGAAGCTTCTAAAAATTTATTTTTAATGCAATTTTATTTCTCCCAATACCTTTTCCTTTTTCATCTTGCTGACATGTGGCACATTTTTTAACCAACAAGGTTATTCATGAGATGGAAACAGATGCTATGGTAAGAAGCTGTGTTATTTGCATGTCAGAGAACTGATTACCTTACAGACATCAATAGTTTTTAATATAGTCTGCTGCTCTTTTACTCTGCTCTAACAGAAAATGAACACTTCATTTTTCAAATGTTGGGTTAGAATCTCACAGTAAAGTAGTCTATTGTTATTATTCAAAGCTACATTTTATCTCATTTCTCTGAATTTAGCAACTGGATCAGCTCACATGAAAATACATATCAGTGGTCATAATAAAAGATAAGAAGCAGTAGAACAACCACACTGTTTTGTACATTAATATTTGGGAATACATTTCAATTTACTGTGCAATCTGAGCTGTATATTTTTTATTTTTGAATGACAAACGTACTAAAGAGCTTTTATCTTGCATGCTATTTTTACACAATGCTTCAATTTAAAGATAACAGACATTTTCATGGATCTAAACAACTCAGAACAATATAATTTAAAATAAGAAGAAAATACTGTATAGTTGTTTGGTGGACTTTCAGGTGTGATTTGCATGACCTCAGTTTACTTTTCACAGGTGTTTGTTAGTCCACTGTATCAGTAGAATCTCTTCCTGGATTTCCAAAATATGAGCCAAGACTGAAGGACAATGAAGACTGTTGTAAAATTTCAGTGCTGATGTCTCATTTCTTAGTTTACCTAAAGATTTAGCATATCAGCAAAAAAATTTCTTTCCATTCAAGAGTTTTCTACAATGATTCTTTTTACCATGCAAATTCATTCAATCCTATACGGTATGTGGGATAATCTCCATCACAACCATGAGAAATGCAAATTCTGGAAAGAAGGAATAATACAATAAAAATTAAAACGTTACCACTGTTCTGACTTTCATTGCTGACTATGCCAGCATCTTTCTGGCATATCAACTGCCATTCAATCCCCCATGCACTTTTGGTAAAAAAGGCCTCCAGTATCAGTTACAGTATGAGAGAAACTGTAAAGAAGAAGAAGAAGGAGAGTGAGTTGTATGGAAGAAGATAGATCCTGTATCAGTAAATTACAGTAGGCAAAGTGAATTATTTTCCTTCCAAAATTAAAATAAAACAAAATGAATTATTAACATGGCCTTTTAAAACTCAGATATTAGACAACAGGTCTTGCACCAACATTAGGCTATGACTCAAACCTATGAAAATAAGTGTTGAGCAATGAAAAAGGAGCTAATTCAACTTAGCCAAAGATTAATGTAATCTTGCCTGCAAAGCTTTACTAAATATTTTTAGGGTTTTGAACAATTTATAATAGCTCCCTGTACATTTACAGGTTCAGATATGGAAAAAAAAATCCAAGTTCGAACAATTCCTGTAGAATAAGAAATTTATACACTAAAGTGTTTGAATATATTTTCTAGTACTAATCAAGAATTTATATCTTATATGGCTGTCATGGTTAATTTTAGTTAGATCAAGTACATACCAAGCAGGAGTTACAACACGGAAATCTGTGAAGTAGTCTATTGCCTTCTGTAAAAACAGGAGAAAAACACACATCAGATATCAAAAGTCCATTGTTTTCTGGAGGACACTGCAAAAAAAAAAAAATTTGATTATTGAACTTGACACTAGGTGACAGTTTGTTTTCCATAAACATTTAAATTATTTTTATTATCAGAAATAATAGAAAAAGCCCAGTGAGTATGCATGTAAGCATGAAGTAGCATCACAAATGGAACTAGCTTATTTTATAGCCTTTGTATAAAAACTTTTTCAGAGTTGCTGAGGCCAAAATCCCTTTACTTACAAAATTCCATTCCTAAAATTTTCTTAAGAGTTAAAATGTGTGTTCCTGCCTGTAAACAAGATCATTAATAATATATTAATCTTTAAAGTAAAGCCCTAAACTTTCACTCTGTCAGCGAATATCTGGTTTAATACTGTCCTTATCTCTGATCACTTCTAAGAAACTGATATCTAGTTGCTTTTGCATACAGTTCCTTTGTCTTAAATGTGCCATATGACAGCACATCACTTGATAGACAGGACTGAGAAGACTACCTTTCCTGAGAATTAGATGTTTATTTCCCCACCTGTTAAAGTTTCTATTATACTTAAAAAGAGATAAATCTCACTTTAGGCTTGTTTTCTATTTCTAAACATAGCACAAGTCTGGAGAACCCCTAATAAAATTATGTTCCTGGTACTATTCTTAGCAATGGAATATGTTAACATTTAGTACACATTGAAGTATCGATCACGTGCTCAAATGGCTCAAAGTTCATTGCATTTGAAATGATTCTTCTTTGATCCCTGACACTGAAGAGAAGATGGAGCAGGTTTCAACTACTTCTGGGAATGATTGCAAAATACACTGCATTTTCATACCTTTCTGCACTCAACCTGGTAATCTTCTGTCTGCAAGACTCTTTAAGTTTCAAAATACCATTTTAGAGGAAAGAGTAATGAAAGCAGTTCTAAAACAGTATTTACTAACTTGGAAAGATCAAACGTTTCAGAATTCTGCTTTCTTTCTGCAGTATAACTGTTTGGAAAAGATTAATGTGATAACTATGGTATACTTCCAGTACTTTTTGGCAGGAGTGTATTTAAGCTGGTTAATTTTCACATTTCTGCTGTTAAAAGAGAAAAAAAAAATATGCTATCAAATCTCAGATTTTCAGATTAGACTACATGTGTCAATCAATAACAGCCTATAATTTTCAAGGGAATTCACTTTGTCCGAATTCAGGCCACGCAGTAGGTCTCTAGACAACTCTGTCTCCACAGGCTACATGGTAAATATGTCTCTAAACACCTAAAATAAATTACAGTAGGTTATATTCTTGTCTTGCTTTTTCAGAGCCCTTTCAGAGGAGCCCCATTAAAGGACTCAAGTGTATATATTAATAGAAACACTGTTAATCAGCTCTTTTGTCATTTCCCTCACACTCCATCCTCTATTTTTGAGATAGATAACTAAGTTCAGGGAAGCTTAAATTAGAAAACATTGCCTCTGTTATATTAAAACCTCCACCTTGCTTTAATTTTGGTTACACCCCTTTATCGTCTCCCTCAACAATCAAACTCACTGATTAATATTGCTGAAGTCAAGTGATTCGCAGCTTTCTCACAGAATCAAGAGATGATTATCACTAATCAATTAACTGCCTACTCAGAGTACGCAAGTGGAGACAGTCACTGGAAAGTGATCATTTACAGGTTCAGGGCTTGCTGGTGAGGTTCAGTAATTCTCAAAGGTGACATCATGGCTTTTATGTGATTATTCCAAATCACCAGGGGAAGGTGGTACCAATTGTCTATGCTATATTATTTAAAGGGCTAATAGAGCCCTCTCCTGTCATCCTATGGATGATAGGGGCATGTGTCTCTTACCAAAATGTTTGAAAAGGAGTAAGCCCATAGTTAATATATTTTGACAAGATTTCCTTTTGATGTTATAAAAAAAATCACAATCAGGTATTCAGAAATCATTACAGCATTAACAATTTTAGATTTGAATAGCCTTATTTCTGTTTCCTGCAGGGAGAAAGTGTCCACTTGTGTCTGATGTGCCATTTACTAAGAATTATCCACCATCTGTAATGTTAGGACTTACTCCAAAATCCTTTGATGTATATGGAAGGATTTGCAACAGCAGGGGATTTTTATTAGGCAGCTACTGCTCTGAATTTTGAAAGCTGAATGCACTAAATTCTAATCCTTCGATATTTAAAGGTGTGGATATTTTGAAGGGGTTTAAACAGAAGACTTTGTGAGTGGAATGACCGTGATTCCAGTACTTACACTGTACATATCTGGATTCTTCAGCAGGATATAGTCCTGTTTTCATTTTTGAAAGCAGAGTTTCCAGGAAGCAATGCAAACAGGGAAAAAAAAAATCAGGTATGTCTCTTCTGTCTTATTAATACATAAAAACTAAACTTCTACTTAAAGCCAGAATGTCTTTGGAAAGGGTATATATTCTTCCCTCATACTTGGGTGATTTGTGAATCAGGTCTAAAGAATCTCATTTTACAGTTCAAATGTGAAGTCCCGAAGCATAATGACATGTCAAAATTTAAAGGGAAGATGACTTTCATTAATCAAGTTCTACTTTTCATAAGAGTAATAAATGAGAACACAGTGTTTAAAATAATTAATTTATCATTTGACAGTGTTGTTTCTACCAGCCCTAATATTTTCTTCATCATTAATTAGCATTTCTCTATCATTCTTTTTTTTCCGTTTTTTAACTCCCAATTTTAAAAAGGGAAAAAAGAAAGACCTGGGGGACTACAGGCCCATCAGTCTCACCTCGGTGCCCAGCAAGATCATGGAGCAGATCCTCCTGGAAACTATATTAGGTACATGGAAAAGAAGGAGGTGATTGGTGACAGCCAACATGCCTTCACTAAGGGCAAATCATGCCTGACAAATTTGGTGGCCTTCTATGATGGGGTTACAGCACTGACAGATCAGGGAAGAGCAACAGATGTCATCTACCTCGACTTGTGTAAAACATTGGACAGTGTCCCACATGGCATCCTTGTCTCTGAACTGGAGAGACATGGATTTGACAGATGGACCACTCAGCTGATAAGGAATTGGCTGGATGGTTGCACTCAAAGAGTTGTGGTCAACAGCTCGATGTCCAAGTGGAGACCAGTGATGAGTGGCATTCCTCAGGGGTCCGTACTGGGACCAGCGCTGTTTAACACTTTTTTGGTGACATGGACAGTGGGATTGAGTGCACTCTCAGCAAGTTTGCCAATGATACGAAGCTGTGTGGTGCGGTCGACATGCTGGAGGGGAGGGATGCCATCCAGAGAGACCTTGACAAGCTTGAGAGGTGGTCCCCTGCAAACTTTATGAAGTTCAACAAATCCAAGTCCCAAGCACAAATACAGGCTGGGCAGAGAATGGATTGAGAGCAGCCCTGAGGAGAAGGACTTGGGGGTCAGCATGACCAAGCAAAGTACGTCTGCAGCCCAGAAAGCCAACCATATCCTGGGCTGCATCAAAAGAAGCGTGGCCAGCAGGTTGAGGGAGGTGATTCTGCCCCTCTACTCTGCTCTTGTGAGACCCCACCTGGAGTACTGCGTTCAGCTGTGGGGCCACCAACATAAGGACATGGACCTGTTGGAGTGAGTCCCGAGGGCCACAAAGATGATCAGAGGGCTGGAGCACCTCTCCTGTGAAGACAAGCTGTGAGAGTTGGGATTGTTTAGCCTGGAGAAGAAAAGGTTCCAGGTTCAGTACCTGGATGGTACAGCAGCCTTCCAGTACCTAAAGGGGGCCTGCAAGAAAGCTGGAGAGGGACTTTTTACAAGGGCGTATAGTGATAGGACAAGGAGTAATGGCTTCAAACTGAAAGAGGGTAGACAAGTTAGATATGAGGAAGTAACTATTTATTGTGAGGGTGGTGAGACACTGGAACAAGTTGCCCAGAGAAGCTGTGGCTGCCCCATCCATGGAAGCGTTCAGGGCCAGGTTGGATGGGGCTGTAAGCAACCCGGTCTAGTGGAAAGTGTCCCTGCCCATGGCAGGGGGGTTGGAACTAGATGATTTATAAGGTCCCTTCCAATACAAACTGTTCTATGATTCTATGATTCTTTGTCATGCGAGGTTAACATTTGATCATCCGTGAAGTTGCGGTTGTAGTGGAGTTTGAAATCCATACTTATTTTATCCACTTCTTTGTCCAAAGGAATGGAATTTTACCTTTGTCCAGTCTTCCACAAAAACAAACTGAAATTAAACTAAGCTTAATTACGACATGAAACAGCTGGTCTCTTGAAATAACAGAATTGCTGCAAAAGGTCAGGAAATTTTTCCATAGGAATTGTCCTATTTGCTGGTAAATTCCAGCAAATTTATTTTCTTTCTAAATTGGCATATTTGTCTCTCTGAATGTGAAATTAAGAAAACAATTTTTGAATTGTAATAGAAACTGAATATTTGGTGATTAAACCTGAAACAATGTTCAGAAAAAAATAAGGCTATGCAATTTTATTCTAAAAATAAAAATATATTTGGCCAAAATTGTACTTAAATATCAGTGGTTTCCTACTTAGTTGATAATAAATTATAAGGTCACTTGAATAATAATATAAATAGAATGAGGTTTTTTTGAATAAGGACTGTCCTCATTGCCACAATTTGTGGTGTTGTTTTACAATTTTTAAAACCATTCATTTTGATCGAATTCATTCTTAGTCATTATTTGTGGTAATGATGAGGCTATTATTTTGCCATTTAAATCTGCGGAAAAGCTGATTTTCAGGCGAGTGCTCATAGTTACAGTATTTGTGAAGAAGCAAACATGTACTGTTTTTTTATGGTTTGTTATATCATTCACTACCTTTGATTATGCTTCATTCTTTCATGTTTCAGTCATCTAAAAGGGGTAGAAACAGTCTTTTAGTCAGTACTAGGAGAATGACTGAGATAGAACTTGATTTATGGAACTTAATTAACAGAGAATTAAAGAAAGAAAATATAATTGATGCCAATCAACATGGGTTCAGGAAAATGAATCATGTCAAAGTAACTTAATATCTGGTTTTATGAGATTAAATATTTGGCTGATAAAGATAATAGTGTTCGTGTAATATGATTAGATTTCTGATTTCCCATCACATGCCCTTTTGATTAAATAACTTGAACAATATGCTATCAATGCACTAAATGGATTAAAACCTGTTAATTAAGAGATCTCTACATAAAATTGCAAATGACTAGTCATCAGTGAGTGGATGTTTCTGAAAAAAACTTCACAGAATTTGATTCTTCATCCCATTTTGTCAATGATCTGGAAAGCGTAAAATGATCTCTAGTAAACTTCGCAAGTGGCAGAAAACTGGAAGAGTGTTAAGTGAACATTAAGACAACTCACCCATCTAATGGTGCTAGGCAATCTAGATTGATCAACACCATCACCATAGATTTTAAAAAAAAGTGAGTTTTAATGTTGACAAAGTCATGCATCTAGAAACAAGGACTAGATGGGGGTCCTGAAGAAGCAGCTACTCTGAAAAGGACTCAAGTGTCAGAATAGAAAATTGTCTTCATACATATAATGAAATCTCCTAGTTTTCAAAATATGTTTTCCAGATGAGAAAAACTTATTTAAAATGGCCTCTTGCCCATACTTGGCACCTGAACTGTGCCCGAAAATTGTTCAGAAGTGGTCCAATTTGAAGAGATCAAAAACATACACAGAGATGTCTGATGGAAATGATTGATCAATCATCTGCTAAGACTGCCAGACTCAGTATGATGGTTAAAAGGACTAAGATTCTTGCACATGAAAATAAGAGAGTACTAATAGTAGCAGTACTGTATGACTGAGGAACGTTAGTGATTCAGGAATAGCATGCCTAGTATTGGCATTCATGCTTCAAGAAAGGTGTTGATAAATATGAAGCGGTTCAGAGAAAATCCACAGTAATTATTAAAGGTCTTAAACACAATATAAAACTACGTGAGGAGATTAATTTATTTTATTTTAGCAAAAGAAGGTTGAGTGCTTTGTTCACAGGCTCTGAATATATATATATATATTTATGTAGCGAAGCGCTGACAGCAGAATATTGTTCTGTTGATGAACAAGTGGATAGTGATACAAATAGTGGAAGCTGAAACTAGACAAATTCATACGACACAAAGGCATATATGTGTGTGTGTGTGTGTATATTTATTTATTTATTTATTTAAAGAAGAGTTTAAAACACCTTTCAGAGTATAGTAATTGAATTTCTCTCCATGGCAGATGGCAATTCCAAAATGGATAGTTTTCTCAATCATATAGCTTCTTTCTACACTAGTTTGCTAGCATGGACATGGCTGTAATGTCTTCTGAACTACTACAAAGCCTTGTAGTTTGGATGATTTGCACTAATGTCTTTAATGAGGACCAGGTTTTCCTGCTGCACCTTAATCACTGTGCACTTCAGCTTCTGAGCCAAAGACAGGGATCACAGCATGTTATGAAGCACGCTGGTTAGTGAGGGATCTCAGCAGAGAGGAATTACTAGGGGTATATGACACCTTAATGCCATTTTTAAGGTGGTGTGGATTAATATTGAACTGAGCCATGTTATAAGTTTGATAAAATTACAACTAAATTATTTTAATTTTGGTTTTTTTTACAGACTCTAAACAAATCATTACAACTTATACCTTCCACTAATAAAAAACAATCCTAAAATCTTCTCACCATTAGTCTGTGTGCCTAGAAAAAATTTGCTGATTTATGGCTGAAGTTTCAAGGAGCTAATGCAACCCAAACTATAATCTCCCAGTTCTCATTAATGTGTTTTTCTAGCTTTGCCCAGATACTACCTAATTCTAATTTTATCTAATAAGCAATAAGTAGACATGAGAGAGATTTTAAAACTAAATATTGTAAATGAATGTGCTTATGCAGTATAAGAGAGCATAGAAGATCTTCACAATGTAAAGTGAAATTCAATGACCAGATCACTTTAAAGTTTCATATTTGTATATATCCAAATTTTGAAAGTCTGTGCAAGGGAACAGAGATTCAGAAAGCTATGTCTGTCTAAAGTAAAATTTTCAGACCATCTGAAGGTTGAACTCCCTGAGTTCAGGTTTCTAAAATAATTTTAAATATTTAGCACAAATGCAGCATAAGTATTTATACTCCAATGTGGAAAAAAGTTAAGATGGAAAAAGTCTACAGCCAATGAAATTATGACAAGGGTAAACATAGAAATCATAGAAATCAGCTTGGAGCACACAGCTAAAAGGAAGTCAAAATGTTACATATCTTGCCTACCTCCCTGAGAGCTGATCAAGAGCACTGATCATACGTACATTCCAAACTTACTTTTTTAAGGTCTGACAAAATACACATGAGGAAAGCAGACTTCCTATGCAGGAAACAAAGAATGAAAGGAAAATCTTCAAATATAAGGACAAGATTTTAAGACTTAGCTTGTCTGGAATGGTAAGGAAGTAGCAGGTGAGAGTAAGGAAAATGTTCCAGAAATATTGAATGTGAAAAAATATTCTCAGTTTCTCTGATGCAAACAGTAGTTGTTAATAAAAGTTGTGAGATGCAGCAGCCAGATGATGCAGGTGACTCCATTCCTTCATGCTGGCAACACTGCCATATTAAAGTGGAATAGAGGCAGAGTTTAACCACTTTCCCATCTCTGCTATTCACATAAGTGTTTTAATATTTTGGTTTTGGTGCCAATATGATGTGTGCAGTCCATGTGTTCAATGTTCATACTCCTTTCAGTCACATCTAGATCATTTGTAGCTGTGAAGTATTCCAAGGTCACAGCTATGGTGTATGTCCCAGCTGGGTCTTGAGCTCATATTGGGGTCAGTTTTCAGTGTCTGGATTGAAATCCTTTTGGGTTATAACTTCCACAGACAGAAAACCCAAGATATAATGTGAATAAAGCAATGGTTGCTCTAACATGTCCCTCAACTGGATGATCAGAGTCATACTACTAAGTTCTCTTAGCTTCCAGACCTGAGGGATCTCATGTAAACTGTTTATTCATCACATGAGGGGCTCATGCAAAGCCCTGAGCAGGGAGGACCTGGGAATTGTTTGGCAGAGAGCTAATTGGGCAGACTGACAGCACAACAGGATGCTTCTTAAAAGTCAAACAGTGCAGAAGGTTGAGATCCAGCACCCAGGATTGGTCCCAGCCAGTGCTTAATGTACAAGTGGAGATGCAGTTTCAGGGGACCAGGATCCTAGAGCATTGTTTAACTTAAAGAACAGTCTAAATGTGTTAGAAAAATGATCGTGGAAATTTAAGAACAAATTAATTTCCAAACTACTTCAGAAGCTTGCAATCCTCACTCGAGCAGCAATGATGGCATTAATTAGGAAAAGGAGTTTGTCATTTTACTCCAGTGCACATTAGCTTTGTCTATCTAATATTCCTAATGGATGTGTCTGTGTAAAGGCTCACAGATGGCTCCAGCAATGAGGAGGAGGAAAAGGAAAACACATAATCTCTAAATGTCAGAGAAGAATAAAAGCCAGCTAAACAAACCAAACAAGATGCTGACAACTGACACTACCCTGCAGTAGGAAGCTAACACCGTACCTTTGCAGTAAGAGTATAATGCCTTTTTTGTTGTTATTGCTGTTATTGTTGGTCACCCCAAGAAGAGAGCTTTGCCAAGGAAGAAATAAAGATTGATCACTGTGAAGAGTGCCAAGCTACACAAAATAAATTCCAGTATTTTACTGACCGGAGTGCTCAACTGTTGGCAGAACATGTAAGAGTAACTATTTGTGTAATTTATGACTGGATGTTCTCAGAAAAGTAAAATTTATGGGTTTCATTGAGGCACAGCCTACAAGTCATGGTAAGTGTAAGTGGTTAACAACCCCTATTACTGCCTTACCAAACAGCATTTGGTAAATGGTCACTGCAAGTTTTTCTTCCTGTTTACACCTTATTCAGTGAAATTGAGTCAACCTGAAGAAAGACATAGCAGAAAAAATAACAATTTGCCTTTGTTATGCCAGTAGAGGCCAGTAGAGCAGGGGGTTTGGAGGAATCTTGCATCCCCTAATGATTTTGGGGAATGGTGCAATTCAGGATTCAGCAGATAGGTCTTAAAATCTGTAAGGGACGTTCAGAGTTGTTTCAGGTAATTGCTCTGCATTGTTCTTATGGCACTGCAGGAGCACACCGTGTTTCATAAAATTATAGAATCATTTAGGTTGGAAAAAACCCTTGAGATCATCAAGTTCAGCTGTTAACCCAGGACTGCCAAGTCCACCACTAAACCATGTCCCTGAGTGCCACATCTACATGTTTTTTAAACACCTCCAGGGGCGGTGATTCCACCACCTTCCTTGGCAGCCTGTCCCAATGCTTGACCACCTGTTCTGTGGAGAAATTTTTCCTAATATCCAATCTAAACCTCCCCTGGCATAACCTGAGGACATTGCCTCTTGTCCTGTCCTTGTTACTTGGGAGGAAAGACCAACCCCCACCTGCCTACAGCCTCCTTTCAGGGAGTTGCAGAGAGCAATAAGGTCCCCCCAAGTCTTCACCAGACCAAACCACCCCAAGCCCCTCAGCCGCTCCTCATCAGACTTGTGCCCCAGACCCCTCACCAGCCCCGTTGCCCTTCTCTGGACACGCTCCAGCACCTCTACGTCCCTCTTGAAGTGTGGGGCCCAGAACTGAACACAGGATTTCAGGTGCAGCCTCAGCAGTGCTGAGCACAGGGGGACAATCACTTCCTTTGTCCTGCTTGGAATGCTGTTTCAAATACAAGCCAGGATGCTGTTTGCCTTCTTGGCCACCTGGGCACACTGCTGGCTCATGTTCAGCTGGTCACCAGTCAGCACCCCCAGGTCCTTTTCCTCCAGGCAGCTTTCCAGCCACCCTTCCCCAAGCCTGTAGCATTACCTGGGGCTGTAACCACTAGGTGGGT
>JAVJGI010000050.1:63973850-64008698 GCA_035590275.1 Ibycter americanus | reverse complement strand
ACTTCATTCTGCTCCTCCTCATCCCTGTCTTCCAGCTCAGGGGACTGAGTACCCAGAGTGAAGCTGGTCTTACTGTTAAAGACTCTGGCAACAAAAACCTTAAGTACCTCAGCCTTATCCTCATCCTTTGTGGCAATGACTGCACCTCACCCACCCCCTGCATCCAATAAAGGATGATGATTATCCTTGGCCCTCCTTTTGTTTCTAATGTAGTTGTAAAAACATCATTTGTTATCTTTTATGGCAGTGACCAGACTGAGTTCTAGCTGGGCTTTCACCTCTCTAATCTTCACCCTGCATAACCTCATGACATCCTTATAGTTGCCCAGAGTTGCCTGCGCCTTCTTCCAAAGGTGGCAAACTCCTGTTTTTTCCCTGAGTTCCAGCCAAAGCTCCCTGTTCAGCCAGGCCAGTCTTTTTCCCCACTGGCTCATCTTTTTTGGCACATGGAAACAGCCTGCTCCTGTGCCTTTAAGACTACCTTCTTGAAGAGTGTCCAGCCTTCCTGGACCCCTTGGCTCTTCAGAACTATCTCCCAAGGAACCCTGTCAACCAGGCTCTTAAACAGGCCAAAGCTGGCCCTCCTAAAGTCCAAGGTAGTGACTCTGCTGACCCCCCTCCTTACTTCTCCGAGAAACGAAAACTCACACAGATATATTTCACCACATCATCATCAGATGTGAAATGACTTAATGTACTGCAAGTAACTGCAAGTGACGCATCCATAACAGTGTCTGCATGTGAAACATTTGCAGAAGCTGTGCACTGGATATTCACTTTGGGAGTACTTTATTTGTTCTCCTTAAGCCACAAAGAGATCTTCAAATAATTGGTTACTTAGCCGCTCCCAATTATCTAAATGATTTTGTTTTATTGCCTCGAGTGCCAAGCTAATTATTATTAGAGATGTGAGAAAATATTTTATTTCCCAAATTGCAAATGGATTGTATAAAATTCTGGTAAAAACAAACAGCTTCTGATAAATCTTCATTTGCAGTCACTTAGGAAAAAAAAAAAAAGAAAAACAACAAAAACCTTGTATACTCATTGATCCTGGGACTATAAACAGTCTTACAGGAACTACACAATTTTCAATGTTCTTCCAGGAAAATGGAACATATTGAAATACCAGGAAAACCCAAGAAATATACAAGTCAATGAAATTATACATACCTGAGTAGGATACACACAATCCTGAATTCTTAAAAGCAGCTAAAAGAAATTATGCTTAAATTGCCACAGTAGATAAAATACATCTATATTGGAAACTAACATGTCTGCAATACTATTGTACCCATGCACTTCATGAGTCCTTGAAGTGATGAATGCAATGTAAAATCACTATCTGGTACAGTGTGAGATTGTTAAAGGCATGTAGGCATCAAGAGTCCAAAGCAGCACAAACCTAAAAATACTTATGTCTAAATACCCTTTTCAAAATCTCGGTCTTCAGTGCATATTGGGAACCCCAATGTCTTTGAAAACCTGGTTTTGAGCTGTTCTGTGCCTCAGTTTCATACCATCAAAACAAGATCAATACGCTTCTCTGCAGCCAAATAACAGAGCTGTGATTGTAAATGCTTCAAATATTGCAAAGATTGGAAATCTAAATTAACTAACAGAAAATTGCCTTTGATTGCACACCAGACCCTCTATTGTGAAAATGTATCGGATTCCATGCACTAAAAAAACCTCTTTCCCTTCTTTCTTTTACCAGTCTGGGGAGAGCCTTTCACCAAGCTGGGGAAAATCTGTAGAATTGCTTAAATATTGACTTTATTTTTGTTGCAAAAAAGAAGCCAGGATCTAAAGCATATATTTTGGTATTATGGTTCATCTCCAGATTTCCTATGAGGGTTTGTAACATGGCCAAAGATAAACCCTTCATGTTTAGTATAAGTGAAAACCTTGGATGTAACATTCATCTGCTGCACAATTTCTGGTCTCCTAGAAGTGTCCCCCTCCCGTCTTTTTATAAAACAGAGCAGAACAAGCAGCAGCCTTGCCTAAGTACCACTTAAACGGCTTTTATTTAAGGATCACTGAAATTTTCAGCACTTGTTCCAAAGCCTTTGACATTTGGCAGGCTTTTAAGAAACAAAAGCAAACTTGAAAATCTTTTTTGTTTTCTGCATGTGGAAAACACGGCTGCCTTTGTTTAACTGTAAATATCATCAAGCCTCCTCCTTGCTGTGACATTCCTAATGTGCCGTATTTCGCTGAAGTTATGTGCCACAGTCACGTGTACAGTAATTCAAACACATTCACAAGCCAGGAATGCTATAAAAATTGGTTATTTTTCTCCTAGTGTAATGTCATATATGTGAGGTCTTTCTTCATGATACAGGGATTTTTTTCCTTTTATTACTAATTAAAAATTCATTTTCATTTAAGATGAAATATTGAAATACAAATTCTTCAATTTCTGATACAAAAAGCTAACCAAAGGCCACATTATTATTCATGGCATCAATCAGATTGCATTCTTATTGATGCTTTAAAACAGAAGAACTTGCTATCCCAGAAGGTGCAAGAAGTCTTAATCCATCCTTAGAGCAACATGAATTTGAGTAACATCGTGTGGACTTTGCCAGGTCTTAATGCATTTAGGATTTTGGAGGTCAGCCAAAATACGTAAAATCACACTATCGAATTTCTGGCAGAAATATGTATCATATATTCACTAGTTTCTGCATGAAGAGGCTGATGAGTAACAAAGGCCAATGTGTACTTTCTACACATAAATGCCGTAAGACAAAAAGAATTAAGTCAACAAGATACAGACAAGACAATTACGAAACACATATTATTTCAAGGGAACATTTGCTACTTAAAGGCAAAAGAGGACATTACCATTGTACAAAGAGAAAATACATGAGTAGTTTAGCAAAACATAGTCTCTGCTTAAAGTACTTAGGAACTATGCCATTTAGGGTTGGTTTGGTGTTTTTTTCTCCTAATAATCTCAGTTATTTAGCCTCATTACAATTATCGAGTGGTGCTTTTTGTTTGAATAGAGATTACAGTGTTAAAAGCTCAGAAAGGACTTGAAGGTATTTGTAGTGTAAGAACAATTTTATGTAATTTACTGAGTTGTGAACACTGCGAACATAGCTTCTCAGCCAGCATTGCTTACATTACCCACATACGTGTATATAGAAGCATCTATGTCTCTTCCACAGAGTTCTCCTAGTACCATTAAGACTTTTCCACTACCCAGTGACTACTTTTTGACTACCACACTCTGAATAGCATGCATCTCTTGGACGAAGAGCGAGAGTGCTTATTTCAGAATAAGAAAAAACAATGAGGGAAGACAGAACAAATCTGAAATTTCTATTAGGAGGTGGGAATACAGTGATCCCCTTGGCTCCATTCTGCTTCTGAACCGAAATGCAAAATGACATCTGCTCTGGTAACAGAAAATACATTTGCATTTACTGGTGTAGTACTAGAATAAGAACGCATGATTTCTCCTCTTGCTGAGCTCTGCATACATTGTATTAGGTGTTTCATACAAAGATGTTCACTCCAATACCGATTTTTGTCCTCATTTGCATATATCACAACTACTCATCAATGAAGTTAGGAATATTGTATCTGTAACTTGAAAATGTCACTGTTAGATAGTATTGCCATATGTTGCTACTAAATTGTCATCCTGCTCTACAGGACTTAAATGCTCTTTTTCCAGGGGAATTCAGAGCAGGCAAACTTTGAGTGTAAGGCACAGACTCTGAAATGGCAGTTCCCAAAAGAGTGCTCCAAGGCTGACTAGTTGCCGTGTGGAAATGACAAGTTTCTTAGAGTGCCTTTAAGGACCCGTTGTATCTCATGGTACTTCAGATGATCTAATTGTTGTGTGTTACAGCCAGGCTGGTGAGGCCGGGTGAGAACTGGATAGTGAATGATTATTTCCTTCCAGAAGAAATGGTCTCTGGGGCAAAGCATGTAAAAAAATACCTTTGCTATCTGTACTCCTGCCAGGAAACAGCTATTGTGGCAAGGTACAAGATGAGTCAGTTTTACATCATGAAAAAAACCCATCTTATCACAATGAAACTGCTGTTATTGACCATTGTTTTAGTTTTTATCGCTCGTTACATCAACATGAGGGATGTTTGCACTGACTTTAACTGTACTCAGCCCTTCTGTGCTACCATTCAATTAGGCATTTCAAAATGCTCTACAGCATTAAGGAAGCCTTTCATCAGCCTCTCAGATATGAAAATGCTCTTTATGCCTTTTTTTCATAGGTGGGAGGGAACTTCTAATTGTAGATTTCTTTGTCCAGAAGTACTGAAAGCCCTGATCAAAAGACAAGGGATATGCAAATGTTCGCTTGTGAAAACTAGACTGAAGTTATCTGAAGCTAGCCTTGACAGAAACTTAAGTACCTTACAGAAATGGTTACACAAAAGAAGTTCAACCTGAGTGTTTAGCTCAGCCACCCGGCAATACTGGAATAGTAGCCAGAACTCCTGACTTGCTGGTAACTTGTTCTGCTTGCTAAATATCAGGCACTGATACTGTGTTCCCTCTGTGAGCTCCTGATATAGCATCTTTTCCAGAATATCCATTTGCACATTTACATTGCTTTGCCAGAACCTCTCCTTTTCTGATTGCACTGAGCATCTCCTTTAGAAATGTGTTTTGCCCTTAAATATGCCAGAGTATATACATGGCATCCTTCCAGGTGAGATTCTGTATTACATTTGGAAGGCATTTCTCTTGAGATTCAGTTTGATTCCTGGGGGAAGGGCAGTTGCAGGCTGGCTTTTTAAAGGTTTATCTCAGCTCTTGTCTTGTCTGCTCTTGAGCATTTTTTGAAATTTTTACAGTTTTCTGAGAGATGTTGAGGAAATTAAAAATATTAATGATAGCATTAATGATTTTTACTTTTTCATCTTATTCTCAGATACATTCAAGTCACACAGAATAACTTTTGACAGTCAGTGTGAAGTATGTGATTTTGTTCTTATTGTTTTGGGGTTTTTTTTCAGCCTATCTTTCTTCCATATATTCTTTACTGAGTGGAGAGTACCTCTCCGTAAACTATAATCATTCTGAGCACAATCCCATAGGGTAGAGGCTTAGTTTTGACTGGGAAAGTGTTGATCTGTTCAAACTTGAACTAGTTCCCTTAAGAAAACAAACAAACAAACAAACAAAAACCCCAAACCCAGTGAAATGCTATTCAACCATCTATATATCTACAGCAAGGTCTGCTATAGACCACATTTAACAATCAGTTATATTATTCCCTTCGTACAAATTATGCAGTTACCCAAGAATGTGATATTTGGTCCAATTTCCATTAAAATATGATGTGAAGCTTTTCATGTGTGAGTGCATATATTTACATGAATTTTTTAGAGCCCTGGATCTGTTATCACTGTCATTGTACCTAATATTAAAAAAAAATAAATATATTTACAGAGTTTATAAGTGACAACAGAGAGGAAACCAAGCAATATTCTGGTTAGATACTACTTTTCCTGGAAATATGTTTTAGAATAATACTCAAGATCATCCTGTAAGTTTCAGGACAGGACAATATGTGTTCAAGTAGAATTGTTATTTTTGGTGCAAAATTAAACACATTAAAAATTAAATCATTTGGAGATCGAGGTGATATCTCTTTTCTAGATTAGTCATTTCAGTTCTGTTTATATCAGTGTCTACCAACATCAGTCTAGGTAGTTCCTAGCTACTGTTTACACCTTTACACAAATGAGGCGTGCTTTGAAGTTAGGTCAAAAATTGGAATTGCAGGTTTCAAGTAGGAATTATTAATGGTTGTAAATGTCTAGGCTGAACTTTATAGCAGCTACATCCTTCTGCAGTCGTTTGTAAGGTCTGCCCTAAATTCTCTTTAATGGGATTTAGGTCCCTTCCTCATATGATGTGCTTTAACCCTTTTTAAAAAAGATTCACTGAACACTCTCAAACAAGTGGGTGTCTAAACATGTCTGGCCCTGATCTAACTTTGAAGATGATAGAATCTTAAGCATCACTACCACTCTTATTGCTAAACATATGATTGGAAGTCTGTATCACTTGTCTGTATCTTTAGAAACAGGGGTCTAGCTGTATGGTTTCTGAGAAATTCCACTTCATTTCTGAAAATTATACAGATTTACTGCTGGTTTGAGGGATAGCAGAGGGAATAGAATAACTTCATTTATAATCAGAGACAGAACACTGCATAAAATTCCCAAGCTGTTTTTATTTTATTATTATTTCAGTACAAAAGGAACCACAAATTTACAAATGCATAAACAAGATCCACACCTGAATATGAATTAACTTGTAAGGAGCACTGTGCTGACATGAGTAAGCTAGCTTTTGATTTGAGAGGCAGCTTTGCTATTTCTGCTTGAGACAGTTGTGTCCTTTAGAGACAAACAGAACAGAAAAGAAAGCCCAGAGCACGGAAATATTGAAATGCCAACATTTTGGAAAATCATTAAGATCTGTGAAATTCCAGGTGCCTGGAAGAGAACAAAGCCTTAAGGTGCAAAGAAGGTGAAAAATAAGGTGAAAGTTTTCCCTTGAATGTCTTATCAATCACTCTTGCATTAAGAGGCTTATAGGGACCTTTAGGTAATAAACCATTTGTCACCATTATCATAACTGTTATCCACCATAAACTTTCAGTAAGAGTGCAGTTACAAGCTGTGGGGTTACATTCCTGGTCCTTGGTACTGCAGGGAAAAACAGAAATCAGAGTTCACCTGGTAGATAATGTTTTCTGTTTGTTGTCAGACGGTGGATCTCTATTCTTTGCTCTTGTCAGTTCATGGTCAGCTAAAGGAAGCCGAGTGTTTACTGCCGGTAACTGTTCAACAGGTACTACAGCTCATAGTGCTTTTTTGGCTCATCCTGCCAGCCTTTTTCATGGGATTTTTGTCCAGAAATGGGCTTCACAAGCAAGGCTTGCTATTTTCAGATCTTTATTACTCTCACTTGTCTGTGAAACCTTACTTGTATGTGTAAGATCAGCCCTTCCACTGTCATAAATTGAAATAAATTAAGTTGTTTGTACAAGCTGGGTTATATACTGAGGAAGAATCAGTGTTTGCTTTTTGGGTACCTTTATTACTCAAGGGAAGAAGGAATACAGAAAAAAGTTTTCAGAAAAATGGGAAAAAATCAGAAAAATCTCTGCTGTCAATTATGTCATGAATTGTTTTGCTTTGTGGTACCCACATCAATGATTGCTGAGAAGTTACCATGTTATATTTAGCTCATGTAAATACTTCTGGTCCAGAGTGTTTCAGTTAAGCTCAGTTAATTTGTTGAATATTATTTTCTTGAAACCTTGGAAATTGTCACCTGGATATTTGCATAAAACATGCTTGGACAAGATTTAAACTCATTCCAAGGATATTGCTCTTGTGTCACTTAGAAACTACTATATAATGCATTCCAACTTTTGTTTACAGCATTTGACTACTAACTGCAGTGCACGTCGTTATGAGGCTGTCTGAATTATGTAGGCAGATGTCAGCATTTCACTGTAGAGTCATTCCTCTAAGTATTAAACACTGCTAATCTTACTAGAGATACCTCATGAACTAGATTACTGAGTATCTGGATTAGCAGTGACAACTCTGAAACAAAGAGGGATTTATGAAAAGGTAACAGAGTCCAATGAGATGATAGTGGCACATCTGGTGGATCTCACGGTGCTGCAAATTGAGGCAAGAGAGAACTGAAGATATTATTATTGTTATTTTCAGGCTTATGTCAGGATTGTGTCTCAGTAAATTTGAGCCATGTTAACTGAAAGAAGAAACTCTCTTCAATTCTTCCACCAAAACCTTTGACCAAGGCCCAGACCTTATGATTTTAATGTCAAAAAGAATACAGCTGACTTTTTCTGTTTTGATTTTGCAAGTCTCTGTAATTCTTTCTTTTGGCACAGACTGGATTTGGAAATACTGAAATACCACAAGAACAGCAGCAAATGCAATAACTCATGCAGTATTCAAGGGAAAAAAAGACGGAGCTTTCCAGGTGGGCTTTCTCAGAGAAATGACCCTTCTGCCTAAGGATAGGGTCTATGTAAAAGTACTTGTTGCAAATCTCTGAAAATAAAAGGTTTCCTTCACGATTAATTTCTCTTTGATTCTCCATTTCCCATTAACATTTCTTCTATAAAGTCAGCATAAGAAAGGTTTCAGAAAGCTCATCATTTCAAGGTCACAAATGTTTCAGTGAAATTTATTTAGTGCAAGTCAGACAGTTTATATACTCTAAAATCTAGGATTCCAAGGGCATCTACTAAAGTTTTCAAGGAAATGTGGAAAAGCTGCCTGAAAAATATGGGATAACACATGAAGAGATGCCACATTAGAAGATAATTCTATTGTCTAAATGATAGCAAAAATTATATTCTATGAAGATCTTTTTAGTGTTATGTCTTGTGTTACTGACACTTTATGTATGTTCAGTAATTTGCTGTCGGGTTGAGTGCAACAAACCTCCCTGTGCACACCATTTTATTCCTCCAACCCTTCTGAATGCAAGAGTCATACAGGGAAAGAAAGATCATACTGATGTTTCATTGAGTAATACCACACATCCATTATACACAAGTGGAAAAAAAATGAAAAAAAAAAAAAATAAATAAATTAGAGGGTTTAACTTCAATGTATTTCTTGTGAAATAAATAAGGCCAAAGACAAAGAACATGAACATATTACCATTCTAGAATGAAGTTAGAATATTAATAAAAAGAAATTGGACAGTTCAGTAATAAACAGCACAGTAGATCAACACTGAAAATTAGCATAATTGGCAGCTGGCATGTTCAATTTGTCAAAGTGGTAGGAGGCACGGCAGACTTTTGTAAGCAGTAGTGGGGTTCAGTTTCTAGTCCCTTGAATATGATCAATGATTCTCTCAAAAATACTGACTGTAGATAATCACAAACGAAAGCCATTAGAGATATTTTTTAGCTGCTCATAGAAATAGAAAGGGCTGCATATTAATTACCATGCTCTTTCATTAGTTTTGTGTCATTTGTTTCATTAGTCATCTGCCATTTCACACCAATGTCAATGACACAAAACTAATTTCTGGCTAAATTGTACTGGTGAATTGCACCCCATTACAGGAATAATTCCATTGTGCTCATTTGTATTTGGAATGAATGGCTACATCAGAGCTGTTGGCTCTAACCACTTTATCCAAAACACGTCCTCTGTGAAAAAGGAAACCTCTACTATGAAGGTTAGATGGTATCTGAGCTGGATTTTGAAAGTCAGACACCGAGCACCCAAGCCCCTTTGTTGTTCTGGCTCTAAGTGCCTTCCTGAATGTATCCCTAATATGTGATTAATGCAGGTATCCTTCAATGATCTTCTAAAGTAGATATGTACAGCTATCGCATCTGTGAAAACTTAGGAGTTCAAGTCATTAAAAAACCAAACAAATACACAAACAAACAAACAAACAAACCAACCAGAAACCTAGCCCTGAAAACTTCTGTTTGCCAGCATAGTACAAAGAAACTGAATTACACCACCTGATATAAATTTTCATTTCAGGCCTTAGTGGGTTAATGATTCTATGGCTGTCTTCCTCCTATTTCTCTATGGAGGGGAAGCATTCCTTTTGTTTCAAGTCCTTTCTGTAGGCTTCTACAGACTAGTTCTCTTTCTGAGGGTTTCAGGTCCTACTGAATTTGGTGGGAATTCTTTTATGCAATGAGAGCATGGAACATTTGTGATATGGCGTAACTACTTCCAGGATAAGACCTTGATCTTTAATGCTAACTAGAAAGCTTTCCTAACAACAGGTCTTTGAAAAAGGAGATGCAAGGATTGCAAAAATAATATTCTATATTGCAAGAAAAAAAAATGTTTTGAAAGTAAGTTGTAGGGAAGGGAATCCAGTTCCAAAAAATCAGAACTTTCTCCATAACACTGCAAAATTCACACTCATAAAGTAGATCTGGAAGAAGTACTTTATATGAAATGAACAAGTGACACAAAATTTAGCTTGACATCTCCAGCTGAGACTGAACTGCCACAACCACCTTTTCTTATTTTCCTTCTGTTATGTACTTAGAAAGTGCAGTATACTACTGTGTAGTAGGAAAAAGAAAATATTCTATAATTTATGTTTGCTCTTCACTTTCACTTACATTTGATTAAACAATTTTTTTTGTTAAAGGGGAGAAATTTTTTTTAGTCTCACAGAATGACTACTCGTCATTATTTACATGTAAACAAAAAAATGGGGATTTTTTTTCTGTGCTTCCAGAATGGCTGTGTTTTGGGTAGCTGCTATCAAAAGGAGTCTGGTACTTTTCCAGTCTAAAGCAAACTGACAGAGCAAATGACAACGTCTTAAAAGGAGAAAGCTACTTCATTCTGAAATGCATAGCACGAAATGACATGTTGTGACATATTGAAAGATGTCTAGCAGGCACATTTTTAATCAGCTTGCCGGTAACCTTTGACCACTGCCGTGAGTGGCTCGCAGGTAAGCAAATTCTAAAGCCCACCACTGTGCTCTGTGTGAAGTTGCACCGCGCTGTGTGACTGATCTGCTAAAATAGTGCATTATGCTGTTCTGTGTCAGAGGTTCAGAGCTGTACTAGGAAGGGCAATTTTTGTCCCTCCCCATGTTTGTAAGGTTAAGATGCTTTCCTGCGTAGGTCACTTACCCTTTGTGCCTTAGCCATGGTTCCTTTTCATTGGACAGATCTTAAGAGAAAAAATTATGAAACATTACAAATGCAATCATCCACATATGAATATGGATGCAAGAATACGTTTGTTTAACTTTCAGACAGTTATTTATGTTTCATCCTGGCTAAGATGTGACCTTAAAATGGTATGAGAGATAGGAATTAAGTCCAGGGACTTTGGCGGTATTGAAACGGCAACAGGCTCTTGTGATTAGATCTCTGTTTACTTTTGCTCAGGAACTCCAAGCAGCACATGAGACTGAACAATGAATCAAATCTAAAGATGCATTTGAGGATCTCATACGATGCTACCACATGCTAATAATGGCAAGAACTCTAAGAAGCCCTCTGCATCAGGCAGTTTGGTTTCATTCTTAACTTTCTTAATGTTGGGAAGTCACGGGAGAAAATTAATCTGGAGTTTATCTCCACTCACTTCAGTGAAGTTAAATCAGGTGATATATTTGCTCCTTTTTCTTGAGACACTGCTGTACTTGATGTGCTTTGCTTTGTGTATGACAGAGAGAAGCCTGATGGTATGTGGATGATGAAGTTTAATATGGTTATCAGAAGGTCCTTTAATGACTGTAATAATTCCCAAATCCTGAGCTTGTCAAGCTAACTGCTTTCCTTTCCTTTAATTATAACTAATGATCATTCTGGAGACAGAAAGGGAGAACTAAAATACAGGAAGAGAAAGATGAGTTAGTAGAAGGGACTTCATATGACCTTATACTGCTATAAACAATTAAAAAACCTAATCATTTTGTTTGATTAGATGGTTTACACTCACGCTGTTCTAACATAGCTACTTTCAGATCATACCATTAATCATGTTATTTAAGTGAACATTAATCTAATGTCTCTTCATTATGAAAAATGCTAGAGGAGACAAATTTTTCTCAGTGATCAGACCAAATGACCTTTCTCATTTCTGTGAGAGTAATAATTAAAAAGAGATTTCTTCTACATTTTATACTGAATTTAAGATCACAACAATTGTGGAGGCAGAGCATCAGACCTTTCAAAATAAGAAAATGAACCTTTTTCTGCAGCAGCCTGCTTTTGTTATGAAATGAAAGAGCAATATACATGCCTCAGAAAATCCTTCTGACTCACATGGACAATTACTGTGGTTAGTCTGAATTCATTTTACAGGAATCATAAAACATAGTACGTTACTGTGAAAACACCCGTTCTTGTGTATACAAGTTCGTGTGTGAAATAACAAAATAATCAGTGAAGCCCTTTATTCAGAATCTGTTTGTGGTTTAGGGTTTTGTAGAGCTTTACATTTTGTTTTGCCTTGTTTATTTTTGTTTTGTTTTGACTAGCTACACAAAAAAAGAATTACATACAATGAGTCTTGGCCATTGCTCATTTTCAACAACTATACATCAAACACTCCAATTTAATGGACATTTCACAAAAGGAGAGGATTAATGCTTTCAGAATTCTGGTTTAATATGAAAATGGGATGTCATTTTACTCAAGCACCAACTGTTGCTATGGTCATGAAGTTAAGGTAGGAAAAATGTCCTTTTAAATAACAAAATGGATCTGAAAACTTGTCAGATTAAGCTGAATTGTAGCATCCAGTAAAAAAAGATAAGTCAAATGCCTGATTTCTAAGGTTTTTCTTTCTAGTGTAACTTTAGGAATACCTCATACTGTAATTCAGGAATTATTAATTTATGGGAAAACATCTGAAGCTGTCTTCTACCTTAGTCACTAAGAAACCATCTGAGGAGCTCACAACAGGTAAAGAAATTCTAATAAAAGACTCACTGAAGATGTAAAATCATCCCGTTTAAGGTCACCCTCTGGTTCTGTCATAAGCCTTGTACAGGAGGAGGTGCCTTTATGTTTCACTTTAGGGGCAAACAAGCTTACTGGCCAGGCAGTGAAAAAAAGGGGGAGATTCATTCTCTGTGCTGGTGGGGCGCAGGAGGCATGCTGTTGCCACTGGCTTTTTTTTTGCAGAGGAACAAAAGGTCTCTGACAAAAGGTCTCTAACAAAAGGTCTTTACATTAAGGGGTTTTGCCTATTATTTAAGCTGTTAGCAGTCACCTGATTTATTCTGACTGAAAAGGGTTAGAGGAGAGATCACAGCAGCAGCAGCAGCTCAGAGGTGGATAAGGCACAGCTACAGCAAAAGATGTGTGTTCCCAGTCTTAAAATCTAGTCTCCAAAGTATCATCAAAATAGTTGCACTATTCTCTATGAAGAAATTAGGTAAAAAGACAATTCTGTGACCTAACCTGTTTCACAGAACAGACAGTGAAATAAATACTAGCTGTGTCTGCCTCCCTCCTTCCATTTGCCTGTCTTTTGTTTGACAGCTCTGCTTACATTATTCTGTATCAATAAATATTTTTGTTTTCCTCATTGCAAGGCCTGGAATAACTCCTCAGAATTATTTCATTTTCCTACTAAAAATTGAGATTATACTTGACCATGATACAAAAAAGAAAACTGAACAAAAAAAGTAGGAAATGAAAACAGCAAAGAATCTGACTCCTCTGGACCATTCCACTGCTACCAAGCAGCTGTAAAAACCACCAAACAGTAGTGTTTGCACCTACCAAGAGATCGTGTAAGCAGCAGAGCCACAGATAGAGTGGTTTAGGTGTTTTATTTCTTCTTATTTTTTGCTGTCTTCGGCCTGGAGGACTGACTAGAATGGTAACATCACAAACAAGGAAACGAAGGAATCTGTTTTTGTTAAGATTAGTTAACATCACATAACTGATTTGGTTTCAGTAATAATTAATTCCAACACCAAATGAAAGGATACATATTCTTTGAATGTATGCATGCATGTACATATACATATATGCAAATATACAGTACGTACATAAATCTGACTGTCTTTACGCTAGACAAGTTTCTTAATGAAATAGCTTCAAACATCATGCTGGAAATGTATGTGACGCATTTATCTACAATTTATCTGTGCCACATTCTGGCATCTTCCTCTGGCACCATCAAAACTCATGTTCATGCTGTTACTAACAAAATACACATGTGCACACATACGTATTCGTATGTACACTCAAGAGTGTATGTGTATACCATTTATGGGTATATACTTGAACAAGACTCTCTTGCTATATGAATGTTATATATGTACGTTATGTAATGAAAGTCATTACGGTCTCTGACTCCTTGTATTGAAGTGAATTTCCTGTCATGTTTGCTATCATTGCTTCCAAGTAAATTCACAGCAAACACACAGACAGACAAGGATTAATGTTTTCAGAGTGTCTTTGGAAGCAGAACTGGACCCTAGAGATAAAACATTAGATAAGCATAAATGGTTGTAAGTGAACTAATAAGTACCACACTTCCTAGTAACAGCTCTGCATATGAGTAGAGCAGAGTTCAACACTTTGGTCTTCTAGTGCTTACGTACTAAACATGCTTTTTCGTTCCCTCTGCATGCTTAGTAAAATCCAGTAAGATCAAACCTGACAGTCACCAGCAAAAACCGAGAAGGTAACAATTAAAATGGACATCTAGAATTTATTTATTAATGGAAAGAGAGTTTTTTTCCCCTTGGAGACACCTTTCAAAACGGTAATGAAAAGTACAAGAAACTCATTCACTGTTCAAGCATCTACCATATTTTGTTGTGATATGATGGGAATAAATACAGTCTTTCAGAGGTTGTCGCCCAGCTGTGCAGTGCATAGCATGGTTTCAGATGCTCTCTGGAATCCAACATGGGCACGGCAGGGCTGAGTTGGCTTCTTGTACTTTCCTCCCCTCCTCTTGGGGGCAAAGTGAGGATAAATTTCATTCACGGCTGTAAATCACTTGAATGCTGTAGTAGCTGGTCCATATAATAAGCAAAGCGGATCTCAGAGACAGATTAGATAGACAAACACAAATCCAGATGAAAAGACTCCCAACATAAGGGTGCCAAAAAGAAAACATTCATAAAAAATGTCCTGAGAAGACACGGAAAGCTGTTAACAAAAAAGCGAGCTGCAAGCCTGTCTGACAGCAAGCCGAAATCCAGATACCACTGGCATGTTTTGCTCAGCTCACTGTCTGCAAGAGGGAGAGCAAATCAATGGGAAAACCAAACAGACGAAAATCAGTCAGAGTCTTTAAATATTTCAAAATCTCTATGAGACTGACATCTTACCAAGTGTGCGTTTCCTCTGGCAACTTCCACTAGCCAAGGGCACAAGAAGTAACATGCAGCTGTAGGGTGTTATAGTAAACAGTCATGAGTAAATTTTATTGTTTTTACTGGTACATACGTTTCTATAGTGTAATCCCTTTGAGTGACACCACACTGGTGATGAGTTATACCTCCTTTTTTCCTGACTGAGATTAGATAACCCTTTTGTTGTCAGTTTAAGAGCAGTGCTTTGAAGCAAAGTACAACACAGAAAAACAAGGACTTTGTAAAGAAAATATTAGATTGTTGATGCTCAAAAGTTGCAGCTTAGTACCAAAAATTTTTGTTTGCATCCTTGATCCCATATGAAGTGATGCAAGAGGGAGAAGTGGTGACAAGGAGATACACTTTTATTGTTTTTTCTACAGAAGTTCCATTTAGCCTATTGTTAGTCAATTTTCTTGCTGTGTGGGAAATAAGATTTTTTTCCGTTCTTCATCTCCAAAGTCTGACAATTCAGCGCCTGCACTTTTGAACTGACAAAACTGTTCCATGAAAAACAGTGCTGGTTCATAAATCAAAGGTAAGCTGAGATCACTGCGACTGACTGCCTTCCATGCACACAAAATTCAAAAGAAACACTTGCTAACAATAACAACAAACAAATGAGCATGCAGAATTACGACACAGTGGATAGTGACATTTTATTTCCTATTTCTTCATTGTGAACATGACTGGAACTCAGTATCGCATATTAACATTGCAGCCTTCGATTTAAAATAGTTTATTTTTACTTTATAAGACAATTAACAGGGAATACAGAAACAGTAACAGCTTTTTGGGCTATTCCTAAAACTAGTGCAGTGTCCCTGCTCTGCAATGGCGTAGACATAAAAATGATTTGGAGGAGTTAATATTCAAAAAACTATACCATAAAATTTTCTTGAACATTTTTGATGTGATTTTCATCTTTGTTGCTTTTGGCATCGTCTAAATGTTCAACTGCTGCTGGAAGGCATCTTTTGTGTGTTTGACTGTCTTTTTATGAAGTTAGGTCACCTTTTCATTTGTTTCTGTTTGTAACAATTCCAGTGCTTATTCTAATACCATTAATTAGAAGATCAATTAACATTTACAATCATTAGCCAGATTTAAAGAAATAGTTTAAGGCTAGGGAGCTAATTGTACTTAATTTATAAATGTTGAGTAGCAGACGTGATTTCCCACAATTAAACATTATACAGCATTTAATCCTTGCAAAAACTTTAAACATCTTTTCCTGTTCCAACCTCTGATGTCTCCTCAGTATTTTGGTTGACCTATTATTATGTAAGGCAATCCTAGAATTTTAATGGCTTTATTTCTTTATTATCAGTTTACACCCCCACAAGGCCTCCTAAAGGAATTGCCAGAAAAAATGCCATTAATTTAAATAGGACCATATTTAATTTGATTTCTTTTCTGTGCTGACAATAACATACTACAAGTATGCAGTAAAAATTTATGCAGTAGCTGAGCTTTATAGTTTGCTTGCTATAAAATTTGCCTATGACTTCAGTAGGCAAAAACTGGACAGAGATGTGAGAGACAAGTGAAGCTGAAGTTGGTGAAAAGGAGTTAATAGCTACTGTACTTGTTCAGCATGGGTCTAGCACAGGGTTTCTGCTTTGGTTCAGTTCACAGGTGACGGATATTTTGACCAGGTCTATTTCTTGAACAGATATTCATGTCACTAACTGTGTTTGCTGAAACAATTTTAATCATGTTTTGAACATATTTAAAATATGTCATGGCTTTCTATTTGTTGAGGTTTTTTGTTTTGACCATGGGTAATTGCTATTTCTACAAATGTCAAAGTGTCATGTTTTCTCTAAAGTGTAAGCAATGTTGTCAACTTAAGGGCACATGTTCTATGAAGGACATTTTACTGCTTTGTTTTTTAAGAATAATACAGAGAAAGAATATATATATATATTATTTACTCTATCCCAAACTGGACAGAGTAAAAAACACTTTAGAAAGCAAATGATAGAGAAAATGTGGTGGAAAGTATTACATAAAGCAATTTCAACTATTAGACTATTTTAAAGTTTTATTTTTCCTGTACTCTCTTCAAAGCCGCCGAAATGTTCAAATTGCTCTCCAGTCTATTATTCATTTATACTGCATATGATAAATTTAATACATCCTGAAGGCTTGATTCAGTTGCCCATTTCAGATGCTCCTATCTGCCATCCAGAGGCATCGTGCCACATGGCACAGATCTCCCACAGGTCCTAAGCACCATCACAATATGATACCTCAGATACTGTCATTAGATACTGCATTAAGTACATATCCGTGAGCAATTGAAGTAGGTTGCAAGTGACTGCCCTGATCTTTGAGGTGAGGTTTAGCTCATAGAAATGAAATCAAACCACAGCACCTAAATGTAAGCTAGAAATCTAGTACAGACATCTAGTGAATGCAAGCAATAGAAACTGTAGAGATCTTTTCTGCTTACTGCAAAAAAACCACTTAATTGTTCAACCAGCCAAACAGCCCTCTAGCCCTCTGTATCAGCTAGATCTCCACTGGCTTACACCAAGAAACCAAATTAAACTCAAGTGATAGAGTCCCAACCTTGTATGCAGTCATTCTCAGCTGTAAAGAAGTTCAAGCACATTCCTAATGTTCAGTCTGAAAAGTGTACTGAGTGGTGGCAACCTATTGAAGCAGGGTTTCTACTTGCAAAAGCATTTTAAATTCTCTACATTAAAATAGAAGCCACAAAAAGGAGTTTATCTGTGCAAGTGTAGCACTGGAACGTGTTTTGTCCCCCAGGTTTGTTGCTATGTACTATCTCAAGACTTGTATTCATGTGTATAATTTCTCTTGTTCAGTTTGATACTCTTCACAGGCTCTTCCTCCTGTCCCTTACTGATCGTTTAAAACCTCTTTCTCTTTGATATTGTTTCCTAATTAATCTACCCAGCCTGCGATTGATCATCTGTGTTTCATTGCTTGAACTTTGTTTCAAGTCTGACATTTGTTATGGGATTACAATTAACACAAACCTAAGCAGCCAGAGTTAACGGCCTTAGATCATCTGTAAAGTTATTATTTTCTGTTTGAACTATTTCATTATCACTTCACTTTTGTTTTCTGCAGCATTCCGCTCAGGGAACTCATATGTAGAGTCAGTATCTTTTGTTTGTTGTCTTGCTTTGGGGATTCCAACCTGTAAAACAGTAGCTTTATATGATGCAATCATGACTTTTAATCGGTTATTTTTACTTTTTTTAAAAAAGTTTTTTTCTTTCAAACTTTGCCAATTTTTACAAAAATATTCCGTAGTAACTAGACTTCTTCTGTTATATCCCTTCAGTAATACATAACCTTTCAAAACACAATGTGTTTTTTTCCTATCTGTTGTAGTCCTTGGCCTCTTAATTTTTGTATTGTATTTCCCCTCTTATCTTCCAACTGCCTAATTTTTTTATTTTTTCCTAATAAACTTCACTCTATATTTTTTGCTTTCTCAATCTCCGTCATAAATTAATCTTGATAGATCAGCCTCCTCAAGTCTATGAATTCAATGCCATTGGTGAATCTACAGTTCCTCACTACTCCCTTATACAGCACGATTTCTATTTCAAGTCTGAAAGCTAAAACTATGATTTCTTCTAGCAGTAAATGAATACATCTCATCACAGTCAATCTCTTGTCTACTCTCGCTGCGCTCCTCAGCTTGCTGGGGATACAATCTACCAGCCTGATTTATTTCTCAGGATAATATACTTTTTGAAAACTTGTCTTCTTTCATATACTATCAAAAGCCTATAAAATTTTAGTAATATATTCATTTCTGTTCTGCAAACTTCCTGCGGATCTGTCTCGTCACAAACAGCTGAGCATTTGTGTTGATCTAAATCTGGTCTGCTCCTTCACTGGACCTACTCTCATGGATATCTTAATTTATTCCTAAAACATCTTAATAAATACTTTACCTCTCACATTTAAAAAGTTAACTCTGCTGTAGCTTCTGCATTTGTGCCTATCCCAGTGCTTGCTGTTGTTTTTAAATATCCTTGGAGAGCTACTGAGTTGATAAAACTCCACGGTTTCTCAGGATCTCTTGCTTTCTCAAATCTTCTGCTAGAACATTTACTTCTAAGAAATCTAGCACCTGTTCTCCCTTGGTTAGACTCATTTGCTCTGTACATCCCCTTAACGTGCCAAAGGACATTCCGTGTCTTTTACATGCTTCAAAATATCATTTTTTTTGTCTCTTACTTTTCTTCAGACATACTTTATCATTGTTAGTGCTTGTATTTCTTTGCACAAATATCTAAGTTATTTCTCTGATCATGTGGTAAAGCCCTGAGGTCCCATTTCCTTTGTGTATTCCTCTGAACCTTTTTAATCTTTGATTATCCAGTTACCTCTGCCTTCTCTTCCTTCTCTTCTTACCCAATGACTCCCTGGTGTAAAACACATGAATATGTACGGCCAGTTGTTCTTGCTAGATGTTTAAGAGTTACTTCAGTGCCCAATGGTAGGAGGCTGCCTAAGTCTGGAAACCAAACACTTAAAATAACACATGTAGACGAAGCCTTGCTTGCCTTACTGAACATTTAAGCTCCACTGCAGAGACCTGCAAGTCTCTGTGCACAATGCAATGAGAGCCAAGCTGAGAGCAAGCGCAAGGTTCAATGTCAGGATACGGGAGCCGAAAAGCTGTTTCAGTGTCAATGGCCTGTTTTACACCTAGCCTTGATTCTTGTACATCTAGTTATAAAAGAACTAGCACTGCAAGTTTGCTAAGAGTTGCTGGCTTCTTTTCAGGATGATAGAAACATTGTCGGATTGAGTCAAATGTCGATAGCTACCTAGCCATAGAAGAGATATTTGTCTTTCCTTACAATATGTTACATGAGTGTTTTGTTTTTGTTTTGTTTTGTTTTTTAAACGAAACACAAAAGACATAAATAAAAAAGCTAAAGATCCATGTCTCAGAAATTTCTATCTAAAGTGTTTTTCCCTAGATACTTATATTTTTATTGTATTGTGTACTCTAGGACTCTTATAACCATTTTATCACCACTTTGATCTACTAGGAAACTGCAGTTGACTATATTTTCTTCAGTATGTAGGTCTTCTGATTACTTACTCTTAATCCATCAGATGTTTACTTTAGGAACTAATCAAAAGTCCTGTTGGTCACCAACTTGTATGAATTTGTTTTAAGACCAAGGGAGATATCAGCCGCTATCTTATAAACTACTTGACCTGCCTCTAACTGCAACCATGGACACAAATCAATCATTCAGAGTATCTCGGACCAAATTTTGTCTTTCTTCTGTATGCCTAAATTATACAGGTCTCTAGGCATACTTCTGTGCTCTTACAACAGGATGTGGTCAATTCGTAATCAATTTTCTCACCCGTAAGACAGGTTAAGTAACCTAAACAAAGGATACCTTCCTTTCTAGAGGAAAGCTCACCTAAACCCCATTTTCCTATTGCAAAATATTTCGAAGGCAATTTTTGTACCAGCCTTGTCTGTGGCATTTTCCCTAAAGTAGAAAAGAGGAAAAAAAAAAGAAAAAAAAAAAAAAGGGAGGGTGTGTGTGTGTGAGCTTAACATTTAGTGTTATAACAGAAGAATTGTTCTAACAGCTGGGTTTTTAGAAATTAATCAGGTTTATGATGCAAAGGAGATGTTAATGATTATTACCAAGAAATCTCACAGGCCACAACAGAAATTAGATAAACTGAAGTTGCTACAAAGAAGCTAATAGAAATTGCGTATATCTAAGAAAGAAAACCTAAGTTCTGCTGAACCCAGCAGCTAGTAGAGCAGTAGACATGGGGTATATTAATTGTACAAAAATGCAAACTGAAAGGATGTACTTAATGTTTCTTTCTGTTTAGAGAAATTCCAGGGTCTATACAAAGCTGCATGCATGCTCTGCTAACTATGTAGCCACCACAGAGCAATTAAAATTATTACTGTATTTTACGTCTATCCTAAGACTCTGCATACAGTGACTGCATGCCTAATTTGAATATGGGATTGAAACCTTTTGCTGGTAACCCATATTTAATTTCCTCATTCATACTTTTCTTCTGTCACTGTTGTATGAAGACTTTATGAAGACTTTCTTTAGCTCCTTCTGTGAATTTGCAAGAAGCTCTTTCATTGACTTTCAAGTACACAGAATTATCAAGCTTTCTAGCTCAAGGAATCTATCCATGAAAGATGATCTAGAAAGTTTCGCTAGCTCTCATTTCCATAATGCATCTTTTGGGGTTATAAATATGAGTGTATGAGGTTTCACAGCTTTTTCTACCTATTTCATGGCTTATTAGTGCATCTCAAATGCATTTTGCAAAAGAGAGGCAGATCAATAATTTCATTTTACATATCAAGAGACTGGGAGAGCTGAAGTGAATTTTTCAAGGTCAGCTGGAGGTTGGTGGCTCTTAGAGAGGCAGAGTGCGAGTTTGAGATCCCAGTTGGTTTCAACAGCCATCTGGGAATGCTGCCTTTCAGCTGGGAGAATAAAAGAATACTACCTTCTGATATCTACTGTCTCATCTATATGCAAACATGACTCTGTGTGTATGCCAGGTACACACATGTACTCACATATGCTGAGTGTGTGATGTGTAATTTATTTTTTTAGAAACTACTTTCTGAAATCTTGGAATTTTCTCCCTGTCTCACTCATCCTCTGCTCCAGCACACTGAAAAGGTCTTGACAGTATTTCATCTCATTCATGTGTTATCATTACTACTGTCAGGAGATTTTGGATAATAAATGCAGTGCTTTACCAACTAAAAACATTTTCTTTTTGCACTGACACAGACTCGTCAATAAAACCCCACGGCATGTTAACTTCCCATCTCTCAGATGTGGCACACTGACATTTACAATGCAGAGAAAGGTAACAAAGTGTGAAACAGATCATAAATCATTTAAAGAGAGTTAAAAAGAGACTTAAAACAAAGGCCTACAGGAAAGGAAGAAAAAAAAAAAGTGGAGAAGTGAAACAGGTACTAAAAATTATTTTATACAAGAATGAAACGATGACCTTTTCACCTATCATCATTCACATTGGTTTGCCTTTCTCAGCCTCTGGAGTCTAGAACAATTCAGTCAGTGTGCAGAACACTGCACGAAGAATGAACCTTTTATTTTATTATTACCCAGGGCATGATACCCTTGAGAGGAATGACAAAAACAAGTAAGTACAGAGCGAAAGGGAAAGCAATTGTCACTACAGGTTTGGGATAATAAAAGCAAGCAGCAAATGCAATATACTTAGAGATAGCCTTCAATTCAAAGTTCACAAGACAGGCAAGTGCACTTTATTGGAAACTTTTACATTTCAAAATATGTTTTACAATCTTTTCACTCAACCATTTAAATACGGGCTTTGCAGATGCCTGGAAATGTAGCGAGGGAAAGGGGCACACTTCATCATAGCTTGAAAATGTGAATGTACAAACAGTACTTTTCACAAAGGCACAGAACAGAAGGTTGGATATTTATATGATCAGCTCTAAATCATGATGTTTTACAGGCAAGCTCTGTTTTCAATTAAGTGGAGCTAAGAGGGTGATATAGACTTGTAACCAAAATCAGAAGTTGGATGTCTGTGTCAGAATGCTCAGCCCCCTACCTCAGGAAAAAATATTTAACACCACATGACTATGTGAAAGCATTTTAATATGAAATACAAATTATAACAATTAACAACTGTGAGCAGCCTGTTACAATTCTATTTATAGACAAGAGAAGCAAAGACTGGAACAAGGAACTAAGACAAAGAAAATGTAACGAGGTCACCCGTAATTCAGCTGTGCCTATGCACATGCCAGGTAGCCCTTGCTGAGAACAGTAACGTGCATTCATGTAAAGCCTTTTTTATCAAGTAATTTACAGACGTAATACATAAGCCAGTTCACCAGATTCTGAATCACTAGTTTTCGTTTGAAATCTAATTATTGCTAAAAAGCACAAAGCAAAAATGTGTAACAGTTTTTGGCAGGAAGAGAAGAATAACATATCCAATTAACACTGTAGAAGGTATTTTAGGTAGACAGATTGACATTTGTAAACTAGAACTTGAAAACGACTTCACAGTTAACCATTAGCTTTGCTAAACATGTTAAGGAAAAGAAAAACAAAGTTATTTCTTGATGTAAGATAGGCTCAGGCTTGATCTGTGACTTCTGTTTGGAAGTGAGTAAGCCACAGTAGTAAGTCACACAGACAGAGAATTAAATTTCTGATTCCCTGATAATTTCTGCTAGTTTCTAAAGCATCTGTGATTTTCCAGCAAGTTATTCCCAGGCTGTAAACAATAATCTAACTTCCTTCTTTCTAGAGCCTCAGAGATAAAAGGCTGCTAGAGATCAACATTGTCCAAAATATACAATTCTGAAAAGACTTTTTTTCATTAAAAGAATGAATTTAATGGAAAAGACAAGAAAATGGAACATCGATAGAAAACATTTGGGTGATTTTTACTAACTCTGAATGTCCTTTCAGTTCTCCATTACATCCCTTTTCAGATTTGGGAATGAGCAGTACTGACTCTTTCTTGCTGGCCCTTTAAAGTCATGTGGGGCTTGCAGTCTGCTGGCACAAGCTGCTCATTTGAACAGAGCTATGTTTGATCTTTCTCCCTGCCGCTGAGGGTGCTGTTGTGGTTTAACCCCAGCTGGCAGCTAAGCCCCACGCAGCCGCTCGCTCGCTCCCCACATCAGGATGGGGGAGAGAATCAGAAAAGTAAAAGTGAGAAAACTCATGGGTTGAGATAAAGACAGTTTAATAGGTAACGTGAAAGCCGTGCATGTAAGCAAAGCAAAATGAGGAATTCATTCACTCCTTCCCATCGGCAGGCAGGCGCTCAGCCATCTCCAGGAGAGCAGGGCTCCATCATGTGTAACAGTTACTCGGGAAGGAGAGAAATGCCATAACTCTGAATGTCCCTCCTTTCCTTCTTCTTCCCTCAACTTTATATGTTGAGCATGATGCCATATGTTATGGAACATCCCTTTGGTCAGTTGGGGTCAGCTGTCCCGGCTGTGTCCCCTCCCAGCTCCTTGTGCCCCCCCAGCCCACTCGCTGGTGGGGAGGGGTGAGAGGCAGAAAAGGCCCTGACTCAGCACTGCTCAGCTACAGCAAAAAAATCGGTGTATTATCAACACTGTTTCCAGCACAAATCCAAAACATAGCCCCATACAAGCTACTATGAAGAAAATTAACTCTACCCCAGCCAAAACCAGCACAAGTGCATTTCGAATTCCAGTTGTCACCCTGAGATTTATTAGCTTACATCTGTCCAGCCTTGATCTGACTGTGTCCAGTGACAACATCGCCTTCCACAGCAGGGCACCCTGTAACTGCGCAGGAATATGGGCACACGACTGATTCAGACTGCTGTTGACTCACACAAAAAGTTACACCCACGTAATAATAAATTCTGATATTTTTCTGGTGACATTAGATTGTTTATGCCTATTTCTTTATCTGATTAGTGAGTTTCAATACAGTACTTAATTTCAGTTTCCCTCCATTTAGATTGCCAGTAAAATGAAGTCTTTTAACTCTGTCAAAAGGCTGGGAAGGAGATGTAAATAGCTTGTGTTACTTAGCTATTTTAAGTTTGTGGATGTTTCTAAAGCAGTTGAAAAAGGTCAGAAAAAGACACAACTCTTCATCACTGCTCGCACTCCTTTGATGTTTTTCTCAGCGTGCCTGATCCTCCATTTTCCATTTGCTCCAGCAGAACTAATTGTTTTCTGTGGGTATTGTGTCTGGGTAAGAAAACTTGGATCTGACTAACAGTTACCCCTTAGAACACAGAATATGCCACACAGATCGCCACAGTAAAAGAAACTGAGGAAAGATGCTATAAAAATAGTAGCAAAGGAGAATGCAAACTTACAGTTTCAACAAGGCAATTTGCCATAGAAAATTCCTATATTCAGAGTTAAGTTTCTGCAGTTATTATTCTTTTTTAGTTCTCTAATATTTCCTTCTTCCTTACCCAAACATGGCTTTAATGACTGCAACATCTACAAATGTTGTCAACTCCTAACATAGCTAGAAGTGCTGGGAAAAACATACTGCTGCGATATTTTTCCTGTTTTTTAGTGACTACTTTCATTTGCAGCAGCAGTGGTATGACCGTAGAGATGCTGAGACTAATACAAATGCTAAATCAGGAAAATAATCATTATTCCTGAGGTTCATTATAGCATCTTAGTCAGCACTTTAATTTCTGGATACAAAGCAGTTTAGTGCAACTGGAAAGATACAGAATGCCTTTTCATTTTTCCTCTGTCTCATAAATCAAAGACACTACAAAATTACAGCAGTAATAAAAATACTAATAATGCACTGTGAATCTCTTTAACCAATTATCCCATTTCCTGCCTGGCTATTAAGCTGCACTCAGAATTCTCAGAGAAAACGCATTTGCATTGTACAGTAAAAGGCAAGTTTAAATGCATTACATGACAGCTAGCGTATTAATGTCACTTGTGATCAGCAATACGAATTGCCTATCTGAGAAATTCACGGACAGTCAAGACAATGAGCTGAATTATTCAATGGGGAAGACTTTTGTGTCCTGTAGGACTCAGTTAAGATACATAAATGTAGGTTAGAACAGTGACCCATTCTATAACATTGGAGTGCTTTGTGACTGCTATTAGCAGGGGGTCAAAAACCTACAGTCTAGAATCCCAACCCCTTTGAGTGTTTCGAACATGAGTTCTGTGTTCAGAAATGAGTCTGTACTTCTGTTCATTTAGTGTTGCTTAAACAAAAAATAAATCTCCTAGTGAAGTTATATAGAGAAAGTCTATTTACATCCAGGGTGGATTATTTTTAAGGGCTATTTTCACTTGTGTAATATTATGATCATGAATGTGGAGCAGTGCAAACTTGCTAGATTTATTTTTTTCAATAGGTCTTTTTCTAAAGATTTGACCATTTGTGTGCATAACCACCTACATTGCATGGTTATGTTTTAGTTTCATGATTTCTATGCTTAGATGTTCTAAACTTTTCCACCAAATACCAGTAGTATGGATAAATATTATGTAATTAACCTTTTCTAAAAAAAAACATTTCAAAAGAGGTAATGAGTGATGTGCAGGAAATACTTTTTCACATTTAGAAATCCCTCTTTGTGGGAATGAATATAATATCAGATAACATGATTGTATATGTCAGAAGTCAGGGTCTTAATGACTGTTTATGAATGCTATTTTGCAACTTCTCAAACAGAAGACTTTTCAAGTCTTCCGTGTAATTCCCTCTATGATAAAAACCTGGCTCTACTGAGGTCTAGAAGACTTTGAAAATTGATTCCAAGGAATTTTTATGATAAGTTCCATGTAAGTGCTGCTAAATATTATTGCTCAATCAACATCAACACTGAAAGGCAGTGACCTCATGACTTAGTTTTTGGCTTTCCCACTGGTTTGAGGTCAGAGGACTCATGCCCACCCCTCTTTAAAAGACTAGACGTGGGCAATAGATACACTTTACACCTTCTCTGTGAACTTATTGTGTCCCTGAGACACTAAACATGCACACACACATGCACATACTTTTTTTTTTCCCCCTGCTCAGTAGTGAGAGAACGCCGGGCTTGGTGTGAGAGCATGTGCAGACATTAAAAAGACAGAACATGCTAGAACGTGTTGGAGGTGTTCTGCATAGACAGAGGCAGACTTGCCATACTGACTCTCTGCAGTGGGCTTGTGAGATCAGAGCCTGAATTTCTCAGGAGCTAAGGCATCTGACAACATGGTTCATTCACAGGAAACGCTACCTGAGATATCCTCACACTCAGTGTGTTTGCTGGAGTCCCCTATTCTTTTTCAGAAATATAATTATCTCAATTTCAAACATTTAGTTACATTTACTGCAGTTAAGAATCAAAGCTATTTTGATTTTGGGCTAAAATTCTATCAGTACCAGATAGACATAGGAAGCATAATAACTGAATGACGTCATGTTGTAAAGGAATTGATGCATAGTGCTGTCAGCATGACTGAGAAAATCCATTTCCATTATTATGCATTTTAATACTCTACCAACAAAGATCAACATCTAAAATAAATTTTTATCAGGGTATAAATTTAGATTTATTTTGGCCCAGCTTTTAATTTATCATTATGTAAAAACTATCTTTGAAGTCAGTGTGTGTTCTGTTCTACTGAAAGCTTAATTTCTGGCCTCTAAGTAAAGTCTTCCACCTAGTCTGCATTGCATGTCTTTCTAAGACTGTGCTCTGGTTGCTTTTTTAATGTGTATAACTAATCCTCTGAAGGGTTCTATGGTTTTATGTGCATACAGAGAACATTTGTTTGTCCATGTGTCTGCAAGAAAGGGAAAGACCCAGAGAACAAACAGGATCTGCAGTGCTTCGTGTTTCTGCAACAGAGAACACAGAGTCCTGGATAAAGAAAGAGCCAAATCTCAAAATACATAAAAGCCCAACATACTCCAGGAGAGCTCATGACAGGCATACCTGTGGGACTGAGATCACATTTTACTCTTGTAATTACAGCAAGAAGGATCAAAAAGACTCTGTTTTGGGAAGTGAGCCCAAATGCATGGACCAAAGGACGTGGTGTTCCTAACTACTTCTCCAAATATTTTTCTGTTCTTTTATTATTAAGTGGGTGAAAACGTTTTCATCGGTGCCTGTTCCAAAAATGTATTGTTGGCATTGGAGGATGTTGAACCAAATCTCAACAAGTAATTTGAGAATGCTTCTATTTGAGAAAACATAGCATAGATTTCCTTTTCCTTCCAAATATTTTCAGGCTTATGGTAGGTGCTTGAATGACTTTTGAAGTAAAGTCACAACTTTTTCTACCAGTACAGGAGATACTCAAGACCTCTGCACCATAAAGTTCTCTTCCTAAATCTCTACAGCAATGTGAGGATGGTATAACCTTAATTTATTAGTTTTTCATACCTTACAATGCTATCGTTCCATCTGTAACCAGTCTAAGTGTTACGTTTCTAATACAGTTGATGAAAGTTTCACCCATTCTTCTGCAGAGCCGGCCCTGTACTATACAGTTAATTGCAACTGCAGCTACTATATAAAATTTCATAGACCCTGGTGGATTTAGTCTAGTTATTAATTTGCATAGTTTTATGAAACATTTATTGGATTTGTCTTATTTAGTGTCTTAGCATATTACTGACAGAGATAGCTTAATTTGAAAATAACAACAAGGGACTTGGAAGCTTTATGAGGAGTTATAAAACTATTCCCCAGTGGAGTATTATAGGAACACAGCTTTTCAATGTAGTTGTGCTGTGACATTTTAGGAGTATATGCTATATTGTTAATATCTGAAAGTTATCCACATCTATTTCTTCTACATGAAGCCCTTACGTGTACACTGTTTCCTCTGTGCTCCCAGTTTTGATAATTGTTCAGGGGGGAGGGGGGAAGGCACACTGGTCTTTTATTAACAGCCTAAATCAGTGCAAACCACTTCCTTTACTTCCCTTGGAAACACAATCTTCTTTCCTACTTCTATATTGCTACATAGAAAGTCAAACATTATGCACAGTGCATAACTCAATACCTAAGAAATTCTGCAATGTTAAATTTTCCCCTTGCTACGAATCTCTGTGAGGTTTCTACACTGTAAATATATCTTAATTAATTTTATAACATTTGGTATTGCATTGCCCGACAGGGAAAGAAAATGCTAAAATCTGCAAATTCAGAATTATATATTTGAAATTAATTTTGTAGAACTGTAAATAAAAATAAAAAGACCTGCATTTTTTGTTCCTCAGCAAGCTGGAATTATAAATTTAGCAGACTGAAATGTTTCTTAGAGTTTCCTCTTTGCACAGGGAAATGGTTTTGATAGCCCTAGAGTATCACTTCTATTGTTGCATCTGACATGTATAAAATTACCTCCTTTCCCCAACTGTTGTGAAAGAGTATTAGGCAAAGCTTCATGCCCCTGCTAATAAAAGCACCTGGAGTTCCTGGTGGACGCAAAGTTGAATATAAGCCAGCAAAGCACTCTTGCAGCAAAGGCCAGCAGCTTCCTGAGCTGCATTATGCAGAGCATCAAGTGAAGTGATCCTTCCCTGGTACAAGAGAGACATGGACATACTGGAATGAGTCCAGTGAGGGTCACAAAGGTCATTAAAGGCTTGGAGCGTGTCTCAGATGAGGAGAGGCTGGGAGAGCTGGGACCATTCAGCCTGAAGAGGAGAAGGAGCAGACCGTATTTCTGCCTACAAATGCTTACTGGGTAAGGGTAGGGCAGGCTGTCAGACTCACCGCAGAAATGCACAGAAACAGGATAAGAGACAATAGACGCAAGCTGGAAAAATGGAAATTCTGACTGGGTATTTAAAAATTTTATTTCACCAAGACTGAGGTTAAAAGGGTTGCCCGTAGAGGTTGTTGAGTCTTCATTTCTAAAGATATTCAAAACTGAACAACACAAGGCTCTGAGCAACTTGCACCTGCTCTGAGCAAAACTGTACCTGGACCTTTGCCTTGGGAGGTGGTTAGACCAGATGACCAGCAGAGGTCCTTTCCAAACTAAATTACTCCAAAAAAATGTGATTTTAATATCTTACAATGGAAGTTAAGAAAGGAAAGTTCCAGTTTTGAGCTAAGAATGAACCTATGAGTATAGGAACAGCATCACGTCACATACTTGGCCTGCATGACAGAAGTTCCTTTTGTCTTAACTATGTCTCAAACATTCTAAACTTGAGCTTAAAAGGCAAAACCAAGAAAGCAAGCAAATCGACCTCAAACTGGAAAGTCCCAGCTGGACAAAGCCAAGAAATAAACAAAATTATGATGTGTAAAAGTTGGAGTTGCTCCTACAACTTTAATTCCTTTCCTTCTTAACTCCTATGTACATTCATCACTTGGATTGTTCAAAAGTAGCTCAGATTTGGAAACACAAGTCCTTTTACATGGTGCTCATCACTCCACCAGAGTCTTTTGTAACCCTGCCATCAGATTCAGCTGTGTATTTTTTTCACAGGATCCCTGACTTTTTCAGTCAGACATCATTCATCACATCGGTCAGTCTTTGTATTTTTTACTTTTATCATTATTAAGAATATTGTGCCACAGTTCACAGTACTTAATCTTGCTCAGAAAGAATAAAATCCACAAAAAGAATAAGAAATGTTGCATTAAATTGTACCTGTTGTATATCATTGCATGTACTGTAATGTATTTAATTAATTTAATGCTGTAATGAAGGCATTTTATAGCTCAGCTTTTATCCTTTTAAATCCTTTTACCTTAGACATTAGGGTGCATGAGTACACAGTATGAATGTGTATGTAAACGTGTATGTAGCAGGCACACGTACACAAGCTTATATTGGAAATAAGTACCACCATCTCAGATTGCTGTTGATACAGGTTTTCTAAGTTGGTGTTTTGCAGTATCCATCAGCAGACATCAGCTTCCTCTAAAGTCTTTTAGATCCAGCTGTTGAAAGGGCTGCCTTTCGGATTAGTTATTACACGAATAATGACAGATTCTGAAGTCTCCTTTGCAGTAAAAAGATAATATTTCCAACGTTAGTACTGAAGTGTTATAATGTAATCAGGAGAGCCGCTGTGGTTAAATTCTGAAGTTCTCAGAAAAGTATGCAAATCTTATAATTTTCACAGCATGTTCCATTGCACATTCAATTACTTATAGCTCCCTTAATATGAATCTGTTGTTTGTTTCACACAGGTTTTGTTTACACCGGTGATACCCTTTCATCTTTTCAATGAGGCAGTTAATATGAACTATCCAAAACGTACCCAAGTTACAAGCTGGAATGTCCTTTCCATACCCTCCAAAACGCTGTTATTTGCAGAGCAAATGTTTTCATTTTAGAATTTGCTGTTTGAGGATTTGAACGTGTTCAGTTCCCCATGAATATTAGGTTGTGACAATATACAGAGTGAATCGTTTTCTCAGTCTCTGTAATTTTAGCAGCCATGCATGTTAGGAACTCATTTGGCTTAAAACATCCATAAATTATTCTAGCTTTAAGACTACTTTTGAAAGTCACAGGGAGGATTTAGGAATCAAATGATTCTTCAGGAGACAAGGACAAACAGAAACTAAGTGAATCAGGATTTGCAGTTCTTGGGTGTTATACACAGCACATAATATCTTGACAATCATATAGTGACACATTGCTACTCTAAATATTCAGCTCTCCCTAGTGTTAAAGGGGCATTGTGATAAATTGCAGCATATGTCTAAGACTTTATATATATGAAGAGTATATCATTACTCAGATTCAGATAATCCAGTTGAAGATGGTTGCACTTGTATAATTCATTTGGAAGGGGAAAAAAAAAAATAATGAAACTTTGCTACACTGGAAGCCAGTGAGGATTTTTTTTACAGGTTCCAACTCACTTGCATGCCTAATCTTAGTTAATTAAATAAATACTTTCCAGAATTTAACAAGGAATATATTGGAAATTAACCTGTCATGTAGGTGAGCTCTGTGTCCACTGAAACAGGATTAAGGTCTTAAAAGAAAAAACCTGAATCAACAGAACATAAATCAGAATGTACCATACTATAAGAGGATTTTTAAATTACCAAATTTCACAGAGTACTTCAGAAAATCAAGCTTTTAAAAAAAAGAAAACAAAAAGTCTTGTATCTCCAAGTAAGATTAAAAAGGTGGATTTTTTGTTTGGGCTTTTTTTTTTGTTTCATTTTGGTAATCTACTAAAGGACTCAAAGATTATATCTGATAAAACTGTCCTAAATAATTTATTCTGGAATGGTCCCAAGTGTTCTCTCTGGTATGCCAGATCAAGTCCATTAAGAAGTGAAATGTGACCACCTCCAAATGCATTCTGCTTTACTGATGCGAAAACATTTTATGAAGAGGTAGCTGAATATAAAATAGGCTTTTCTTCTCTTTGATGAGATCTCAAGTAAAAGCTATATACAAAATCAGCTGGGTGTGTGGGATTTTTTCATAAGCTGTTTCACTCAGAGAAGTTTCATTTCTATGGTGAAGGCAGAAGGAAATCAGTAAGTAGCATATTCTGGCTTACTCTAGTACAGCATTTTCTTTTTTGACGCTGAACATGAATATTATAGAGTAGCAGACTGCACAGCCACGGAAGCCCCATCTTCCTTTTAAACTCTCAAAACAGGAGTTAATTAGCAGGTCAGACTCCAGACAGTTTTCAAATAGATCCCCTGCTCCAATGTAATCCCAAATGCTGGACTTGCTTTTTTCGTTCTTCTGTTGAGCTTTGGGATCCAGCCAGCAGGAGCAAATTTCCACTGGTGATTACCAGCCATGATTTCATTGCCATTGCAGGACTACAATCATTTTCATCTGAGGTGAATTTCTAATGTAAACCAGTCCAATATTCCACGAACCTATTGCTACATTCAAACATGAGTTTACTTGCTTTCCTTATTACAAAGTTCTATCTAAGAGGTAGGTTTGGGTTTTTTCGGTCTTAATTGTTGACTTTTAATTTCTGTATATCACCTTTCAGATGTTACTAGCATCTATAATTAATTAAAGAATCTCTGGGTTCCTATTTGTTTCAAATTCATAACAAATTACTCCACATTTTAATTATTTTTTTGAATAAAACTTTAATTGAATTGATACCAGTCTTAAAATGACATTTCTTTCTAAGTTTGAATAATATTAATGTGTAAAAATAGTGTTCAGTGCCAGCCATATTAAAAAATCGCTACTTTGACGTTGCATTTGTTTTCCAATGTACTCTTCA
Organism: Ibycter americanus; assembly: GCA_035590275.1. Classification (NCBI taxonomy): domain Eukaryota; kingdom Metazoa; phylum Chordata; class Aves; order Falconiformes; family Falconidae; genus Ibycter; species Ibycter americanus. Next base: position 63,976,050 of record JAVJGI010000050.1, on the reverse strand, counting down.
ACAGTTTCAGTGTTTGGATCATAATGTGTGGACTCGACTAAGGCATAGTTAGTAGCTCAATTTTAATAGAGAAAGATGATCTCATGGTCTAAGGAAATAGCTGTCAGAAAAGTCTTGAAGGAGTTCATGTGACACACAAGGACCTGTTTCTGCAGTAAACAGTTCTTGTTCTGTAAGAAACCACAAATGCAGAACTGACAGGAACTTTGCATTATCTCAGAGCTCTTTAAAGTGTACCTATGGTGATGTAGGCATACTCAGTTTCCCCTGGGGAAGGTTGCAAGTGCAAATTCTCATTTACTCCTATATTCCACACCCAGATCTGTTATAATTTTGTCATGTAGTCATGCTCAGTTGATATATCTGCAGCTATATATAAATTTCTTGCTTTCATGCAATAACCCCATAGACATTTTGAATAGTTAAATACATTTCTTTTTATTCCCTCCAAAAAATGTCTAGGCCTGATGACAATTTCAGTTATCACTGGGCTCTGATTTGGGGCTGTAGTAGCTGTTACCAGAAAGCTACAGACAAAATGGATCATTGAAGTCTAAAACGTATTGTGTAAAACATCTCAGTTTTGGCATTTTTTTGCCAGAATTGAGGAGAGGGATCCAGCTGAGAACCTTGACAAGTTCTGGTTGCCCTTTCAACTTTCACTTCTTTACCAGCAGTGAAATTTTCCAGAATGGCAACATTAACATACATCTAAGATATAGGGGAAGTTTTGGTTCTTGTCTCTAAAATTTTGGGGTTTGGTCTGTGAAGTCATTTTCTGAAATGGCGGCCCCTGCCGTCACCCCTCCTCCCCACCCCCCCACCCCATCCCCCTAGCTAGTTCAGATATGCAAGCTGAAAACACCCGTTTCATAAATGGGTGTCCAGAGACACAGAGAATTAATTCTCCCAGTCCAGGAACATGCTTCAGGTGACTGGCAGAGCCCTAACTGAATTATGGGATGGTTACTTCCAGAGTCTACTCTAATCTTTCAAGCACTTCTGTCATTTTGTGTACGAGCAAACTGCAAGAAGAAATGGGATATATTTTCACAGGCGTTTATTAACCAGTTCCTATAAATAAACTATTGACCAGTGCATAGATTGTTGATGACGGGGTGAAAAAAACTATGCTGGGTTGAGGAATACGCTGAACCACATGGGTCAGAAACAAAGCAGAAATGAGTTAAGACATGTGTCTAATTACTCCAGAAAAGCAAAAAGTACGCCTGACAATCTTTTTTATTCAAATAAAACAGAGTAACAAAAAGCTATAAAATTCTCTATCTTCTCCTTCTTATCTTCCTCTGTCTTTCATGAACCATGTTCCAGCATATGTATCTTAACACCTAGTACAGGGTATTTAAAACAAATGATGAAATGACACAGTTAATACCCCTTAACATGAAATGCAATTGCAGCTGCTGCAGAGTGTGAAATTTCCATTGAAACTCTGTTGAGGTCATTGTTTTCTTGGAGAGAATGCAATTTCAGTATGTCAACAATATATTATGTCATTGAAAAAAAATTAGGTTTTAAGACTTTCATTGTACTGATCATGTTGTCAGCTAAAGTGACCATGTTTAAATGCAAGACTACTTTTAATATGCATTAGAATATAAGTTTAAAGGAAAACAAATAAATACTCCATAGTCTGCTATTAACTAAACACTGAAGATATTTTTAAGGATGTCAATGGGCTATTAACTCAGGCAATTTTTCTAAGAGCAGTTAGTTAAATGTAGCCTGTCCATAAGTATAAGTAAATAATCTGTTGTTATAATAAAGATTTTATATTTTCCTCTTATTCCATTATAACCCATTTTGATTTTTTTCCGTATCTTGTTTTTCAACAAGATAGTCTGTTTTATTACGAATTTGAAGCACATTGAACAAAGTATTTGAAAGATATAAGGGGGGTTTGTTGCTTTTTTTTTTTGCTTTCCACTTTTATTTGGGTTTAATGCACTGCTGACCAGATTCAAAGTTCAGAAAGCGGAATGGAACAATTTCCACTAATTTCAGGGACCTCAGGGACATGCAGGCTGGCTTAAAGCCTCCTGGCACAGAAGCTGCGGCTATATTCTGATGTTTGCCACAGTTAAAACATATACTTCTTTTTTCAGCTGAGCAAAGATCACTAATTCTATTGGTTTGCAGAACTGTGTACTTTTCAGTCCTGTGTTTATTGCAGAATGGG
>JAVJGI010000050.1:63963786-63973840 GCA_035590275.1 Ibycter americanus | reverse complement strand
TGAAAGGTGACTGCAAGTACCAGTTTGTGAAGTTCATAGTTCTGTTTACGTTTATGGTGTTTAGGAACTTCCTCATGTCTGCATATAAAGCCTTCCAGGAACCAAACCATGCTTCCAATGCTACCAAGACATCTGAGGGTAAGAAAAATCTCTTTTGCTTTGCAATCCCTTATAGGAACTTTTGTTTCTCCAAATAAAATCCTAGGGCATTTGGAGATATGTTGTCACTTTGAAATGTCTGCATGCAAGTTATAAATTCTGTGGGCAGAACAGCACAACCATTCGGGTCTTATTAATGAGAAACTCATCCATTAAATAAATGACTTTTCATAGTACATATAACTGTGACACTATTCACTAGCTAATGATTCACTAACTGTGAATCAATATTATATTTTACTCTTTTTCTGTGTGCATGACTCCACTGGCAAAGTAAACAGACTTGGGGTTTTTTGACATAATTTATAACATTTTTGTTGATTTATAAACGTGCATGTGATGAAGATTTCTTAAAATTGCCATTATCTTAGTAATCTTTTGACTGTAAATATATAGAGATTGATCCTATCAGCAAACTGATATAATGAGGCTGAGGGTTAGATGATCTAGAAGATGTGATATTTATTTAAATTCACTACTCCAGTTTCTAAGATAAGAACAACAAAGCCTGGAACATTCCCACAAGAGAACTCCCTTCTCCGGAAGAGATGTCTGTGTTGAAGACCATGGTGGGCTACCAGGTCCCTTGTCTATTCTCTTTCTCTGTTGAGAAGTGCTGTGCCTCTGGTAAACATTAAGATTTAGGAGCAGATACCAGCTGCTGCTACCTGCTTTCTCCTGGAATTCATGTTCACTAGTAACTCTATGTCCCAATTTTTACTTTTGGTATACTTGTCAGACATCATACGCTGGATGGTGACTTCTGCAACAGCAGCTGGGGTAACTGGAACGTTCTGCATCTGGCTTGAAATTCATAACGGTAAGCTCTCTTAGCACGTTTAGGGGGACAATGCCCTCATAGAGGTGACAGCATAGCGTTGTCAAGGTCTGAGATGATTATAAAACCATTCCCATTGTAATTACTCTGATATTCTGTCAGTTTTACTCTTTACTTAGGCAGGAGATTCCCAGCGAGTAAAGATTATCTTAAGTCTGACTGACTTCAGTGAAACTAGTGATGCAGAAAGATGTTGTTATTTCCTAACATTTGCAGGATCAAAGGTTCCCATTGTATTTTATAGTCTGGATATGTGAGGTTACTTTACCATTGAGATTCAGCCACCATCATGAAAAAAACCCATGGAAGTCATCAGCATCATTTTGAAGAGGACTTTCAACAACACAAAGTGTTAGATTTCTTCCTTGGGCATGTAGCTAACAAACATTGCAGAAAGGAGAAATGCAGTGTATCCAGTTTCGAATGAGATAAAAATCAGAGGCTATCTTGCGCATCTCCTGTAATGTCTTTTCCTCTGTGCCAGGTTTATCTGCAAAATCATGGGTAGGAATCTATCACTGATCATGAAAGCTGTAATTAAGTGGTATCTTCTCACTCCATTCTTTTAAGAGGCGGCCGAGTGTGAATCTGTGTTACTTTTATTGCCACTCATTCATTTCCTATACTGAAAGCTGTGTCTGGCAGGCTTTCCAGGGAAAGGGAAAGGGCATTCTCAGACCACTTCCACTACAGCTTCTGTGCGTAGTGGAAAGGGAGGATATTGCACAGCTGTAAATGAGGGTTTGTGGTGGAAGGTTCACAGTGGACTACTCTGCAAAGTTAGAGCCTTGCAGGGTATAAAGGATCTCATGGGATCATGACAGAGAAAGAGCTGTGAACAAATAAAGTGAGGTAAAAATAAAATAAGACATTAGGTCCCTTAAATAAATAATGTAAATCCAACACTTCGTTTTTAAGCTAGATGTAAAGATTTTGTGTTCATTCCAAATGTTTTTCTTACACTGCAAGACAGACATCTTGAAGTTATAGCTTGGATATATAGACTTATAACCAGATTCCCTGAAGATTTATATATCCTTTGTCAGAACGGAAATCCTTACTGCTGCAAATGGGCCAGATCCTAAGAAACTGTCTTTCTTTTTTTTCTTTGGCAATCTTACAGGACATGTCAGAGGAGGAAGGAATGTATTAGCAAAGGAAGGGAGTGGGTGTGGTGGACCAGAGTTCAAATCTAATAATTCTTTATTAGCACAGTGGCCATTAAAGAAATTCTTTCCTATAAATACACTAACAACCCCTCTGAAATGATATGCCTGTTGCACAGCTGAGAACAACTAGCCAGCTATGCTAAATCACAACAGGGATGGGTGACTTTACATAGCTATGTCAATTTTCATTATAATACAGAAGGCTAAAACTGCCGTTACCACAGTTAAAGATTGGTTGAAAAATTAGCAAACTTGTCATTTATTCATTTTCTCTCCTATTATTCATATTTAGTGGGAAACACTTGACTTTAAGACTTTTTCAAAAAATTAGCTATTCTGAATGACACTCTCTCAGGTCTTTTCTTCTTAATTTAACTGCCTTTTTGCTCTCAAGTTCACCACAAATACTGAACAACATTAGGGTTCTAGTGTAGAAGAATGCTTTTACTGGATTATCTCTAGGTTGAAAGCAAGGTTCTAACAGAATTTATGTTCCCCAGAAGAACAGTAATGTGTTATTTTTTGAAGAACGGTACTTCTGTTGATCCAAAACTTGCAAGAAAATTTAATGACCAGCAAATGCATATTTTCTGGTGTTTTTCTCTGTCTATCTCATGCTTCGTAAAGGGTCATCTGACGACCCCCTTTGACGCCAATACGTCTGTGATTCTCAAAGAGAGTTTATGCCTGCCAAATTGACTCCGAAAAAGAAAAGCTGAGAAGATTTTCTCTGTGGCTGAAAGAGAGTAAGGGTAGATCAAGACTAAGGTTTTAGTTGTTGGTTGGATGTTGCGCAATCTGAAGATTGAGCATGATGCAGGAGACAGAGATAGCAATTACAAAGTTCTGCCTGCAGTCTGATATCCAGACACCTCTGCTCTATACTCTGGTTGCTCTGCACTCTGCTAAACCTCAGACAGGAAAACACGAAGGATTTTCTCTGGCTTTTAGTCTAATTTAGAGTGATTGGTTTATAATTTAGACATCTGCCATTTTTCTTCCTCACGTGGCTTCAACTTGCCCTAGTCCTAATCCTGTTTTATTACTGGATCTAGCCATATGTAAGCTGTCTGTATAATCATGCAGGTCCATGAACTAGATAGAGGAAGAATCCAGAAGGTGAGAAATCTCTTTCCTCCCTTCCTCATGGCCTGGTGCCTATGACCTTACACAACCAAATGAGTCTCTGTCACTCCCTGATTTCTTCGTTACCGCTCCTCTCTTTTCACGAAGGATAACACCTGGGATTATAGGCTTTGGCTTTCCACTCCCTGCAGCAAAGCAAAAATCTTAACTGTACTGCTCTGCCCAGCTGAGTACAGGGCATAACAATCTGGCCCTTTGTGGTTAATAATGGAGCCTGAGCACGAACCAGAGCTTGTCTGCCTGTGATTTCACATCATTCCAACAAGTGCTTGCTGACTTTTTATTTGTGGCCTTCCTTGCCTTCTGTCAGTAAATCCTTGTAAACAGATTTTAGTCCAGTATTTACTAATATCTTCATATCATCTTCTAGACAGAATGTTGTGCTGTTATCGAAGCCGAGAAAGAGGCTGCAGCTGAGATGTGTTGATGATGTTTTGGCTGCTTTTCAAGAAAGCACAGATGCTCCAAACACCTTTCTAGAATTCTTAAGCACTAAATGTCCTTCCATTAAAATTTACAAAGGGAATGGAGAAATAAAGCTTAATGTCTTTTTTTAAACAGGTATGGCTGTATATTGCTGATGGTAAGCTCCTAATATTTTCTGGTTAGCAGTTTTGTACATAGGAATCAATATATTATCTAAACAATAAAATTCACACCCTGATTGGCAAAATAAATGATTTAAAGACATCTGAACAACAACAAACCCCCAACCAACAAACAAAAAATCCTAAGCCCTCTGCAATATTACTTGTTTTGAATAAGGTCCTTAGCAGAAGCAGAAGTCTTTTTTCAGTCTATTATATACAATGAGAGAACTCATGCCTGTTTTTTCTGGGTTTTTTTTAAATGTATGTTTTATATCCAAGAGCTGAAGAAACATCAGTCTTTACTTTGTGAATGTGAAGGGAATAAGGTCTTTTTAATTTAAAAAAGAACCTACTAGCTTTTTAAAAAAAGATAGAGGGCTGAAATCAATCTTATTTAGTAAAGCCTTAAGGAACCACAGAATCCATCTATCTTTTCTTTAACTGCTTGTCTGGTAATCACCAAGTAAGAGTCTGTCTTTCACTTTAGATGGAAATGAAGTTGCAATTAGAAAAGGTGCTTCAATCATTTACTGCTGTCCTTAAACCGAGCATGGGAAAACTGTCATAGGTAAAAATAAGAACTGACCCAAAACTGACCATAAGGTCAAACTGAACTTGAACAAATTACTTTGAGGTTTTTTGTAAGTTGAGAAGACATACTGAATTACAGGGGGAGAGGGGAAGCAATTCTTTCTGTAGTTCTGAAAATGCCAACAAGTCCTGGAAATCTTCCTGGAAACAGCATCTTTCGCGAGTTTTCCAACTGAAACCATAGGAAATGTTAAGCAAAAAAAAATACTAACATGCTTAATTTCACCCAACTGCAGACTCTGGCTGTCTGGGCAAGATGATGCCTGTTTAGTCTTTTTAACATCCCGTCAGGGTCCTGAGGACACTAATGGGCCTTACTGGCAGGGTTCCCAGCTGGTCTCCAGCTCTACCACAGCCCTCCTCTTCCTGGTCATCCCAGGGCCATGTCTGACTTGGATTCCCATCTCAGGCTGCACCTGCACACCTGCCCACAAAGCTGTAGCAGGCATTTTGACACTGAGCACCAGTTGGTACCTAGCCCTCCCTGCCTGCTGGCACGCTTGCTTTCCCAGTAATTCCCTAAAGGACTCATGCTGCCAGGCTCTCTGCTGAGGGATGAATAACCTTCAGAGATACATCTATCTGCATTGCAGCTCCTTGAGGAGCTCCAAGAGGGAACAGGGCAGGCAGGCTGGGAAAAAGGAGGACTTGCATTTGCATGGAGTGAGACAACATGGGGACTTGATGGGGATAAGCCGCCCTGTGCAACTGTCTGAGCAATTCCCTGCTTGAGGCAGCAGCTCCTGTTAGCAGGGTGTCTGGTCAGCATCTGTGCAGGAGCGGGAGCAGCCACACTGCTATGTCTGAGCAGCCCCTTTTCAGCCCTTTCTAGCTGAAAACATGCTACAACTCACCACATGCTGTTAGCTCCAGGAACAGACTACACCAGAGCAAAGAAACAGCCTTGTAGCTAAGTTCAGTTATCTGCTTATCTACAGCAGCAAACAGCCCTGGTAAGAAGAGAGCTGTTTCACGTGGTGATAGCTTCTTGTCTTGTAACAAACAAAATGCAAATCTTGCTATACCTTGTCTGTAGTAACTTTCTTCCTCGCTAAGAGCTCCCTATTTCTCTTGTTCCAAAGTTAGATCGGTGGCTTCAAAAGTCCCACTTCCATGGCTTACTGGCAGACAGTCTTTAACTTCTAGTTCTTTCAAAAACCTTTTAACACTAAACCCATGTGTACCCATTTAAATTTATGGTTTTGTGTTTAGGAGGATTATTATTATTTCAAACAAGGATATTTTTTTTTTTTAATTTCTGTCTTTTATTCTCAATCTGATCTTACCTCAGGACTAATCATTGAAGTACAGGCACCAGGCTGTAGTTCTTTAAGAAGCAACAGCTGGTGGCTTTCAGAGTTATAATCAGGCTTAGAAATGTGAATATGGAAGGATGCAGCAAAAATGGAGACTCTACAACTGCCTGAACAATAATGGTGTAGGTTGTAACAGAGTCCATTGGCTGCCATTTCGATCAATTGTAGCTGAGCACAGAAGAAACCCAACTCCTCAAGGGTATGTGTAGCTAAAGGAAAACCTGGCAGAGCAGTTTAACTCGAGTAATCTTTCCTTCTTTCTTTTATCCTAGTTTCTTATTTATTTTCTGGCAGGCATCAGCACTCCTGGGAAAAAATTCCTTGTATGTAATAAAAATAAGATTACTTTCATGTAGCTTTTGATTGCCAATGTTTTTCCAGTTTTCAAAGAGCCTTACTTCCATACCCTTTGCAGAGGAGTGTGTTATTGTTATGCAGTTTGGTTTAGCTCCATGATTTGTAGTAAATATAGTGTTTTCTTTGTTAAAGGAAATAGAATAAGTGCATGTCTTTAAGCTACAACATTTCTCAGCTGCTGGTAAAACCTATGCAGAATGAAAACCACAGGAAAGAGGTGGCATCAGAATTACTCCGTCATGTAGCTTTTTAACATATGAAGAAATACTCAGATGATATGTTTTTTGCACCTGAAAGATTCCTAAGAAAGGATGATACACAACTCTGGAATAGTTCATGCTAATAAACTTTTAATTCATGTAAATAATTAACTTGAATTTACCTCATTTAGGAAGTAAATTGCAATTAATTCTATAATAGAGTTTTAGATACCCAAAAGTGACAATATGCACAACTGGCTTCCTAAATCCATGCTTTAATGGAGGATACAGAACTTCTGTTTTCCATAGTAGAGTACATTCATGTTGCTGGCTCATTATTGACCAGTCATATAACTGACAATAAATGCTACTGTTTATCATGCAGTTATGTGATCCAGAGAAAGATCTTAGTATGAAATAATTCATGACTCTGCAACAAGACCATGATTAATTTAGATCAGATCCTTGAGCTTAATGAGAGTCTTTTTCTTTAGCTAAGGATACTTCTTAAAAAAAAAGTATAACTAGGTATAATTCATTAAACTCATAAATATGCATAGTCCTATAGGGGCATAGATCCATGTGCACCAGTCATACTTCTGCTGCTAAAATCTTTACAATGGTTTTAAGGGGAGAGTAAAACATTGTAAAACTTAGTCAATTGTTCTGGGGTAAAAAGAGGTGTAAGAATATAGTTTGTCTGGAATTTTTCAAATTTATTGAGACTGAAACAGTTACTGAGAAAACAGTAATTTTGATGTTAAATTCTCAGAATGTCAATCAATGTTGGAAAATGTCTTGGACTGGCTTTAATCCAAGACCCTATTCTAACCATGAATAATAGGTACTAACCTGTATTTAAGCTATTTATCTGACAGGCAAGCCATTTTTTCCCAATGCTGTTTTTAACTCAGAAGAAATCTTAAACTTAGGTGTCTCAGGCTATAAATCCAACTATAGAAATAAAGAAACTAAATCCCCAAATCCCAGTGTTCAGTTCTTTCTCGTAGCAAGAAACTTCAGAGCTAAATTTTTTGGAAATGAAACATTTTAATTGCCTTCTCATGAGAATTGCATCTGATTGTTTTTATAAATTTCCATCTAGCATACAGTCCATTCACTTGCTGAATACAAGTTTCAAAATCATTTCCCGTGCTCCAGTAAAGTTCATTGAAAATACAGACTTAACTGTAACTGACCCAGGAGATTAATGATGATCTCTCTAGTCTGCTTGTCCTCTTCAATCTTCACAGAAGCCCTGGCACTTTAATGTGTTAATATTTACCAAATGGAAAAATCTAACAGTCTCTTAAGGCAACTGTACAGCTGGTAACTGGAAATATAAATTATTTTGGATCTTCTTATAACTGGGTCAGTAGACTAAGTTTGTGAGTACTGTGGAACAGAGCTATGGGGTTTATACTTGTTATGAAAAAGTTGTATTGCTTGGCATTTTGAGAAAGTTATTATGAATATTTTGTCCTCTTAACTTTGCTGAGGAAATGGACCTAACTTTCAGAATGTCATCTGTAAGAAATGTTGAAACTGCTGAGTTCTGCATGTACAGAAGGCTTTTTACAAAGTGCTGCATCTATTTGTCACCCAACTTCCAGGAAAAAGCAGATGAATATGACATTAGGAATACACAACTGGCTAGCAGTAATAAAACTGAAGACAATGAAAAACATATCCATCAATTTCTCAATAGCACTATTATTAATAATATAAACAAGGAACAAATTATTGCAGAAAGAAAGTTTCCTAATGACATTCTCTTGGTAAATAGTAATCATAGAACAGTTTAGGTTGGAATCATCAGGTCCAACCATTAACCCAGGACTGCTAAGTCCATCACTAAACCATGTCACTAAGTACCACATCTACAGGTTTTTTAAACACCTCCAGGGGCAGTGATTCCACCACCTCCCTGGGCAGCCGGTCCCAATGCTTGACCACCCTTTCTGTGAAGACATTTTTCCTAATATCCAACCTAAACCTCTGTTGACATAACTTGAGATCATTGCCTCTCGTCCTGTCGCTTGTTGCCTGGGAGAAGAGACCAACCCCAACTGCCTACAGCCTCCAGTCAGGTAGTTGTAGAGAGCAATAATGTCCCCCCTGAGCCTCCTCTCCAGACTAAACCACCCCAGTTCCCTCAGCTGCTCCTCATCAGACTTGTGCCCCAGACCCTTCACCAGCTTCACTGTCCTTCTCCGGACACGCTCAAGCCCCTCTATGTCCCTCTTGCAGTGAGGGGCCCAGAACTGAACACAGGATTCGAGGTGCAGCCTCACCAGTGCTGAGCATAGGGGGACAATCACTTCCTTTGTCCTGCTTGGAATGCTGTTTCAAACACAAGCCAGGGTGCTATTGACCTTCTTGGCCACCTGGGCACACTGCTGGCCATCAGCCTGCACCCCCAGGTCCTTTTCCTCCAGGCAGCTTTCCAGCCACCCTTCCCCAAGCCTGTAGCATTGCATGGGGTTCTTGTGACCCAGCTGCAGGACCCAGCATTGAGCCTTGTTGAACACCATAGAGCTGGCCATGGCCCATCAGTCCAGCCTGTCCAGATTCCTCTGCAGAGCCTTCCTGCCCTCAAGCAGATCAACACTCCCCCTCAGCTTGGCATCACCTGAGGGTGCACTTGACCCCATCACTCAGATTGTCAATAAAGATATCTAACAGGACTGGCCCCAATACTGAGCCCTGGGGAGCACCACTTGTGACTGGCCACCAGCTGGATGTAACTCCATTCCCTACCACTCCTTGGGCTCAGGTGTTCTGCCAGCTTTTAACCCAGCATAGAGCACACCTGTCCAAGCCATGAGCAGCCAGTTTCTCCAGGAGAATGCTGTGGGAGACTGTGTCAAAGGCTTTACTAAGGTCCAGGTAGACAACATCCACAGCCTTTCCCTCACCCACTAGGCAGGTCATCTTGTCATAGGATATCAGGTTTGTCAAGCAGCACCTGCCTTTCATAAACCCCTGCTGGCTGGGGCCCATCCCCCTGTTGTCCTGCACATGCTGTGTGATGGTGCTCAGGATGATCTGCTCCATAACATTCCCTGGCACTGAGGTCAGGCTGACAGGTCTGTAGTTCCCCACATCCTCCTTCCTGCCCTTCTTGTAGATGGGCCTCACACTGGCTAACCTCCAGTCTGCTGGGATCTTCCCAGTTTGTCAGGACTGTTCATAAATGATGGAGAGCGGCTTGGTGAGCACCTCTGCCAGCTCCCTCAGTACCCTCGGGTGGGTTCCATTTAGCCCCATAGACTTGTGCATATCCAAGCGGAGCAGCCAGTCACTAACCATCTCCTCCTGGACTGTGGGGACTTCATTCTGCTCCTCCTCATCCCTGTCTTCCAGCTCAGGGGACTGAGTACCCAGAGTGAAGCTGGTCTTACTGTTGAAGACTCTGGCAACAAAAACCTTAAGTACCTCAGCCTTATCCTCATCCTTTGTGGTAACGTTCCCCACCACATGCAATAAAGATGTCAATCTGATAAGTGTTAGGAGTTCCCTAAGGATTTTTTCTAGTTTGAGTTCTAAAGGAATCTGTCACTCATTTGTGGTTGGTCTACACTGCAGCCTAGGCCGCAAAATATACAATGAACTGTTGCAGCACTACCAAACTATCAAGCTGCAACAAGGCTTTTACCATCCCATACCAGCCCTCTCATGCCTCAGC
>JAVJGI010000050.1:63927601-63963686 GCA_035590275.1 Ibycter americanus | reverse complement strand
CTGGCCTCCTCAGTGCTATTTAGTTACTTAGCCCGAACAAGCCACAGCTGTACATTATCCACATCAGCCAACCCACCACCCCTGAAGCAAGCCCACGACTGTATATAATCAATGTTAATTAACCCTCTACAAGGAGCTTCACCCTGGATAGAAGAATCAACCAATCAATGTATAAATATGCTAATTTTGATACTGCAAGATCAGTCTGAGACCTAGTAACATAACCAGAACTTTAATACACACTCTTTCTGCTTCAAGGTACTCAGTTAATATCAATAGTGATACATTTTAATCCTGCTGTTGTAAAGTCAGCTAGAATTTCCAGCTGCAGAAAAATTGATAGCACCTTTAAGGCAATTGATAACTTCCAAAAGTTATTAAAAGATATCCAAAAAACCTTTTTAAACTACATGGAATTTATCATAATGACTAGTATTTTTCCTCAAAAAAACCCTTTTCTCTGAGGTATAAATTATTCCCTTATCAAATTTTACTATCTTTGTGGAATCGGGCACATCCTAAGAAAAGTTCTGGCTGATGAGTAACATTCAGATCTTCCCCCCTCATATTTAAAAACTACAGAAGCTCACAATACCTTTTATTCTCCTATTTCTTATTTGTATATCAGCACTGTAAATAAAGAATACCTTTTCTCATACACTCCTGTTTCATTAAGTAAATGCAAAGTATTTGTTTCCCCCAAATTAACACATTTCTCGTGACATTTTATTTAGCCAGTTTAACACTCTGGCATAAATAAACAAATACATAAATAAACATATAAGTAGGAAAAAAAAATATAAAACATTTAGCTTTTTGCCATCTCACACCACGGAAGCAGAGTGGAGTTTATTGTTATCTACACCACTGATTTCTTTCTGGTGCTTATTACATTTGAAGCACGTTTTTCCCCAGTTTTTCCTCGGTATTCCAAGCTTAGTTGAAACATCACTTTTCTCTGCAGATAAATTTGGAAAGCACCCAGATTGAACAGCAGAGTGGGTGGACAAATACAACTGAAAATCATTGCCTGATCTGATCCTGGCATTTTAGTTTGCTTCATGATTAAATTCAGAATGAAGACCTTAAAAGCCAGGCAAGCTGTGGGCAGATAAAAAGTCTGGTGGAAAGCATTCACAGTGTCAAAAGACTAGCCAGTGGAATATATCTATGAAGTTCAGGTCACATTCCAAGGTCTGGTCTACTTTTATATAGGCATAATGTACTTCTGAGCTCATTGTTGTGCTTGTCTGAACCCAGAACTACTTCTTGTGAGGTACAGGAGTAGTGCTCATGTAAGACAATTTACTGACATATGTATATGTATATGTAGGAGTGCTCGGTATATGCTTCAAAGGACAAGTCCATTGTATTAAAAGTAATTTCATTTTAAAAACAACAACAATAATAATAAAAAAACCCCAACAACACCTAAAAATCTCAAAAACCACAGCAATACTGGACATAGGGAATCACTCTTCTAGCTGACTATTCTAATCCCTATGCTACAGAGTGGGGGTCATTCTGCTTTTTCTCTCTGCATACTGAATTTTGAAATATATTCAGACCTGTAGGATAAGAACTTAACTGAGAGCGTTGGAGAACAATCGATAGCCTGAAGCAGGCAATACATTGGTTTTTTAAAAAATCCTCAAGGAAATGGCTGATCTAATTCCTCTCTCAGGCTGTGGCCAGAACTGAGTCTTCGAATGCTCTGACCATGAGGTTATCATGGACAAGAGGAGGGTACCACTCACTTTGCCCTGAAGGGAAATGATTAAAGGAAAGCTGGCTTATCTGGATGAAAGGGTTAACTTCTTCATCTCAGAGGTCATACATCCCATGGAACAAAATGTCTGCTCCATGCACTTATGGCACCTGAGAGGTGGTTGTTAAGACTTCTGTTTGTCCTGGGTCCAGGCTGGTTCCTGCTGAGCTTTCCAGTTGTACTGAGCATCCATGCTACACCTCTCTGTTTCATATAAAAAAGCTTTCTGTGCCAGCCAGGGTCAGACTACCACTTCATGACCCAGGAACTGAGTGGTTAGTGCAGAGCCTACTATCTTAACTGAATCCAGCTCTGATGAGTTTCTGTTATAAGAAAGTCCCTGAACATAAGTAGCAAAACAATTCTTTTCACAATCAAATCTCTAATTTTCTCACTGCACTCAAGGTAAGGGTTCCATGATTGCAAGAAGAGCCTAAAGAGCCCATAGGGAGACTTGCAGTTATTATTGCTGTTATTACTTCCCAGCTGTGTTCATCAACACACCTTATAAAACTCAACCCAACCTTCTGTCAACATTGTGCTGTAACTGCTCTGTTGGTTGTTATGGAACATTTTAATACCTTACTGCAACCAGCCTGCCTTCCTTAAAGTGTTCAGCTGTGTTTCTTGGACTTGTCTCTGTGCTGGACACTGTCACTTCCTCGTCAGCATACGTTGTGGTCATATTTCACATAAGATCTGGCACAATCTGTGAATCTTAGAGCAAGACTGGACTCTTGTTTTTGTACTCTGATTACAAAAAAGCCCCACAGTTGGACAGTGTTCACACCTTCCAGTATAGAAAGCCCTCGTAAGAACTCTTTTTCTGCCCCTTCAAAATTCAGTATTTTCTGGATCCTTCTATATGATATCACATGATTTTCTATATATGCAATTAGTAGATCAAGAAACAATGTAGACAATATTTTTGCCAAAAAATCTACAGATTCAGACTGAAGCAATCTGGTATAAACAACACCTAGCATTAGTCACTTCAGTCTCATTAGTTCCTTGTATCTTTATATAATGTACAGATGGGGCTGACCTACAAAATTTGGATTAGACTGGATTTCTAAGTCTTCAAATTTTGGAAGGTTGAATTCCAGGTTTTCCTTTAGCTCATGATGTCAATAGCCAACATTGAGAAATATAACTGTTCCAAGATTCAGTTTTAAAAGAAAAGGTCTTTGGTCCTTATGATTATTTATTATTGTTATTTTAAGCCATATTTGCTTCATTTGTTCTCAGTTTACTGAAACCACAGTCTTACAGACCTCTGTAGGAAAATATCATACATTAATATCTATGGACAGATAGACAGTAGTATAATGAAACTGTGAAGGGTAAAGGAACTAAATCAGTCATGACCACTGTGAAGTTTCCATGCCCTATAAAGTTTCTTTCCGTTTAAATCCAGAGAGCTATTATAACCTATTTATACACATGTAAATGGATTAGAAGTTTGAATGAAACCTCTACTTGGCTAATAATAAGCATTTACAACACAGCTTAATTTCTGGTCACAAGCATTGCACATCCTGCAGAGACACTAATTTAACCCCTTAAAGTTTTTAAGGCACTGAGGAAAGAATAGTGGGTTTGGCACCTTCTGGGGTCTATTGACTTGGAACTAAATCTTGTCAAAGAGATACCTCAGAAAATATCATGCTGAAATACACAAAATATACTCACGATATAAACCATACACACACATTGAAACCAGTATTTCATTAGTTTTGTGAAAAAAAGCGGTGGACGTAGTAAACATCTTGGAACAAAGAACAGAAGACATTTAGGAAAGTAGAATAAGAATTTGCTAACTTTCTAAGTGGTCAGGAGGAAAATCTATATGTATGGCAATCTATACAGCCTTCTAAAATGCAGCTGGCATAATATTTCATTGCATATTCTTCAGAAACAGATGCAGTTTTACTGTAGGACACAGGTAGCTGGTAACAAATAGCAAAATCATTAGGCACAAATGGTTTTATTTAGATTAGATAGCAAACTTCCTTAGACATTACAAACTGCCAAAGGAACCTAAGGCTAAGCAGTCATTTGCGTTCCCAAATCTGGATGCCATCAAGACCCACCTCTAAGTCTGAGTAATTTCATCTGGAATATTCTGTAAGCCTCTTTAGAAACCTTTCAGACTATTCTTAATCCCTGATGAAATATGTGTTACTTTCATGTCTGATCTGCATTTCAGCAGGAACTATATAGGCATCTTTATATTTGTCTCTACCTTGAACCTTTCTTCCTCATTGTACTGAAGTTAGAAAAAAAATAGGTACCAAATTTTTCGGTGCGATTTTACTCTTTTTTCTTGAATTGTTTCTGTCTCTTCTCACACCCAGACTTGTCCAAGCGGGTAATCATTGCTTTAATATATGCCTCTAAATAGTTTATGATTTATCTTCAAGGAAATTGCAACATTTGTATTGCAATTGTTCAGCATTTCTTTCATTAATTAAACAAGGCAGTATCTTAAAAATCTAAGACAATTACCAGAATTTCTCAAATTTCTCAATCCCGTAGGATGTGGCTCCTGTTATTACAAATAGTCTTATGCTAGGCACAAGCCAGAAAAAAACCTGCACCCAGTAATGCCTGCACTGACCTTTCAGCTTAATTTTGACGTTAGGGTTTATCTATACTAATATATTCAGTCCCAGAAATGTAGGGTGAAGTAGGGAGGTAAAGACCTTCAGTCACACCATTGATTCCATGATGAAGAAGTGGCTTACTGGTTGCATAGACTATTCAGTCTTGGTTTGGCTTTGTTCAGCTTTGTTCAAGCCAGTCATACTGTAGGAGTAAGAATTATCAATTGAATTAATACTATAACTTCATTTTGGATAATTGAAGAAAAATACCACAAACTTACTTATTTTAAACCTTTTTAAAAAATAAAACTCTGTGATGGCATGAGATAAAACAGCATTGTTCATATGGAAAGATCTTTCTAGCTGTCAACATATTTCTAAGCAGAACAGTTTTAGGTAAGTAAAGATAAGATTCAGAAAGTCTCAGACTATCTAAGGTGGCACTGGGATGACAATTCAATTGAGCATTGGGGACTGAATTTATCAGTAGTTCCATGAAGACTCTTCTACCTGACCTACTTTCCCTTTTCTCCTTTTACACCCTTTACACACTGACCCAGTAGTCAATGGCACCATCTGTCTTATTTTAAGGTAGGTCTACAAAATAAATCAGACGAATCATGTTCGAGAAGAAGTCTGTGTATAAGGAAAGCCTTAAGATGAATGTGGTCAGCTGCAGATATGTACATACACTGCTGATGCCTACAGGTCTGCTCAGGCTGTAGGCTTTTCTGTCAGTGGATCTCTCCCTCCTCCTTATTTCTATGAAGATGTCCTATGGCTTGTGCTAGATGAAGACAAAGAATGAAACTATTCTTCTTTTAATGAGAAATGGCGTCTCTCTCACTGGATTTTTTTATGGATGGACTAGATAAACATGTGCCACAAGTTAATGTGGGCAGATCTGGCCCTTCTACGATGGAAGAAGTGAAAACTTTAGTGACTTGTGGTCCTTCATGACATCAATTTGTACCATGAAAGTAATCACAGTTGTTTTCAAACAGGTCAGAAATACATCTGTTTCCAGCATCATGACATTTTCTTGATGACATCACACAGTAAAACAATTATTTTCAAATATTAAGATCTTTGCTTTGGTTCATCTAAATCTCTGGCATTTGTCTTGGTTTTCGTAGGGCAGGTGGTAATAAGAGATGAGGAAGCAAATGTATTTTTCGGGCCAAAACAATATTGTTGAAAACATGGTGGTTATAGACTAAATTTTCAGTCTGTTGTTCTTAGTAATATTTTAAGGAATAATATTGTTATGAAATTCTACTACAAAAACCTGTAGTTTTTTGTGAGGGGGAAACAGGGAAGTAAAGGATGTTTTATGTAGCCATAAATGTTCTGCACATAAAATATGTAAAAAAAGTACATTTAAAATGTTACTAAGGTTGAAAAAGCATGACTTAGAATTAGGATATGCCACAATGATGGCTTTCTGCAGAGTCTGTCTCTTCTGTTCCTGAACTGTAACTAAATCGTTATCTGACCATATACTTCTTTTTTGATACTGTCCCTGCCTTATTCAACTCATATGAAGGTGTTTTATCACTTGCTGCATTGTGACATGCCCCATACATTGAAAACTATTAAAACCTGCCCTAAAGAGGTAATTATTTATTTCCTTCTTGTAGTCTGATACAATGTGCTTCACTACAGCATTTGACCATTCTTCATTTTCACAATGGATCTCAGAAGGAGCAGCGTTATCCTAATTTTAAAGACGGGACATTAAAAAGCTAAGGACAGAAACAGCTGACTGAGTTACTGCATGAGAGCAGATGGCCACAAAGGCATTCTGCTCACAGGTTAAGACACCAAACTAAGTTTCTGAAGACAGGTGTATTGAAGGTCTCACTATAGTCAATGAAGATTTGTTTAATACAGTCGGTGGAATGCGGAAAGCTATTTACCTCACTTTAAAGTAGACATCCAGAATTTGGCTTAGTTGCCAAACCATACAGAGTTAATGCCACCTAAAGTCCCTTAAATCAACAGCTCTCCAGCAGTTCCTCCAGATATCCTGGAGGACCTGAGTCATAGGTGTTGGGCCTGACAGACTCAGCTAGAACAAGGAATTTCACAGGGCAATCAATGCCTACGTGTAGGCAAGCTGAACAAGCTAAGTCATGTCTGTTGCTGGTCAACTGAATCATTCCTTAAACTCTGCTGTTGGGCAAATCTTCTTCAACAGTAAGGAGAGCTTTAACACCCAGCTCATGCAGCTAAGTAAAGGTAGCTGTCATCAATGAAATGCTGAATCCTGCTATGTGTGTTATCTAAAAATCATGTTAACTGATTGTGTGGATGGTAAATGTACTGTTAATGAATTCTCAGCCAGACTTCCATTAAAAGCTGTAATGTGATTGTATTCTTAGGTCCACAGACTGAAGTTTTCCCAGTTCTTCAGTGTGAATGCCCATCACTGACTTGGCTTTGTCCACCAGCCTGGTCAAGTTACTCAGCAGTGTGTAGTATTGTGTGAGCGCACAGCATCCCTCACTTCAGTTGTGCTTGAAAACATACGCATCTCAGGCCCTGCTCCTCATGCTGGATACACACAAGAAGAGTAACATCGAATATCCTACCTCATCCTTTATTCCAAAAGCCAGGTTCATCACCAGATTTGCCTTGTCCTGAGCACTGAATATGCAGCTTCTGAGGTTAATGTTGGATGTCATCAAGTAATTATGACTGAGCCATGCCCAGAGTGTTCGGAAGTACTACCTCAAGGAGTAACTTTCCATGTCTCCCATACTACAGCTATGAGAAGCCTGTCAGAGTAGCAACGTGCCACTTTTCTAGATCATTAAGGTAGCCTTTTTTTCTCCTATTCTTGGTATCCTGGAAGTCAAAGCCTAGTCAGAAGCGAGAACAGCTTTATATGACAGACCACAGTGAAACAGAAGGTGCGTGTCCAGGTGGGTGATACAAAGGCATCAGTCTGCAACACTTGTGCTAAGAATGATTTTATTCTGTGGAGTGGATGGGAGAATAAAGTGTAGAGTTATTTGGAACATGATAGTTTATCTAATAGTTCAATGAAGGATTCTGCTACCTGTACTGGAAAACCTGAACATTATTTTATGATATCAATATTATGTAAAAGATGTCTGTTTTGCTGAGTGTAATGGTCACCAAAACTATATCCTGTAGCACAGCCTCACAGACGCTATTAAAGCAAAAGACAAAACTTTTGCTGAGACTGTGGAAATTCTGCAAAATTACCTATCCCCAAAGCCACTTGTGATTGCAAAGCATTTCTGCTTTTATAGATAGAATCAAGAAAATGAAACATTTGCTGAATATGTGACTGGATTAAAGCAATTAAATGAGCATTGCCAGTTTGGAGGGAGTTTAAATGGTGCATTAAGAGAATGGTTAGTGAGTATTATACAAAATAATTCAATCCAAAAGCAGTCTTTGATGGAAGCAGAACTGACCCCCAAATCTGCAGTAGATGTTGCAACTTCAAAGGTGCCAGAGAGTTACAACACTTCAGGAAGCTTATAGAACAAATAAGTTAGCCTCAGAAAGCATAGCACAGAGAACTGGGAGGTTGTGTGCCTCCAGTGAGAAAAACAATCTCCCGATACTAACCACTGGTGGTTCAAGGACAAATTCTGAAGGAACTGCAAGTAACAGATATATTCAGAAAAATGTCTGGGTCAGTGCAAAAAGTAAAATTACTATCTCAAAAGGGCAATTGTAAAGAGTATTTGATGCACCATCTTGCAAACAACCACTATGAGGCTGCATGGGATACTGTAGCATCTCTAATCTAGTTCCTTTAGAAAATAAAAAAAGAGAGGAATAATGCTTAAAATGGAGCCTGAGAAGGGTTCTGCTGTTTCCATCCTTTAATAGCAGAATTGTAAAGACCTTGTTTAGGAGAGTATAATGCAGAAAAACGTTACTACATTTGCGAATGTGTGCAGAGGAAACTAGTCTTCTGGATGTTATTCTGCAGAAGTAAGTGATAACTGTAAACAGCATATGCTAATCTTCTGTTTTGTAATACATTGGTCGTGCATTCCTCAATAAACAATGGCTGAAAGAAATTCAGCTGGACTGGCCAAGTGTAAAGTGTGCAGGCTACAAAAATAATTATGAACTCTTGCCCAAAGCAAAAATTAACTGAACTTTGAGCAGCGGATATCTTTCTGCGATGGTACTCAGAAGCTTAAAACATGAATGTAGAATATTGTAGTTGCTCTCTCTTCAATCACGTTTTTTACTGTGCTTGTCCAGTACCTTTGTTTGCAGAACAGAGAAATGTAGAAGGAAAACCTCACCACTTTAGTATCCCTGATAGCTTTTTACTCAAGGTTAACTGAGTAAAGGGAACCTGCAGTAGCAGCAGTAATGAAAAAGAAAAAGGTTGTCAGGATATGTGTTGATTTGCATTCTGTTAATTGTGGAATGTATAGTGTGCTTCGCCAGACTAGAAGATACTTGTCTCATTAGTGATTAGCAAGCATTTCCAAAGGATGATACTGACTTAAACCTATTGGCAAAGGGGTACTGGAGATAGTGAGAAGCAGTACCTTACAGCTTTTTCAGCCTAACAGGCTAATGTTTAGAACAGCATATCTGTTTGCCTTTTGGCACAAACAATGGCTCTCGGTTTTCATGACATACCTTGCTGAGTGTTATTTGGGCAGTATATACACATGGGGGAAGTAGTGCTGAACATCTTTAATGTGTGTAAGATGGAGTACAGTTTAATGCAAACGATGAAAATTGTCAATGTTTCAGCAAACCAACTTTATTTGATGTCACTCAGTAAACAAAATGGTGATAGCCAGTGGATGCTCTTGACAAAGCCTAGGTACTCAATCTTCAAAAAAGTCAGGTTAACTTATCACTTTGCGCCATGGAATAGTTTCAGCAGTTTCACAGTTGAAAGTCCCAATGCCTTTGCACCTAGATCTCTAACTTCTCTATATATCAATTTCTAATCTCCATAGTGCTCAGGTAAAGAAGCTTAGAGCTGAATCACCCATAAAGCTGGGAGAAATTAAACCACAGAGCTGATGACCACTGGGGGAAAAGAGCAAAAATTCTTGTTTATTGTTCCTTCTTTTACTTTTTTTTACAAAACTTAGTTTGCTTACCAGTATTCATAATGTTACTGTTCACATCATTATGTTCCTCTCTACAATAAATAGGTGATTAATAATGATGTTGAATGAGTTAGAGCTATGAGAAGTAACTGTACTGCAGAACATTTTGAGAAGCTACATATCCTTCAACACTGTCAGCATCACCATCTAGACTGCAATAGGAAGTATGCCAATATCCTGTAACAGGTTTCATCTATGAGTCCCGATGATATTACACAAATAATTAGGTGGCAATAATGTCACATTATCATGAAATCAGTGCTACTTCTCTTCTGTCATCCCCTATAACCAGCCTTAGAGCTGCTCTTCAATACTTGGCTTTGGTCTTTGAGTACGATCCAATCTCTTTCTCCAGCAGGTGTCATTCAGACCTTTCCTGATAAAATATGGAGGTGTCATGCATGTGGATCTCCAGATGTATGTGCATGTGGGAGGGGAGGGATGAAGAATCTTGGAAAGGAGATAGAAGATGAAGAGAGAAGTCATGTATCACAACATAAAGCAAAATTTCACAGTAGAACTTCCATTACAGGTTGAAATCCTCAAGTCATAATTCATCAAGGGAAAAGATTTCTGTAAGATTGTCTGAGAAAACACATTAAGTGTTTAAAGAAAGAAGAGGATCCCTGTCCTCACTACCAGCACTGCAAATCTGTCCTTATCCAAAATGCTGAATTTAATCTCAATATATGGTGACATCATGGCACATTTTTTGCTATCAGTGAAAAAGAAAGGATGAAACAGTATTGCATTTTGTACCCCCAAACCAGGAGGAAATGCTGTTTTAGACAGACACTATTAAGTGTCTTTGCACCTGTATCTCTCATCTATTTAAGTTATTTGATAGCCAAAAATCCCAACTTGCAAGGGAGAACATGAGAGCTAAACCTGGCCTATGCAAAAACAATCTTATATGTGGGTTTTTTTCAGCTCTGTACTAAACATTATCCAGATAAGGAATTATGTAGATGGGAATAGGGAGATAAAATTCACTAGAAAATTAAAGAAATCAAATAATGAAGAATTTTCCAGTATGGCCTGAAACTGGGGGAATTGTGGTGCCCTTTATTACACCATGATCAGTGATGTCATGTTCCAATAATTAAAGAGGATAAACATAAGTGAGGCAGGCAGAATCACAGTTTTATTGATTAAATAGAAATGGTTGATATCTTCTTGACATGAAAACATTGCTGTTTAACTATCCCGCCAAAGACTCTTCCTACTTATGATAGACCTATTTTTATTCAGCTAATTTTACAAGACTGGTTCTGTGTTCTGACCGATTCTGTCAATCAGTTTAAAATATTTTAGTCCCTGCATCTTTTTTTCACCATAGGAAACATCTTACTTACATTATTTAAATGTTTCGTAACTGTCTTTTGATGTGCTTCAGTAATGATCATCAGATAAATTAAGTAATGTATACAAAGCACTTGTATGTAATGTACCGCTATGAAACCAGTTACTAATAAAAGAATGACAATGATTTCCAGAGAGATATCCTACAGGTGTAATAGCTCTACATTCCCCGGATACTGGGGTTTATCTCAGACCTCCTGTATCAATGGAAAGAATTTACTCCTAAAGGCTTTGACTGGTAGGGAATAACAATAGTTTTAGATTCTGTCTTTTGTTATTTAAGACTCTGAAAGAACATGGATGAAAATAAACAGTGCACCAGGACTGTTTTGCTGTCTGGAAGGGAACAACCGCAGAACACACATCTGGCATCTCGGGCTAGGATTCTAGAGTCAGGATTTCACAATGTCAGGGTGACACAGATGTTTGAATCAGCAGCCCTTTCAGTGAGACAGACTTTATTATTTTGATGATATACTGTGATATTACTTAACAACCATGGTCAGGAAGTAGTATATCTCACAGCACTAGAAGTTGTACAAACACAAAGCAAATAGAATGTCCTTCCCTCATAGTGCTTAAAATTTTAGAAAATCAAGCGGGACAACAACTGGGCATAGTGGGAAATAAGGAAATTGTGGTGGTTTGACCATGGCTGGATGCCAGGTGGCCACCAAAGCGGCTCTGTCACTCCCCTCCTCAACTGGACAGGGGAGAGAAAACACAACGAAAGGCTCGTGGGTTGAGCTAAGGACAGGGTCACTTGGCAATTACTGTGACGGGCAAAACAGACTCAACTTGGGGAAATTAGTTTAATTTATTACCATTCAAATCAGAAAAATTACTTTCCCCCCACTCCTCCCTCCTTCCTGGGTTTAACATAACTCCCAGTTTCTCTCTCTCTTCCTGCACAGCGGCGCAGGGATGGGGAATAGGGCTGGGGTCAGTCCCTCACAGCTGCCCCTGCCGCTCCTTCCTCTGCAGGGGCAGGACTCCTCGCACTCTGCCCCTGCTCCAGTGTGAGGTCCTCCAGGGGCTGCAGGTGGGGATCTGCCTCACCGTGGGCTCCCTGTGCTGGGGGCACAGCCTGCCACAGCGTGGGCTTCACCAGGGGCAGCTGGGGAACCTCTGCTCCGGCGCCTGGAGCCCCTCCTGCCTCCTGCCGCGCTGAGCTGGGGGGCTGCAGGGCTGCTGCTCTCACACAGTCTCACTCCTCTTTTCCACTGGTGCAGAGTTTTTTGGTTTTTTCCCTCCTTAATATGCTATCACAGAGGTGCTACCACCATCACTGATGGGCTCAGCCTTGGGCAGCGGTGGGTCCCTCTTGGAGCCAGCTGGCATCGGCTTCATTAGACATGGGGGAAGCTTCTGCCATCTTCTCACAGAAGCCACCTCTGTATCCCCCCCAGCTACCAAAACCTTGCCATGCAAACCCACTACAGATGTATAGTGATTGTTTTGCCCACTTGATAATACCAGTCATCATCAGCCCTGGCATGATTAAAGGCAAATTTTCTGGTGTTATGACGGAGTATAATTTTTAGGAAAGGATTAAAAGGATGGTAGTGAAAAGACTTTGCAGATGATTTCAGAGTTTTTTAATACTATGAGTGTCAACACCAGCAAAGCCTGAAGGTGGTTTCTTGCAAATCTAACAAGCTGGTGAGTGAGGCTAGCACCTCCTCTTACAAATTAGGGACAGTGAGTGAACTGTAGTGAATACGGCAGTTTAAAAATGCTAGATTATTCACAGTAATTTTTAAATTCAAAGCAGTCATTAACACATATTCCTACACTGCAGTTAAGTCTATTTTTGAGAAGTCTGAATTAAAAACTTAGTGGTTCTACACAGAGAGCAGAGCAGATTAAATTCCAAACTATATATTAATATTCCAGAAGACGGACACACAGCAATATCATGAAAAATAGGATTATTTTACACAGAGCTAGCCATGAATAAAAAGCCCTTCCAAGTACAATATGAGCAGGCATGCTGTTAGGATGCCAGTTGGCTTCATCATATGGAGATATTGCTGTCTTTAGTGTCTGTTTCTCCACAGACTGACACAATAAACTGAGGATCCAAAAAGCTAAGGGCTTCTTAACTGCTCATTGACACAAAATAGTGGTCTCCAAGTACTCTTTTGGATGTCATTACACTCTATCATGTCAGTGATCCATGGATAATAAGAGCATCTTATGTAAATCACTGGGGGGTGTTCTGCTAGCTTGTTAGGTTCTCATATAAATTTAATAACAGATTTATTTTATTTCCCTTTTGAGAAATTAAAATTGCTTGAAATGCTTTACATATAGCCACAAAAGCGAAACGATCTCCCATGTTTCAGAGTGATGTGTTCATCCTTACCTTTCTGTTCTCCAGCCTCTTTCCTTCTGTTTCTCCTCTTTAGATCAAAAGAGAGCATTTCACCCCTATTTTATGCTCCACTGACATACTGTAGTTCAGCTCACAGGGTTCTTGTTTTTTCTACCTATATTTTCAGTCCTTTCTTCGTCTACTCCTGGCTGAGCCTGACTGGCAGTTCTGGCACTGGAAGGGTCCAACGAGCAGGGCTAAGCCCCCTGCGGGTGGGAGTTTTACCTCTGCTCTGCTGGCTGCAAACCCTGTGTGCAACAACTTTCATGAGAGAGTCTTCCCACCTGCAGGACTTCTCACTGGAGCACCTTTCTTGACACTCAGCAATGATGTGAACACGTTTCCTTACACAGCCTTTCACTGTTGCTCACAGCTTTTGAGATATCCTTCATCTACCGTAATATGTCCTATATCCCTGTAGTTTCGTGTGGAGGGCAAGTTGGTGCAAGCTTTCTAATTGTGTCCATTACAAAAAAATTGCTGTTATTTTTCTTCTAGTAAAATTGGGAATTCTGAATGCAAATATAAAGATCAGGTAAGAATACTTGGTGTATACCAGAAAGAACACATTAAGTCCTTCAATTTGAGCAACTATCTGCACCGAACTTTTCCATTGCACATATAGAAAGGTATTTTTCTGTTCCATTTCATATCCACTCAATCCAGTTCATTACCATTGTAAGTTCTGTGTCTTCTGTATGGACTTATTTTCAGGGTCTACAGCTGACTTCGAAACATTTGAATTTGGATCAGCTGCCTTTTTGGAGAAAGCCTCCTCTATCACCCCCATAGCAATTAAACTCTGCACCTGCCCCTGACATATTGTATTTAACTAGGTAAAATCAGCTGACTGGCAGCTGTTCTGCCAGCACTGCAGAAATTTGGATGTTTCAAAGAAGCTTTAATGTTTATTTGTTCTGCAAATTGCTGAATGATACTTTTACGGAAGTTATAAAAAATACATCGAGTTTGAATGTAAACGGACATTTTTGTTCCTGAACAATTCAGATTACTATTTTTTTGAAAAAAATGACAATAAGTTTAGATTTTAAGAAATCATATGATCAAGCAGATTATATTTTTCCTTTTCACTTGATTTAATTGGATAATTGGCATTGGAGGTATGTAAGACAATTTAAACAAAATTAACTTCTTGCCACATTTCAGTTTTAAGGAAAAGATTTCTGTTTCACAGACCTATCAGTATATATAACTATATTATAGCCTTACTAGGAATAGTCATAATAATACAAGCTATGTGTCCTTATAGGTTAAAAGACTGTTGTGATATGATGACTTGCATGATTGAAACAATCAATGTACTCAGAGTTTGTGAGGTTTTATATTTCTACTAGGACAATTAATTTCCTTTATATTGGTTTCTGTATGTGTGCTTAGGTTCATCAGGTGAGAACAATTTTCATTGTTGACATCATTCCACTATATAAATTATTGTGACCCTGTGATAACCTGTTTGAATCTCTGGGAATCTTGTTGGGTTTGTAGCATGAATTCCATCTTGGGATGAAAATGTTGACTGGTGACCGGTGTCTAGTGTAAGCCTGTTGTTTAGGATTCTCCAGTGGGTACCCATGAGAGGTGAATGCGATCAGAAGGAATTCATTCTATCCTAAACGATGCCTATAATTTTGTAAGTTAGTGACTCTGAAAGTTTTTATCTCTTAGCGTGTTATAGCTTAGATCAGTAGATAAGCCTGTCTAAATTTTAGACAACTGCAATTAGAGGAGATGCATCCCATCTTAAATTGCTCTTTTGGTGTTTTGTTTTGTTTTGTTTTGTTTTTTAAATTTACTCTAAACCAAGATCTCTCAGGTGCTTTCTGAATTTTCAGATCTGGCTTGTACAGATCAAAATCAACACTTTCTAAAACCACAGTGTGTTTCCTTGCATATCATAGGTTTTTTTGGTTTTTTCTTCATTTTTCCTTTTGCTTCCTCAGAGCACCTGTAAATATCTGTTAGTGGAGCTATCATGAGAGCTAATGAAGTTCAGGAGCTTGCTCCCAAATTGCGTAGTCTGATCTTATTAAATCCAAAGACAGATATGCTTTCTACTTTTCTTTTGCCCTTTCCCTTATATCAGGCAGATGGGAGCAGCAGTTTCCTAGGCAAGTTCTTCGGGAACAATATAACAGTAAAGAAACAGACACACATTGGTGTCCATAGTGAAATCTAGTGCATCACCTGACTCTCATCTTTATTAACTTCTGCTGAAGAGAGTCACAGAGATACCTACTAACATACTCATGGTTCCAGTTAAATATTTCAGTCAGCTATTGGTGGTACTCCATTCCTTCATCACGGCTTTTTAAACACAGTCTGCCCACAGAAGGTTTTGTTTGGTTTTATGTTTAGTGCCCTACTTTTAGTATTTTTTTCTCTAAAACCAGCTAAATATAATCAATATTTTGGAAAATACATGGAAGCATTCATTTCATCTGAATTCATGTGAGTCTGGTAAAACATGAGTTTAGGGGAAAAGAAAGAGGTCTTTACCAAATAACCCTACTCGCTTTTATGTTTATGCATCATTCATTTGTTGTGCATCATTCTAATAAATAATCTCTGTGTGTGTAGGAGTGTAGTGCAGTAGTATTTTAAAAGCAAAGTGGGCAAAGATAAAACTGACAGCACCTTATTTTATTTCTCTCTCTTTGTGTTTCATCAGATCATTGTCTGGTTTATATCTCTGATATTTCTCTGACTGGAGAAGAACTAGGGAAATGCTAGATTCAGTTCTGGCTCCATAGTTTCACAATCTGATCTCGGCAAAACCAATGTTGCCTCATAAATGTAAATATACTCATGATCAGAAAATCCTTCTATTCCACATGTTAAACACTTAGTTTATGGAGAAAATTAAAAACTTAATGAGAAAATTACTTTTCAACTTGGTTCAGTCACATGTAGTCAATTGTCTGACATTCTATGCTCATCAGAAAAAGGTAGGGAGGCTGTGTTTTAATGAAGGATTAAATGGATTTATAAGTCCTTAGGTAGTTCAAGACTTCCCTGCTATTCATGAAAACATAGTTAATCCTACAATGGAGCTGAATGAGCTTTTAAAAGCTGACAGAAATATCCTGGGCTGGCTGGATGATATTTTTGTTGGAGCCTTATAAGGCAACTGGAACCAACAGTTTGTCAAAAGTGTAATTGCATGATGAAGAGAGGGTGAGAGTTTCAATGCTGCTTTCTTCCCAGGTTAAATGGTCACTAGTAAAACATTGGCTTTTTTCCCCCTTTAAATTTAATAAAGCCATTGTTTTAGTGGTCATCAGTCTTTTCAAGACACTGGCTCCAGACCGAACTCCTTGGGGATAATCCCAGCTGTCAGATGCAAATCACAACAATTATCATCACTCCATGTTCAAATGGAGATCATGCTGGGGGTGTGCTAATTCCAAGGGAGAGTTAGATCTGGATTATTGCAGCAGTGGTAAATACCACAGATGCAAAATTTCTTATGTCTTATGATTTCTCCTCCTTTTCTTAAGCTAAAACCTTTCAGTTTTCTCTTCAAAACATAATAAGCAATAAGCTTTTAATAGGGAAATTGATTTTCAGCTGTCATGAAATACAGAATCACAGTTCTTTCTACAGAAAAAAATATTTATTGAGAAAAATAATTTGCACATAGATATACCCTGAGCTTAAGATCTGCAGTGACAATCACAGAACCACTGAGGATGGAAGGCACCTCCCGAGACCACCTAGTCCAACCCCCTGCTCAGAGCATGGTCAACCACCACAGCCTTTTGGTTTTTCTGGTTTTCACAATTTTTTATTTCTCCTATACAGCCAGGACCACCAGTAGCCTGAAATGTGCTAACTTATAAGCAGTCTAGGTAACTGAAAAACATTACTATGAGAATATCCTATTACAGCAAAATTCCCCTATTTTGGCATTTTTCTGTCCGCACACATTGGAAACTTAGGAAAAGATTAAATTTTTTTTCTCTTAAGAGCAATGTCTTGCATATATAGCAAGCATGTTAGCCGTAAATAGTATTTGAAACTATCAGGTTTTCTCTTTTGTTAGTATGTGAGGTGTTATAATGTTATCAGATTGTTTATAAAAATGATTACTTATGTAGCTACAAAGAGGAAAGGTATGCTATTAAATTTTGCGTAGCTACATAACTGTCTGGGAAAAAGAACCAGACCTACCAAGATTACAAATAATTCATACAAAGTACTATTTAACAGTATTGAAGAATCTCTATACAGGAAAAAGTCCTGCTAAGTCTGGGAAAAACAATTATCTGGTAAATCTCTCAAATCCAAAAAAAAGCATAAATGCCATAAAACATAATTCTTTAAAATCAGATAATCCATTAACATGTCAAAACCCCAAAACATAAAACAGACGAGAACAGGGAGCTGTCCCCTTTACAGGCTTATGAGCCAGTGCAAGCCCTGGAAACACTGTGCAGCCACATCGGAGGTGGGCACAGCTTTTCAGTTCCACACATGAACATTAGTCTAACCCAATACATAATTATTGACTTCTGGTACCAAATCTTTCCACCCATTTTCACGCATGGATCAAAAACTTATGGAGGTTTGTGAGGACTGACTTCTGTCTCCATGGTCAGGAGACAGTCATTACAGGAAGCTGAAGCAGCTCTTATTTGTCTACGAACATAGGTGTCTACAGTGTGACAGTGCCTGCATCAATCAGACTTTATATATTTAGCATACACATGTGTATGCTAAAACATTTCCAAGCTTTTGTTTTACAGACAGGCAGAGGTAGGGTGCAGTTATCTGCATATGGATGTACAGCCACACAGACAGAAGAAGTTGCCAAGAATGTGGTGTGAAAATATACCCCAAGTCACACTTCAAATTTAGCAGAGAGGCTCGTTGGGTTTGTCTAGGATGATTCAACTTGCTTTCAGAACTAGAAAGCACGACTGATAAAAGGGTGAAGGGAGCAGCTGTCTGGAGTGTGACAGTAAGTGGCAGAAGGAGAGATGACAGCAAATCCCTGCCTGAGGTCCCTAGCCCCGGCAGAACTCAGCTAAGAAGTTCCTGAACTGATGGAGCGCTCCCGCATTGTGCCTGAGCTGCTTCAAAATGCTTAACGTTACTGGAGCAGTTTGCTCACACAGGCCATGGACTCTGGAAACACAGTAGTCTCTTTTCTGAAAGAACAACGTAGTGTTCATCAACAGCTGCACTTCGGCAGTGACGACGGTACAGTCATCGACAACTCTTTTTCCTGACTGATGCCCAAAATTCACATAGAACATTCATTCCCAGACAACAATCTTTAGGTGACGTGGATTAGTGCAGTGATTTTGAAGTAGATAGAGCTAGGACAAACTAGGCAGCAGAAAATGATATCACCACCACAATAATAAAATACAGATATACATAAAATTTAGCATTATTATTATTAAAGATAGAAAATCAGCTCAGAGTGGGGTAAAAGTTTGTGCTTCTTTAAATTAAAAAAGTCTTAGAATACAGCTGCACCCAAGGAGGTTTAGAGTGGGCTTTAGGAAGCATTTCTTTACTGAGAGGGTGGAACAGGCTTCCTTGAGAGGTGATCGATGCCCCAGGGCTGTCAGTGTTTAAGAGTTGTTTGGATAACGCCCTTTGCAACATGCTTTGACTTCTGGTCAGCTCTGAACTGGTCAGGCAGTTGGACTAGATGATCACTGTAGGTCACTTCCAACAGAAGTATTCTATTTACTGTATTCTAGTCTATTCTATTCCAAGACTCAAGAATTCCAGAAGTCTTGTTTTCCCTTTTTTCAAAATTTTATATTGCCTTCTAATTTTACTTGATGAAGATATTACTACTTTCACAGACTATAGACTGGCATACGGGCTGTAAAATTAGAATTGGAGGAGATATGCAAGTTTTTGCTTTCCATAGATATAGAATTCCATAGGTAAATAGAATTATTTTGGATATAAACCAATTTTTTCTAGGTTTGTTACTCAGTCAATGGTATTATAAAAAATTAAGTTGGTTAGTAATCTATGCCATAAAATTGGGTATTGTTAGTTGTTGATCTTGTTTTGAATCTAAAGACTTATATGCAAAAAAAAAAAAAAAAAAAAAAAAAAAGTAAGGTATCTTCTCTCTAATCTGCTATAACTTCGTTTATAAATGTTTATTTAATTTTCATCTCTTAATTATAAACAGTACTTTATGTTGTGGTTTTTTGGTGTATGTGAACCAGAAAATGGATCACTATTTGAAAAAATAACTGTGGAAAAATATTATGAAAACAAATAACTTGATGTTCAAAAGATATTTTTCTCTGTAATATTTATCATATAATTTGCAAAGCAAAACATGATATTTCATTATAAATGTCATTCTGCCAGAATACTGGTGCATAATACAATTGAAATTATTAGGAAATCCAAGCTTTCTATAAAGAAACGTTTCACTTAGGTACATTGACTTATGTTAAGAACTTTTGGTTTCCTGTAACAGCAGGTCCAGAACTTCTCCAGAAGTTTTACAGAAATGATTTTTTATTTCCTTACTGAAAACTTATCACTAGAATATGTCTCCCTTTGGAGTAGCATAATCCAAATCTACCTCAGGAAGATCCTTGTCTTCTTAGATCAATCAGTTTAAAGCAATGTACTTAACTGATTGGTTTCCAAATTTACAGCAATCATATTGGTCTGGCATTGAATCAGGTACTAATGGTGTTTCTTAACATTAAAACTATCACTTCAGAAATGAGGTTGATAATGGTATTTGTATTGGCCCACGGGGATTATTAAAGCAATGAGTTTGCTTGCAAGGATTCCCACTCTGACAACACAGATTCATTTCCTGTACAGAAAAAGTGTTATCTCTAAAATGGACGGAAAATACAGTTAATAATCACAGGTATGCTTGATATCCTAGTGAATCCTCCATAACATAAGAGGTCCAGATCAGGAAAACCTATTTAGTGCTTTTTTATTTTATTTTTTTTAATTACAAACATTTTATCAAACTAAGAAAACTCTGTTTGATCTTACTTCTGATGCCAGAAGTGAACTTGTGAAGGACTTGTCCTGCTAGGAGACTGAAAATTCATAACTCACTGTCTAAGCATTGATGCAGAGGTTGAGACTGAAATTAAAACTGTTCCTGAAGACAGATTGACATTCAGGGCCAAGTTTATACCATCTCTTACAATTGATGGGAAAATTTAACCGGATGGGCTCAGCTGGACAACTTGAAAAATTATTTCATATCCTGAGCTCAAATGATTAATAAATATTTGATTCTTTGCAATAAATCACAGGCTTATCAGGCAAAAAATGAACAGCCATTTCTGTGATCTAACACTGCATCAATAAAGAATTTTATATATATATTGAAGAAAAGGTGAACACAAAAAGATGCAAATGTTGGACATATCGCTGAATTCTTGAAGTGATAGGATAGAGCCATATCACTTACCATACCCATGAGATGTATTTTAAAAGTAATAATGTTACATATCCTGCTTCTTCATGCAACACGATGCATGCCTTGTCATAGTACAGGACTTATAAAGATAACAAGGAAAAAACCTTGGTCATTCAGTACAAAATGCACATTCCCATAATCAGATTTTATCAGCTGCATGAAGTTCCATATTTATTTTTGTAACAGGAATTTCAATTTCACGAGATTACAGGAACTTTTAAGAGTATTGGGTAACATGGGAACATTCATTTGCTCTGTTATTTACAGTAGCTGCTTTTGATTCATTATCTGCTATGACTGACTCTGACTGAATAAATGTGAAAATTATCATTTTAGCATGCGAGGAACATGTGATTGAATTCAGAACAGAGTCCAGTTCTGCTCTACAAGCTCCTGTAAAGATTCCATTGATTTCATTAGGCTGAATAAAATAAATCTCCTTTACAAGTACATTGTATTTGTAGACCTGAAGCCAACATTATTATCATAAAACTACTGCTTTCTCCTCTATACAAGTCCTTTATAAGATATATTTTTATTGTAACATCTATAAAAATAAAAATGCAGTCTTCTAGAACAAAGAGCACTTTTATCAAAGGGAGGAGGAACACGGCTCTCCCTTAGGGAGAGACAGCAACCCATATGCAGCATGTTGCAACCTGGAGCAAAACACACATCTGAACAACATCATGGGCAGTGAGTCAGAATTTCATTTTTACTCCTTTGCCCTTGTTGCAGCAGACTAATAGATTTTCCAAATAAGTCTCTCTGGTTGTAAATATAAAATATATTCTTCTTCTTCTTTTTGTTTTTTTTTTTTTTTAGATAGCTATTTAGGTGAACTGTAAAACCGTGTTACAGCACAGTCAATGGAATTCATTAGCTCACAAAAAGAAAACTTCAGGCAAAGTTATCAGGTTATGGTGTATATACATGTACATACGTGTGCCCTGCATCTTCAGAATAGCTTTGGTTTGTCCCCTGTCATCCCTGGTGTTTTGCTGAGAGCTGATGACTCCATTAGTTTCGTCTGATGATTTTGATTTTTTTCTTTTTAAGTAAAAATGGTTACAAGGGCTTTTGCCAGTCCAAAATAAGACTAAGAATTGTGCTGAGGAGTTGCAGAAGACAGTAACACATCCTGAAATGTGAGCCCTGTGTTTGGAAATTGAGTTTCGGTTGCAGTAAACCCTTCCAGATTCCTTGCCCCTTACACAACGTGGTAAATCCTGTCATCTGTTTTCTGATAGCATCTACTTGTAAGGCTGGAATGAGCAGTGCAAACATTCCTGAAATCTCTCCTGTTTGTTACACTGCTGGGCTCGCAAGCAATCACAGCTGCATACCTGAAAAAGGATACACTGCTTTGAATGTTTACAATATGTCACGGCAGCAGCTAGAAACGGGCTACAGCAGCTGAGTGGGAGAGAAAATAGATTGGCAAAAGCTTTCTTTTTTTTTTTTCCATTTTTAATTAGTCTCCAAGTTCAATAAAGTTTGCTCTCTTTTTCTTTAAGTAAACTTGTCCCAAAAACCCTATCATAACTTATTTTGAACTGTTCCTAAAGTTTCCCTGCTACAGCACTCAAGATATCTAGAAATTCTGGTTTATGTATTTAAACTCCCTGTCTTCTCTGAAAAATGCTGATATGCAACAGCTGAATATGAGATCTTATTCATAAATACCCTGAAAGCATATGGACGTAAGTTAGTGCAGCAGTTCTGAGCAAGGCAGCTCATGTTGGTTAGCTTACCTCAGTGGAAAGGAACTGATTTTTGTTTTCTAGTAATGCTTTTCTGTTGAAATGAAAAACGACAACAACAAAACCCAGAAGCAAAGAAAAAAAATTCAGGAAAACAGAAACCCCCTGAAATTATTCAGTTACAAATAGGCTGTTTTCACCTTTATCACTGTTTATCAGTTTTCAATTTTCAGATTTTCTTTCCAAGTTACAACCTTGATGAAAGCAGAGGTTTCATCAAAGAAAAAATTCATATAAAAGCTTTCAGACAATTTTGCTTGTGACCACAATGAAGTATTGAAATATATATATATATTTTCTACCAATATAGAGGAGGTATAGTTTGTACAGGCTTGTTGCATCCATATCATGGAAGAGACATTAGTTGAGCTAACTGTCTACAATCACATCATAAGACCATAAGAGCACATGCACTACGCTGGTGTCCCACTCTTGACCATACACATATCCTGAGTACACTTACGCCAGCCTTCTCAGGCTGGGAATAATTCAGTTTAACTATAACTGTTATGCAGTGAAGAAGGGAAGATCATGCTTAATGAAAGCATTAAAAGTCACAGAATCCACTTACTATTGCAGATGAGTCAACATTTTCTTTCTTTTTTCTTATTTTTTCCCCTCAATGTGCATCCAGCTAAACAAGAGCTCACCTGCGCTACTGGAGACAGACCAGCACACTGCGAGCTGAGATGGCTGATTGCTGGTGGAAAGTAGTGGTGTATGGATGGATTCTTCAGCAACCTATGAATGAAGTAATAAAACTAAGTGGCATTTCTGCTTGTGAGATTTCTTTGGTCCTCTAGCTGTCACCTTAATGAGTCAATAATTTTCCCATTTTCAAGTAAACCAATATTACTATTTCATTTTGGACTCTATCAAAAAAGCAGTATGATATGTCGTTTGAAGGTAAATAACCTTGCTATTTGTTACAATCTGATTCAGTTTTTTGAACGATACCTATCTTCAGATCAAGGCTTGAGAGTACAGAGAGCTTCTTTGAAAAGTTGTCCTGGCAAAGATAATGATGGAGGTATCTTCTCATCATTAATTGCTATAAAAGTCAGTTTTCTGGCTGTCCAGTGTAGCTTTCTGGATTCAGTGAAGACATACATGGAGAAGTGCATATAAGTGCCTGAACCAGAAAGCTGAGACCACGTGGGCATCATG
The DNA here is from genome assembly GCA_035590275.1 of Ibycter americanus. Classification (NCBI taxonomy): domain Eukaryota; kingdom Metazoa; phylum Chordata; class Aves; order Falconiformes; family Falconidae; genus Ibycter; species Ibycter americanus. The sequence continues at coordinate 63,940,052 of JAVJGI010000050.1, read as the reverse complement.
TCAGCTTTCAAAGCCTGCTCATACTGTCAACAAGTGAAATGATGGACGTAACTCAGTGTTGGACACCCCAAACATCCAGCATTTGTAGGTGTTACTATGTTACGTTTGAGTAAGAACTCTGATGTTGGACTGGATCCTGCATGCAACTTTTCAGACAAGCTCTTCTATTTACGCCCTCTAAATAATGTATCAGAGACAGATTCCTACTGAATTTCCCAGTATTTGTTAAGTGTTTGGCTGGGTGGTCAAGATTCTAGGCCTGGAAATCTTAGAAAATCTTAACAATCTTAAAAAATGCTTAACTTTCTCTGTATAATGTGTGAAGGGCTAAATGCCTATCCTGTCTTCCTTTAACCGTTTGAATATGACTAGTAGATTGTCTGCAGCTGCTTTTTCTTTCATTTGTACAGTAACATATAACAGCTTTGCAGAAAAAAAAAAGATAAAAGAAAAAATGAGGAGTAGTGGATAACCACAGTTTTCTGCATGAATAAACACACTCCACTGGTCTGTGTGCAGTGGTGATACAGTAAGAAAATTCATAGGATTCCACTGTTTGATGCTTTACTTCTTCATTGAGTGTTTTATTATTTTGCTACTGTTAAGCTATGTAGAGTATACAGGAATACTACTAATCTCTAGGATTGTTAAAGAGAGGCTTTTATTTCATCTTTATGGCACATAATTAGAATTATCTATATGCTTTTCTGACTGTGATTTTTTTGAAGTTTGATTCGAAGAGTGGATGAAAGGCATCATAATTTGTATTGGTGTAAGCTAAGGACAGAATTTGTCCTCGAAGGGTTTATGAGGCTTGTTATGAAAACAGAAAGTATCTGGAGTATTAATCCTTACAGCAGGACAAAACAATATAAGTATGATATGTGATGACAAGTTTGTATCAATTATGAAACCATCTTAAGGTATATTTTAACACTTACTAGGTAATTTTTTTCACTACTACACTAATTAGGAAATATTTCAGCTGACTTTTTCAATAGGCCATAAAAGAGGGTGAACAGGCAAAAACCGACCAGATGAAGCTACAACACAAGCATATAGGAAAAGAGATTAAAATTGGTAAAATGACGAGAACAGAATCAAATCAGAGCTGAAATCATTGTACCTTTCAGTGTTACTGCTGTTACTCTTTCTAAACAAGACAGTTTCATAGAGAAACTTCCTCCCCCCCCCTCCCCCGCCTCACTTCAAGTTGTTTGTGTATTTTCCTCTCAATACTGGTAATTGATGGCAGGATATGTTGAAGACTGATTTTAGAAAGGACAAAATTAAGCAATTTGTCACCATGCAGCTGGAAATAAAGGGGATACAGGCTACCCAAGATATATGGCAGGGTAAAAGTTAACAAGCCTGCCTTCCAGTATGTCTCTGGTAAAGAAACAGCAATAGGAAAAGTAACTCTCTGGGAGACAGCTGAGCTAAGAGGCCCAGTAGCACAGATATATCTCTGCCAACATGCCTTTACAGACACTTGGGATGCTCTTCCCTATGACCCATAAACGAAAAAAAACATTAGATTAGAACTATAAATAATGAAAACCAAATAGGACACATTTGAGACAAAGAGATACACATTTTGCCATAGGAAGGAGGATGGTCAAGGACATCTTCCAGCTATGTGGAAGTAGCAGAGCTGAAAGCTCAGCTGCAGGCATCCTGGAGTACCAGGACAGATCATGGTGCCCTTCCTCAGTAGCCACTGACACATTCTTCAAGGTGATTACCATTTTGATGCAACTTCAGTCTCCCTGTCACCCCTTTGTGTCTCAACCACTGTTTTCCTTCCTCATTCCTTCATTTATCCTACACGCACACACAAAAAAAAAAAAAAAAAAAAAAAAAAAAAAAGGTAAGAGATTTTTTTCCCTTCTGATGTCAAAGACAAACATGAAGCTGTGAGTGTTAGAAGGACATGCAATAGTTAGAGTAACATAGGAAATAGTGCAACTTACTGTCTAACCCCAAAGAGCTTTCAGGAGTGATTCCTTTTGGCCACAGTGCTTTGGGAGCCCAGACCAGTGTTGTGCTGGGAGAGAGTGTCTTTGTGTCTGAAAATCCTGGCCACACGACGTTTTCTCTCCACAGACCATTCCACTTTGACTCTCTTGGAAGATTTTTGCCTTCCTTTTAACTTGACTTCCATGTTAGGTGAAGGTATTCAAGCATGTTTTTCCTCCCAGAAGCTGTCAATTCTTTCCAAGAAATGTCTTCCATCTTCCTGGAGCTGGTGACTCCTCACCGTGATGCGGCACATACTCAGCTCTGCTCCTAATGATGTCTGCTGAGTGCACAGATAACAGGTTTTAACAGCAGGAAGATTCAAAGGAAAGGAGTCAACTCACTTGAGGGTTTTAAAGACCCTACAGTTTCTTATTCTTTTGAAATTGCTAAGACTGACCATGATCCTAACTTTTGTGACCATGAGACTGTTATAATCCTTTAAAGACTGACATGAAACAACCAGGTTCAGTGAAAATTACTTGGTATTCGTATCACCTTTGTGTTTTGAACTTCTGGGCCACAACACCAGATTGACATATTTTTTGATCATTCAGGTTACCTGATTCTCTGCTATTATTTTGACAGGCTTTGTAAATAGAAATGTAAGAGTTGGACTGAGTGCAGTCAAGGTAAATTTAGTTTTCAGGTGATACCTCTGTAAAGAACTCCTAAACAATTAATTCCTTTGCCTTGCAAATGACGTTTTCCTCACTTTAATTAATTCCCTCTTCCAGTCTTTTTACTTCTGGCTTCTTGTATTGATCAAATTTTAGCTATTCCATTGTAAGTCCTCTTTTTAACCTTACTTGCGTTAAAAGCATTCCTTTCTTCTTGGATTACAGTATAATTCTGCTTTACTGAGGTCTTACTTTGTTGATGAATTTGGAAACAGAATTTCTTTTATATGTTCCTATGTAATCCAGTCTACCAAAATGATTGCCAAAATTTTTCCTGGTTTTGACCTAATTTTTGCACACATTTTAAACACTTCCAATTCACGTTTTTAGCCAGCAGTAGAGAGGCAGATGCAGGTGCACACAATATATAATAGGCTTTGGTTTGATAAACTAACAGTTATCTTAGCCTTGCTTTTACATGTTGCTCTTTTATAAAATGCAGGCAAAAGAAAATGAGTGACAGACACGATCTGCATTGCTCAAAGCACTACTCATTAAGCCTGTTTCCAAAAAAGTAAATATCACATATGGTTGTTACTGCAGCCCTCTGATATGTAGAAAGAGATACATCACTCATTTCTGTGAAAATTAAAAATATAGAGATTTTCTGTCCACATGAATTGTCATAAATAAATATTTTTACAAGATCAAGAACAAGCTCATATTTTTCCTACCTGTAGGACATTCCTCACATTCTACTCATTCATTTGATGTATTTGGTGATCTTTTCTATAGCACATCCTCAGTTTTCAGATTAGAATAGTAAAATGCTTGTTTTATATTTATATTTAAGTATCTGTACTAAAGGAGATTGTTCTAACAAGGTTCATAAACTGATCTCACTAACACAGGTAAAAATCTGGTGTAAATCCATTCATTCAGCATCTGTTCATCCTTTTTCTTCTCTTTTTAATAAGAGAAATATCCACTCTTTGCAAAAGTGGTCTCAGAAAATGATAAAGACAACAAAAAGCTATAACCTGTTGCCTGAGCACAACATCTGCTTTTCTGAAACTACAAGGCAAATGAAGTGCTTGTAATAAAATTTTTGACATTCCTTCCATAAGTCATGCTCTGTGTTGATTACGGAAGTGCATGGCACCATTTGTCAAAAGTAGCTATTATTTCTCAGAAACCCTGTGTTGCAGAGACACAAGAAGCTGTGGTTCCAAAGAGATGTACACAAACAAATGCTCATATTTGTTCATATCTGCAGTCATTGCTCATGTTTGTGTAACAAAAAAGGCAAGATCCTGAAGACTTCATGATGATGCTGAATTCTTTCTCCTGTAACTGTCCAATTAGCATTATAATGCTACTGAGGGCAATATTAGTGCCAGCAAGATGCTGGAGACACATAGCTTTGTCTCTCTCTCTTGAAGAACAGATAAAGCCATCTTTCATTGGCTTTAATGCTTGATGGATGTGGGAATTTAGCTGATGAGTAGCTGTTTCACACAAAACTTCATGAAGAGAGACAATAGAATCATGAAATGGAAAAGATCCTTCTCCATCATCAAGCAAAGCCACTGGCAAATGTGTGCACCAAATTGCCTCTTCCCTCCCAAAAGTGTTGTGATAAATCCAGTTAGATTTCCTTCCCTCAGAATGAAAGGTTTTGTTTGGATTTAATTGCAGTGAGAGTTAAAAACTTTTAATTGTAATTTAAAAATATATTTGTGGATATTTTTAGGTCAGTTTACTCACCTGGTGAAGTTTTCATGTTATGTATTTCTTATGTGTGTATGTGTTACTTCGTAGTTTACAGCAGTTTATTACTTTGAAAGTACTTTTGTTATTTTCATCTTTATACTTTATATAGTTAAACATCAAATTGCTGTTATTATTCCAGTCCCAAGTTCAAGTTCATCTGTTTCTTTCTGAATGCTATTCTTAGAATTTCTGCACTGATCATGTCTCATTTTTGTGTTATTTTCAACTTAGACTTCCCCCCCCCCTTTTTCTTTATATCCACTTAAAATAATACATGAAGTGAGTTTTGAGTGAGATTCTGAAATTTCACAACTAATTGCCTTCCAGCCTGACATCTTTTCCATCAGTCTTGCCCATTACCTTTCCTAATATACAGTCACCCCATAATATTCCTGTACCCCATCTTTTTTTTCCTGTTTGATCTCCCATATACCATCACACAAAATGTTATACTAAGATCCAGGTAGGTGAAATGTGAATTCCTTTTGTTTATAAACTTAATTGTCTTAAAGAAAGTTATAAGATTAGCTTTTATAGGTTATTCTTGGATAAACTGAGGTTTTGTTTCATTCATATTCTATTGCATACTGCTGAAATTTATATTCTGTCCACACTGTGGTATGGAGTGATCTGAAAGCCTTCCTTGTCTGCTAAGGTAAAAAAAAAGGGGACTACTCCCTTAGTCTCCTAAAAGGTAGTTTGAGTAAGAGAGAGACTCCAGGAATAAGAATTAAACTTATGAAGCTCCAAGACTAAAATTAATATTAAAATTGATTGAAAAAATCCAATCTCCATTTTTCTTAACCGGTCAAACACCTTTATTTTGTTTATTGATTTACATGTGAGATTTGCATAGAGGTGAAGGAAAAAGGGAGACAAAGTCAACAATGGTGATAAATTCAAGATGAATAATTGCAAGTAGACTCTACAAAAACAGAAGTGGAAGAAATTAGCCATAAACTTAAAGGAATAAATTTTGAATCACCATAGAATTTTGCAAGCACCCACTTATTCAGTTGAAGTGATGATAGCAAATACAATAAATAGATCCATATAATAATCAGTAATGTCATAAGCTTCTAAGTAATACACTTCAGGATGCTTGTTATTCTTTGAATTTCCTTCCATTAAAGAATGACCATGAAGAGGAACAAACCAAATGAGACAGCTTCCTCTGAGAGCCCATTCAGAAACAATTACTGACCACTCTAGTAAAGCTTTTATACATTTTATAGGAGCTCTGTGTGCAACACCTGCATCTACCAACTCTACGTGACCTCAGCCTTCTCCACTGAGGAACAGTCCAGCACAGTGCAATGCTTTCTTGAAGGTTATTAGAGTTAACAAAGCCCTTAGTGCTTAAGGAGACAGAAGGAGGATGTCTCCCTTTGATCAGCTGAAGGCCTCATATGGTGCCTTGTGTGGACCATCTGTAAAGGGATGCAGCTTGTTTTGCATAAACAAACGGGACTTCCAGGAACTGAGGCTACAAATCATCTAGGTGTTTTACCCTCAGTTCTCAGTTGTCTGCCCATACGGATTTAATTTATACTCATAAAGTAAACTTTAAAAGATTTCTGTGTATTTGTGCTAAAATTAGCTTAATGTTACTCAAATAATATTTGGAATAATGTTCTGAAATAATAGTATCTGCAATGTACTATTTATAGACTCTCTTGGAGCCACTATTGTGTAAAACATAATTAAAGAGTTTCTAAAATGCACAGTACAGTCTAGGTCAGGTAAATACATAATCAGAGAGTTATTAATGGAACTGCAATTAATTAATATGCCTCCATCGGAGCCATTAAAGCTGATTAATGTTATGGCACACAAAGAGAATTTGTAGCTAACAAATCAATGACCCAGTAGATCGTATTGTGTCCTTTGGAGACATTACACTCTACCATATCAAAGCCTCATTAGAGAATTTTTAATTTACTGATCGTCAGCCCCAGTAGTCATTAGTTGGCCCAGGCTGATGATGCATGTGCATAGAAGAAAGTTAAGATAGTACTCCATCAGGGGATAGATCTCCTCCCAGTTTCACTTGTAAATCAAGGGTAATTCCATTGGAACCAATGAACATTAATAGTTTGTGGGGAGGGAGAACCAAAAACCAAAAATCAAAAAAATACCCCAAGAGGACAGTCAAATAGTTGAAAGTTTAAAAAAATTAATTTGTTATGCTTATTCAATGGCTCATTTCTAACAGACTATCTAAAAGGTTTGATTTTAACCTAGAAAGGGAACCCACTCAGAACTCATGATAGGGAGGCAGTGAACAGATTATATATTTTCATACCTTATACAGTTGGATTTCATCTGAGGTTTAGCTTGGGATGTGAATTTTCAGTCTGCGATTGCAACATCCCTAAAATGCATTTTACTTGAGACTGTTGATACAAAATCCTAGCCCTTGCTATTTCTAGGCATACATTTTGTCTGGAAATTCACTCTCTCTTATGAAGGATAGCTCTTTCTCTGGTTTTCCTTAACTTCAGTGGAGCTGCACCTGAGAAAATTTTATCCTAAATGGTTTAACACAATATAAATTTTCACAAGTGCAGCAACCAAGAGTCCTTTGAGGATGGTGCAGAACAAATATTGCAATCTTTGACAAATGCTGAGCCCAAGTCTTTGTCTGTCTAAATTCACAGACTTGCTGTGGGAGGGCACTTGTCTAGAGAGCAGTGCCATGCTCAGAGTGCAGAAGGGGAATGGCTCCTGGACATAAGATTTGCTGGAAGTCACTTCCTTTGTAGATTTTGTTACACTGCAATCCCTTTCAGATTGCCTAAGATTTATGGGCAGGATCCTTGTATTCTTCTCTTTTTTGAAGCAAGTATTATTATCTGACAGTCTTGCTCAGAAATGTAGATAAGAGTTCATTTCATTTACTTTTGATGTATTGTAGGTGGTGTGTATATTCTCTTTTACACATTTATTTTTACAATAGGCAGAGCTAAGAAGCAGAGGATTTACTATGTATTGTACAGCTTTTGTTACCCATGTCAGACCTTCTGTAGTCATGGGTTTTACAAGAAGTTTGATTGATGTAGAATAAAGGTATCGCAATGTTAGTTTAGATTAGGAAAACTAAATCCACCTTTTGAGATGGCTCGAAGTTAAAAGGAAACACCACCTCCACTGCTTTCCTTTTCTTATTTAAACAGAAAGAGAGTGGCAGTGATATTGGGCTAGTTATTTTAGAGATCATGAACAAGTGAAAGTGTTTATGTAAATGCATATGTCAATATGTATTTCAGACCCATATAACCCAAATTATCTGAAAAATAAGTTTTCAACATGTCCCATCATCTACGTTGTACTCCTGCAACTGAGTTTAATTACTTGCTTCCTTTAAATGTTTTTATGCCTACTTCCTCAACTGAAAAGTCAATTCTGGCTGATGAGAGAAACTCAGAGTACTTCAGTTCTTGACTAGTAGTTGGTTAAAAGCTAGCGGTGTGGCCAAAGTTTAACCATAGTTCATCATGCTCGTGGAATAAATCTATCTGCCTGACCATGATATTTTTTTATGTTTCACTTATCTTAAAAGTTAAAAAGATCCAGGGTCACTGGAATCAGGAGGGACCACTTTCTGCTTAGGATAAGGTTGCATAAAGTATTTGAGGTGTGTTGTTGCTAGATGTGGCAGAATCAGGAGACACTCCCTACTGTCAGGGAAATCTGCATTTTTCTCAACTCTAGTTCTTCTCTTTCACCAGATTCATAACACTTTCTTTTATCTTAGATGCTTGAAAATTTGAGTTTATTCATACAAGCTAAAGATTTATCATTATGGGTAGAAAATCATTACTGAGATTAAATATTTATAGTGGGCCAAAATTCTTAACAGGTGAGTGCCATTGAATTTCATGGAGCAGTGCCAATTCACAGCAAAATATATGAACTTAGGATATCCAAAGAAAATATTGAAAATAGCTGTCTAGCTGTCCAGATTTTCAAAGCATAGCAGTGAAACAAAAATATTATATATATTTATATATGTGTATGAGCACCTATGTATAAGAAAACAAAATTAATACTGGAAATTATGATTTTTCATAAGAATTAAAGTTCTTTAATAAACCACAAAACATACAAAGTGGAATCATCATCTTTGGAGATGCTTCTTTTACTTTTTCAACAGACTATGGTTCTGTTCAGCAGAAGTGGAAACCAGAAGGACTGACTGTACATATGCTCTTACCTGCAAGTGATGAAAAACACTTTTCCCATGCATTAACTTCATATGTTGGCTTTTTTTTCTATATAGTTACTGTACTTCTAAATAATTATGCTTTTCTTATGTGTATGTTTTTATTTGTATTACATCATTTCAGATTCATTTTCAATCCTGGTCACAGAGTTCTAATGGAACTGAGCTAAGAAAGCTAATTCTTTTTTCTTCTATTTTCCAAATGTACACAACATTAACCTTTTGATTTTACACCTTCTTGTTATTCTTTTTTTTTCTTCTTCTTTCTTTGATTTGCATTGTGAAGTAGTTTCAGAGTGCATGAACTGGATTCCTTTTGGATCCAGTTTTTCAGACTGTAGGAACTGGAAGTTGTGCTCCAGGAGCACACTTAATGGACTCTAGACACACACAAAAAATTGTTCTGTTCTTAGGACCAGATGCGAATTAATCCAAACTTAACAACCCTGAAATGTCTACAGTCTTTTTAATGGTCCTCAACACAAGCTGGTTTGCTCTGCATATCTATCTCCCTTCGGTCTATACTCCTTACTGACATAAAAAACAGTTGCGCTTTTTTCTGGCTCTGTTTGTAGTGTAAGAGGGTTTGGACAGATAATTTTCTAAGCTGTGTAAAGTGTGAGATGGGGGCCTGAAGTTAACTGATGTAAATTAAAATAACTGTAAAGGGAGAATGCTGGCAGTAGTAACGAAAAGAAGAAAAAGTAGGTTTGAATATTATTTCTCTTCTTTTGGAACTACACTGATCATAATGTGAAGATATCCAATTCAGATAATTTCAAATCCAAAATGCTATTAAACATGCAGGCTTGATTAGCATAGTGGCAGGATTAGTATGAAGAGCACAGAATGGATCTTTGATGCTCCACAGAATTGGCTATAAGGGTTTCCCAAGAGACAAGGAGGGTGTGGAGCACCAGGTTCAAGAACTGGAAGTATCTGTCCATTTTAACACAAGAGTCTTCCCATTTTGGAATGCAACACAGTGTGATGCAGTGGCTGTCTGAAATAGCTGAAAGCAAGCCAAGCTGTGCTCCCTCGCACAGCATGACTCTGTGCCAGCCTGGAATTCTCACCACTCTTGTTTGACCCAACTAACAAAATTTCCACAATCCTCAGGTGTACACTGGATTCAGGGAACAATCATTCAACCTATACAAATGCAAATATGTAAACAAACCATTATTCTTGATATTTAAGCTCCCTCCAGTACTGACCAACTGCAGCTGTATCATCTCTATGTCATCTAACTGTTCTCTCCTGACAAATCTATAATATCAGCTATATTTTTTCCCTTTAGCACACTTTGTATAACACAGCCTATAAATTCACTTCCTACAAGATGGCTCATATTTTAAAAGTGTCAAAAATAATTTCACAGTCATAATTATGGTACTTTGGCAATGTCAGACAAGCACAACACATGATTTACCCTAAATAAGAGATGGAAGACAATTTATTTTTGTTTTTACTAAGTCAAATTGGCCACTAGAAATTCAGGTAAACTGGATTTGGAGTTTTTTTGAAGGCTTTTATAAGGACTGCTGAACCGAACAACCACATCAAATTCACTTTTTTTTGTTGTTGTTTTTTAAATTTTGACAGACATGCTAACCATCTGGGATTTGATTTTTTTGTGCATGCAGTGCAGCTGGAATAACGTTGCCTAAGAGGTTGGTTTAATTTTATTTGCTTATAATTAAACCTTTGTTTATAAACAGATCTGCATTTTCAGTGATATGCTGCTATTAGTCTACTTCTTCTGAGCTGTGTCAAAGGATGAGAAAGACACCAGGTGAGTTGACCCCAGTCACACACAGTAGGGTCTTTACTGGCTTCCAGCTCTTTGCTGTTTCCTATAACTACAGGATGATTCTTGAGACCTTTCTCCACCTTATCACCCCTACACCCCACACACAGTCCCCCCAGCCTTTACAATCATCTTTGTGATTTAATATGAAGGATAAATAAAAATGAATTGTTTTACTATGTATGTTCACATACAGGGAACGTACCATAGACGACTGACCAGCTGAAGTTATTTATGCTGGTTATTTACTAGACCTGAAGTAGAAATACTGTAAACTCTTTGTCTTTCACCCAACCCTATCATTAATTTTATGTGAGGAATATACATGTTTATTTTCTTGCTTCTGCTTCATGGTTCAGAGCAGCTCAGAAGAGCTGGCAACAATAAGAAAAATTCCTGTAATTTCACTTGTGACAAGCTATATTTGCTTTAAAGTCATTGATATGTTTGGCCCAAACCTTCCTCTAGTACAGATAAAGATAACTAGATTTACATCAGATGAGAACTTGCAGATTGAGAAGCAGTTTTTAGTAATAAAATTACTTACATATACACATACACCATCACTTGCAAACTACTTTTTTATATTTTCTTTTAACATACTTTTTTTTTTCTCTCCTCCAAATGTACTTTCCACAAGGTTCACAAAAGAAATGTAGTACATAAGATGGAAAACATAATGCATTATTAATAAAACTTGAAAGCAACAGCTTAAAAGGTAATCTTTAAGTAAACTGTAAATCCCTCCAATATGTCCTGTGAGTTATGCAAGCATCCTGAGACAGGCGGAGGATACAAATTAGAGAGAAGTAGGGAGAGAAAAATCAGCAAAAACCATCATGAATTGAAAATCTATTCCTTTGTTTCTTCTAGGTTTTTTCTGCAAAGTAGAAATTATGTTCTCAGCAAATACAGCAAAAAGAGCACAGAGGACTTTAAATTCTCATTTAAGTCATAGTAATGCAAATCAGGAACAATTCTGTGAAGCTCAGTAGAATAACACTATTGGGAGTGAAATAAAAAGCAAGCTCAAAAACTCAGCTCTTGAATTCAGTTGCAACAGCATAGACCAGCTACTGAGAACTACTCTGAAGGGAAGTGCATCTGAATCCTTTAGTCCACTTATTAAATTATTGATAGAAAATTGGTTCTATAAATACAAACAAAATGGGAGGAATGCTGAACGGCAATATCTAGTCTACCATCCTTCCCATTCTTCCCCTTTCTCCCTTCAGCAGTATTGCAGAATCTCCCAATATTCATCGTATTTATCTATGACACAAAAACACTGGACTTTCTCAGGTAGAAAGAGACAATATATTGTTATGGCACCTGTCACAGGAGAAGTTTTTGAGCTTCAAAGAAGCTTCCTGAAAAGAGGGAAAGGGTGTTTAAATAACTCTAGTGACTGAACTAGCTTAATTACTCAGATGTATTGAGTAAAAGGAGTAAAGCACATGTACAACACAGATGCAGTCTTAGCAACTTGCTGAAGACTGTGCATGACTTCCAGGAGCAAAGTTCTGTTTCTCCCATCTGTCAGACTGATACTCCAAGGCCAATGGCTTGTACTTTGATACCACAAATTCCCATGTCACGCTGTCAGGATTAATTCACTTCACATATTGTGCTGCAGCACAATTTCCAGTTCTGAGTTTATGAGTAAGAAAGAGATGATTTGAAGAAATTCTCTCTTCTGCCATAGAAATTCAGTTTCACACACAAAAAGCCCAAACAGAATGAAACGTACAAAACCACAAAGACAAACCACACCAACGCAAACAAAACAAAAATCCCAGAAGGTTTAACGCACAGCGGAACTGTTTTATTTCCTCCATGACTTCCCAACGGTACTGAGGGAGCTGGCAGAGGAGCATGCCAAGCTGCTCTCCATCATTTATCGATAGTCCTGGCAAAGTGGGGACGTCCCAGCAGACTGGAGGTTAGCCAGTGTGAGGCCCATCTACAAGAAGGGCAGGAAGGAGGATGTGGGGAACTACAGGC
>JAVJGI010000050.1:63899483-63927222 GCA_035590275.1 Ibycter americanus | reverse complement strand
TCACAAGTGGTGCTCCCCAGGGCTCAGTATTGGGGCCAGTCCTGTTAGATATCTTTATTGACAATCTGAGTGATGGGATCGAGTGCACCCTCAGGTGATGCCAAGCTGAGGGGGAGTCTTGATCTGCTTGAGGGCAGGAAGGCTCTGCAGAGGAATCTGGACAGGCTGGACCAATGGGCCATGGCCAACTCTATGGTGTTCAACAAGGCTCAATGCTGGGTCCTGCAGCTGGGTCACAAGAACCCCACGCAATGCTACAGGCTTGGGGAAGGGTGGCTGGAAAGATGCCTGGAGGAAAAGGATCTGTGGGTGCTGGTTGACGGCCAGCTGAACATGAGCCAGCAGTGTGCCCAGGTGGCCAAGAAGGCAAACAGCATCCTGGCTTGTATCTGAAACAGTGGGACCAGCAGGACAAGGGCAGTGATTGTCCCCCCTGTGCTGGGCACTGCTGAGGCCACACCTTGAATCCTGTGTTCGGTTCTGGGCCTCTCACTGCAAGAGGGATGTAGAGGGGCTGGAGCATGTCCAGAGACAGGCAACGGAGCTGGTGAAGGGTCTAGAGAACAAGTCTTATGAGAGGCAGCTGAGGGAACTGGGGTTGTTTAGCCTGGAGAACAGGAGGCTCAGGGGGGACCTTGCTGCTCTCTACAACTCCCTGACAGGAGGCTGTAGGCAAGTGGGGGTCGGTCTCTTCTCCCAGCTGACAAGTGACAGGACAAGAGGCAATGTCCTCAAGTTATGCCAGCGGACGTTTAGTCTGGATATCAGACAAAATTTCTTCACTGAAAGCAACAGGCTGCCCAGAGTGGTGGTGGAATCACCGTCCCTGGAGGTGTTCAAAAACCATGTAGATGTGGTGCTTAGGGACATGGTTTAGCGGTGGACTTGGCAGTCTTGGGTTAAGGGTTAGACTTGATCTCAAAGATCTTTTCCAACCTGCATGATTCTATGATTCTAATATTTTGTTTTTGCCATTCTCCTCAGCCAGTAACAGAAATCCTGAATAGGTAGCAGGCCTTATGATCATTTACAAAACTGTTCAAAGGAACATAGGTTTACATGATAAATCATAACATTAGGTTTTCAAAATATACCTTTCTTAATTTAGCATTGTTCAGAACAGTAATTAATCTGTCCTGACCTGCAGAGTACAAAATTTCCTGCCTGCTACACCTTGGAATTGTTTAGATAATTCTTACTAGTCTGTAAGTTTTCTAAAGTGAGGACAGTAGTTTTGCTCCACTGCCATTATATACTGGCTGCATCTTGAAAGCTTTAAAGAAGCTAATGCATCTTGGTTTTATAATTTTCAAAATTGAAAATTAGAAATAACAAAAACATTTCAAAGTACAACAAGCATCCATCTGTTGGGTGTTTTTCTGTTTGAATAAATATATAGATTTTCAGGTCTTGGTTCACTGCTAGTTGAGTTTATATACAATCATAGTTGTTTTATGAAGACCAGCTTGCCATTTCTCAACTCTCTTTCACTGGAATATATTGCTATAACCACAGTTGGTAGAAAATATTTACCTGATCTACTAATTGGCTATATTTTACTAATATCTGGGCCTGAAATTTCATTGTACTTATGAACCAAGAAAGCATACATGTGGCAGTAATGTAAGAAAGGTCGTCCTTAATTGCTTTTAGCATCTGTTCTGAATAACAGTACTTAGCACTCATATGCAGCCCATGAATGATATCCAACGTTACATTTCAGCCCCCACCAAAACCAAACATAAAAACAAATAAAAAACCTGAAGACAATGGTTTGAACCAAGAATAAAAATGTTACTCAGCAACTTTTTTTTTTTCTTTTGTTTCTCTCTTTGAATCCTTTATTTCTGAAACACAATGCCAGCACCCTGAATCAAACACCTGGGCAAACAGTAGTTAACTAACCCCTTGGAATAAAGCAAATGCTTTCCAATTAAATTCGGTGTTTGTTAATACTGTTCCAATTAAGCGACAGTGCTTTGTACTATCTTAGGGCTAACAGTCCACTGGGAGCATCAGTATAGATATCTATTAAATAAAATGTAAAGATTTTATCTGTTTGATTAAAAGGAAAATACTATAGTAAAATGGTTAACAGGTAATAGATTAATCTAAAAATTTACTTGCCACCTTCCATCCACTTCACTAAAATATTCTCTTTCAATGTAAATAAAGGATGCACTGTATTGCAATAGTGAGTACTGCAATCACATCTTTATTCACACTTTTACGAAAATGTATTGTGTCAACTGGATGAGAGGGATACGGAGGGGTAAGAGTGAGGATGAGCAGTAGACAAATTCCAGTGTACCCATCCAGGACTCCTCCTAAAACCCTCAGGCATCAAATGCACTGCTCTTGCTAGCAGGAAGAACAATGCTGGCTGCAGCCTGAATGGGAAGCCAGGTCACCCTCTGTGGGGAGCCACAGAAGCAGATCTGGATGCTTGTTGCAAAACAGGTGATCCATATTATGTCCCCTTTCAGGGCCTGCCTAACACCTCTTAAAGGCTCCTTAATGCAGACAACACCCCACCCCTTCCTCCCCATCCCATACCCTAACTAGCAGTTCTAGCATGAAATGCTTTGCTATCCTTTGAGCATTTCTGAGACTTTGAGAAATGTTTCCTTCTTGGAATAGAAACATCAACAATTTTTATAAATATTGGACTGTTTTCCTTAAATGCACCATCAGAAAAGCATGGAAATTTTACTTTTAAAATTGCAAAATGTAACATATGAAAAGTTAAACCATTGTTGTTGCTGCTGTTTTTCCAAAAGTTAAAAATAAATTGAAACAGAACATTTCACATATCCAGATTAGGTTTTATGGCGAAGTGTTGTCTCTTTGTCTGTAGTCAGTGGAGAGAACAGCATCTTGAGTAAAGCATTCATCCCAGTTTTAAACAGTTGGGGTAATCTTCTCTTTGAAGTGCCTAATTTTGTTTCCATTGTCGGTAACCAGAGATTTGATGACCAGCTTGGATTAAAAAAAAAAAAAAAAAAAAATCTTCTGAAGGTTGAGAAAACTAATAAAACTAAGGAAATTAAGTCCGTATTTCTCTTTGATGGCAAAATTTAGGTAAAGAGCGGGGTTAAAACTCCCAAAGGATAATTGTAAAGAGCAAACAAAAAATATACACTCACTCTAAAATTAGTTGTCTAAGAAAGAGAATGGTTTTATCAGAAAATGTCTCACTGCAAAGTTGCCTGGTAGTATTTTGGAGGTTTCCTGTTGAGCTCTAGGAAGCCACCTGGAAGAGGAGGCTGAAACCTTAAAAACAAGGCAGAAGACAAACAGGTTTTCTTAATCTATTTTTATTAAGTGAGAAGGAGAAAAATTTGCAGAAGCTTTATAAAATAGAGGGAATCTTGCTCCTTAAGCTGAGAAAGAATAAACTACGAGGGTTACTATGATTCTGTGTTGGTTTAAGTTTCTTGTCCTTTAGGTATAAATGAAAGTGTAATGGCTTAAAATTATGCCCATAGACTACATGTATGCACATTTTGCCCATTTGATCATCTGCTTTTCTATTTCATTTGGCTAATGGACTCTTGGAGGGAATGCTTAAGCTAAAACTGAGAGACAGCATTAGCCCAAGTTGCAACTGGGGTGGGTAGATGAAGAATTGGACTAAGGTGCCTGAAGTCTCCAAAAGTCCAGAGAGTCCTCAGCAGTCTGAGCAGCCAGATCTTAGGGAAGGCCCAGAATCACAACGCAGTTTATAGAAAAGAACTTGACCAATTAATTCTGTCTTAAAAAACACCATTACCACCATCAAATACGTGGGAAAATGACAGGAAAACCAAATAGCAGTAAAAACAAGGGCTGATGTTTCTGAGGAGATAATATCTATGGCATTAATCTGATCAATTAAAATATTGTTCCTAAATAGCTCCTGTGTTATTTTCAAGTAAGTCTTTGCCTGGTGTTTCAATAATCCACTTTCTGCAAATACACCATGCAGAAAGACAACAATCCAGTCTTGCTGTGCCAGGGAAAGACCCCCTCGTAGAATCTCGAGATAAACATCTTTGCCATCAAACAGCTTCCTCTTGCATTTTTTTGTCCTTGATGAATCAAATTCAGGTCAGAATATCATTGAAATGCAAATATCCAATGCTATAGATACAGATGAGATGTGGTTTTAGCAATTCTTTTGGAAAGAAAGGATGCCCATCAAAAGCTTTGGGAATCCTTGGCGTTACAGCTGGGATCAAACTTGTGACATCTGAGTAGAGCTTAGGGCAAGAGCCCTTTTTCCTAACTCCTACACATGGCATGATTTGTAATGCCCCTTAATACAACGTCGCTGCCTTTTTCTACATGGTTTGCACCGAAGCCAGCTGAGCTGGTTGCTTATGCCTCCAAAACCAGCTGCGGATTGACTAGAAATAAAATAGTATAAACTACAGTATACAGCACAACTATGTGTTGTCTTAGCTAGCCTGAACTATGGAATTTTTGGCAACGTTGCACTTCCTGGCTCTGTTAGTTTCATTAATTATTAAAAGCTTTACCTTCTTCTCATTAGCTTCCCACAAAGCTATTCATTATTCTGTTTCTAAACTGCCGAATAAAAGTGAGATTTTACAAAACTGCCCAAGGTACAAGGATAAAAATTACAAATCGGATGGGCTTTGGACACCTATGTGTCTGGAGTTCTTGCTTAACAGGACTATTTGTAACTGATTGTTATAACTAATTTAAGAAAATTGAGATACTGAAGAGACTTTATTCTTCTGATTTGTTCTTGTGTTCTCCGGTAATGAGAATATATTCAGAACTGACGACATCTAGAAAGACTTGTCCAATAAATTTTGGTACTTTTTTCTCATTGTCTGTGATCCAAAGCTAATATATAGTTTATATTTATATAATATTTATAGTTTATAATTATATAAACTATTTATAGTTTATATAATAATATAGTTTATTATAGGACTTCATCAATACCTGCTGCTTAAGGGAATGAAAGATAGTATAAAACTTTTGCAGTTTCTAAGTTAAATACCCACTGTTTTGCATAAATCATTAATATGCAGTTTGGCTCAAGCTGTCACATTCTGTTCTGCATATATTATGACATTCTTTTTAAATTTGATTTAAACACACAGTTTATTTCTCCTCTTGAAAGTGCATAAATAGACACTTTAGGGATGAGGAAGGAAGACGCTGTGACTCTAATAAAGGTGGAAGCAGATTTTAAGTTACCTGTACATTGTAAGAAAAAAAACACTATAGAGATCTAAAAGAGTAGCAACAGCAGTTTCAAAAAATCAAATTAATAGTAATTCAGGATAAAATCAGAAAAAGAGAGTTTCCTTTAACTAGTAGAGAACATTTCATTCTGTTATGTTTTTTTGTGAATGATCATCTGTTACATTTCTTTTGCCAGAATACACCAATTACATTTCTAGAAAAAAGTTTGTTTCCTGAGATAGTTTATTATTTAACTTGACAACTGGGATATTAAAATATCTAATCAATATTAAAATTCATAATAAGTACCCTTTAAATAGATAATTTATTGCTATATAGTCTAAAGGATCTTTGTCTTCCTCTTCTTTCTCTTAGATAAACTAAACAGTGTCTTCCAGGGCAGGTTAGAATCTCCCAGAAAGATTGTCATGAGTTAAGGTCAAACTCAGTTCCCTTAATTATTCTTTTCAAGTTCTTAAGCAAGTGAACTTATATGACCATAATCAGCTGAGAATAAAACCACAGGAAAGCCATTCAAAGGAAGTGTCTGAAATAGAACAGATATGGTATAACTTATTATCCTGTTTTAATATGGAAAGAAAAGTAGACTAATGAGTGTATTTGCTCATTTAGAAAGTTTATATGGAGTAGTTAAAGGAAAATTATACCTTTTGTTCAAGGAACCATGTCTGAAGAGCACATAATTTTCTGAATATTGCTATTTGATAAAAATATGATAACGGAAAAGCTATTGTTTCATCTTTTGAATTACGACCCACCTGTGATTTAAATTTTATGTTAAATGCAGTGTCTAGAACAAAAAATCTACCCTACTTTCCTCCCTTCAAGTGTTTTTTCCTGAGCATTTTAGATTTTTCAAGTTTAATAACTAATAATTTCCACTCAAATATAGATCCTTTGTCAGTTCTGTGCAGATGATATTTACTATATTGTAAGCTCAGAGGAAGTCACTGCATAAATCCAAAGTTTCAGAGCTCTCTCTGACTTTTTCCACTTAACTGTTTGCCAGCATAACTGTGCTAGATCAGCCTTATGATGTTTTTAGAAAATTATCTGTTACTTCTACAAAGAAGGTTTAATAGTTCTTTGAATATATAAATGTTTCTGCAAATCCTAATTTTTTCCTGAATTAAATTCTCACTTCATAATTCTCTCTTTGATCCATAGACCTCAGAATTAGATAATTTCCTTGCAAATTGCAATGGGCTATTCCTTCCTGAAAGTATTTTTAGCACTATATGTTATTTTCTTTTCTTTTGTTTTTTAAAGAAACATTTATTTTATTTTATTGTTTATTTTTAAAGCTTAAATATTTTTGCATGCATTCCCACAAAATATGCTAAGATTTTTAAAAAAATTGTTTAGAAAAAAAATATATATTCTAAGTTATGAACCATTGTAACTGCTGAAAATTAGTAGGTGTAAATTAAGGCTTTTAACAGCTTTGCACTTCTCAGATTCCCATCTAACGTGATTCAGAGTGCTAAACCATGTCATAGCAGATAGCAACACATAAGATATTCAGCCCTTGATTTCTATTTTCATCTTCAGGTTTCCTTAAAGTATAAACCTCTGATTAGTGAAACAACTGCTCTGTTTTTATCCAAATCCTCCTTTAAAGAGATCTTACCCACCTTCAGTTTGCAAATAGGTGGTGTTTGCTACAGAACTGCCTCAAATAGCAACTGTGTTATTGAATATTCCCATCTTAACAACATACATTTGGACTAGTATTTGCAAACGTGCTCTTAACTTAGACGTCATTGTCTTCTTGTAGCGATTGTCATAATCTGCCTTGTCAGCCTGTAGTACATTTCTTATTAAGCCCTGTGCATGGATATTACAGCTCAGTTTTCCCATTCAGCATCCTAAGTACATCGTATGAAATTACCATAATGTATCCGAGAAGAAAGCCGGGTTACACAATGAGCTGTTCTGTTGCTTTGTTTGTTAATGGCTTGTTTTCCACAGGCAAACTTTCTCCATTATGAAGAGCCCACTTAATTCTTTTGAAAACCACCACTATGAACCGAGATCCACTACCCTCCTGATTTTGGTAGGAAGCCACCACCTTTTGCAAAAATGTGCTACACTACTGTTCTGTCTCATGATTTAATGGTTCTCTAGTTGAATGACTGTTGTGTCTGCAGACAAATCCCATTGTTCACACAAAGTGAGTCTGTCCCAAATGTATTGGACTCCATGCATATATTGCAATTGATCTAAACACACAGAGTTGTTTATTGAATTTGTGGCTCAAGCCTAGAACAATAGAGCTTAGGCAACAGGTCAGACACAGAACAGAATGATATTTCTGCTTCTGAATCTGCCAAAATTACATGGTCTGCAAAACATGCAGTGTGACATGTTCAAATCTCATTGACCTTGATCTGGTGATTGTATGGAACTGTAAAGCAGTAAACACAACTCATGTAGTCCAAAAAGACTGTGGGGATAGCAATTTCTTTGAAGTTGATTTAAATATTAACTAAACATGTCTCAATGGGATCAGGATATTTCTTTCTTCTGCTCAGTAATTTCCAGTTTTCTTGCCAGGATAGACTGACCTATCTACTTTTCACCTAGGAGACAATATTTCTTGGAGAACCAAGGTGGAAAAATTGAGGCCAGACCCACCAGTTTACTCATTTTGGAGGAAGCACAAAACTTTTCTTTCAATTAGCCAAGTTCTCTGTCTTTGATTGCCTGAGTAGATGCATTCTATCATTACTATGACTTGCAATACTGCCAGTGAAGTCAACAGGAGTTAAGCATGCACAGTATTTCTCTAATGATTAAGAATAATGTATGAATGAAATTGCCTCTCCCAATATTTTATGAGACCACTTTATGAACCCAAAGAAAAATGGAGAACTGTTTATACATTCCAGACTACAGCAAAGTAGCTATCAATTATGATTAAAAATTTCCCTGTAAATAGAAAAGTTCTGCATACTAACTGTAGTGCATTCTGCTTTAAAACAAATGTTGATTTCAGTCAAATGTAATGGAAATTATGGAAGCCTAACTGGCCAAAAAGAAAATCTAACTATTGTTCAATGATTTCAATAAAGTCTATTTTTCTTTTCTGTTGTTAGCATAGCAAAGCTAATGCTTATAATAAAGTTAATGGGTATATCAGTAGAATTGTTAGCAATGACCATCAGAAAAAACTGCTTCCAGAACTGGAAACTGTGGTTAAAATACTATTTTGTCCCTGTCTTTCTTCTTCAAGAGGTAAATTGACAAACCCTTTACAGTAACTTGTTAAAATCCATTTCTCACCTTTTCCACCCTGAAAGTATTGAAGATAAGGCTAAGGACTCCTCCCAAACTAAGGGTGTGCTAAGGCTGCTTTTGGATTGCTCTAGTGAGGGCAAAAAGGAAGAAAGTGGCCACAGACTGTTACATGAGCCTGTATCCATTCCCTTTAATTAGTTGTTAAGTGTAGCTTAACCAAGGATAAAATAGCCAGCATCCCACTCCACTCCCTAGTAAGCACCAGTGACTGTCCCTAGATGCATTATAATTCAAAAAGATGGACTCGGGGTTTTGGTCCACAGATGCTTGACATCACAAGCAAAAAATGAACTCAAAGCTCTACACACAAGTGAGTTATAACCACAAGAATCTAGAATAAATTTGGGAAATAAATCCCAAACTTTTTTTATCCTGTCATATCCCATGAGAGTAAGTGGGTAAAAATGCTGACAGGTGCTTTAAAACCTGAAGGATTGACATAAGTCTCCTTTGATTTGCACAGCCAGAGAATCCAGGAAAAATTCTTATCCTGGTGAAGTAGTTTTACCACTGGCTTTGAGGGGAGAAAATTTTTGTCCTCTGCTTCATTGAACATGTGTATTTAACCATGCAGTGATGAGATTACATCATGGAACTATCCTTATATGGTGAATTCTTAGCCATGGGCTCTTCCTGAATAGTCATTTTAAAGTTTTAGGCTTCTGAAAAATTCAGCATTTTCATTTTTAATTTGCTTTATTTTAGGAGCAATGAAGTAAATCACTGCTGCTGTCACTGCAGCCATTTATCTGATCCTACTTCTCTTGGCCCTTTGTCCATGATTCATTTTCACATGGGACATGTTCGTCGTAAAAGGCAGCTGAACAGTTATGAGACAAAGGTGTGGTGGAAGGTGTACCCGTGTGAAGCAATGTTCAGCATTTTGCATTTTGTTTAAACATTCACTGGCGATAGTACACTTGCATTTCATAGATTTCTGTGAGTAAAACCTTCCCTAAACTGAAAGGATTACATTTTCAAATTTGAATGAACTCTGTGAACTCTTTTACTCCACATATTATTTTTGAAAAGAAGTCTTTCTGATAAGGCCACTGGTTGCTCAGCGGGCGATTGCTGTGTTACCAGATGCACAATTCTGGTTCATGCTTACTGTAAGCATTAAAAAAATAAGAAACCAAGGGGAAACATCTATAGCAGCTGAACATCTACTAGTTCCTAAATTATTCTGAAACTTCAAATGTATTTAATGCTCCCTTAGGTGACTGGGACCTCCATGTTTATCAGTGTCTATATGCTGTGCTAGATTCTGCTAAGCCTTTAGGAAATTTGGTCACTTCTTTCAGATGAAGTATAAATGAAAACTCAGCTCTCGAAGCTATCTTGTTAAGTTACTCTTCAACAAAATAAAAATAATAAAAAAGGCAAAAATCTAGGTGTGTAGCAGAAACATTGAGATGCAAAGCCTATTGAATCAGTACAATTGAGTTAATTCAAGTGAAGTGTAGTAATTAAACTGTGGAGGGGCTTTTGAATACCAAACACAACAGGAAGCTCTTTACTCTTAGATGTACTATTGCTGCTGGAAAATATCTTTGTCTTTCTAGAATAACCTTAAATAACTGTTCTCCCTGCTTATTACTTACGAACAATACTTGAGAAAATAGGTTATTAAAGTGTATAGTATAGATTACCAGAGCAAATTCTGAGAGTTAAAGGCAATTAGCTCATTGACTGAAGAGGAAGATTCAAAATCTCCATTTAATAACTTGTTGTGGTTACTCAGTCTGTGGATTTTTAAAACAAACAACTCTCCTTTTATTAAGTAAGTGCGTACACCTATTCATTGACTTAACTAGAATACCATAGAAATAACTAATACAAGTAGCCACTTAGACTACTGTGCTGGGTATGATTATGGACAGTTTGAAAATAGATTAAAGTAGGGAGATCGTAGAAATTAATCTAAAAGGAATTTGTATATCAGAAGTCCGAAGTGTGCTATATGGAAAATGGAATCTCTTGGCAGGATTCAGAAGTACAAATCCCAAGGTCTTCCGGAGTTAAGTGTTCTCTGAGCCTGTTAGCAACCAAAAAAAATAGCAGATGTCTAGATAACTTTGGGAAGAGGGGGAAAAATGTTGATTATTGTTTTTGGCTAACTAACCACCTATTTAGTGTTTAAAGGATAGATATAAGCCTATATATTTTAGTTGTTGGTTGTGTTTCATACATTCCTCTTCATATCATTTATTTAGCCTCCTCAAAAAAGCATTTCTGAGGAGGAAGTTATCAAGCAAATTTGAAGTTACTCATGGTGAAATGTAAGAGGCCAGACTGCAGCATTGATAAAAAGAATTATATTTTTAGTTTTTGTAAGTACGTTGACCAGATGTCCTTGAATTTAATTTATTAAAGCTAACACTCTTGAAGTTGTTAAATAATATATAGAGGCATCATTGTAGAATTTTGCATTTGGTGACTTATTGAATCATTTTTTATTAATACAGAGCTTTTAATTAAATATTTAAAGCTCCACTACAGTATACTACTGTTTTAGTAAAAAAAAAAAATAATTCTTCTAATCAATATATTTGGAATATCATACCAATAATCACAACACATTGTGTTGCTAATTCATACTCACAGGCTTTTCTGTCATTATTCCACTGAAAGGTAAGTAATTTCTAAATAGCATTAACACTGGAACTGATGAAAGATAGATGGACATGAATTTCAGTTTCTCATCTTCATAACAGAGTAAATGAAAAACCTGCAATATTTTCTTTTCCCTAGAAGTCCCAGAGAAAAAAATAGATATTGTGTTCTTAAATAAGCATAAGTTGACATTGTTCAGTTTTGGTTACTGTCTTCTTTTGTACATCTTACTCACATAAAACCTCTTATGGGCTCACTTAACTCCTTGTCAAATGTTAAGCACTCCACATTTAGAGACTGAGTGTGGAATTATCTGAATTTTCAGGAACCATGAAAGCTGGTTTGGGTAGCTGCAGAAATAGAAAGAGGATCAAAACTGGTTTGGGAACATAAAGAATTCGTAATCTGAGCATATATCCCTTTATTCAAAGACTTTGTGGTTTGGTTTGAAAGAAAAGCCTGCCCTACTTCTCAACTTTACTATGGAAAGACTTTAGTCTTTTCTCAGATAGTAAAACTGTCTATGAGAGGTATAAATTCCTATATTCAACTTTAAGCAAAAGCTTAGAGGATAGAAGGATGCTCTGAATAACACTAAGAATAACTGATCATATCAAAACCAATGAAAAGACAATTAATTACTTATTTACTAAGATTATCAAGCATGTATTGAATGTAAAAATTTGACAATTTTTTGTTTTACTCAGTGTTATTCTGTTTTTTAACCATGTTGATGTACTTTAAACATAATGGCAATGATAAATCTAAAAATTGTACAGCTCCAAATCTTCAGGTCACACAGATGCCTGAACTTTCATTTCTAAAATATTCTGCAAGTAAACACAATGGTTGTGTGCTATACATTACTGAACCAGCATGCCTGTTGATTTGGCTACATATTATAATGATGCTAGTGTGGATTTTCTCAAGAATGCTTAGCAACAACAACAAAAAAACCCTCTTCTTTTTGTACAGAGGTTTACTTAGGACTATAGTTTCCATGGAAACTCCTAGAAATAGCAATTTCATTCCAACCTTTACAAACCCAGTGTGAGCCTTTTTCATCTAGACTTTTTACTTTAATAAACTCTTAGCTTCTAACTAGTTAGAATAACAGAAATCATATTTATGTGGGTTATTGTTTATTAAAATAATCTCTTTATTTTTAGGCTGAAATAAAAAATAATTCTATCATTTCCTTTTACTGCCAAAGAATATGAAGCAACATGATTTAAAAGAATATTGTTTAAATTAACTGTCACTATAAACAGCTTTGATTGCAAAAGTTTTGTACTGCATTTTAGCTCACTATTTGATAGGATGTGAGTCACGCAGAAAAATTATATACCTAACTCTTAAAGCTATTAAAATAGCTGCAGCTGGGAGGTGTAACTCCATCGTGAATGAATGAGATAGTAAAAAAAATTATTCTCTGCAAGGAAGCTTCTCAATGAAAATTCTGGTAAACAAGTCTGAGAAAAAAGGAAACAGATGCTAAGTGATAAGAACGTGCTTGTTCTGACAGGGAACACCACCAGTATGCTTGTGTGACGGGTTGAATGTGTGTCTGTGGGGGGAACTTTTTCAGCTGTTTCCTTGCTACACTCAACAGTGAATCAGTAAAACAAGATTTTGCTTTTCAGCTAGGAAATGACACTTTGATTCTGTGTCATAAAGGAAATGTCCCTTTTGTTCTCTTATGTAAATTCCTCTTTAGGAATTCAAGATGGCTGTGGTGCAGGCAGGATTTGAAGAAATAATTTTTCAAGGCTCAGAAGATGCGTGTTGTTACAAAAATAACTGAGTGATCGCCAAGGATGGGACCAAACTTTGTGGAGCTTGATTAACTTTCTGGGCTAGCCAGGTGTTTGAGGCTACTCACAAAGAGGTCCTGCAGAAAAACTAGTATCTGGAAGCTGTAGACAAGAGTCTCATGAAGCTATGTAAACTTGAAATAGCAGTGTTCTTACCTGTATCTTAGAGTTATCATGAAGCTAAGTGTAAAATACATAAATGTAAAAATGTAAAATACTTTCTGACAACAGTTGCTGTGAACATGCAAAATGACTTTTTATCTATAAAGGTGTCTTTACCTGGACATGACAAATCTGAAACTGGGATCATTCTTTAGTGGCTGGAAGTGGTCAATACCAGTGAGCTAGGGTTGTGGGAAGTCTTTGCTACTGATGACTCTGAGAATAAAGCAATTGAGAAAATTCTGTCTCTGTTTTGGTCTACAGGCTAGAGAGAGCATGTTATGTTTAGCACAGTCTGAGTTATGTCAAATGGCAAAATAATTTCCCATTATATAGTCTATGTAAATCATGAAGTAGTTAATGAGAGAAGCTATATGAATATTAATCAGACTGATATTATCTTTACTCAGATAGAAAATTGGGTACTTTTTTAATGGGCAATTTCAACTTCGTTATGACTGACAGGGTTGAACTTGGATGAGATAGGAAGCATCTGTGTGGCATATCCATATCTTTTAACGCACAAAGATGTATCTTAAATCTTCATGTAACATATATAGTTCTACTGCAGAAGACAAGGGCCACAGTGGATTTCCATTTTCCTGGCTGGAAAACACATTGGAAGCCTAGGATCTATTTTGATAGAACAGATCAAGTACTCCTGAATTAAAAAAAAGTTAACATTTTTCATTTTAGCAAATGCTAGTATCTTGCTCAGTGAACTCTCTTGATGCTGATTACCTGTGCATTATCCTTTGCTTTTGACCCCTCTTAGAGGAAATACTACCAAGAATTTTAAATTGATGGTAAAAGTCTGGCAAAACTGGACATTCTTACGGTCGCTGAATTCTTCATTCTGTGTTCTATTGGCATCGGTCAGAGAATGCAGCAGTTTCACAGGCAACAAACAAAGAGCAAAGAGACATGGTGGTTTGTTAAGGGGATGTGAATGGTTCATTATGTAATATCAGAAATGTGTATGTAGTGAGTATCTGCAAAAAGTCGTTATGTGTTAACTGTGGGTATGTATGTAATGGCTTGTTTTACACAGAAAACGTCTTTTTGGATGGTGTACATATTACATTTACAGATCATTTTGCAGATAGTAGGGAATTAATTAATAGATTTTTCTCTTTCCTTAGGTCATGCACAATCATAGTATTTTGAATATGCATTATGCCTTCTTAAGAGACTTTATGTTCTTCACTAGGATTCTTTAAATACTGAACAACTACTCTTTCTATCATATCCCAGGAGTGCTGTATGGTCTTAAACCAAATGGTACCAATTGATTCCCACTTTCTATGCTGAGTTTAGCAGTAAGACAAAAATTATTGTTTAGTCCATGCTTGGGTTTCCTTGTCAGAAAGTTCAAAGTAAAGCATCTGCAGTGTGAAAAATCAGGAGTCCAGAAATGGAAGGAAATACTGGGAACTGTTAGTGGAAGCACCACAAAGGCAGGTACAACATTTTATTGTTTTAAAAGATACAGATGGATCTTTGACTCCCTTATCAATACATCGCCTGGCTCAGCTGAGCTTCAGTAGAGAACACCGTAACTTACAGATGGTAAAGACCAGCACTGAGTCAATTAAATCTCTTTCTTGCAGTTGTAAAACAAATATTCTAGAATAAGGATTAAGCTGCCATGTAACTCCACAGTTAAATATTCTTGAATCTTATGCTTCAATCGATAGACCTTACCTTCTTCTGAGGCTTGGGGATGGAGATCAGCTGTTACAGTTGTGATATTATGAGAAAGACTCATTTAATATCTAGCATTTTTTCTCTTTTTGCCTTTTACTTCTTCTTGAGCAATGCAATATGCATCTATTAACAGCAATACATCTGCAGTAAAGTGAGGGTACTGTCTCTCTTTCAAACACATTTGAGTATAATTTGATTAAGATTACTCAAAATTTCAGCCTGCTTTCCCCTCTGATGTTGTCCTGTACATCTGTAAGTTAGGGCATTTCTTTGTCATTATTTTATTTGATCAAAGAAAGAATCGTACTTGCAGTTCTGTAATAATTTTTGAGTCCCTGAGGTAAAAATTCAATCTTTTGCATTAACAAGACTATGGAGAAAAGACTACAGGGAAAATAACATCTGTTGAATAATTCTTGGACAGGGTTCATTTTGGAATGGAGTGTTGAAGTTCTCCCTCAACACTGTTAGTTTTTGTGCTCAAGGCAAAAGACCATATAGTGACTTTACCTCAGAACTAGAGTAAAGATTAAAACAGCACTGAACTGCAAGGTCCATAGGTGATTGATTCCTCTTCTTGCATTGATATTCAGCACAAGGAAGGGTGCCAAACTTTCTCCAGTCATCTTCCATCAGAAGGAGTGAGAATAAGAGCTTCTTTTAATCTGTTCTCCACAAATATGCTATGAGTAGCAATATAGAAGTGCTTGCAGAGAAATAAGAAGGTGCCTTAAAGGCCTTTGAGGAGCAGTGCAGGCAATATTTCCAAGTTCTCTGCACTACTTTTGCCTTCAGCAGTGATTTAATTGCATGGGGGGAGGAATGGAAAATGTGGTGAGGAGACATTTTTGGGCTTGGTGCATTAGATGAGCTCACAACAGACATGCTTTCTAAATAAGTTCAAGGTGTGAGGGTCTATGGTGTATGCTTCCTTTTCAAACCACAAACTAAACTGTACAAAACAGTACTTGTGAAGAGCTAAAACCAAAGCTTAACCTTGTTCAAACGTAGCAATTGATTTGCACCTTTCAACTTTTGGGCCAGGAGTAGGATTGATTAGAAGTGCATTTTACTTTGAAAATGAAGCTAGTACCAACTGCATGGCCAAAATATGTCACTGCTGAAAATGTCACAACATTATGTGATAAAAAGTTTTAAAACTTTGAAATAAAATACATTTTCCTGTGGTTTTTAATAACATACTTCTGAGCCCTGCAAAGAGATGATGATAAAAACAAAAACCTTCCGAAAAAGACAGAAGTTCCTTGCAATAACATATTATTGATTTAATATTAAACTTCATGCATATTTCAGCCAATAATTAATCCATCATGTTTTGACTCAACTGATGCTTACATCAGATACAGATTAAGTTGGACTGTAAAGCAGCATTTCAGACGAACAAGTCTGTGCTGTGGAGGAACAATATTTTATACAGACAATAAACTATTGCTATTAAAGCATTTTCATTGCCAGTGCTGGTATTCCTGCAGCACAGAATTCCTAGAAATAATTACTTCAACTGTTATATAGTTTCCCATGTCTGAATTATTTTCTACTTTAACAAAAACAAAACAAATAAAAAAAGACTCCAGTTGAAGGTCTGCCTGAGATGTGGACCAGATCTTAAAAAAAAGGAAAGAGAAAGCAAAAGTTTTTAAATGGTATCTAACTATTCCTTTCAAACACTTTTCAGTGTTAATGGAATTCAGTACTTTATCTGCTTCACCTAAAATTGTCCTAGTTTGAGGGTAGCACAGTTAGACCCAGAATGATGAGAATTTTCTATCACTGAAAGTCAGTACAAGTGGACTTCAGTTTCTCCATGATAGCCGTGACAGAGAATGTTTTAATGAGGAGGTTATAATAACCCTGTGAACTGAGGGACCTGGAAAAAAACATTCTTCGTCATTTCTCTCAGGCAAAATGACAAGAAGAAAGAAACAGAGGTGGCAGGATGACATACCTTCTGAGTCTTTGGTGTATTGTTTGCAAACTTTATGCTTACTTTGATAAGAAAAAATAATTAAGATAACAGATTCAGTGCTAAAGAGATTTTAAACTTCTCTATTTATATTAACTTTTAATGCCGAACCACTAAACCTCTCTTGCACTTGAGGTTAATTTAGATTTGTGGCTTTGGAGGAACAGTTCAGTAGTCATCTATAGAGTATCAATTTAGGTGGGAGAATTTTAGATAAGACATGCAATTATCTTAAAGTCTGATTTCACAACCTGTTCTGGGAGAAGAGATGCTGCTAACACATCACTATCCTGTGGTGTCAGATTGGTGTCTATAATGAATTCTTCTCAAGGTGCATTTGTCATATATTATAGTTATCTTTCACTGATGGATATATTTAGCAAGTGAGCAGTTACTACAAGAAGATTAATGCTACAAAGGTGGAACAAGGATAGGAAAAGGGCTGATCATGCAGAAATGTTGAACATTCTGGAAAGGAATATAAATGTAGCAGGACCTTTTTAATCTTTCTGTTAAAAGATATGATATCCCTGTATATAACTGAATGGGATTTTTGAAATAATAAATACAATCTTCCACAGGAACTTTGTTACAAGCTTGTGCTTTCTGCAGCTTGGATTACAAATTATAAATGTCTTTTTAACCAGCTGTCAAATAATCTTTCTATGTCCATTCATGACCGGACCAGCCTGTAACATGACAGGTGGGTTTTCTTCAGGGACATTACCCAAATTCCCTAAGCTTCTAGGAACACTAATGAAAAGTTTCCTTCCCATGAATAGCCTTATTGACACTGTCCCCACGAAAGGCAACCAATACCACTATATGCACTGCTATTTATACATTCTGTTTTCCAAACATATAAGAAAATGAACTTTAAGCCAAACATTTATGGAAGTGAGGACTTCTCAGTCCCTACACTGATCAAGCAATGAACAATGTGAGCTATTTCTCTCTAATATGAAAGCTGCACATGCCATCATTGGGCATTCACCTGGTGTGGTATATGAAAGCTCTTAATATTACACTTTCTAAAAAACACATTTTGGAGCTGTTTAAAACCATAAAAGCTCAGACTTTGTGATCATCTCTTCCAGTTTAGGGAGGGCAAGGTTGGAAGTGGTGCATTTTTATTTTTTTTTTTGGCAGGGTTTGATTTAGCTAGATAACTGTAATGATATCTATTATATCCAGATGAAGGCAGCTTGACAGCTGCATGCATACTCAATTACTTTGTAGGGACACAGTGAAAGATATCTGGTATTTACAACAAATAATAGCTTGCATTTCTTTGGCTTTTTTTTTTTTTCCCATTGTATTTTAAATGAAACTTGTAACACTGCTATCCAGGGAATTTTTAGCCAGAGTAAATTTTTCCTCAATTATCCATCCTATCCTCTTACCGATCTGTCCATATGACATCTAAAGACAAAGATGATATGCTGTCTTTAAAGGATTTTAGAATCAACATCCTTTCTTTTTTTTTCTAAATATCTAAATTTCTTAATATATCAGATATTCTGGTATCATCATAGACTATAACCTTATGTCAATCTATCCATGAGATATCTTCTAAAGAATTAATAGGAGTAGGCAGTAGGCAGATAAGCTCTAGACAAGAACTCTGTATTAATACCACACTTTTCATCACCCTTCATTAGGATATAGATCATGATACAGAGGTATTCACATACACGTACAGAGCTCCCTGAGAAACCCTATTCATTATCACCCTTGGTCTTTGAATTCATCACTTACACAACTAAGAACCATGTTTACTACTAAGTTCACATCCCTATCACCATACAGTCCCTTCAAAAAATCAGCAAGTACTTCAGAAAAGTAAAGGCATAAAAAAGTAAAGGCACAACTGCTACTAACATTTAACAAGGAAAATGTAAGGGGTTGTGGTCACCTAGAGACCTAGAAAACTTCTGGTAGAGAACAGCCGCCAAGAAGGCACTGTTAGCTATCACCAAAC
This sequence comes from Ibycter americanus, assembly GCA_035590275.1. NCBI lineage: Eukaryota > Metazoa > Chordata > Aves > Falconiformes > Falconidae > Ibycter > Ibycter americanus. Next base: position 63,908,435 of record JAVJGI010000050.1, on the reverse strand, counting down.
AACATTGACTCCCATTAGTTTTATATTAATTGTGGAGCTGAAGGAAATAACCAAAATAATATCATTACTGTCTTCTCTATACAGAAGTGTGGTTTTGGTCTAGAAATTTCAGTCTGGCCTTGACTTATGGACGGCACCATTGGGGAATGCCCCAGTGGAGAGCAATGGGGAAGGGAGATGATGACCCAGCCAAATGAGGAAAATGTGGACTGGGCTGGCAAGCAAAGGGTGTAGGGTGATATGGACAGGAGAGACCTCAAAGTCTTCATAAGAGGGTAGAAAGAGGTCCATCCTAACTGTACAACGGGGTGCCTCTGAGTGCTTGTAAGTGGCTGCATGCAGCATGAGGAACAAACAGGAGGAACTGGAGGTCTGCATGCAGTCACAGTACTATGAGCCCATTGGGATCACAGAAGATTGGTGGGATAGTTCACAAAATTGGAGAGCTGTCATGGATGGATACAGGATCTTTAGGAAGTAGAGGCTGGGAAAGTCAATTTTCCATTATATGAGAGAGCTGTGACTAAGCTAAGACTGTCCAATTCCACCCTTAATATCATAGCAAACTGGGATGTTCCAATTAATTTGATTTTACCTCTTCAAATGCTGTGGACATCTATTACATGTTCTGGAGACCCTTGATTTTCTCCTCTGATAACAGGGGTTCTGTGCAACATATTAATATTGTAGGATTTGCACTGGTGGTTGACTAAGGCCTTTGTGTATAACCCTAGATATTTGAAAATAAAGGAAAATTGAGGAAAATGTATCAGGGTATTGAATCCAGTGTGTTCTACTGTCATTGGGATACTATGATCTCCTGAGTATTTCAGTAGTTGTGAAAAAGACCATTACATAGTTTTGTAAGCATCCATGTACTTACACACCTCCCCAGAAACCCTCTCTTGCTACATCCTTTCCTGAGGTTATTCTGTCCATCTTTTCTAGATGTACTTAGTGCAACAACCTAAAGACAACACACCACTAAAGAGATATTGCATACAGGTATTATGTTAATCTCTATTACATTTCTGTGATAACTTTCTTGTCTTTGTAATACAGTTTACAGCAACTAAAAAACATAACCTGAACTGTTAATATTCTTATTATCCCTGTTTCATCTAGTAAGCAGCTAAAGCACTTACTACAGTGCCCAGTTTTGCCTTCACCTCTACAAGAAAATCCATGCTGATGGCTGTTAGCATGCCCCAGGAATGGTGAAAACCCAGAAAAGATGTCCCTGAAAGCCAAAAACCACTTCAAGAAGGCAAATAAAGGCCAGATATGCTGGGAGGGCTTCTGTACTGTGTTGTGTGTGATGCCTCCAGCATTCTTCATATTGTCTAACTAAAGTCCCTCTGCCTCCCTAGGTCTTCTTCATGTCCCTGTTCAGTAGTCCCTAACTCCAGGTCTACTCTCCCTTTTAATTCTCTTCTCAGTTCTAATAGTGTTCTTACTATTCTCAGACCAAAAAAACCCTAACCTGACTGCTAAACTGATCTATGATCCTTTAACAAAAGCTCAAGATTGTCTCGGACTTCTCTCCAGGCAACCCATAGCTAAAAAATACAGTAAAAAAATGCACTTGCTTCATATGACTGTAAGTAGCTTTCCTCTTCTTCAGTATCTCCCTTGGGCACAGTCTGAGCTTTGACCTTAGAAGGTGTAGTTGTAGTTGGAACAGCTCTATTAGCAGAGTTGGAAGATGAGTATATTGCTGCAGTGTAACCACAGAGATAACTGCAGATAAATAGTTTTGTGCATCTGCTAACACGTGTCAGCTCAGATGGACAAGGTGGCTTTATTCATGGATGATGAATGATGCTGTTGTAGTCAATGACTTATCTGAGTTACTTAATCTTGGCTGTGATACGACATTGAGCTTTACAGAATGGATAAATTTTGAATCAGGATTTGTTTTGGTTCTAGTCATACCATTTATTTATAGCGCAATGTAAAAAAATCCTTCATTGACCATTCTCTTTGTACAAATACTTAAAAGAATTACAAACCATATCGGCATCCATTGTAGTCAGCTAACATTTCTCTGATTTTAACAATTATCAGATCATTGACTTGATAGAAAAAGAAGAGTATGACAATTAAATGTTTAATATCAAAAATATACCAACACTGATTGAAGTAAAAAAGTAACAGTCCTCCATGTATAAAACTGACGTGAGAAAAGATTTTTTTAAAAATATTTAGAAGAGGTAATCTGTTCCTTATTCTCTCCACTACGGCTGCTGTTGTGGGCTTGATCTTGATTTTTATACTCAAGCCAAGAAAAAGTTGAAGTATTTGTTTAGTCTTAGATATATGGTTAGCTTCATTACAACTTTGCCTAATTTATCTGAAAATAGTAATGAGATGCTTAAAGATACATTTAAATGCTTTATTGGATCTAGGCCATAAATCTTCGGTCTTTTCAAAAATCGAAGCTCACTACAAGCAGTATCATCTCATACAAGAAAAACCTTTTCAGCCTGATTTCCACAAAGTCGCTGCACCTCATAAAAAGCTGTAGGAAAAACTGTAAAGGTGCGTGTCCTGGTTTCAGCTGGGATGGAGTTAGTTTTCTTCTTAGTAGCTAGTACGGTACTGTATTTTGGCTATGATGTGAGAACAATGCTGACAGGACACTGGTGTTTTCAGTTGTTGCTGGGTGATGTTTATACTAAGTCAAGGACTTTTTGGTTTCTTGGGCCCTGCCAGCGAGAGGGCCGGAGGGGCACGGGAAACTGGGAGGCGACACGGCCAGGACAGGTGACCTGAACTAGCCAAAGGGATATTCCATACCATATGGCGTCATGTGGAGTATATGGACTGGGGGGAAAAGAAAGAAGAGGGGGACATCCGACATTATGGCATTTGTCTTCCGAAGTAACCGTTACGCGTGATGGAGCCCTGCTGTCCTGGGGATGGCTGGACACCTGCCTGCCGATGGGAAGTACTGACTGAATTCCTTGCTTTGCTTTGCTCACACGCACAGCTTTTGCTTTACCTACTAAACTGTTCTTATCTCAACCCTTATTTTTACATTTCTTTCAAATTCTCCTCCCAATCCCTCTGGGTGAGGGGGAGTGAGCAAGCGGCTGTGTGGTGCTTGGTTGCCAGCTGGGGTTAAACCATGACAGCGGGAAAGAAGACTAAGATTATTAGAGGAAATATTAAGTAGTTAAAACTTTTAATCTTGGAAAATACTGAGTGGGAAAGACTAGAATTGTTGGTTTTATGAAAGTTATGGAGAATATGATTAGAGAATTTGCTCTCAGTTTCTAACTTTATAAAGCTAAAACACAGCCACCAAAATTAATTCATAGTAGGTTCAATGACCAAAGGAAATACTTTTCTGTATGAGACCAACTCTGAATACATAGGGTCAGCCTATTAAAATAGAGTACGATCATGAACTCAAGTACAGACGTGCAGCTCTTTGCTCTATGTAATTAATGGTCTTCTCCAGCTCTAGGTTGTTCCAGGTAATACACAGACATCTTGCATACTCTTCAAGGAACTGCTTTTACGTGGTCTGTGTCCCACATATGGGATGAATGACAACAGCCTAGCTGGAGTATGAAGAGAATTACAGCATTTGCACTAGACGTTCAAGGCCAGTGAAAAGACTCTGCACTGTGTTATTTACTAGTGTCAATACAGACATGGGTAACAATAACACTGATAATTGCTCCTTATGCTGGTTGTACCTCAGTTTTAGCCTACCTTTGGGACTGTTGGAACAAGTTCTCTACAAAAACTAGAAGTTTTGGAATTACTGAAAATACTGTTCCTAAAAGACCATATAGATGATGCTGTATGCAGTTTGATTCTAACTACCCTATACCCTATCCCAGCAGGGATTTGTGTTTTGAAATATTTTGCCTACTCTTCTTGTCACACTGCACCTGGGGGAAGGCAGTCAGTACTCTCTGTTTGGTGTTGTAGAGCACTACTGTACTGAACGTTAGTATTGCACAGCCCAAACTTTACCTCAGACATTTTGAACCAAGCTAACATGAGAATAGTGGTCTTAATGTCATGAGGGACTGCTTGGGTGCATAAGGCCAAGTGCTATGTAGTAGGGATGTGACCAAGCTACCCATGAGGCTAAGAGGACGTAAGACAAACCATGACACTTGTGTTCAAGTGTCACTTTCTGACCCTTTTTTATTTAGCATTTAGAACATACCCATAGAAACTTAATATTGCAAAGACCAGAAGTAAATAAGTGTTCAAGAAGGTATTAGATAAATATGTAAGTATGAGAAAAGCAATGGTTCAGATACAACTTTCATTCTGGAATCCCCTAAACACGTATCTGTAGCAAGAGGGAAGATATTTCAAAGGAAAGATCACTCCATAAAAATGTTCCAGGTCCACTCTCCTGGCAAGTGTTTGAGACACTGACAGAGACCTCTGATCTGACCTAACAATATTAGACACAACAATTATTGAATGTCAAATACAAAAGCTATTTCTGATCTCTGTCTTTTAGAATCCCTCTTTTTTTTTTACTGTTTGAATGTGTAGAAGTCACATGAGCTTTGTATTTTTTGTGTTATATTAGCTCATTTAAAAAACTTCAATCAAGTCACACTTTAATTCCTTTGAACACATCTGTTTTCTACCAACTAAATACTATAAACAGATTCTATTGCCTTTCTTAGTGCCAAGAATGTTGGTAAAAATAATACCTTAACTTTCAAATATCCCATTCCTTCCAATATGCATTTAGGTTAATGAACAGTGAAGATGTATCCTCCTTCAGTCATTTCAATTATATTTTTATTCTCTTTTTTTTTCTCTTTATTTTTCCCTTCTTTATGCTGTAGCCTTTTGGGACACAGATTTGCTACTATACAGCACAAGGTACATTTATTCTGCTTTACGCTCTGCACCTCACATTCTAAGAATCACAATTTATTTCCCTGGAAAAGCTTTTCATTCGTACTATTACTACAACCTATTACTGTGGTCTTTCATCATGTCACTTGACAGTCTGTATGGTACTGTGTGGAGAAAAACTATTCTGTTTTGAAATACCAATAATCTTTTTACACTAACTTCAGAATGTGATACCTCAAATCTTAACCCAATCAATACAGTCTTTAAAAAAACAAACAAACAAACAAACACCATAAAAGCCTTTAGACTGGAGGCAGAATTCTGTATTCCATTTGTTGTAATGGTAACACACTCATCAGTGTGTTAAGAGTTCAGGCCTGCACAAGCTCAACATAGGCTGTCTCTCTTAATCCTGTAGCCTTGTCTCCCTAATTCAAGCTTGGCTTAGTGGATGTAGAAGTCCATCAGTCCAAATGTTGTTGTGCTGACAGAAACAAGCACGCAAACAAGCAAGACGCCCAAATCCTGATCTGTCACACAAGTTTTCAAAAGGAAATATGACCTTAGAAGTTAGATGTAAAAGGAGGTTGGCAAGGTCTTTCACGGAAGAACTTCCTCAATGGTTTTCAGTCATGATATTGGATAAATATCTTGTTAATCACATTCCATAATGGAATTTTTGCTGAGCTTTATACTGAATTGGCTAGATCCTCTACCAAAATCACAGAATCACAGAATAGTTGAGGTTGGCAGGAATATCTGGAGGTCATCTACTCCAACCCACCTGCTTAAGAAGGGACAGCTATCGCAGTTTGCCCAAGACTATGTCCAGACAGCTTTTGAATATTTCCAAGGATGGAGGCTGCTCAACCTCCTTAGGCAACCTGTGCCACTGCTGAATCATCCTCACAGTACAGAAGTGTTTCATTGTGTTCAGACATAACCTCCTGTGTTTCAGTTTGTGCTCATTGCCTCTTGTCCTTAAGGCAAATTTTCCAGAACTGGCTCTGTCTTCTTTACAGCCTCCCTTCAGATATTTACACATATTAGTGAGTTTTCCCCTGAACCTTCCCTTCTCTAGACTGAGCAGTCCCCTCTCTCAGCCTTTCCTCATATGAGAGATGGTCCAGTCCCTTAATCACCTTTGTGACTCTTCTCTAGCCTCTCTCCAGTAGCTCCATCTCTCTCTGATGCTGGGGAACTCAGACCTGTGTGCTTTGGTATATTTCCTTTTCATGTTTGAGTTTTGCCAGGAGCTCTGTGTTCATCCACACAGACCTCCTGACATTTTTGCCTCGCTCCCTGCTCGTTGAGGTAGATTGCTCCTGACCTTGGAGGAGGCAATACTTGAATATTAATCAGTTTTCTTGGACCCCATTTCTCTCTAGTGTCAATGGTCCATGTTTATTTCATTGTCATGGTGATGTTTATTTCATCCAATGTTTATTTAACTCATCAGATGGCGTGTTTATTTCAAGAACATGATCCTGTAAAAGTATCTATCTTCTGTGATTTTTGAAATTACATTGTATTTTTAATAATAGTCTTCAATTGCTTTTCCTGATTAACAGGTAATTAAGTACTAAAGGAATATTGCCTGTAAAAAACTTATATTTTATCAAAAAACTGCTCTTCTTTTTGTTATTCATTCTGTATACATGTTTTTAAAAAGGACCCAATGATTCAAACAGAATTAATTAGTAGTTTAATATCACATGGAATTCAATAGAGAGACCTTAAATTTACACCACTGTACATGAGATCAGAATTTGGCTTTTGGTATTTGTCATAAAGAGCAACTCAAATGGCAGTCTTACGCCAACCTAATGTAAAAATAAAAAGCATTCATTCCAGTCCATGATTTCAATGCTAAAGCAGTGCATGGGGAAAGGTCATCACAATTAAAGGCATAATGTAAAAATGAAACTGTGAGCAAGTGTTTGTGCTTCTTCTCTATCTCAAGATTTATGTGATTGACTCTTAATTGGAGACCTAGGGTTTCATTTCACAGCTTGGGCAGACAGGCTATTAGATCTCAAATGAACAGGGAGAAAATAGCAATACTTTGCGTGTGTGTAATAGAGAAGTAAAATACTTTTTGACCTTCTGTGATGATCAGTTAAAGAAAAAAGAAGTTTTAAATACAGAAATTCAAGATATCATTTGAATACAAGAGCTGTGTATTAGTTTATGATAGCAAAGTGGACAAAACTATCTTTGCTTTAACACATGCCCACATCATCACATATAGGCATTATCTGTATGTATGGATAGATGGGGAACACTGGCATTTCAGCAAACTGATAGTCCTTTCTTGCTGTCTCCTATTTCTTGTCTATAAAATAGTTACAGCATATAAGATTTTATGGTGGCTTTAAGCTTATTTGGATACCTCAAGTGTGGAAATATAAATTATTGCTTAGTTATACTGGGTAATTAATGTAAAGCTGGATGACAGGATGTCATCTGTCTGCCAAAACTGTGAGATTGGACACCTTCAAATACAGCTGCTTGTGTCCTTCCATCACAGGAGGTTACATCACTAGCCAAACTGATGCATGTTGCAAATATTCAAGGCCTTCCTGGATTGCTTGCATCTCGTCCATGTTGGTGGGAAAAGAATCTCTCTTTGCAAAATAAAGTTTGCCTTTGCAACTATGTGGATTGTGCTGCACAATAAAAACATAGTAGATAAATTAATAATACCTTATCACATTGTGACATATTGTGACATCCGACAAGGTTTTTTCTTTCCCTTTTTTTTTTTTTTTCTTTTTTTCTGCATGGAAGTTGATTTCATTTGTAGGGAGCATGACTACGAGACATAATACGAACACTCTCAGAATGATTCTTCCTGACTTATGATAGAAGAAGAAAAATACTAGCAGCTCCAAACTACATCTGTTGTAATGTAATGAGGCCCGCACAAATCAGGCAGCCTGGGGCAAATGGCTTTTTTTTCTTACTTCTTTCATATGTAAGTAACTTCTTTCAGCTCAGTAACTGAGCTTCTGGGCTTTTACATTTTATGTTCTTCATTCGGTTTCTGAGGCTTCTATTTTCTCCTAGCATATTCCAAGGCCAATAAGATAACAGCTCCCAGAAATGTAATGAGCAAACTTCTCAGCTTTGCATTTGCTGAACTGCAGTGGGGATGCTCAACAGAATATTAAACTGGAAAGTTATTATTCCACTATATCCTCTCCACTCTTCAGATGAGACACACACACACACAAGAAAAGGCATATCAATGTGGCAACTGGACTGTGGGTGGATAAGCATAGATAGATAGTGTGCAGCTGAAATCTCAATCCATCAATCAAATAAAATTAAAACCATAGTCAGCACCTTGTGTCATAATCTCTGTGAAGAGATAATCAAACCATTTTCTTCAGGTGAGAAGGCAAGTGTGCTTAAACAATCTTGTGTTATTGATCCAGTGCAATTCTGAAAACAGCCCCTGCAGTGTAATCTCTACAGCTTGATAGATTGCATTAGTAGATGTACTTAGACCAGTGAGATTACCTTCCACATCAGTTAAGTAATAGAAATAAATAAAATAAAATAAAAAAAGACAGCATACTTTAAAGAAGGAATATCACAGACTGGAAAATACAAATATAGTATGTATATGGCTTCCATCAGTGGAGTACCTGAATACATCACCATTCTGAATGTAGCGAGCTCACATGTTTGAGCAGAACAGTGCTTTGCAGGTGGGGGGACCAAGATCCAAAGATCCTCATCAGGCTGTGTAGACTTGCAGGATGTCTGCATTAAAAAAACTGAACTGACTTGCTCAAAGAACAGGTTATATGGACAACTTTTCTTTCAATTACCCCTTACTAAGAGGAACCAAGAATTTATAAGACACTATGGGCATTTCTGGTCATTTTAAAACAAAAAACTTCACTACTTAATTTCATGTTCAAGTCAAAATGTCAATAAACTGAACTGACAAGAAATTTAGCGACTAACAACATGTATAGGTGCTCTCTCATCTTTAGGTTAAAATATGAATTGCAAGTAGGTTGGTGTCGTGGTTTCAGCTGGGATGGAGTTAATTTTCTTCTTAGTAGTTGGTGCTGTGCTGTGTTTTGGCTGTGA
>JAVJGI010000050.1:63875849-63899383 GCA_035590275.1 Ibycter americanus | reverse complement strand
CCCCATCTTTTGGGTGAGGGGAGTGAGCGGGTGGCTGCGTGGTGCTTGGTTGCCAGCCGGGGTTAAACCAGCACAGTTGGGAAAAATGATGGCACACACAGTTCTGCTGAGTTACCTTGCTATATGAATGGTGTAATTTGACAGAGTTTAGATATTTTTTGTAGGGCTCTGCTACTTTATGTAAGATGAAGAATTGGCTTTTCAACTTCACTAACTTCGTATTTTATTTATTCACTGACTTAATTTATATTACCAAGTTCATGGCATCACTGGACTTTCAAAGTCTAAACTCTTTAATAAAACCTACTCATTTTCATATATTGTGCGTTTGCAGCCATGGAGAACAGCAGTTAAAGATTTTTCTAATTGCAGTTACTTTACATAGGCATTTATACCGTGTGACATTATCATGAAGGGATAAATGGATAAAATCTAATTTGGTCACTTATGACTGTAAGGGAAAGAATATCTGAAGTCAGCTGTTTCTTTCAACTTCATAAGTAACTGGACTTTAGTTTTCATCTGAGCAGAGCCCGACTTCTGATGCTTTTCATTTTACCTCTCCTTATTTTACAGACAGCAGGGACTGCAGTTCAGATGACGCCCCTTTTAAATTGGACTAGAGCTGCTTTCTTTGAGTTCTCTGAAACATAAGCAAAAAGCCTAAGGATAATATCAGCTTTGCTATCAAAGGCCAAAGTCATAGAAGTCAGTGAAGTTTAAACTACGACAGAAAGCCATTGGCTATTAGTAAATACTGAAACAGACGAAACTGAAAGGGAAGTGAGACATTAAATAGCATTAAAATGCCTTAGTAACCTTCATGCAATTCTTGAAACTATTGCCATATTCTTCAAATCCCATATCCTTCCAACTTCCTATTTTTCCTTTCTAATATTTGACTTTTAAGAGATATATATTTGACCAAGAGGAAGAGGACCTTTAAGTCCAAGAGCTTCATTAGTACTGTTTATTTTGCGGCAAACTCATTGTCACATTTATAGCACTCCAGGCTGCCTCCCCATGGGCCCCATCTAAGGCAGAAGAGAAATTCTGTGCAGACATGCCAGAGCAGGTACTAGACCCAAGTTAAGCAATCAAACCCTGTGACTAAAAAAAAGAGGAGAAAACCACTGGAGGTGTGAGACAGATGTCAGAGGAGGTATTCAGTGCAAGGTGAGGCAGTGTAAGGAATTTATCTCCCTCCTGTGCAGAAAGCCTTGGAGCTGGGCATGAGAGGATGCTGTGCAGCTGTCTGCAGATGCAGTCTTCTGCAGATACACATGGCAGTTGCAGACCCTGGGGACGCAGAAAACCCTGAGAACAGCTGTGGGGAGGCAATATGCTTCCTGATGCTATTTTTTTGCTCTGCTGTTTGCAGTCCTGCTGATACTGAGGAGCTGTTTAATCCCTCATTCTATATTTCACAAGAATGTGCTCGCAAGGAAAGTTTCCTTGCGATGGGCTTTCTGGAGAACAACATTGAAGCTTTTTATTAATTTAAATAATTTTTATGCTGCTATTTTACTTACTGTTCTTCTGTGCAGCTCCAAGCTTCTTCTGTTTCTGCTTCTTCTTCAAAACCTTTGCTACATTTATCAAGCTGTATGCCTTGCTCTAAAGTCTGCACCTTAAAAAATTTCCTCTGTAAAGGTATATTTATCTTCTGTGTTTGGGAGAATAACAGAGGATGAACCTGTACGGTAAGCACAAAGAAGACTCTAAGATCACATCCTCATGGAAAAAGCTAAGATTTTCTCTTGGCTTTTGCTCTCAAATAGATGAAAATGAAGTGAACTGAGAGACCAATTTAGGCCTTGGAGCAGTTGGAAAGGGCATAGTAAAAGACTGTATATCAAACATTCATGTGTGTGAGGTTTCACAGGAACACTAATGGCCCAGAGTCCAGTCCTTGATTCTCCTATGAACATACCAAAAGCTTTTGCAGATTAATGCAGGGTTTTTCTGTTTTAGACAATAATTTTTTCCAGGCGGTGATCAATCATGTCTTCCATGTTTCATGTTCTTCCATGAAATGTCCTATCAAACGTATTAGGCAGGATTATTACTGAACTTTGATTTCATTACACATGCAATTACTTCACCTTGTAGATTTTTGCTAATATAGTTGTTTGGAAGCCATGCTAAAAACTGGAGTACACGTCTGTAATTGAATAAGATCATGTTCTCAGCTTTTAAGGAGAAATTTCTGCCAGTTTTGGTGATGAGAAGTACTTAAAAATTACTCATATGATATGCCAAAGGAAAGTAATGTTCATGAATTACTAAAGCTGCCAGCTAAGCTTTCTTGGGGGAGGAAAAGAGGGTGAAGGTTTTTTACGAGATTTCTAAGACTAGCTCTGAAATATCTGTCATAATAGAATACAAGAGTGGATAGAGCATTTCACTGATCCCGTTTAACATTTTTTCTCTCTTTCTGGAATGTTTTAGCTGGCTTGTGGTACACTACAGCTTCTTTAACTAGAATAATCTTACACAATGTGCTAACTCTGGCAAAATACTGAATTGTATAAAAATAGCCTTACCTTGAATTGCTGAATGCAAGGTTATATAAGCTGTTAAATGTGGAATAATTATTCTACCACAGGATCATCAGTGGCCACATGTGCTTCATATAAGTGAATGGCAAGATATAAATTCACTGTGTTAAGAAAAAGTCTCTAATGAGCTCTTAAAATTTTAATACCTGAACTGAAAATGTGCACTGCGCATCAGTTAAGGACAAAACTGTTAAACTTGGTATCAAGAAAGTCTTCAAAAGAAAAGGGAAGATGAGAACATGTGTAATAATTGGCTAATTCCCTGACAACCTTCAATACGTAACTACGAAGGGGGAGAAAGAATTCCCCCTCCCCTCAAACCTGCGCTATTACAACAGCCCATAGAGAATAGTAACTTGGCCATACAACCTCGCAAGGAGTTTGCCTTAGGGAGATTCATCATTTAATACACAAGAAGGGAGAAGGTATGTATGAAAAATCAGAAGGAGCACAAAGGATGTGATGATTCAACAAAACTAAACGCACAGCTTTGCCTATTTACAGTAGGACTCTGTTCTTTATTTAATCACAATCTGCACAGCAAGCTAGCATATGGGCTGGGGGCGAGGGGGGCATGATTTGGCATCTACTGACTAATTTGATATATAGCACATTTTTCCTATCTTCTCAATACATATGACGTGAAAATTATTTGAAAATTAATGAGGAGAAAACTGACCCTTTTTTTTTTCTTGCAAAGTGTGCAGTTCACTGCACCTGGTTGGGAGGAAGGAAAGTGGAAAATAATTGCAAAATTCTTAAGGGCATATTTTCAACCTGGTAATCAGAAAGGAATATTATTAATCAATTACATTTAGTGCTAGAATGCCCTAGTGTTATAGGAAAACAAGGAAGAGAAAAGACTTGGAAAAAAGTGAAAATCTTCCAAATACATTTCTGTTTCATATTGACCAGTGTCACTGCACTGAATTAGAGCAGCTTCAGGGTGTGGAAACTGCCTGACCCACTTTGTCAATCTGCAGAAAGTGCAGTTCAGCTCCAAAATGAATGGAAGTTTGGAATGGAATTAGATTTAAAATGTTGTGAAGAACAGATTTAGAAAAATTCCACAAATACAAACATTTTGAATAAAAAATTTTGTAGAAACTTCTATTTTAAAAATCCCCATTTTCTGACAAATCCAAAAAGCTGATAGTATTTTTTCATTATTTTAAAATACTTTTTCTAGCGAAATATCAGCAAAAACATTCCTGAAGTCTTAGTTCAAGTCATGACAGGTTTCTGGCAATACTAAGTCATGATACAGAAAATGCAATTTAATCTGATGAAATTTGTTCATTGTCTGTTAGCCTTGGAATGAACTGTGATGTTCAAAATACACATATAAAATATGAGTAAAGGGCTGTTCTTTTGAACTAAACACCTCTGTGTTCTTTTTAATATTTTGTTCTTCTATACATAATTTCATGTAGCAGTATTTGATCTGTGGTATACATGTATCATAGAAATAAGAACTAGAGATGAAAAAGCATTATAATCTGCCACTCTGTTAACAGACTTCAAAAACAGAGCTATTTCTAGTATTTTGTGTAGCTTTAAAAAAAAAAAATGCAATGAATGAAAAGAATAATTTCTGACTTATAAACTGGTAATCAGTAATTCAAAGCCTAACAAAGGGAATACTTTTAGTCTAGTCCACCTATGGCATATTCTATGACATGTACAGCTTCTAGTGTCCACATATAACCCTTCCACTTTTGGTAATATGTCACATTTTTAGGGAGGAGTATTCCATAAGCTTTTATCACCAAGTTGTTGATCTGATCTTCACCCCACAGATTCTTTTATAAGTTTTTTGTATTATTCTTTGTTAAGTGTATTAAATCCACCCTAAATAATTCCTTTCTCACCTCAAGATTTAAATATTCATAGACTATTGTTACATGCACCTGCATCTGTTGGTTGAGATATATAAAAAAATAATATATGGGGCTTTTGTTATTAAATATGACTGCAATTTTCATAAATGTGGATGGACTTGTGGTCAGTCTGATGTAAAGTGAGATTGGATCTACATAGTATAAATTGGTGTCTGACTGTCATACTGTTGTGAACTAAAGCTAGGCAGAAAATAAAATTTCCATTTAAAATATGAAACATACTTCATGTTTCTAAAGCTTTTGATTTCCTAGTTTTGTTTGAAGTTTTGCTTGTGGTGTCACCTAAGGAAAGAAAGAGCAGTGTATTAGTTTTGGTTGGGATGGAGTTAATTTTCTTCATAGTAGCTAGTATGGGGCTATGTTCTGGATTTGTGCTGAAAACAGCGTTGATAACATACTGATGTTTTAGCTATTGCTGAGCAGTGCCTGCTTACACAGTGTCCAGTCCTTCTCTGTTTCTCACGCTGCCCCAGCAGCGAGGAGGCTGGGGGTGCACAAGAAGCTGGAAGGGGACACAGCCGGGACAGCTGACCCCGACTGACTAAAGGGATGTTTCATACCATATGACACTGTGCTCAGCGTATGAAGCTGGGGGAAGAAAGAAGGGGGGGTACGTTCTGAGTGATGGCATTTGTCTTCCCAAGTCACTGTTACATGTGATGGAGCCTGGAGATGGCTGAACTCCTGCCTGCCGATGGGAAGTGGTGAATCAATTCTTGTTTTGCTTTGCTTACACACACAGCTTTTGTTTTATCAATTAAATTGTCTTTATTTCAGCCCATGAATTTTCTCACTTTTATCCTTCTGATTCTCTCTCCCATCCCACTGGGAAAGAGTGAGTGAGAGGCTGTGTGTGGCTGAGCTACCTCCTGGGGTTAAACCCCAACAAGCAGACAGACAATAGGAGAAATTATTGGTGTAGAGGATCCAGATTAACGTTGCTGTTCCAAGTCAGGCTCAAGAAGAGTACAAACCTTGATTTTCTACAGTACAACACTTATTTCCAGTTCAACTATCCATTTTTAGTGTGAGGGTTTTCTTAGATCAGGATCTTAGATCAGGAAATCTGTTCTAGGTGTGGAACATTTTTCAGAAAAGGTTTTGTTTATCTGATTTATTTGTTTTATTTTTAAAATCCAGCAGGGTTTTGGGTGGGTTTTTTGTTGGTTGGTTTGGTATTGTTTGTTTATTTTTTGTTTTGAAGTTCATTATCTTCCAGGGAAGATATTTTTGGAAAACTTTTCTGATTACTTGAAGAAATCTTTCTCAAATTTGGTTCACGTGTTTCTGGGGAATGATGAACATGTATGTACAGCCATCTACTGAAGAGAACAGTATTCTCCAAGGGTGCATTGTAGTCTGCTAAAGAGTACGTCTGAGGCTCATCACTTTTGTCAGGGTTGGTTGGTCACTTTAACAATAGTGAAAGCACAAACAGTAACATCTGCCAGAGAATATTGTGAATGGCAACACATGTCAAAGAGGTGACAAGTATGGAAGAAATCTTAGCAGTCCAGAATGACATTTTTACATAATCATCTCACTTTGTTTAGTTAAAATCTTTGAGTCTGGTTGATAGTTCTTGAAATTCACTTTACTTTTATGACTGAATGTTGTATCTTTTTTTTTTTTTTTTTTTTTTTTGGTGCAATAAAGCTTTAGATTTCCAGTCCCAATTATTTAATTGCTAGGACTATCATATGACCGATATAATTTTATGAAAATAGATTGTATGTAATTATTCAGGCTCTGTCTACTCATTATAATCTTCTTGAAAATGCCAATAGAAAGTCCTTAAAAATTTGTAATAGTGTGCTTCAGAAAAGCAGCCAAGCTCTTCGCTACTGTCCCCACCAGGTACTGTAAGTTCAGAAGCATTGCACTGTGTCACCTGCACCTGAAGTGAAGTGTACGCTTTTAGGCAGGGACCAGCACCTCACACCTTGCATCTACAGAGCATGGAGAGGGCACTCAATTCATTAAAAACAAACAGGCAAACAAACAAACAAATGAACAAAAAGACACTGCATCCAACTGTAATAGATTAGGTCTCTAGGTACCCTGCTAACAGTTCTCAAAAGGTGTTTTGTCTGAGGACAGTGAAAAGGAGAACCCATCAGCCCATTTGTGAAGAAACTTCCTGCTCACTGAAATCATTTTCTCAGTGGTCAATATATGATAAATCAGGACAAAACTGTTTCCTTCAACCTTCTCCCCACCCTGTTTAGGCACAGGAAAATACAGGATGGAGTTTCACAAAGCTTGCTCACTGTGCCTCAAAGAAACTCGGGGCTTGTGCGTAGTGTGGGCACGGTGCGGAGCTGACTCCCATGGGATGAGCTGCAGGCTAGCCTAGCTGTAATCAGAAACATCTCTTCCTCTGCGCTTTTTGGCAGGCTTTTGGGGGCAGGCTATTCAAAGCAAGTAAACTGGTAAATGTTGTAATGCTGCCAATCACTAGCAAAACAAAACACAAAAAAAATGACCTCAGGATTTCTGTTCAAGCATCATTTCAAACAGAAAAGCTGGGAAAACATGCAAGTGTAGTTGTCATTCACAAGGCATGAGGCCTCCAGTCCCATCTTTCTTCCGAGATGCTTGTGCAATGTGTGATTGCACCCAAACTCATGGCAGTCCTCTTTAATGGGACAAAAGACTTCAAGAAAAACAGAGACTGCAAAAACTGCTTTCAGTGCTTGAAAATGAACACAAAAATATGTCTGGCAACATTCCAGAAATGCTTGTGCTTAAGTGGAACTGGAGGAAAGCCAAAAAATGTGGCGACTTTGCTCTGAATGCAAATATTATCACACAGCTCTCATCATACGTGGTAAAAGATAAAGCCATACTCAAGGGAGTGAAGACATCATCCAGTTGCACAAATACCATGATTCTGTCCAGTTTCCCTAGCAAAAGCTAGAAAGCAGTAACTACTGTTTTGACTGTATATGGGTTTAAAAAATAAATAATAATTTTTTTTCACTGGGATTATATCTCAGCTATTTCTTACCACAGCTCTGTCCTGCAAAATGTCCATCTACCCCAACTTTGACAAGTGCAGTTAGGCCAGCTTATCAGTACTGGGCATTTCAGCTCATCACTTGTATTCAGCTCACATTTTTTTGCTCAACACTTTAAAATTGAATTAAATGTTCTTCTAGTTCATAGCCTGTGTACTCAGCATGTTTCAGGATAGACTATCAGCACTAAATCTTCGTAAAACTATTACTGACAAATCCTCAGACGAACAAGTAATACTTTTTCTCTCTGCTTTTTAATATGTGTGACTATATTCATGCATTTCTGATAGCAACTACTCTCTTCATCCAGGATCAAGGTGCCATTCTTAATGGAATCAGTAGAAACTGAACCCAAACAACTGAGGGCAGAATTGCTTCAAATTGCCTTAGTCTCAGATTGAACCAGACTCACCTATCATTTATGTTACACAGTCAGGTGGCCTTATTTCCTAGCACTGCAATCAGAAAACTATTGACCAGCAACAATACAGGTTTCACTTCATATTACTAAAATGAACAACCCCTACAGTAAAGTATTTTTTTCTTATAAATTTCGGGTGATTCACCACAGTTAGAATCCTGAACTTAAAGATGAGGAGCTTAGGCATGGAGCTGTCAAGTAATCTGCAAGAATTAACTACCCTTCAACTTTCAAAAAACCTTTTTTAAAATAGTGAGTTGTACTGAATATATATCTTGGCTTATGGAATCAGTAGGTGTTTAGGAGACTTTGATACCTACGTTTCTTTCCTGCCAATATTCCTTTTCTTCCATGGGATGAGTCCCACCTAAGTGTATGCATGCAGTACTGGTTTGCTGCTTTTCACTCCCCTATAGCAAACCATCATGTGGAAATCACCCCAATTTCCATTTAATTATTTATTTGTTTGTTTATTTTTAGGCTTGTGAGGAAGTCATTCCCAAACACGTGAAAGATAGGTGAGATGAACCCCAGGATGACTCTATTCATGAAACCAAAAACTTTCCTCACCTTTTCTTTCTATTGTGGCTTTAGGGTTTCAAATCAACAAGTAAAGCACAGTCCCTAAATTTAAAACTATATGGTACTCAATGTAATAGGACACAACTTCAGTATGTGTATCTCATACTGCACAACAATTAGGAAAAAAAATAATTTCTGGAGGGAAAAAGATCTAAACCAAAATGAATAAAGGTAAGAAAAAGAAATCTAAAGGCTTAAGACTGTCATTTTTAAGTATAACTGATCTGTGCATATGTACTACCCTTGGTGGAGGAATCTTTGTCACGAATTTTCACATGGAGATGCTGCAGGTTGTTATTTCCTTATACAGTGTAAGCTAGTTCTATGGTGTTACCTAGGAAACAGATTTAGGAAGGAAGTATCGGTGATAGCGTAAGGACTGATTTGGATTTTTGGTTTGGGGTGGGTTTTTTTCACATTTGCAGAGGCTGAAAGTAATTTTATATTGTTATGTTGAAGAATTTACAAAATTACTTCTAGTCTCTTTTTTTTAGCTATATCATGGTATACTAAAACTGACAAGTCATAATATTCTGAGTAAACTGTACAATTATGTACAGACATTGAGCTGCTCCTTATCAACACCCTGTCGATGACAATGATTTATTCTTGCCATGAATATTCATAATATTACAAACTTCCTTACAGCTTTGGCTGATGTATTAACAAAAATCAGGGATTCCTATTATAAACACACAGGTGATAATGACTTGTATTCCGCTCTCCACCTGTGTCACATTAAAAACTGGTGATTTCAGCACATCTATTTAGGCCACAATGATCAAGATCTTCTCAAATAAATTTACACATTATCTTCAGTAATGTTGCTTAATATAGAAATCATTCCCACTGACCTCATTCAGGTAAACTAAAATTCTTATGCTGTCACAGGTTGTTCTAACAATTAAGAAGATGCTGGACATGAAAATTTCAGAAGAGAAATACATAATGTCTTTTAGATATTAAAGGAAAGAATGCATGTATTACACTTGTGGTTGCTTTTAAAAAGCTAAAACCATACATTAATTCATCAACATTTTACAATGAAAGAAATAGCAGATATGTTAATATTAGGAAAAGTGAAGCGTTGTATCCTATTAATTTATAGTATGATTTTTAGTACTTATTAATGACTGAGCTCACAAAAACATTTTCTTTATAAAATTTCTTTGCTTGGTTATGTACTTCCATGGACGCAATATTTGCAGTCAGCATGGTTAATGTGTCTGTAATGCATTAAGGAACCAGGCTAAGTAGCACAGTTGCTATAATTTAAATTCAGTAAATTCCTTAAAATAGCTTCCTAAAAATGCTGGTGAAACAAAGCAGAAAGGCCAAAAAAGTATATTGCCATATGTTTAAAAACCTGTACATAGCTTTTACTTACTTTATCACTTGCCAATAATATGACTGTGCAAAACGTATGGTAATAAAAATATATAATCCAAGACTCATAATCACTATTTGGAATTTCAAACATTTCAAGAAATGACTGCTGTGCAGGGTTGGAAGCTTACCCAAAAATATGGAAAATATTTGTTGAAATTTGCTGCTTCCTCCCTTTTTAATGTTTTATTTGAAATTTGGGAGATTTCACACAGCTCTAGTGGCCATTGTTATGATTTTACTTCCATTTTTGTACTCGGTGTCAGCTTTTCATAAATTTAACTAATAAGTTTTGAATAAAATTTTCCAAGTGTCATATCTATATTGTATTATTTCATTTTCTTAAAATGTTCTTAAGATATTTATAGTGGTTTTAGACTCTTGTCTTGAAAGGTTTGTATTTATTGAAAACTATAAATTTAGGGACTGCACATTTATTTAGATCTGTAAATCACAGGTGAGATGTAAAACAATCTTGCATGAAGAAAACAAAATCAGTTCAGTGTTTATGTAAGTTATTTACTATTTCAAACCCTATGCACCGGCAAAAGCCACATTATTTTCTTAGAAAAGAAACTTACATAGATTTAATGATACAAAGAACTTGCTTAATACAATCTTTAGTATATATTTGATAAGAACTGAAAATGAAGGATGCCTATTGTATTTTTATATAGTACATTTTGTTTTAATTTATCATGCATCTCCAAGGCTTAGTTCTGTTATGCTTTTGATTATACTCTTTGGATGTCATCCCTAGGTGACCACAGTACACGACTGTGAATCATCTTCTTTAATCGCTGATGGATAAATTTGGTTCATAAAAAATAACTGTTATGTTCCTTCTGTAGTCAATTGTTACAGCTATTTCACCTTTCCTGCCTCCAATTCCCTTAAAAGCACCAAGAAAATTAAATGCAAAGAAACCAAGAACAAAACTAGTGTGAGCGCAAGACCAAGAGGTGGAATGTAAAGCATATAAAGGCCGGGAAACAAATGACTGTTCTTTTTAGTACAGCACTATCTTGGTGTTACTCCATATACACTTCCTCTTACACGTGAACGTTGGTGTTCTAACATTTATTATCTAATATCATCACCATATGTACATAGGACAATGAACACACCTAAGTATTTTGTTTTATTTTTCTGAATTTAAGTTCTTTATTTTCCATTTTAAAGAGTGGAATCCTTTTGCATTTACAATTCCATAAATATGCTATGCACATGCACCACACCCACTAGAAAAATCAGCTGTGTGGGGTTTCGGTGGTGTTTTTGGTTAGTTTTTTTGAGTTAAAAGGAAATTAGGTTTTTGGATCCCAGTACACTGTTTATCGCTTCCCTGGAAAGAAGCACAGTTCCTCCTAAAAGCTTTTGCTTGGCTCCAGCACTCCTAAGGCAGCAGGGTTGAGCAAGGCACTCTGTGTGTCAGCCACTCCTTCCCCAGCACACTGTTCCACAAGGATGGATGCACAGTCACAGATGTCATTTTTGTGTCTTACTGAGATCTCTCAAGTTGCAGTTTTCTCTGGCCAAGTGACCCTGGTACAAATTTTGTTCACTGTACTCTAAAGCCAAAGAATCTACCCCTACAACCAAAGCCACTAAGACAACAGCAGTGTTGTATCTAGTAGTATTTAAAAAAAAAATAAATAAAAAAAATAAAAAATGGAGGACTTAATTCCATCTATCAGTCAATTTTGGAAGTATTTCCATTTTTCAGTCTGAAATTTCTTTTAACCAAAAAACAGCATGTCATTTCCACTTTTCCATTCATCCCCCTCTCCCATCCTCTTCTCCCTCCCCCTTCCCCTCCTGATTCATACAAAGAAATGGATTTGGAACTAAAGGTCAAAAGGGTTAGTACTGGACATATCTGAATTTAATTTAGCTGCTGCTGTCTTTCCCTGGCAGAGGAGAGTAATGTTTTCATATATTAAATTAAGTTGTTGGGTTTGGGGGTTTGTTTTACAATAGTTTATTTTTTAAAGGAAAATTTTTGATGTTTTAACACATGTAAACACATTTTTAAGACAATAATTAAAATATGCCATTTCATATAATGATTTACACATAAGAATAACTTTTGTTCTCTGCTTTTTTTACTAGTAAAATCAATTACTCAGAAAAATAACATTAATGACAATTAGAAATGCCACACTTGAAGTTTCAGTTCGTCACTACAGGCTTCCATGAAAGTAATAATGGATTGAATTGCATTTACTCCAGAGTTAGTCTTTTGTACAAAGCTCCAATCTGTTTTTTCTGTTAACAATGTATTTAACAATGTAAGAAAGACTACAGACTAGAACATTACACCCTGTGAGATAAGGAAGCAATTTGCTCAGGTGTGTGAGTAGAAAATAACCCAACATATGAATTGACTGCAGTGTTTCTGTGATTCAGCTTTACAAAAGGCATTGTTACTAAAAAGAAAATGCTTTCTTCTTTTTATAGGCAGCATATGATAGCAAGAAATCAACAGCTACAGCTGCTGAAACTCAGATCACATCAAATACACCACCCCTTCTAATGTCTTCAGAGAAGACACTTTTTATGGACGTTTACAGTTCTGGGAAGAAGATAGTCCCTGATCTCATCTGGACCTTACATTGGACCTTTAACAGCCATACTGAAGACTGACGTGAAGTGCTGTGGAATTCATAAATTTGATGTTACGTACTCCCTGAAAGACCTTCAGCTATAGACAGTTTTCTTTCTACCTTGTAGGACGTTAGGAAGCTTATCTGGTTAGCAGGGTGAGACAAAAATAGCTATTTGTGGAAAGGAGATATGTAGTGGGAAAGATACAGATATGTCTGTTTAAATCTGTGCTTGCTATCTCTCTATCTAGACATGTACCTACTACCTATGTGGTTCCTTGTACCTATATTAAGTTTTTACAGAAACTTCACAGGGGCTGTTATACGTACATTTTATGGAATATTCATCCATGTTTCAGGCTTGGGCTAGTGCACTGTCCTGGTATAATGAAAAAATACGTGGTTTAGCAGAGCTATAGGAAAATGCTGACAGAAAGTGATGGACAAGAAACTAGGAATTTCTAGATGAAGTAGGAAGAATTGATGAATTTGCCTCAGTTCCTAAGAAAACACGTAATAAAAGCTTTTTTTAAAAAATGTTCTTTTTAGGAATGGGAAGAAAAGACTCTCCAAATTTTTTGTTTTCCTCTTTACTTCCTGACATAACAACTGCTGTAAAAATGAAAAGTTCAGCTACTGAAAGAATGTATCTAATTATTACAAAAACCATCAGAAATGGCACAAAGATTTCTATCATCCTTTCTGATAGACATAAGTAGAGATGTATTGTCTTTCTGTCAATACTGAAAGGCAAAAACCTTTCAGACTTGCTGATACTGTCTCTTGGTATCTTTACTTCCTTGATCAAACTCTCTTTTTCTTCCTCTCACAGCTGCTAACAGTTCTAGAACAATTTTTTATTATTCCCTGGCTAATTAGAACTCTCTTGAGATTTGACCTTATTTTTATTTTGTTCTTCTCTGCTTTTACTTTTCCTTAGTAAACTATCCTGGTTTTCACTTACGATAGACTTCCTTTTAGTGTTTGAAGTAATTTAAAAGTTCAAGAATGGACTGTGTTACTCTCCTGCTTTCCTCTACCTATAACATTTTTTGATGAATTACCACTATGATTCATGTTGAATTCTGCTGTAATATTTTCACTAAGTTCTCAATTCTTCTTTAGTCAAATTTAGAGGGATTTAAGAATGCCACTATGGGCAATCCAAAATACTCATCTAACGCTGCTTCCTGTCAGCAAACATAGTGTAATATGCACTCATAATATTATCCTTTAATATAGTGGTCTTTGGTTTTGGTGATCTGTGGAGATTTTAAAGACACATCTGTACAAAGCCCTAAGCAACCTCATCTGAATTCTGCACTGACCCAGTTTGGAGCATCTCCTGGAGTCTCAGTCACCCCAATGACTCTGACGCTGTGATTTCCTGGGTGAGGGCAGTACCCTGCAACTTCTCCCTGGATTATTTCCTTATGTTCTGAAAAGAATTTTCAAAAAGTCACTGAAGAGCTCCAGAGCTTGCTGCTTAGTCAGTTTTCCTAGTCCTCCAAATTCTTCAGTAATCATAGTTCCACACTCTCCTGTGTTTTGAGTGGTGCTCAAAAAATATTTTGTGTAATTAATCAGCATGATTTGGTGATTTGTAAAGACCAGTACTAACTTTATTCTCCTTCTTTTATCATTACTAGGAGACTTTCAGGATGTCTGTCACTCCTTTGTTCCACGCTAAGGAAAAACATAAGTTAATACCTCTTTTTTTTGTTTTACATTTCTTCATTTGCTCTGATAGAGTGTTTGTTCAATTAATTTCATGTCTGCTTATTACTTTGAGATTTTTCTTATATTTCTCTTGCATTTCCTTAAACTCTTTTGATAGCAATTATGAAAAAAACCCCATGATTTGCATGTACATTGTACAAATATAGCTACTATATTAAGTAACCACAGCTTCCTGTAGCAAGCAACAAATCTGTTGAAGTTGGTTTTTTTTTTAAGCCACCGTTGGATAGAACAAGTAAGAAAATACTAGGTATCATAAGGGATCAGGACCATATTATTCAGGGAGACTGAAAAATATCCATCATAAATCTGTTGATAACAATATGAAACACCAGTTCAAGTATTAAAAATGGCCCAAGACAGACTTTTTCTTAGGAATCTATCATTCAAAGTTTAATTAGGTTTTGATTTTCTTAAATTTATCTAATACTATAACCCTTTGGGGAAATATGTATAGAATTTAATATAGTTTCATATCCTGACAGGGAATTCTAACAGATATCTCAAAAAAGCATATTAGAAATACCTGCTTCCCCAAATGTATCTAATTTATGTAGAACAAATACCTATAGGTATTTAATTCTTATGAAACTATTATAATCTTCAGTACTGTTGTTCTCATCATGAAAGAATTTTTCAACAGGAAGAATCATGTACACATTATTGCTGTATAGTCCATGAAGGTTTTCCTCTTGCTGCTATTGAAGTATCCATAACTCTCCACCAGCCTTGCTGTAGTGAAACACCAGAGAAGTCCAGAACAAGACATTTTCACACTGCCCAAAATACATTTTTTTCCCTCAAGAAACCACTGTGTATCCCTGATAAGGAAGCTGTCCTTTCTTGCTTCCCTCCCATAGATTGCTCAGCCTCATGTACAACCAACATCCATGCTTTACAGCAATCCACACTACAAGGCAGCCACAGGTTGCTCCACTGGTGGTGGTGGGGTTGCTGGTTTTCCTCTGCTTGCTTTAATTCTTTAACATAAAACGAGCAGAAATTCTGAAACAGCACTCCATATACCTTCACAGATAAAGTTGTACTTGAATACTGAGGACAAAAATAGTTTTCCAGTGAAGTACTGAGCTTGATGCTCCTCTTGCATATTCGAAATAAAATCAAGAATTGGAAGTAAATTATTTGTTACGCTTTTGGTTCTTGAGAAAAGGTATTTTTTCCCTCTTAAATATCTCTTTGTTATTCTTAATTTTATGCTTGATAAATTCTGAGATTCAATGCAATTTGGGAGCATCTTCATTATTTAGAATGCATCCATGTATACCACCAAAAAAAAAAGAAATTTGATGACAAAAATAAAGATGACTCTGACATCTGAGATCTTATCATTGTTCTAATCAGCTGGTTGGGTTTCTTTTCTCTGTTGGGTGTTGACACTCTACTAGGTCATTTTCTTCCAAACTTTTCGTTTTACAGGCCTTGCTGAAATCTTTTGTCTTCCTCCTTCCTTTCCAATACTTCTAACATTTACAGTCATTTCTAGAGCCTTTAGGCTTCTTCTTACTGCCCCTGATTGCTGAGTTTGGAACCTTGGGCTCAAATTGCAGAACAAACATAGTTCTTTTTTCATCTTGGCAGAGAAGACTCCCAGGCATTTCCCACGGACACTCTCCTTCCCAATGTTTGCAGCTGAGTAGAAAGTGACACCAGAAAACAGGTTCAAAGAAGCACAAAGAGATTAATTATTTGCATCTGTGTTGTAGAACAGTTCAATAACAGAGCCAGGAAAATCTTAGGCCAGGTCAAGATCAGATCCATGTTGCCCTCCTGGAAATGTTGACTCTATGACCAGTCCCACACCGGTCCCAGTTCCTCATCAATTCCACCTCCATATTAGAGACACAGCAGAAACTCGCCACTCCAAGTAACTAGTTCCAAGGGTATCACATATTCTTCCATTTGCTTCAGCTTCCCTTGACTCTGGCTTGTATCTTTAATTTGTTTGTTCAGGGCTTGTCCCTTCATGTCACCCACTACTTACATTTTAGAGGAAAGAGAATTACAGTAGCCAGGAGCACAGTTACTTAAAGACTCAGCCAGGATGCTCCACGGTGTATCAATATTTTACCAAACTTCTCTTCTGGCCAGCAGCACCTTGCTTCTACATATGCTCAGGTCATTGAGCTGGAGCAGGCATTCAATTACAAACAGAGGGTTCAGAGGGTTCTTAATGTGCTTCTAGCAGAGAAAGCTTTAAATATCAGTTCCATTTAAAAAGGCAAACTAGCATTCCTAAACCGTGACAAGGAGACATGGTGATTCATCAGACACAGGGGCACATTTTTCCCCACCCTGCTATTTGCTCTTCTACTAAGAGCAAGCAGAGGTAGCAAATTGTGCCTTAAAACTCTTCAGATTTTTTTTTCTTCTGTTAAATAAGAACCACTTCAGAAATGGCTCCAAGTACTGCAGCGCTGTGGGTGATTCATCTCCACAGGAATTATCAGAGAGAAAGTATCTTTCTTTGTGAAGTGGATTGCATTCATTGAGGTCATTTGGTGTTTTTCCCCTCAATTTGACTTATTTGCATGTTGCAGACACTCATAATAATAACTCACAATCCATAATGTCATAAATATATTTTAAAAAAGTTAACTTTATCCTCTCACTTTTTAGTATACACTTTGCTGCCATAAATCTTTCACATTTCTTTCAAAAAGAGAATGAACAATCCATTACATTTGTCTGAACCAGAAAAACACTGTGCTGCTGTAACTATGTTTGCAATATTGTCTATGACACTGGTTCTACTGTCTCAGTGAGATGGTACTCCTTGCTCCATTGGAAACTCCACATCTAGTCTGGATACTGGTTAAAGGCTCTTTGCTCTTGGGAAAAATTATTTGGTGGCTGAATTTCTTAGTTGTAGGTACATTGCTGCAAGCTGATTCTGTATGTTTCTAGTTGTTCCTATCCACATTATTTTCCAACTGACGAGTTCTCTTTTCATTTCTACATTCATAGTTCATTTGCACTTGATCCCTCAGAGATTGTTTTCTTGAGCAGGCATTTTGTAAAAGTACAGAGAATGGATTAAACCAGTTCTTCACTGCACTCTGAATTGTGTATTTGCTAAAAAGCACTTTATACACGTGAACCCTTTTTTCCTGTGAATTAGCTCCTAAATTCCTATGTTTACTCCATAGCCTGTGCTTCTCTATAAATAAGAAATGTGATGCATGTTTCGGGTTTGGGTTTTTAGTGGTCTTTTTGGGGGTGCTCTTTTTTTTTTTTTTTTTCTGTACAGTACATTAATGGTATTTGTGTTTCAGATATGCCATATTTCTTCGCTAGTCCCTTGAGACACAGCACAAGAATGAATTACTCTGAACTGTCTTTCTGCCTCCTGACAGGTCTGCTTGAAAAGCAGCTTGCCTCAAGCTGAATTCATTGTTATTTCACTTATCTCCAAGTCAGCAAGAGACAGTTTTACAAATCTCTAACATAAGGCATGAAATGGAATTCAACAGCAACACTGATTTTCTTCTCATTTGGCTCTGGCCAAATGAATGGATGCTGATAGATAGCTAACACAGACAGCACATTTTGGGGTGTTTTCCTGAAACATTGACTTTATTAAAATCAGTCACCCTGTGAAACAAATAGTAATCTCACAGAGAAAGAATTCTCCCTGATTTATTTATCTTTCCCTGTATATACTTCAAAATACAACCTTTGGGGTAAAACACTATGAAAGTTGATAGCATTTACTGAGGTGTGTGAGACATATTAGTCTTTCTTTTTTTGACCATTATGACTCTAATACAATACTGTTAATAAATTCTATTTAATTAAATATGTAATTAGCTTAAGACCACTAAAAGACATTTCATTTTTGTGAGGCAGAACGTTGCCTTGAACTTTCCAGGGCACAAGGATGATCTCAAACACATTTTCTTAATTATAGTGTTGTGGGCAGTAATTGACTTCCACTCACAGATTGGCTCCCACCTCTATACCTATGGGAAAAGAAGCCAAGTTTTTAAAGGATATGTCTATATTAGTAATCTACACATGACCAGGGCTTCAATGACATGATCATCTACATAATCATATCATCAGCATGGTCCTGACCACGGGTTGCCCACTGCCCCAGACAGCGAGCAGGCCCAAGCCAGTACCTGTGCTCAGCACCTTAGGGCAAGAGGACTACTCCCTCGCAGCGGTTTGAGTATGGTCACCCCCCTGCCCCTCTAGGAAATGGGTTTAACTTTTCAAATGTGAACTCTGCCATTTGCCCTCAGATCTAGAGAAGGTTTTATCTCTATTTTTAGCAGTAACAATGCAGCCACAGGCTGCTTCCACCAGAGGAACAGAGCTTCCAGGCCCGGCGCGGCATGGCCCACCTGCTTGTCATGAACACAGCCCCAAGCACCCATCACGGTCTTACCCACTGAGTAAGGTTATTGGCTTTTCTTTGGCTCTTGCATCTTGCTAAAGCAGCACTAAATACCACTTTTTTTCATGGAAAGAGCCTTTTTCCTTCCCACTGCTCCCCTCCCCTTCAGCTGAAGGCTGCCTGCTGAAGAAATAATTGGGGCGGTGATATGAGATCCTAAGCCTGTCCAAATCCATGGCATAGTTTTCAAGGCTATGTCTATATCAGTACATAAAAAAGGGCTAGAAGCTATTCTGTCACTGGGAGGGTATGAGTTATAGTTTGGCACACCTCTGAAGGGCTCAGCATCCCTTCTACCCAGGTTGGCTCGCTTTGTCCATGTTGGAAATGTTCCTGGGTCCTTGAACCATGCAATCATTGAGGAACAGGTTCAGGGATCAGAACCATGTTAAAGAGTGCTAACAGAATATCACATGCCAAAATTCATGACTTTCCAATTACACCTGCAGTCTTTAAAGACATTGTTGCCTTGATAGCATGGCTGCTAAAAACTGACTTCAGACTGCTGTGTCTCGTTCCCCTACCTAAGGACTTTGAGATTTATCGCAGACAGAATCTTGCTCAGAGCATTTTAAAAGCACATGAAGTGCACTGAATCCATCCTTTTTTTAAAAAATTCATTTTTCTTTCCACCATAAATGTTTTTTCAGAGAAAATTTGGCAGTTAGACTGGAAAGAACTCGCCATTAAAACCAATGAACAGTTCTTTCTACAAATCAGGAGCTAACATCAGCAAAAGTGGCTGAGGTCAAAATGCTAAGCTTAAGACTGTTTGAAACAGTGATATTTTCTAGCATTGTAACAGAACAAGAGTCTGATTATTGCAAGTTGCAGTACTAGATCCGTAATGTAATTTCACAATTACTAGTGCACAGTAAGTTTTTTCTATTATTTTCCTTGTAGTTTCATTAAAAAGAGCAGATCAAGTGCAACCTGCTATTGTAGGGATTTTTAATCAAATGCAATTATATAATTAATGATACAATACTGAGCCATGGCAGTCCAATTACCATTGATGAACATTTCTTCAGGGGTCTCTAGCTCTTCATAGTGGAGACTGGCAGTGAATGGATTCCTAATAGGCAGCTCAGAGCCCCTTGGGCTGTGTCATAGACAAATAGAATTTCACATGCTTGTACTGCTCTTGTCTTATTCTAACAGCTCCCCTCCTAGTTGTACTAAATGAATTAGTCTTATTCTGTTGAAGCCAACTAAAAGTTCTGCATGAATGCTGTAACCAGCAAATGCAAATGTTGGAGTGCAGCAATGTTACACGTTTTCCTCTAACACAGCAAACTTCAGGATAGGAAATTTCACTGTAGTTAACACTTTTAGAAACTATATTAGCTACTCTTTTAGTCAGATATCCCAGGAAATAAATGAAGTTGTGGTTAAGCAGTGAATAGCCTATACTCACACGGCTTGAAACACAACTACAAGAAATGAAACTTACTTTGTAATAAGTATGTTAGAGATAATGCCAATATATCTTCCTCTTGGATAAATTCTTCTAAAATAAACAAGATGCATATCTCACATGCAGAAGTTTTAAAGAGCCATGGGGAGACAGAGGAAGAGAAATGAGAGAGGGGAAAAAGGAAAATGATCTAAATATAATGTACTATATAAATTCCCTCCTCCCAAACAATAGAATAATACAGAAGATAGTAACAAAACATAAAGTGTTGTAAATCAATGTCTTTTTATGGCACATCCAGTCATAGTCCCTGAATGGCATGGCTTACAGTAATGCTACAAGGGTGGTTAGGAAAAAGAACTGGGAAACAATGCCAGGCAAAGAAAAAGAGAGATGTTTTATAGAGCTATAGGTGTTGGCAGAAGACTTTACTCCATTTCCTATATAAATATTCTTCTTGGGCTCAAGACAGGATAGAGCTACTCTAGTATCAAAGAAGGAAGGGTGCATAGCAGCACAGTTTCTTCACTGAAGATGCTGAACAGCTCTCACTACATGTAGTGCTACTGAGAGGGGCTACAGTCCCATTACTGCTCTCCAGAAAGTATCCATACTCCTGCTAAGGATACAAAGCCACCAAGAATGAAATCATGTGGTCAAGACATAAAATGCTCTGGGGGGAAAGGATATGTGTGTGTGTGCACACACAGATTCTTTCCGCCCAGAGGATTTTATTATATTTATATATTTTTACATTTATTTATCTATATATACATTTATACTTCAGGTTAAATTAACCTCCGGAATTATTCATGGAGTGTATTACCCCTGACTACTTCCTGCCTTTTATCTCCTTACATACTGGATTGTAGCTAATTTGCTGTATGTGTGTGCCAGTAATCATATAAGCCATTAGCTCATCTCAGCTCTTTGGAAAATAAATGGAGGGAAGTTAAGCACTTTGGGTAAGTTTAGGGGGTTTTTGTTGGGTGGGATTTTTTTTCTTCCTTATTATTCAGTCTTTTCTTGAGACAAAGAATTATGCTTTGCTGTATGTTCCTAAACATGGGAAAATAGTCGTTCCATGCAAGGAGGGAATATATAAATCCCTAACACACAGCTTTTCAACCCACAAATTCTTACTCAGCTGAGTTACTCCAATTTAGTCCAAAAAATATTTGTTCCTCCTGCCACTGGTACTATTGCACAGATTGTTCCAATTACTGAGCTATAGTTTCTTTATGAAGCTGGCTTCGGTTTTTACAGCCAAAATGACATGTAAAAAATGGCAAAATCAAATGTATATTGTGCCTATTGATTGTGTATCTGCCATAAGCCATAAAACTTAATCACTATCGTGAAACCTCTTCATATAATTACTACTTCAAAACTCAAAAAGAACAAACTGGAAGAGTTCTTTTATGGTTCTTATACAAATATCAGATGTGTATGTATTGTTACAGGAAGAAATTACATGACTACCAATAACCCTATAGTGAAATGGATTTTTTTGAAATATAATACATCAGTACACTAACTTACACTTAATGGAAGTTTATGGACAAAAATTTTGCGTGTTCACAATGGACTAGAGTTGCAATATCCACTAATATTGACTACATCACCATATCAAGAGCTGTGTAAACAACAAAGAAAATGGTTTGCATGAATCCTGGTATTTGCATTTATTGACAAAGGTTAATATTGACATCTACAGAAATATATGTTTCTCAATTAGTGTGAGTACTCCTATAAATTTCCCTTAGCTTTTTTTAAAATTTGAAGTCTGTTTAAATTATGAAAAATAAAGTGGTTTTATGTAAATACTTCTTAAAAGAACCTTGACAATATTATCTTGCCTTTTACGGATTGTAATTTGAACAGGTTCTGTCCAATCTACAATTTATTCTGGATAATAATAGTGTGTTGTTATGCAAATATCACTACTTTTTTACTGCTAAGAATGTGAAAATTCACTCACTATTCACTGCTACCTCTTGCAGTTAGTTTTCTAGAAGGATACTAATGTAATCATGGTTTTTTGTTTGGTTTTTGTTCAGGACAGCTAAAAACTTCTTGTCTCAGAAGAGGATGTGGAGGCAAGCAATAATATTCAACCCTGAATGCTGATATCAGTCTTAAACATCTGTTAATACATTGCTAAAAAAATTTCTACTTTATTAATGTGTTTTTAAAAACTAAATCCTGCAGGTTTAAAAGCAGTTGTTTTGAAAGCAGAACAGGTCTACAGTAGGTTAATCTCATGACAGGGCTTATCTTGCATATCTCAATGGCATGTGAACTGAACTATTTTTTTGAAAATTCCTCCTACTTGTTGCACTGCAGGCCAGAAAGGCATGTGGCTGAACAACCATGAATTGCATTTTTCTTCCTAGAGATTTTGTGTGTAAAATGATACAATGTCAGCTCAAATTTACATAAGAAATCTTTTTCCGTTAAATTTATTTCCCATTTCAAAATTGTGCAATATAAACAGTGTCAAACAGACTATGCAACTGAGAAGTCTTGTTCTCAAGGTTTGAATGAAAGCAGAAGGAAATACCAACATCATCTTAAAGGCAATTCTATTATTCAGAATTGTCATGATTTCTTTTTATTTGTTTTGTTGGAGAACATATGCTTGGTGAATGGAATGCTCTATAATAGCAATGGGGGAACTACTATACTACAGCACATATATGGTCCATGCAGGTAATATGTTTCCTCTCCCTCCCAGTGACAACCATCAAACTACTGCAGTGAAAAGCACCAGATACTCTGCAATTTGCAGATTTAAAAAAGCCCTACCCCTAGGCAGGTATAGCTTTAATCCCAGACAGACATGGTAGGTTTCATTTTGCCAGATTTTGACATAAGCAATGTAGACATCTATATCTGGGCTCACCCTCCAGATTTCCTTTCTAGTCAGAGGAGACAATCAGGCGTTTCTAGAGCACAAATCATTACACCTATTTTAAAGTACCTAATTCTTTCTGTTAGAGATATAAGTGAACAAGGTGGTAGGTTCATATGTAGATATTTACACTATAGACATCCAAAGGTTGGTGAAATACAGTTTAACCTTGGAGACCAGTTTAAACCCCAAAATAAGCAGTTCTGATTTCCAAAAGTCTCCCACGCATGATGGAAAATTAGTGAGAATTGCAAGCAATTTTGTGTAATCTGTTGGTACACTAACATCACTGCTGAAGCATACTGAAGGTTTCAGTTTAACAATATAATC
This sequence comes from Ibycter americanus, assembly GCA_035590275.1. Classification (NCBI taxonomy): domain Eukaryota; kingdom Metazoa; phylum Chordata; class Aves; order Falconiformes; family Falconidae; genus Ibycter; species Ibycter americanus. The sequence goes on along the minus strand of JAVJGI010000050.1, from coordinate 63,876,085 downwards.
CTTGAAAAGCCTTCACTTATTGCCTAGAGTACCAGGGAACTGGGTCAATGAGGTTGCTTATGGAGCAGAAGCTGACGCAAGCAGAAAGACACTCTTATCAGCACCTGAGTGTAAAATAACCACCGATGGCAGCTCATCCATACGTGATTCACTGCAGGAATCCAGCAGGTGATTGATAAGGGGAGTACACCAGAAATGTAAGCAGGCTGCATATAAAAAGAATGTAAACAATTCAG
>JAVJGI010000050.1:63840847-63875749 GCA_035590275.1 Ibycter americanus | reverse complement strand
CACAGCCCTGTAGCGCACCAGCATAATGATAATACTGAATCTCTTGGTCCTCCAGAAGCACTCACCGGGGGCAGAGCTGGTCAGCCACACAGGCCTAAATTTCTGCACTTTTCTCATTCTTGCAGACAATCCCCACAACTTAAAGCTCTCTGTTCCTACCTAGGGTGTTAATGTAAGCAAATCAAAATGAGGTGTCAAGGCAGACATGCAGAGGTAGCTCCTTTTGGAAAAGTCCCTTAGTATCCTGCTGTCTGGATCCTCTTGTCAGCCTTGGGGAGATAGAAAGGGACAACATACAGGGACAAACTTGCAGTGCTGCAGGTAGGAAGTGGAATCAATAATACTGCCTGTTGAATAAAAACAGATTTTCAGTAGAGAGTATACTAGAGAAGATCATATCTGTAATAGCTGTATGGTATTACAAAACCAATAGTGAGCAGGGATATGACTCAATATGAGGGTTGACTTAGGTCCTCTTTTCTTTTATATTGAAAAAATTAAAACTGTTAAATATTCTATTCATGAGAGTGGATCGATGATTTTAAATTATTGTACGATCATTTGATTTAGCACTTTGGAAGAAATGAAAACTCCAGTGATAACATCAATGTACTCTTAGGAGTCAGATCCGCATTCCACATGCCTTTGTCTCCTGTTACTGAGAACTACACTGACAAATCACATTAAATGCATAAAGCACGTGGAGTCCTCAACCATTGTCATACCCTAAATTAATACTGCTGTTTTCATCCAGCTTATTTTGTCAAATGACACTGTTGTTTCAATACAGTTGCTTTATAAGAGATACTTGTACATTTATATTAGACAAGATCTGCATGCATCAGGTGACCTTTTCATATGACAGCTTTTCAAGTTGTTTTATAGATTCCCCACATTCCCCTACTTATCAACAGTTACTTAGCAAAGCATTTGGCCACCGAAATCCTCTAATTTTTTTAACAGAAACTTTAATTTAGTCGTAATTCATGTTCATATTTCCTTCTGCATATGGGTGATAGTACTTAGATATGCAAAGTCCAAAAAACACTAAAAATGGTGCTTAGAGCAGATAACCTTTATGTGTGTGTGTTTGCTCGCTTTGTAAAATTGTGGTGAGAATAAACCTCATCCTTTTTAGTTTCATGTGAACAAAGAGAATGTGTTTCACACTGAAGTGAGAGAAAAAGGTTTTGTAGAATACATTACCAGAACCATGTGTTACTCACCCAGAACTCCTAAACAGAAATCAAGGCTGCAATAGGTGAGCTATAACTGTGGTATGCAATCTTTCACTGAGAAGTGCTTAGGTCTCAGATAACTCAAAGGTGGTTAATATGATGCCAAATTTTAAGAATTATTTCAGGGGAAATCTGGAAAAATGCTAACCTGTAATTCTTACAGCCATACCACACAGATCAAGCAATCTGTAGTAAAGACTAAAATTAGCATCATATCTGTGATGCATTAGGGAAGAGCAAGCATGGATTTTCTATAGGTTAATTATGCCTAAACAAACTTACAACAGCTCTTTGGTGAGATCAGCTGTGATGCGGATAAGGCAGAGTTGGTTCATAATATCTATTTGAATCTCCAAAACACATTTGTGAATTTTGCCTTGCTGAAGATTTGTCTGAGTGAAAAGTAAATGGGTATTAGGAAGATGCTTACAAGATAAACACTTGGCCAAACGTGAAAAACAAAAGGTATAGTACGTTGTCAATATTCCCAACAGAATGAAATGATCAATAGCATACTTATGTGATCTGTGCCGTTAACCTACCCATAAATTATGTGGTAAGGGGAATAGCTGAAGTGACAAAAGCTGATAGGAAGTCACTGAAGTTGAAGTTGTTCAAAGTTGCAAAAAATGCATGCCAACAGTGTAGCAGCATTTCAGAAGAACATAACCAAGTCCTGGATGTACTGAATAGCTGATAAAATAACATGGGAGATGAAGCTTAATGCAGATAAATGTAAAGTAATATATGTAAGAGGAATGATCCTCATTTTAGGTAAGAAATAATGGTTTACCAGTACTACTCTAGAGTGAGTTTTAGTATCAAATTCTGTGGAAATTGTTGACTCAGGGCTCAGTGAAGTCAAAAAGCAAAGAAAATGTTAAGCAGTGTTAAAAAATAATAAAGAACAAAGCAGAAAACTGCATTTTGATAGTGTAATCTAATGTTCACTTTTTATTTGCAAAATCAAGGAAAAAAGGTACTTTAAGATCTTCCTGAAAGTCATTAAAAATAATAATAGCAATACCTTTGTGAAGTCAGCTTCTTATGTTAAGGCCATTTGAAAGGTCACCAATTCCTAAGGTGTTATGATAGGTGTTGATAGTCCTTGCTAATTAAAATAACCTCCTACACACTGGGGCTGCTTTTTAGAAACACTAGTTTCCAGTCTTTGTGAAAATCAGTTTTGCAACTGTAAATTGCAAATTTATAATAAAAAATAAACTGAGTAAATTCTCAAGTTGATCACCAATTATACACAAATGGAAATTCAGTTTTCTCTCTTAATTTGATTTTTTTTGTGTGGGTTTTTTTTCCTTCCCTCTCCCCTACTTTTTCCTTCCTGGATGTAACACAGTAGGAGAAGCAGCAATTGGAAGCGTTGAAACCAGGCCACTGCAAAATAATTGCAACTGCATTAGCACCAGAAATGCTTTAAGACCAATTAATGGGGAAATTCACTAAAAGCTCCATTATCTCTATAAAAGAGCTTTACACGCTTATGTCATGCAGCTCATAAATAACAGGGATCTAAAAGGAAATCCCTTTGCAAATTGTTCTTCAGACTTTGTAAGAGTAGGTGCCAGTCATGAAGCTATTGAAACATAAGTTTATGTTCAGAATAAAAGCACCACAGAATGAATCATGATCTCATTTTGGAAATTACTGTGGGTGGAAATGGAAGACTTTGGCCAGACTGGTTATGTTACAAACACACGAGGGAACCGAGGAGATTTGAGTTAAACAAGGGGGTGTCAAACATAGTTTACTGGTGATTTAAAGATTCTGTTAAAGTTAGACACATTGGACAAAAAGCAAAAAGTTCATAAGTACATATAAAGCCACATAGGTAAATGACAAAAACCAGAAGGAATGCAAATAGATTAACGATCCATTCTTTCTTTAGTAGCAGTCAATTAAGAAAATATGTAATGCATTAAATTGACTGGGTTACAAGTCAAGAGGCACGAAGCCAGCCTGGTGAAACTGTACCCACATTGTGACGGATGTTGCATTTTTGCATGACTGAGTGAGCATCTGAAGGATCAGGCTTCTCCAGGAAACAGGCTTCATTGGTTGTGTTGGCATTTGGTGTCAAGCTTAATTGCCTTATTGTATATGTTTATGGTCACGAGTGGTGATATCAATAAGGCCCAATCTGACTCTCATTGCATCTGAGATAGCTAGGGGGAACTGGCATGAAATTTGTACTGTGTTTTGTCTATCTGGTATTTTGTCTCAATACAATTTTAAACGGTCTTAAACAGTCTTTGTGAACTGCTATCTGGTGATATCTTAATTACTATTAACTATCAAGAAGGTATAACAAGAGTAACCTAAGGAAACAATCTGTGATTCATCTTATTTAATACAATTTCTCATAGAGCTCGTGTCAGCTAGACAAGAAACCTTACCAAGAACAGCTGCAGGATAATCAGATGCAGCAAGTCCTATCAGGAATGTGTTAACGTGTTGTGATGGGGAACTGCAGCATCTTTTTTTTTTTTCCACCTTCCTAATGTGAAATTATAATTTGAATTTTCTGTAGGTGTTACAGTACTCTAAAAGATCAAAATTCAGATGCCAGAGAACAAGACACAGGACCTTTCTCACCACTGGTCTCCTGTTTCAGGGATATACACATGTCCTGTGTACATATGCTAGATATGAATGTAGATATTTAGGAGGTGTTTTCATTGAAATATGGGTTATATGTGGTAATCAATCTAGCTTCAGTGACTAAATTACATCCTAGTTGTGTGCTCACTTTCTATTCTTTGCGATTGCTCCTAGAGAGGAAAACAAGGCAATCATTTTCGTTAAGGAAAGAAAATGGACCAAAAAGATTGCTGAGATTTATAAATTCAACAGTGTGGCTACTGTGCCCAGCTTTGCAGTGGTTCTGTTTTAGCCTTTGGGTGTCAGGCTTTCATTTCATACTATCAAATACTTCCTGAATTCCTGGGGTTTATTTCTTCTGCATCTGTTAACATTTCACTCCTGTCCTTTTCTTCCTTTTTTCTGCCCTTACCCCTCTGTGTCATGCTCTAAAAATTGTGTTAAAGTTGAATTTACACTGAAGAAATCCCAACAGGAATATCAGGTAGCACCGTTGCTTTCATCTTGTTGCTTCTTCAACAGACAACCCCAACTCTATTTGCTAATTTTGACAGAGAAAGAGTTTCAAACATAATTACTGAAAGGCATCTGGTCTCATTTTGGTCAGTGCCTCCTTGGATGATACCATGGGAAGATACTGTGTTTGTTGTATAGAAAGTAATGAGACAATTTTCTCTGCAGAGGAAGAAACAAAAAAGCAGCAAACCTTTAATGTTTGCCATAATACTCTCTTTTCCTTTATGTTAGTAGGCACCATTAACACCAGAAAGTCTTTGAAAAAGCATCTTTTAATGCACATCATCTTGTTCACAACATACAGAGCAGTAAGAGTAAAGCTGGTGACGATAATCATATATAACCTCTGTCAAACTGACATCAACTTACAGAACCTGAAGGAACATCAGCTATAAGTGTGTCTGCAGATGGCTTTTTCTGATAGAAGGATCTTAAATGCAGGCTTGAAATTTTAGCAAGTTTTGCATAGTACAGGCTACTGTCAAAGAACACAGAACAAAAAATGAAATCCTTACAAGTAGTTTTTGATGGGAGGAGACATTTTCTGCATGTATATATACGTAGTAATTAAAAATATCTGTAATAAATTAGCTGTTGAATAGTGTTGGTTCATTATCATTGCACTCAGTGTCTCAATATTTTGGTTTTTACTACTTTAAATTATGTGAGTAATGACTATCGTGGTTAAATTGCAAAACTGTTTTTAATATAACGTTACATAACAAAATTGTTACCACCTTCTGATTTCTGGTAGAATCTGTACTAGATTTGGCAGCTTTGCACTTTATCTTGTTTCTTTAGCTAAGAGCTAATGATCTGAAATATGTGATGTAATAAGAAGCAAAGCTATTCACAGAGTTGTACTAAAACACTCATAATAAAGTTCCAGGCATAACAAGAAACACGTGGTTGCAAAAAGGCCACATAGTAATACAGAATTAGGGGAGTTGGCTTCTGTTCTTTTTACTAGAGAGGATTCAAACCCTTATGACTCCTGAGAGATGTATGAAACTTTGTACTTGAGATAGGTGCCTTCTTCCATCACTTCTGTTATTCTATTCCATTTTACACTTCATAATAAAATATTCATCAAGGCATTAAAGTCGCTCTATAGCTTGATGATTAGGACAGTAATCTGAATCCTAGTTCCTGTGCCAACTGGTATTTCAGTATGAAGGCATCCATCAGCTTGAATTCAAATCCCCATTTTAAATCAGGTGGTCTCCTAAACTAGTACACCATAGAGACAGTCTATTTTGGCTCAATGAATATTTCATTATGTCCAAAGTGAAGAGACAGAGAAGCTGGAAATTATCATGGTCACTGCAGAGCCAGGGAGGCAATTGTGAAGCTTTCAGGGTTTCCAGGCCCCTAAATCCATATAATCCCATCTGTTGACCTGTGAATTTGAAAAGCCTGGAAACCTTCAGGCAAGTTATAAAGGAGACAGACTCCAAGGGTCTTTGTCCTCTCACTTGTTCGTTTATTCATTAATCAGGTGCTAAAGAACTCAGCAGGTACCCTAGCATGTGATTACAAGGTTTTGAAACATTTTTGGCATGAGCAGATCCATCAAAACCCTATCTGTCTTGTAGTGCAATTTCACTGTGATCTCTGAAAATATTTCGCTTTCACTGATTCAGCATTCTTCAACAGAAAAACCAAAATTGTTCATATTTTCCAAACAGTTCAATGTTTACTTTGCAGGCTTAATTCATTACACGTAGTGTAGCCAGACAGTTCAATGACACACGCCGAAGGAGAACTCTCTATAGAGGAACATGACAGACTGTGTCACTGGCTTCTAATACATGTGTGCTTTGGTAAAGATCATGTTTCTGATATCTACGTAAACTAGGATGCCAGGGTCTTACTGCTCTGAGTGGGAGGATGAGATGATCTGATCAGTGTGCCAAGTTCCTGTAACTCATCACTTTCCATTCTCTGCGAAGTGGCATTCCCCTAATCTGACTGCCAAAAGCTGGTTTCTATTTCGCATTCCCAAGGACAGTGTAAAATCTCTTACTTATTACCTTCCTGTTAGGCTAACTGCTGCAAAACCTGTTTCTGATTTGCGCTTAGTTTGAACTGGTGGTCAGCTACTAATAAACTCTCTTTCTCACTCTCTTGCTTTCTTCTTATTCCACCCCCCCTCAGCCCTCTCCCCACCCCCTTTGGGCATACTTCCAAGTGTCTGCAAACACTGGGTCCCCAGCCACGTACAATAGGCATGGCCTGCTGTGTTTCATTTTTCTTGCAGCTGGATTGAAATACAAGACATAGAATGAGTACTGTCTGGAGTCAAACTTGCTCAAAAAAGGTATGTTAGTATATTAGACTGCATTTTTTCCTGTGATATTGGCACTTAGATTTGTGTAACATTCACACATAAGACTTCAGCAACTTTGGAAAAATCAACACTATTGCAAGTTGTGCCTGGAACAAGCAGGTGTAATCCTGGGAAGATAAATATAATCCAGTTGCTAGCACTGATTTCTTTAGCATTTTATCAAACTCCCTGTTGTAGCAACGGTCTTATGCTGTTTTTTCCATTCTGCTTAACCAGCAGATGACTCAGTCTACAGACCAAGATAATGTAGTACAATTATAGCATTCAAAATGGTTTATGTGTGACTACTCGAAGCTTGTCTTCACTCTGTTTATTGGCTACCAGCACACTAAGCTAAATGCAAGCTAACAAATTCCTAAAAATACTCCAGGGATGAATCATCCCTTTCAAAAGGGTTCTGGAGAGTGTTTACCACTGTGATGGTAAGTCACGGGATAGTTAGGGAAGCCAATTTCTGTTACAGAAAGAGACAAGCTTGAGTCAGCCAAATGCTATGTTACAGGCTCCGCATGCTTTGCCTGGAAGATGGCTATTATGTCCTCAAACTTGGGCAGCTTAAGGAGACTGTTAAAGCAAATTTTTCTTAAAGTACCCACTTATCTTGCAAGCCTGATATCTGTAGCTTTCCTTAGGAATCCAGGAATTTAAAGTTTCTAATTGTTTGAAGAGTTACTCGCGAATCCTAAGTGACTCATCATTTTCAGAAAAAAACAGGAGTCTGTTTGCTTGGAATTTAGATGCCTGAGTTTCAACACTGCTATTTGAAAATGTGTGTTCAGATTCACGGCATAGATGTGTGCTTGAACATTCTTTGCCTACCTACAGAGCAAGCAAGTATTTTTTGAAAGAAAGATATTCAAATGCTGTGTCTGTTCCTTCAGAAAACCTTGTTTGGTAGATTCAGAATTACATAACAAGTGTTAGAAACACAAAAGTTAATTAATAATAATATTATAATAAAAATGACAATAATAACAATGAAATTTAAGTGAAATTAACATTGACATTTCAGCCTTTGCCCTCTAATAAACACCTAATAAACCATAATAGATTTACTTGTCTCTCCAGAAGTACTTAATTTAAACTCAGTCCTAGTACTACTACTTTCCACTCTGATTGAACATTATTTACTGTAAATGAAAGACTGAATAATTGACCAAAAGCTTCATTTATGGAGATCTTTCAGTTTGCTAAATAATTGTTCTACATTTAGAGTTCGACCTCTGGCAAATGGCATAGGCAGACATGCTCCAGTGTGATTTAAGAAGTTATCTACAATCCTACTTAGCAGTGCTCTTCTGATAGAAGTTACCATCCCCAAACATCTGAGATACCATAAATGTCCATATAGCTGCATCACGGCCTCGCTTCCATTGCATTTTGGTCACCCTGCTCACCTAACTAATTAACATAGATCGCTAGTGTATTTAGTGGCACCTTTAGGCAACTCAGGCTTTAGGCTGGAAGAATAAAGTCCTGAAGTTATCACTCAATAAACCGATTATTGATTACAGTTACCTTAAAATCATGACAGGTCTTCCATACTTAAACCTTGCACAGTTGCAAAGTATGGTTATACTCTTCAGATAAATGTGGAAAGACCAGGATAAAAATATTTTTTAGAAATCATGAATCAAACAGTTGAGTATATAGGAGGCATCTCGGAGATCAGTCCTGATGCACGCCTCTGCTTATGCTTTGCCTGCTATCTGATACGCAACCAAGGGAAAGGGAAAGGCAGACATTTGCCTTGGCAAATTTGAAAAAGGTTTGTGACCAACTAGGTAAATGAAACAGAATTTAAAAAAAAATATTTTGAAAATAGAGGCAGTGTGAATCATTCATTGCAATCAAACAAGTTTCAAATTCCTCATGTGACCAGTGAGACATGTCACATGAAAAGACATGCATTGACATCCTCATCTTCACAGAGCAGATATCCTGGGTCCTCTGCATGGAAACTACTGAATGCTCAGAGGAAGTTACTTGATTTTATTTCACTGTGAAAAAGTTCAGTAAATATTTATTTCTGAATTAAAAACTCGTTTTCATAATTCTGTGCTTACAATTTAATCATATTCTGTTTGTTCCTTGACTCCTCCCAGCTATGCTTTAGTAAGCAGGCTAAGTTTGCACTGAGATTGTGTTATAAATCTTTAAGAAATCGGCCTGTGAAAATTCTCATTTGTGCTCACACATCTCTTGTCAGAAGGAAAAGTTACCTAAGATGTGCTGCAGCCGTGTTTGTAGAGGCGGGTCTGAGGAAATGCCTGCTGGAAAGCATTTCTGTGAAGAGTAAATGAGGATATCTTTAGATAATAGCCTATGATTGAAAATGAAACGTGCACAAGATGTATTTGTGATAGCAAAACATCCCACTTGATCCATGTGGAGATACGGAGGAAAAGCTGCTGCTCAGAAGTGGTGTGTTATGTCACTGTGGGTGCCCAGTGAAAGTCCATTGCAAAACTTTTGCTTTTAGGTTGATGTGAACTGAAAGCTCTTAGCTCCTGCACTTTTTCAGATGATGCATTTGCTGTCCTTCCAAGGCAGTACTTTGAAAGAGATGCTGTAATGCAGCTTCACAAAGTGAGATGCAAAATAAATGAACTTGCAGGCAGGATGCTACTTAACAACCTTCTGGGAGCTGTTTATCAAAGCCCAAGTCTGCCTCACATCCATCCTCACCACCATCACTGCTTGTAGGGATAGCTCAGAGCACTCAATGGAACCACTGGACAGTTGTAAACTACTAAATAGTTCAAATGCACGAGGGACCAGGAGATAACTGTTTGAAAACTTTATAATTCAGAGTTTTTCCTCTCGCTTTTTTACAGATGAAGGCAGCTGGCAGGCCAAGACGACCTCTCCCAGGCTTTAGAACCAAAGAAACCTGTAACCTCCCCTGTCAACAAAAATTTGGCATGCCCTAAACTGAGAGTACTGTTTATGTGGTAAACACAAAAGAAAAGAAACAGGTATTAATGAAAAGTTGGTAATGAGAAATTTATATTAATGAGCACTTGGGCATGAAGACCACTCAAAAGCCGGTTTGGCCTAGGAGAAAAATTCCAGATGATTTCCACTTAACCCCCAATCTTTATTCAGATTCTGCTAAAGAAAGAAAAACAAGTTTCAGTGTCAATAAAAATACAAAGCAAAAATACTACGTATGCCTAAATGTAAGGGAGCATCTGCACAAGTTCCCAAGAGCTCACCTTCAGATTATGAGCATTATATATTCCTACCTTACAACTGGGAGGAATTTACACACAGCTATTTATGTCTAATCGATCATGTAAGATGGTACATCAGAATAGAACAATCACAGAATTTGCATTTGCAAACACCTCTAACTAGGTTAAAGATTTATTGCGATAGCAAATTCATAGTTTCACACTAATTTTACTTTCTGTTTTTTCTTCTTTCTCACAAATGTGTGAATGTTACAACAGTATCCAAACAACAGCAAAAAATATATTATGGAATAAAATTATACACCTAGAAAGAGTTAGTCTCTCAGAAAAGTGCTTGATTAAGTCCAAACACAAATAGTTGTTTTAAGTGTGCATGGTTTTCTCAATTGCATATGCATCTTCTATAATTAGAGATGCATGAATAACAGTTTTTTCTGTTTGCCGGCAGCTCTAAAAACAGACCCAATCAATGAATGTACAGGCATTAAATGACATTTAATATTGATTAAAACAAGGCATTTTGTTTTAAAAAACTTTTGAAATTAAATATTTTCCTTTTTTTCCTGAATTTTTAAGAAGAACAATTGGTAAACATATGAATTTAAAAAGTATTTCAGTACAGCTGCACATATATTTTTTACGTGCAAAGTTTTGCATAGAAAGGCTTGTACAAATCACAAATTAGGAAGTTACAGCCTATTCAGCAACTGCAGACAAAATTCAGCTGTGCACCAATGTCACCAACACCTTGTATATGACACATCTTTTCCTGTTTTGTGCCTTGTTTTCCTACTTATTTTTAATAATTTTCTTCATTTTCTTATTTTTATTCTTCTGCTCAGCTTCTGCCCATACCTATCTTATTTTACTTAGGATGCGTGTGTGCTAACAGTGAAATCAGATCATTCATGCATTCAAAATCAAAGGGACAAAACAGTCTTCAGTGTGCCTCAGCATTTCTGGGTTTGGTATAATTGGCAGTACTATTGACTGGATTGGTTTATATTTTTGATACTCTCCAGGAATTAATCACCTTGTTAACCTCCTAGGACTAGGAATAGCTAAGCAAACAAATGGAAGACAGAACATTGCTCAGAGTGTCGGACTAAGCAAACATGACAAGGAAATCACTAAGGTAGGCTCATATACATGCACTGCCAAGGTGCCATCCTGACAAAGTGTCTTTTTTCACTACAGTCGCACATTTTATACTGTCATCAAATTCTGGAAGTTAAATACACACTTTTCATTGTTAGAATTAAAAGGAAAGCTTTAGTATCTTTCTCTGCAGCCTTTTTTCAACTAGGTATTATGTATAAGTGCTATTAATGCAAAGAAAGAGAAAACATGCAGGGAAAGGTCAGTGTGATGGATTTAAAGAAGTGCTGATGATAACTCATTAAAGCTATCTGCAATGGTGATTTTAAACGGTGTCTTTGCTTCCACTGCTATCCTGCAGTCTCTCCAGCAAGGATCAAAAGCACCGGGGTCTTGACAGGAGATAAACAAATGCACAAAGTTCACAAGTGCCTGAATTCATCCTTCTTCACTGAAACATAAAATTACATCCCCTTAATTAAAACTGCCTTGTTGTATTGCTGTGTGTGCAATAGGAGTGTGAATTAGGAGTGTGCTAGAGGCTTGGTTTCAGGTGATGATGATGACAGCCAGGGGAGCTGGAGTTCAGGCTCCCCGGGACTGTGGTTCCTGGTGGCTGTGGTGGTCTGACCACCGGCAGTGGGTTTAATGGAAACATTTGATACGTCTGTCTATACTGCTCAAAAGTAATTAAAAATTTAGTCCCTTGCAAGTACTTTACATGTGGCAGTATCTTGACTTTGATTATACTGGAAATGTAATATGCACATCCTTTTCTACAGAAAGGAAGAAAAAATCAGGTTGCTGCATCAGACACCTGTGTATCAGGTGGGTATTAATACACTGATATACTGATGGTGGCTGGGGATACGATACCTGTGGTATAGATATGCTGCAGTTTCAGGTGGCTCTACCATCATAACTCTGCACATCAAGAAGCATATAAGGAGAAACCAAACCCTAAGCTGAACAAAGAAGCGCAAATGTTAACACAGCAAATTTGCACGTTCTGTATTTTGGATGAAGAAGGGGAAACCAGCCCACAATTGTTTTCTGCCCACCTGGAACCACTAACTGTGTTTCCTTCATGTGCTGCAGGAACATTTTGTCAGATATCTCAGAACTCCACTGTGAGCTAGTAACCAGTCTGTGAACATAAAGGAAGAAAAAAGTCGTGGAGGAGGGAACAGGGAAATGGAGACAAAGTGTGAACATCTCAGAAAATGAGAAATATTGCAGAAATTTCCTTGTCTCTCAAACCAAACAAAATAGTTTGAAGAAATCTAAACTTCCATCTGATAACGTGATTTTTAATTATTTGATAGAGAAGTTATTCTTGGAGGAATTTCTAACTTCAAGAGTAATTACGAGCAATGTTTTGACTGCTGATGCCTTTGGGCAGCAATTTGCTTCTGTTTAGTTTTTAGGTACTGTCATGTCAATCAGATCTGTGGCTGTATTCACAGACAATTGTATTACCTAAACCAAGGGAAATACATGCTAAAAAGCACGTCCTCCCATCCATGTTTCAGGCAGAATCATTTCATCCAGCTGCTCTTTTAAGGACAGAAGACTGAAAGTGTTAATCGGACAGATGAGCGATTCATTAAGTACAAAGATGATAGGGAACAAATTTGTCCTCTTTTCCTTTGCAGTTTTATTTACAGACTCTGTAATTGTTATTTATCATATTTCTTTGCACAACATAAATGAATCAGCATAAAACATTTATTTATGAAGTTCAGCACAATTTCCCACCCTCCCTCCTTCCATCTATGCATCTGTCCCACAGCTCATCAAAAAGAACTGCAATTTCTACAAGTTTATTCACAGATATCTATCCAAGAAAAGTTTAGGTAGATATAAAATCTGTATCTGTGGATTTTGCAGGAGGTGGTGGGAAAATTGTGGTTTGTTTTTTTTTCTTTTGACAGCTTTGTGTAGTCATTTTGGTTTCATGTGTATAATATTCATAACTAAAAGTTATTTTTACTAGACCTTAAGGGCATATATTATGTTATGAATTTTTAATTATTATATCTCTTAGAATTACTGTTGAAAATATGAGTTTAAAAATTATTTTATATGGATATTCTATATATTGATTTAAAATATTTGAAAATATTCCTAAAATTATCAGTCTTTCTATTTCAGGTCCTTAAGTGATATACCATCCATTGCTGCTCTTTGTAGCACCTTGTGGTCCCACTTACTGGAAGACAGGGAAATTAATTTTACCCTTTCAGTGGCAGGCTGCTGAGCTATGGGGAGATAAAGGACCAATCCATGTCAGTAACACACTTTACTGAGTAGTTTCAACTTCAGGATACAGAAACAAATCTCAATCTTGGAAAAAGACTCCCATCCTGCCCACATCCTACCTCCACATCCAGCCAGATTCTTTTTCCTGTGCAAAGGAAGAGCCAGAGAGGGAGTATCATCCCCACAGCACATAGCACACTTCAGGTGTTGCCATCGGAAGTCTGTAGCAAAGAAGGACTTTCCCTGTGTCCAAACAGACCGATCCATCCTTATTGTTAGAACTGCAGAACACTAGTACATGGAAAGATGAATGTAAGCAAAACCATCTAAAAGCTACTTCAAAAAGCTACTTTATGTTACTAACTCTAATCATTGTGATTATTATAATTTAGCAGTGTATTAGCACCTAAAGACTCCGGTTCCATGTTACAGAAATTGTTCAGATATACAGTGAGTGAATCCACCCCAGCTCTGAAGTGTTCAGCTACCAGCAGAGAAGTAAAATGTTTTCCACTGTGTTGCAGCTGATAGCATGCTTGACTGTACTTCTATGACCAGACAACCTTGCAATGTTTGGCAAGCAACTTTATCACCTTGTGCCTGTTTCCTATTCACAGGTTTGGGTTATGACTATGTCAGTCCATGTAGCAGTGTTTTCAGATCTGCAGGTGCAAGGAGCTATTAAATAAAAAATAATAATAAAAGGAAATTAGGAAACAGTGCTGGCAAATAAGGCAGCATTAAAGAAAACATCTGTAAAGAATTTGGAAATATAAAAGGTCTATCTGTTCCCTTGCCATACTTCCAATTTTATTTATTTTTTTTATATGAGGACTGTAAAGTAAAATCTTATATAATCTACCACATGAATCACCCATGGGAAAGAGAGTTCTGGAACAGTGCAGGACAAACCGTCAGTGACGGTGAAATTGGGAAAATAGATAAATAGCAAAATTTTCAAATCTTAATCAACTTATTCCCCAGAAAGAATATGACCATTTTTAAAAAGCCTTTATCTGGACATTTTCTAGATTTTATTCATTCTATACTACGGATCTGAATCCTGAAACTCACCCTAATAAAACTTTTATTTATACTGGACTTGAACTCCTTCCTTATTCTGCCAGAAACCTTCAGGGTGAAAAAAACCTGAGAAAGTAAGAGATTAAAGATAATGTTAGCTTGTTGCAAGTTCAGTGAGTGAAACAAAACCATTGTTTCTTATGTAATGAAATCAGAATATTATAAAACTGTTGGTTGTTTCTGCAGATCCTTACTCTCTTTATCTTTTAAAGAACAGTGAAAACATCTTTGATGGTAGAGAAGGCAAGAAAGCTGCAATTTTCTAAATACTCTTCATTTCACAGACAGATCTGGAAGGAAACCCAAAAATTAATGGAAAAACAGACCAGCCACACACTGGGTATTGTGCCTCATGTAGCAGCACACAGAGTAATCAAGAAGCATTAAGGCAATATTAATCTGTGCTTAGTTTGGGATCACTGATACCGTTGCAGCCATTGGATTTCTTCAGCAAATAGGACAAGATGCGAAACCTGTAAGCTTCACTCCTGTATCTATATAACAGCTTGTCAAGGGTCTGAGGTCTCACTATGTGCTGCAGGGAAGGCACAGCAGAGGTCCTAGCCCAGGACATGCATTGCACCAGCCAACTGAACATACTAGCTTGGGTTGAAGACTGTGCTTCAGCATTTGCACAACTTTTCCCAAACCAGTAACTCTCCAGCAGGTTTGGCAGGCTTGTTGAGACTGCTACACTGGGTGTGACACTGTCTTGCTCCTTCTTAAATGCAGTTTGGAGGCACCACCCAAAATGCAGTTTGCCCATCTCTGGTTGCCGCTCAACATTGTCATTTGCGGATCGGCTGTGCCCAGATCACTGCAGCATACAGTGCTGGAGACCACACTCAGCAGATCACTCTTCCAGTTGCAGTGTCGCAGCCCAGATCCCACCACAAGGCCTGAGACAAGAACGAAGAGACTCCAGGAAAAATCTTTTACTAACATAAAATTCATTCTTTGTTAACATAATTATTTTCAGCGCCAGGGTAGACTTAGCCAGTAGCAGATAAGGAATATTTGTGGTGTGCTCCACTAGACAGTATAAGAACAGCCCCCATGGCTCTCACCCTCCCCCTGTTCCTTCTATTTATGAAGGCTGAAACAATAGGTTGGGCAATCGTATGGAGAGATTCAAAATGGGGTGACAATAACCCTGTTAAAAGTGCAGCCAGGTATGCTGGCTATATTTAAAGTTGAAATGTAAATTACACTGTCATGCTGCAGATTCCTACTGATAGGTGGGGTGAGGTGGAAACACTTCTGCAGGCAGGTTATGTGGAAGTAACTATTCCACTTTAAAGCAACACCATGGGCACAGAGACCTTCCATGCTTGTCTAAATAGGCTTCAGTGCAGATCAGCTTGCAGCGTCATAATCCTAGTGAGTAAATCTCTGGATAAAAAATACTTGATATACTTGCATATAAACATTACTTAAATATAGCAAGCTTAGTGCAATAAATTAATTTTTCTCAAGGGATTTCAGATTACAGTTCCAAATTGAATGGATCCACTGTGAGCATCATGACTCCCCTCGCAGAGATGGAGAAATTTACAGTGACATAAAATGAATTATTTGTTTCAGATCACGCAGAATTTTATAACAAAGCTGTGATGATCTATGATTCTACAGCAAAACCATATAACAGCCACTGCTGCCCTTTGAGTTGCTCTGTCATTCTTTGAGTCATTTGCATTTCCAGTCTGATTAAACAGATTTTAAACTGTACTGCTCACCTACAAATGGTGGACATCCATAGCATTGAAATGGACTATAGTAATTTTTAATACAACTCGATAGATAACTCTGACTTTACACCATGGGTAAATTGATGCACCTCTTGGCCTCCAGTGAGTCTGTCTTTTTATGGGAAAAGTAATATACTGTGTGTGTTCCCTGTCCACAAGAATAACAGTTTTCATTGTTAGTCTCCTTAAACAGCCAGAAGGTACAGCTGTACTTTTCTGTCCTATCTTATATAACATCACCTTTTAAAAACGGTGACAGTAGATTTCTGACTAGTTTAAACATTTCTCAATTACATTGTGAAGCTGAGCAGCTCATTCATACCTATTCATATCCTTCCGTATTTCTTCATTCATCATTTAAAAGGCTGTTTCTGAGTTAATCCTCTAGTTCTTTTGTTTCCAGTTGTGAATATTCATTTGGCTTAGGAAAGAAACAAATGTGGATTATCCTTTAAACGGTGCCTCAAGGTTAAATTGGTTGGGAAAATAAAGGATTCCAAAATGCGACCAAACAAAAAGTTATATCCTAAACTCTGGCCTGCACAAACTTGTCTCTTGGCGGTACTATAAACACAAAGCACTATCCATGGGAGATTGTGAAGATTTTATAATGTGCTTCTCCCTCTGCTATGCTTTTTCATAAGGAACCAAGAGCCTTTTTTCTTCTGAGTTGAGCAAAACTACAGCTAACAACGTTGACTCTTGACTGATAACAATAGGAGTTCCTAGTTAATATCCCACAAAGGTGAGAAAAAGCAGTTTGCACTTTCCCAAACTGCTTTGTCTTCTGAAAAATCTGCCCTCAAAATAGAATGACCTCAACTGCAGCAATTCACACCCAGCTCAGCCTCTGAAGGCCACCTTAGGAAACAGGAGAGTCTAAAATGAGCAGGTTTCTTTTCTTGTTATTTTGAATAACTTCTGAAAGACTGCAGCATCTTAAGTTTGATGCATCACTGCCAAATAGCAGAGATCCTTTCTCTGCAGATTTCTTTTCATACGTATGCATTTTTATTGTGTAGAAAAGAGAATTAAAAACTGGAGGTTGTGGAGTTCTCCTTCTACCATGGGAGGCAGTTTCTTTTTATGAACAAGTCACTTGAGACTAGATTCTCGCTAAACCTTCAGGTGGAACCAAGAAGGAAAAATCCTGCCTTCATACTTCCTCAGGGCTTCTGCTTTAATATTCCTTTAGGTGATAGCCGCAAAGCTTTTATGTGCCGCTGTATCCATTCTTGTTGATGTGGCGTGTAGATAAGGTTTAGACAAAGCCATCAACAGTTACATGCTAAATATATTAGGCACAGACATGGAAGGCAAGAAATTGCTCAGCTGTGGGTACAATGTCCATTCTCTGAGACCATACTTGATGAAGTATTATAAAACATACTGTAAGGGAATTTTGCTTCAGGGCCAGTCTTTTGCTTACTGTGTCTTTTTATTAAGTAGGGAAAGATAGAACTTTACTTTTCACACAGAAGGTAGAGTGAAAAAGATCAAGATGTCTTTCATCTAATGCTTTTTACTGTTGGGTTTTTTAATTCATCGTCTATTTTTTATGGCACTCAATTTTCCCAGGCACATGAAGGAAAAGAACACTCAGGCAGTATCAAAGTCACTGGCTTTTTCTTATCTTTCTGCATTTCATTCTGCTTTCCCTGGCTTTAATCCCTGGGTAGGAGGGGAGAAGCTGTGTGCAGAACATTGGCAGGAATAGAGAATGGAGTCTTACCTTTGCCTATCCCTGTGAAGACTGTTGACAAAGTCTGTTTCCAAGAATCCTATGTAGTCCGTTTGCTTGAAAGGATACATTATTCATACTCTAGTAGTCTTGTGGTATGTGCTGTTGGACATTGAAAAGGGCGTTTTTATGGCTCAGTGAGGAAAGTTTATTACTTTTAAGACTTTTTGCTACTTGAGCCTCCTTCTTGTATCCCCCTCTCTGCCTCTTCTACTTGGAAGTGTTACTTTTTCTGTCCAGTTGATGTAGCTCTATGAAATAAATGACTGCAGACATATCTGAAAGTGTACCAAAGTGAGACCAGAAGAGATGGGGAAGAGTTACTTCAACAAGGTTGCACCAGATCTGAATGAAATGCCAGTGGAGACACATCCATAGACACCTGTTCATTAATCTAAGTCAGGTAAAAGGTGCTATACTGAGACACACCAAGGACAGATTGGAGTCACTAGAAAACAACAGCCAAATTTTTTTCCAAGGACCTGATTCCCTAATTCGTTTAGGCTCTCCAGTATTCCTGACATGAAGGTAAATAATTAGATATATATAGAGAAGTGCTGAGAGGTTTTTAATCTGATCCCATGTTACAGGCTTTGGCCATGCACATCTCACTGTCTAAGCTTCTCTGAAACCACACAAGGGACGAGGCGTTCTACAGCCTACAGTAATCCTAGGAACAGTGACCTAATAAACTCTCCTTTAGTTAGGTTTGCTATCCACTAAGCTATGGAATCACATTTCTTTTGTTATGTATTAGCAACACTATTGATAAGAGAAGGGCTTATGTATATATATATATATATATGTATGTATTTTCCATATAATTGTATATATATAATGATTGTTCCTATTTTTTTAATTTATGATCCTTTTCTGATTGTACATGTTTCATGGACTTGAGATAAAGTTACTGTAGAAGATAATATTAAAACCTGCAGCTGAGTATTAAAATCAATAAAAGCTAAATAAATGCTGATACTCAGTTCTTCAGCCACCTTTGCACATTACTGTGCCCTGTTTATTTTTATGGATCTCTTCAAAGTCTGATCCTCTCCCTCTAGTTGCCAGCAACAGTGTAGTGATGTCACCTGTGTGGACAATTTAAGATTTAAGATAGAACAGGATCTGAGAAGGTCTTTGTGTATGATTTCCATCATGCACAACACCAACCCTGTAGAAACCCTTCACACCATTAGAAGAGGGCCACCCCAGACAAGATAAATGGGAAAAATATGAAGGTGATCTGTCATTCAGCAGATCCTGTTCTTTAACACTGTGGGCAAAAAGCCCTGCAAATACTTGCTAGTGCTTCAACTACACCATTATTCCTACAGGGTCTTTAGGACTTCCCTGTCTCTTTCTGTGGGAGAATATCACATGAGTCTCAACCAGGACAGAAGCCTGAAGTTCATTATAGATTGGGTGCTTCAGCAATGAATGAAAACAATGCATGGGGCCATTCCTACCTTATAGCCAAAGAATTAGTCCTCTGAGCTGGAGGCTGTCACACTCCTGAGCTGGTCACTTCAGCGTTAATTCAGGTAAACTATGCAAATCACAGCTACTCTGAGATCAAGTGAAAAACATATAAATTCATGTGTAGATCTGTATAGTCACTCCATCTATGAAAAATAAATTGCTAGAAAAAAATCACCATGCCTCAGAGAATCGGATACTATATCTACTCATAAAGTGCAGGGACATATAAACTTTGTATGTTTTACCAGGTGGAATGATTTTCTTTCCTTTTTAGAAAGTGACTTATAAAATCTCCCCCCAGATTTGAAAACTCAGGCAATCTTGCTCTATTGGCAAAACTTAATTGGCTTGATCTAGGCATGCTTGTGTAGTTAACACCGAGGATAAATCCTTCCTTTCAGATAATCATTTGGAAGGTTGAAAAAAGATTTAATGTCAACACATTGAAGTTCCTCTCAACTTGCTGTAGCTTTTATGAATCTGAATGAAGCACTTCTCAGGTCTTTGAGACTTGTATCTGAAACTGTAATATATGTCCTGCTTCCAATGTGACCTTTAACGTTTTATTTTTTTGATAGGCTGCTGTTCACAGCAGGGAAAAATGGCAGGAGATTCCTTTATGGCAGAATAAAAATGTGTTTACTCAAAGAAAGCAATACAGAGTGTAGACTTTTATTTCTTTTAAAATGATGGGAAATCAGGAACTTGGATCACAACCTGTAGCAGAACTCATCAACACTTGGGGTTGATTCACTCATTGTGTTCTTTGAGAGATATTTATTAATATATATTTACCCTTCAGAAAAGATATTAGACTCAGGCTTGTTGAAACTATAACTTGTTTCTTTAGTGGTAGCAATGAACTAGCAGTTCAGTTTTATTTAAACAGAAACTAATATGCTATGGGTCTTTGTCTCCTTGAACTGGCTGGGCAAATTCTTTCTGGATGAACAGAGGATTACAGGTCAGGAGCAGCCTCTATGTGGCTGTCCTGTGTTATACATTCAACACAGACGCATAAGTTGTGGTTTTGGAGGTCCTAATTAATTTTGACTTTGCACATCCCTGAGAGAGATTATGGCAGCCAAAAGCCTACCATAGAAGCAGAATAAAGTAATATGGTTTAGCACTGGACTATTAATTTCATCTTTATTTTGGCCAAGGAGGACTAGTGGTACCACACATTAGGTCTTTCTGTCACATGTCACCGTCTAAGTGGGAATTATAGTGTTGTTTCCATGTGTCTTGGTGTTCAGCAAAGTGCTTCAGGACTGCGATAAGAGATACACGATATCTTAGAAGAATTTTTGGTGCCTGTGACACTGGCAAAGTTTAGGCAAATGTAGCTGGAGTTCAGATTTCACATGAAGTTTGCCAATTAAACTTACTGGTCTGGTCAATAATATGCTAAGGAAAATCCTCAGAAAATGTGAGCCTCATTCCCAGACCTGTCTTTCGTTTTCTAGGTGACTTTGGTCACTTTTTCCCCAGCTTATTTCCTTGCCATTGAAACATGAATAATGATGCGCTATCCGCTATGTTCTGAAGTCAATGTATTATAATAGGTTCAATAATAATGAATGTATTTCAAATGCTGCATTTTCACTCCAATGTATAGTGTTCTTATGTCAGCTATACATTTCACCATACACCTGATACAGTGAGTTGCTGTCTCCATCAGCGTGAGGCCCATTTTCTGTTTAGACTGAAATGGGTGACATTTGAGGGAGTGCTGCAGTGTAGCACCCATTAAGAGGATGTTCACAAGCAGCAATGTCAGCAACTTTTCATTTGTGCAAACTTGCAACCCCCATGGGTGTTCAGTCACTACTTATTAAATTCTGAACAAGGAGAATTAGTGAGGTCACAGAGAGGAAAGTAATGTGCAGCTTGCAATTCAGCCCAAAGTTCATATGAAAACAGACAAGAGAGATTTATTATGGCTTTTCAGAAACTCATATGACAGCTAGTTGGTGGTATTTTTGGTAAGGTAGAATTACGCCCATTATCTATGGAAATCCACAAAACACAGCTTTCAGTAAATGAGTTTCAAATACCTCACACTCAGCAGGAGAAGAGTAACTGCCAAAGTAGTTATTTAAAGTTACTGAAAACACAGTGTGTATGGATAAATACTCCAAGATGATGTAAATTTTTAATATTCCCTGTTCTACCCTTCTGTGTCTGTTTTAATTTACTATCTTAATTCAACTATGTTAAATCACTGAGCTATGTTACAGGAGTCTTTAAAATACGGCGTCTAAGTTTACAGAATACTGTATCCTGTTTACAGCTTTCCTAACAAATGTCCAGGAAAATCTCAAATTACAAGGACTTTGTGGCAGTTCAGCTGTCTCTGTTTCCACTGTCCTCCTACAATGTTTCCAAGCAAGTAACTCTTCTACGTCTACATTTTGAACACCTTACTTTTTCCTTATTTGACAGAAAATGCCTCAACTTTCTGTTAATTCCATCCATGGTGTATAGCAATTTGTTAAGGAACCAGTGACACTAAAAAAAAGTCAGTCTCCAAAATGAAAGGAAAAATGAATTTCAATTCATCTTAATATAAATGGAAGTAGTACGATGAATGACAAAACTTCAGTAGTGCTTAGAAACATTTGGGATTTGATCCTCCAGAGAACATTTCAGTGAAGTGTTTGGCCCTATTGATGCTCACTGAATTCAGAAGTAAGCCTTTATATGCTCTGTATTGAATAGTAACTATGAAATCAATATCGAATATACTTAGCATTCAGGTAAAGCAATTTCAGTTTCATAATTTCTACAGAGGTTTCATAGAGGAATAGTATTACTATTTAAAGGTAAGATATAGAGAAAGATAAGTGGATTGAAAACACCATCCCTAGAGAAATTTAAACTCAGACTGCAAACATTAAGAATATTCCTTAGTGGGGAGCTGCACTGGATGTACAAGATGCAAATGTACTTTACCTTGACAGTGGTCAGTGCTTCTTACCTTGATATTCACATTTTACTAAGTTCTCAAGTGGAAATGGTTTTGTGTATACACAGACTTTGGAACGTATACTCAAACTTTGATTCAAATCTTCCAGTCACCCATGAGACTGTTTCCAAAAATGCTAGTTACTTCATGAATAGAGATGGTGGGAGAATGTACACGGGAACTTGAGATATTACAGCAAGTTCAGATTTGAAATTCTCACCCATATTTTGTTATTCAAAAATCACTCCCAGCCAAGGAACCTGACAGGGGTTTGTTATATTCAATGTGTAAATTTTAACTGCTCTGCATTGCGTAACATAGGTCTCCACATGTCATAGCAACAGGTATTAAATGCTTTTTCCCAGAACCTCTTAAAGGTATAGCTGCCTACATCTTCCTCTGTCAGTTAATAATAATAATAGCAATAATTATAATAATATAATATTACAATATAATAAACAAGATAGAAAACTGTTAGTACACATAAATACATATACATTTCTCACTACTTTATCTGTAATATACACATACTGTTAAGGTTCCCAATGTCATTTTACAGGCTTGTCTTCTTTCAAGACTGCTGTCAGACAATGACAAATCCATTGGTTCTGGCTGTATCATGGTCTGATGCCCAGCCATCTCAATCTGCTATAGTTGCTGTCTGAGATCTTCTTGGGGCAAAAACCCCAAGGCACAACAAAATAACTCCAAACCAGGTATTTGGTTTATCTCTCTTTTCTTTGAGATGTAGAGAAGGCTGTCAGCTGTCTTTCATTTTGTGTGTCTGAAGTGATACTCTCACGTGACTCGAGGCATCTTAGGATACCACTGTTGTTTAAAATATTACTGTTCTCCACTGAAGACATGCACTTTATTATTTCCCCTGGATGGCTTACTCCTAGGACCTCTCATTAAATGGATCATTTTACATCGTTTTGTTTGTCTTTTCATAAATCTGAAAGTCCCCAGAGGGTATAACATCAATTTCTAAGACTTTTGGCATTATTTTTCCAGGTTGAGACTGAATAAAATACCGGCAGGTCTCAATTCTGGATTCATTGGTGCTGTTCCCTAATTTAACACCATTAAAATGGCTTTGAGTTTGATTTTGAATCTTTTGACAAGGCATTTGTTTAACACTATTTTCTACTAAGTCATTAGAGTGGACATAGTGGTGACTTAAGGTGATATAGCAAAGCCTCTGCTTCCCTGAAAACTGCTTAAACTCACAGCTAAATTGTAGTTTCCCATCAGACTTTATAATTTCACTTGTGCCTTGTTTAATGAAAAATACTTTGGTATTCAGGTGTTTCTGTGGAATTTTGCAGTAAAATTCAGAAAAATAATAGTGATTAAATTCTGAGTAGTTTTTCTGTTTACATTTTTATGCTGATTTTTAATCTAATAAAGTCAAATTTAGGCTTACTTTGCTCCTGGTAGCCAATATTCCAGTGCAGCAATTTGAGCCTGACTTATTTGGTCTGTTGTGACGTTTGCTTGAACCTACTATAAAAATTAAGTCTTTAAAATGATGAATTACTTTTATGTGTTTTCTGTAAGATCTAAAGATGATCACTATAAGGCCTTTAATGTAAACCCCATTTCTTTACGGAGGCTATTCCTTAATCTGATGATAATATTTCCTTGCAGTTTCCTAAGATCTTTATTCCCTGACCCCCCATCTCCTGTCTTCATCCTTAGTTCTAGTAAATGCAGGTTATGTTGACACATACTTCCTCACCACCACTTTACTGAGTGCTTTATCAGATGTTCTACCGACTCTTCCCAGGATTATTATTTATCTGCAGATCATACAATTGTATCTGAAAATAAAGCATACTGTCTGAGGAAAGTATGGAACATGGAAGACTCTTCAGGCTATCATAATTAGGTGACATAGTGCTGGTGGTTAATTGCTTAACTAAGGAGGAGCAGCCTGGCTGCTGGTAGCTGTTTGTGTTTTCTGCTTCTTAACCTCTGGCTACTCAAGGAAAAGCACACGAACTGTTGGATCAGAGACAAAAATTCCTGCTGACAGCTCAAGTCTAACCGCCAAGCTACAGCATCATGCCCCACCACGATTGCTTACTCCTTGCTGCATGACCCAGGTTCAACAGGAAGGTAGAGGCTTAGAAGATTTTCATTTCTCCTCCCTGGTAGCTGGGGATCTCTCCTGCGATGTAGGAGATACAAGCTCAGCTATTACACAATTGTCCTAGGTGCTTTTAACTGCCCAAATCCATTTCAGTAGGTAGCACGGCCTTTTTCTCAAGTCCTCTGACACAAACTTGGTGATGTTTTTGCATTTTAGGCGTGTATTAAGCACATCTACCAAATTAATGATTGCAGAAATATGGTTCATTCTTACCCCATTAAGTCGTTAGTACTTCTGTGTAAAAGCAGTAGTAGAAATGGAGGTACCTAAGGATGTGTGAGCACTGACAGCCTCTCAGGCCCTACACTGGATCAGGAAGGATGATTTTGGATGTGTCTCTACAAAACGAAGACATATAGGTTCCACCAGAGTTGCACTTTTGCTCATTAAGTGCAGTTTTGGATTTTTCCCCAAGTATCACCTTTCTTTAACCAGAGGAGGCTTAGAACAAAAGCTGGCTTTTACAAAAACCTCTGAATAGTTCTCCATCTATCTCACAGTGTTTCCTGACCTTAACGTGGAATGAACAACACACAAGCAAAATAATAAATAGGTGAATAAAGCATAGGGCTTTTTGGTGGTGTGGTTTTTTGTTGTTGTTTTTTTTAGACTAAGTACTTTCATTTTCTATTAATAGACATTAAAAAAGTCTCACTTGTGAAACGTTCTGAAACACTTTTGTGTGTGTTTAATCTCATTTTTGCTTTTTTCACCCCAGGCTCTGTCTGGGAACAGAACCACAGCAAATACAGTGAAGGTCTTTATAATGCTTTAATGTTTGGGACAGAAGGGGGCCTTGCTACATCTGTATTGTCAGCACTATGTAAGTCATAAATGGAATCAGGCTATTTAAAACCACATGGTACCAAATGTATGTGTTTAGGAAAAGTATACGTGTTCCCTCCCTACCAAAACTATTAGTTATGAGCACAATATACAGTCAATAGTAATCATCCACACTCTTACAAATTAAAATGTTGGGTATATGGCGCAGAAAATCATTGCTCTGGGATTCCCTGATATGCTACAACATTACATAAGACACCACATACCAGAAAAGGAGAGAAGTGCTGGTTCTTGTGACTTGAATAGTGAAACTTTTCTTTTTCATTTCTATGAATCAGAAGCCCTGAAAGTTTCCAGTTCTTTTATCTGTTCCAATGGTTTAATTTATTTGTGCTATTTGTAAGAATCAGAAGGGAAAAGAAAAATAAAGTCTATTTTATGAGATTCCTGAGGCTAAAAACTATTAAGATCCCAAACTAATTAGGAAATAGGTGCAGTTAAGATATGATTTCAAGATCTTGAGCTTTATACAGTACATTAACAATTCTAGGTTTCTTAGAAGACATAAAGACCAAACTTTTCACGTATTTGTATATTAGTTTACTTCAAGAGGAATAATCAGCACTTAGTTGTCTGCAAAATAAGCTGGAGTCAGCATTACAGTTTGGAAAAGCTTAACACCACAGCTGGCAAGGAGAATGCCTTCGGTTGATCTCTCTGCGTGTGTTTGTGCATGTGTGACTGTGCGTGCGTTTGTGTTTGCTTTCCGTTTGCTTGGAAACCGTAAGTGTACAGTCACTTTTGATATTTCACAAGCACTATTCGAATCACGGTAAAAAGCTGCAAGGTACATTCCGTTAGTCACATGGCAACTTCCTTGAAAGTTGTTTTGTTTTGGGCGTTTGGGTTTGTTTGGTTTTGGGTTTGGTTTTTTTTTTTGGTTTTTTTTTTTTCCTGTGTGTGTAATGTTATATTCTTGAGAAAAATTGCTGTGTTGCTTTTTTTTCCTCTCCCCTCCTCCCCGCTTCTGTGGAAAAAAAACAAAGCTCTTGGCAAGGCAGCCTGCACTTCGAGTCCTCTTCCTTCTCCTTTGTGGAGCCTGATGTCACCGCTTGGCAGCGGCGGAGCCATTGTTTCGGTGAGACTCCCATAAATGGCCTTTCTGTGCTCCTGATTTACATGTTAAGGAATCGGATGGGAATCGCTCGCTGTGGTGACTCCCACTTTCCTTTCAGTTAAACAGCATTTGGTAGTAAATATCCACAGGATACATTGTTATTCATGGTACATCCTGTCTACCACCTAAGCGCTCTTTTTTGTTGTTGTTTTCTGGAACTCTCAATTCGAACGGAATTTGCAAAATAAAGCTCCTCTTCCCCTCTCTCCTTTCTCCTCCCTCTCCTTCCAAACATTACAAATGTTGGCTCTGATATTTGAACATTTCAATCCTAGAACAAAGACAACTTGTTTCTTTATTTCAGAAGTAAACTCATAATGATGGCACACTTCCAGAGTGGTGTACTATTCCTTACAGAATAGTATTTGCTGTGCCTTAGACAAGTCATGGCAAAGCTATTCTATTTTGAAACTGCTCAGGATTGATTAATTTTATAATCAGGCATTCCATTCTGGATTGCAAAAAAGAGTGGGGTTAAATTAGAAGATAAAGGAGGTTTCGTGATTAAAGAGCTAGATCAATCTCACGGAATCTACAGTTCTCCCACAGTCTTCTCTGAGGCTTTGGCAAATAACTTCATCCGAGTTTTTCACCTGTGAAATGGGGAAAAAATACTTCTTTATGATTTTGGGGTGTGTGTGGTTTTGTTTGTTTTTTTGGGTTTTTTTGTGCTTTTGGTTTTTTTCTTTTTATTTGCTTTGAAGCTTTTAGGAGCAGAGTGCTCCATGTGTGTCCAAGAACTACCACAGTGGATTGCTGATCTCACATGAGCCTTCCGTGAGACATTGCGATAAAATTAATAATAATAATTAAATCGCAGATTCCGAAGAACCTCAAACTTGGTGGAAGTTCAGATCCAATCTGAATCATTTTCCTCTCGGACAGGATAAGCACATTGTAAACAATGACAAAAAGTCCTCCAACTTCCAAAAAGTCAGTACCACTCAGTAATGAGTCACATCATTTGGAGTACTACTTAGATCTGTATTCAGGGTTCAGCCAGTCCTCAGTTGCAGGAAAAATCTTGATGATGTGGTTACCTCTATTTTTTTCAAAGCTTTTAAAAATATGCCTATGATATGAACATTTGCCATCTGCATTTGTCAGAATGTGATAGGCACATTCCCTGGTTGATGTAAGTCAATGTTGCTCTGATTTACACCGTATTAGGTTTGGCTCTCTGCCTTTTAAATAAAAAGGGATCTCAGATATTGTTGTAAGCACTGCTGTGAGCTATTTTTACTTAGTCAACCAAGAAAAAAATATCACCACCCTAAATAAAGAGAGTTTTAACAAGTTCTGAGTAGGTACTCTGGGGCTGTGAAAAAACTGTTTCTTCTCAGTGAGCATCTGGAACCCCCAGTGGAGCTCTGGCCCGTTCCCATACACTTTTCTTCCAGCAACAACAGTGGAGAGTGGCAGTTTCCCATCAGCTCTGCAGAGCAGAACTGTAACCTCAGGAAGGAGTGAATAAACATCACTGCCAAGCAGCAGCTCCTGAGGAGAAGGGTGAAATTTCACGTGTTTAGTTCATGTGGAGAAAGGAATGTTGACCAAGTTCATCTGAATGATTGGAAAAATATCCTGGGTTTCATTAAAATTACTTTCTCCTTCTGAGGGCTTGACAGCCACTTTCTGTTTCATGACAGCAACACTTCCCAACAACAAAACTGCCAAATAATGCTGAAGCAACCTTTATGGAAAGAATTATTAAGCAACTGGCTTATAATTAGCTAGACAAATGAGACACTTTTTTAAACACACTTTACATTGTGAGCACTGGATGAGACTGTAATTTGCTTTTTATCAGACAGCATGTGTGCCTAAATGCAACACTAATTTAATATTCAAAAGCCTATTTATTGTTTTGACAGTAAGAAGTTGATACCCTTTACAATTGTTAAAATCCAGCTAATGCAACTAAATATGATTATTTAATTAAGAACTTCAGAAAGCAAGAGATATTAGTGTGTGCAACAATATGTCTTCTAGCAGATAATGCATGTTTCCAAGCGGGACCTCTGAAAGAATACAAATGAACTCATCTGGAACATGGAGTAAAAAAATATTAAGGCAACAAAAAGAAAAAGATAGGAAGACAGCAACCAGTTAAAGAAAGGGAGAGGAAGAACAGATATGGTAGAAAAAGTTATATATAGTATGGAAAATAAGTTACAAGGATTTGAAAACATCTGGAACACATTTCTGGAATGTCTCTGAAAAACAAAGCAAACCACAGGAGGAAAGTCAGACTAAGCGTTACTCAATTCTTTTCTTCCTTTCCTTTTTATAGAGGGGGGATGCAAAAGATGTTTGATGTTAATGGAAAAATTCCTTCCAGTATATGTGTTCTGCCTTCATAGGCCTCAACTGAGTAAGCACAAACCTAATTTTAAACATTTCGACAGCTCCTTAACAATCGATGGGATTATGCTTGTGTTAGAATTAGATGAATAAAAAGGCCTGAGTGGAAACCTCTTTCTAGTGATTTTGTTGAGCTTTGGAATGGGATGGCTGCAAGTGCTTTGCCTTCAGTGTCCTATACCTTGAAATTAATGAAATTAAATTCCAACTGAACAAGAGCTATAGAAAGACCAGTATTATCCTGAAGCCCAGTGAAGCACTCTTTCGTTCTAGCTCTAGCTCAGTATGCAAAAAGTATTAAGGGTGAAGAGGCTAGTTAAAAAAGAGTTTGTAAATATATAAAGTACCATTTACAATACAACACCTTTTATTATGAATGCAAGAAGCATCCAAAAGTAAGTATTTTCAGATCTGTAAACATGATACATGTAATGTGTGTGGTACTTTATTTTACAGGTATACTTTGTGTTGGTCAAAAATTATTAACTGCTTTTGTTGAGATATGTATCCATCCTTAAGAAAATATAACAATTCTGGTCTTACTCAGAAGTCAAGGTTTTATATCTGAAACAATCACTTGAATCTCCTGTATCCTGTTCTTGTGAAAAAAGCAGTGTTAGTCAGAGAGAGGGCATGAGTGCATCAGCAAAGCTGATGTCATGAGAAAAGGATCAGGCCCAATGTTTCTGAGGTCTTCCAAGCTGGAGAGTTTGCAAAATACTGTGAATTTTGGACCTGAAACAAGCTGACGTATTCCAAAGACTGTTTGCTCTGAAAAATAAACAAAAATATTGCAAAATTAACACTCTATGGAATTTTGGATCTTTTTGCTTCCCACGCTCCATTATTCCCAACCCACTGTCCCCTCATGGAAACGCTCAGGGCTCAGGATCTTTAGAAATAAAGTTGCTTTGGTTACCAATGCTAAGGAAAGGTTATCTTTGTGGCCATGCTTGTTAAGGCCATAGTCTAGTTTAAGCCAACCTTAAAATGGAGATCTGAAGTGTAAAGATTATAATTGGCCTTAGCAGCTGTCCTGTCCCACCATCTCTGGCCTAACCCTGGCCACTGACACCTTTTATAAAGAGAGAAGGCATTTTTCAATGCATCTGACTTTTGCCTTCTTCACTAAATGCCTTATAATTACTATTAAAAAAAAAAAAGAAAAGTCCAGTTTCTTAGCCAATTATGTGATTCATCAAGGTTTTGTTTTTGAAACTGGAAGCTCAAAATTCTCCTCTTTACTACTATAAACCAAAACTCTATATCAGGTGGAGTTAACCACCCCCAATCAAACATGTTGTAAGGTTTTCAGACCTTAAGAGAAGAACCCAGAACTTGCGTCTATGTGGATTCCACATACATAGAAAATTTCTATAGTTGTGATGAAGTCACTTCTGTGCAAAATCTGAGCAGTCAGAGTGTTCTCCCAGAAAAATGGAAGATTATGGTTTATTTCTCTATTCATTCTCCAAACTGATTGCCTGAATGATGAAACAACAGTCTCTTCTGAAGGGCTGAGAATGACAAGCTGATTTCTTGTGGCCTCAGCCAACGTGCGAAAGACAAGTCAGATTTTTTTGGCTAGAAAAGGACAAAAGGCTTTGGTATGTTGTGATTAGAGTTCTCACAGGAAAGTCTCAGTAATCCAAATGTCGTTGTCTTGTACATTAAGCTGAGACTGTATAAAATTTATAAGGAGATGTTTTGTGGTCAGCTGTAACACAAATGAAGATCTTTCTTAACAGGTCTCTGTTATCATCTTCCTGTTTGAAGTTGCCAGAAGAGAAGCTGTTAATGTAATGGACACTTTCTATTAGATCTTATCTTGACAATATGTCATTAAATATGTCAAGAACTAAAAATAACTCTGCAACATTTTAATCAATTCTTTTCCTGCCAAAATAATCTATATGAATTCTATGCAGTATCTAAGCCCAGACATAACAATTAAATAACTGCAATGTTGTTTTATTCAATTTCACAATTCCAGTTACAGACCCTTTCACCTAGGATTTTTGGTGATGTATATTTAAAGGACACGAACTGGCAAAGTAGTGTACTCAAGGCAGTCCTACTTGAAAAGCAAATGTTATTTGCATTATTGATAGACAAAGAAAAGTACAAAAGGTTTAATGGAGTTTAACGAGCAGGTCTTGTGACTACGACGTATTCCCAATAGCTTGTGTGTGTTATCTCAGTATTATAGCAGTCCTAGGAGTCTGTTAGTAGAAATGTGTGTGAGCTTTTCCCCTTCTCTGCCATGGCCTCTCTAAGTTTTTGATTCAGTGCCTTACCCTTGCCTTTGGAAAAAATATCAGCTTCTCAACTTTCCTTCCACTCACTGACTCCCACTGTGCCTCCTGCTTCAAACTATAAAATATAATCGCAATGGGCATGAAATTCTCTTTTTCATATCCATTTTCCAGGTGCAGTAATTGGATGATGAGCATGAAATACCAGGGGAATCCTCCTATAAAGTGGGTATTGAACAGGCAACAAGCATAGATGGCAAAATTACGATTCTCTGATCCTAACACTCCTGTCCTTTCTGCGCATTAATCAATTTTTTTTTTTTTTTTTCTGTATCTGCTACAGAATGGATGATTACGTGATGCAATGATATGCTGTACTGGAAAATGTAATCTCCATGTCAGCTCACAATCAGCTAGGACAATCTTTAATTCCGCTGATGTTTTTGTTATTGGTAAGTGGTGTAGAAGAACCATTTAAGGTTATGGCTAGTTGATCAATAGGTCACTCCCATGATAGCCTTGGTTACTTACAATTTCTGCCATTGGCACATGCTATGTGTTACTGACAGCCCCACTTCTATTTTTTAAGAAAATAACATGTTTAAAATAGAATAAATGCATTAATGGATGCTCTTTTCAGATGCAAAGTCAGTTTATAAAATTAATGAAAATGGACATGTATACCTGCTATATTTTCAGTCACCAGATGACATAAGAACAGAATGGTTCATCTCCCTGTGCTAAAAAAATTTCCGTTGAATATGGTTTCTTTTTTTTCAGGGAATAATGACTTCAGAATACTTTCTTTCTGTGGAAGTGTCTTTTTTTTTTTTTTTTAATGAGAATAGCCAGTACTGGAAAACTAGGTGATTTTTGATTAAGAAATTGACTATTTGAGAAGTGTCACCACAGTGCTTTGTGGAACTGTAATTGTGTCAGATCTCTATTCCCTTCTCTGAATTTTTCACTATGGCAAAATGTATTAACAATACTGTCTCAGTAAGGGGAAAATACTGTGATATGTTATGGGACATGTTATCTGATTGAAAATTAAGTGACAGGAGAATATAGTCATGGGGTTACTAGTGCACAACAGTTTTAAACCTTAGATTAAAAATTTTTAATTTTCAGCTGAAAATTATCAACCTTTATTTTTCCCTCTTTAATCAAATACGGTTTTTTGCATATTTTCTGACTAGGGATGAGTGAAAGAAACAGCTACCTTGAAGTCAAATGAATATTCCTGAAAACTCTTTCTTTAGTATTTGGCCATCTATAACCTATGACTATTATTCATTCAGAAACTCAGTGAATTGAAGAGGCAGACATGCTGTGAGTGTCATGTTAATTGGTAATAATGCTGTAAAGCTAGTGGCAGTGCATATTAGACTGGAAAGAAATTACGTCATAGAATAATGTCAGTGAGACAAGCAGAGATCTACAGAAATGACTTTTATTTATTGGTGGGATGAATTTCCCTTGGTCATTCAGGTTTTACAATTAAACACAACAAGGTCTCAATTCAAGTTGAGTTTAATGGGAGCAACATCTCATACTGGCGACAGAGCTGAGCCAACATCTTCCTAGATAACTGAACAATTTGGCCAACATTACAGCAAAAATTAGCCATGGAAGAGGCACTGATCCATTGAAACGTTTGGTTTTACTGTCAGCTAAACAACTTCTACCACAAGAACTGATCTGTGAGTCTGGCGTCTTTTTACTGGCAGCAAAACCATTCATCCTGTACTGGTTACTTTGGTGCTTGGAAAGGGAACTCATATCAAAAATGTTCAATATCTACATTATTTCTCAACAGGCAATACAAATTTGTTGGTTGTCAGTCATTGACTCACTCCCACAGAATGAAGGAAACTCTTAGTACAGAGGCAGAAATACTGTTGTCTGTTTAATTCCGTACAATTCTGCTCTTTAATTTGTCATTTATGAAGTGGTAGGATTTAGTAGGACAATCTGAACTAAAACATGCAATTCATTATTATCCAGATTTCTTTATAACTTTATTCATTTTGAGGAAATTGCAGGAAGCATGAAATAATTCCCCTAGAAATGAAGCAGCTGATACTTTACATTTATTACAGCTGTGAAGTGTTCAAGGTAGATGAGTAATAATTTTTCATTCTCAACAATAGTTTTACAGAGAATGCTTGGAGGCTTGCAAAGGATGATTAACAGGCTGTGCATTCCCATGTAATGGCATCATGCTACTAATTTATTCCACAATAAGTTCGCCATTCACTACCAACTAAGAAAGAAATGGAAAGACTTGGCATTTTTCTCAAATTATCTGCTATTCATAACCATTCATTTTCAAGTCAAGGCCAAGAGCTTTTCTGAAAAATGTGTAAGTCTACAGGCTATATTTACCATAAATGTATATTGTGTCTGCACTCAAGCTTTTTTATTAAAAATACAAAAGATTTCAAAACTAGAAGGACATCAACTAATAATACAGTCACAACAACTTGTGGGGAATTTTTGGACCTTACAGCTTTTGGCACTTAAATCTCTATTATTTAAATGTTTGAAAAATGCCACTAATTGTAAAAAAGAAATTGCTTTTATTTCTTTCTTTTCTCTTTTTTTTTTTTGTTTTTTTGTTGGTTTACTACTCAGCATTTTTTTTTATGTATAACCCTAGCATGAATAAAGCTGATAGGATCTGTTCTTCCTGAATTTTGACCCTCTGCAATAAACACAGAAAGCATATACAGTACAATTCACCAGTGGGCTTGTTAACTAGATCATATTTACAGTTACTTGTGTGTGTGGTGTGCATCCTAAAAGCTCATTAATCATTATTGCCATCAAATTTGAGTTACATTTACTTTTAGCAGCTCTCAGAAATTTTTTTTTTTTTTTTTTTTTTTTTTTTAACAACAACAAAAATGTGTCTGGAGATATTTAGTAACTAAGCATTAAGCTTCCAGACTATAATTTAGGATGGAAGAAAAAAGAAGGGGGAGGGAGAGCTCTGGAAAAATCAGTTCAAAAAATGTTATTTTCTCTTTTCTATTTTCACTTTTTTCCCAAAACTCAGGATACTTACTTATTCTTTCTCCCACTTACACTGTCTTTATCAGCATATTTTATTTATTTCGATTACTTATAAGGAAATGTATATGTTATACACAATTTGAAACAGCATTCACACAGCTGGTGGTGTTTACAATTCAATACTATGGTCTTGTAGTAACCTCAGGTAAAATCACCAGCACAAATGAAATAGGGCAGATGTCAGTAGGATTCTGTGCATTTAGGTCATTATGGATTACAGGGATTTAATGAGATAGTTGTAGAGAACATGTGCTGGAATTAAGAAATTAAGGAAAACAGTCTGATTTGTTTGAAGTGGCCTTTTATTTAGGTCTGTACCAAAATTATGAATTAATTTAGAAGGCAGTCTCCAAGTGGCAAGTTGATTTTGTTGTTTATCTCTATCCTTCTGTCTTCGTTGCTCTGTAAAAACCACAGGACTTGATATCTATTACTGATTAAATTCTAAGTATGATTCAACAGTGTGTACATTGTGTACCGCAATGCTCTTAAATTTATAGAATTTCTGCATGTGCCAGTGTGTCAGCCTTACTGTGATTTACAGCACCTTTAGCTGTTTCTGCTTTGTGGTGTCTCTATTGCAAAATTTTTCTGTAAAATATACTAAATGGACAACAAAATCTTTTTAATCCCCTGTTTATATAATCTAACAGAGCACACAGAATTTGTGTCCATTTACATATATAATTTCTTTGCTTGCTTTTTTATCCTTCCTACCAAACATGCTTCTTATGTCAAGTTTCCCAAGGAAGCTTCAGGTCATAATCAGAACCGTATCAACTGAGTTA
>JAVJGI010000050.1:63827439-63839477 GCA_035590275.1 Ibycter americanus | reverse complement strand
GAAAAGGAGGTAGCAACTGGGAGTTGATGAGTATGTAAGTACTATGTGTTGAAGTTCAAACAACTAAATTTGAACAGCTCTGCCTTTATAATACATGGAGAGAATCAAGCACTTTGACAACCCTGAGTAGACTGCTGGGACAGGTTAGCTAGGCTTCTCCCCACCAGTTATGAAAGAAACCTAGAGTCTAATGGGCTACTTCAGTTTTAGATACGTAAAACTGGGTGAAATGAGTCTGACCTGCATACACATTGAGAAACTAGATGATCTCAATGCTAGATTGCCCCTTACATGTGGAGTTAGATTTCCCGATACAGGCTTCTTAGGGTAATCTTTATTGCTTTGGCTACATTGCTTTTTTTTTTTTTCCTAAAAATCTGCTTCCTCCACTATGATGGCAAACACTGCCTGAGAAATTAATTAGGATCACACAGCAAATGAATGTGCTGCAGACTGTCTTCTCGCTTTATTAGATATAGAAATCCAAAGTTGTGTAGTAAGCATAGCAAGAGAATTGTCGAGAGAGAAAGGATGGTTTAATCAAGACAACTGAATGCTGTGAGAATCCAGATCTTTGCATCAGTGGCATTTTTGGTGGAGCCAAGCAATTCACTTAAACCTTAAATCAAATTTTTCACCAGCAGCCACTACTGCACGTTACTCATTTTCTGGTTGCCCAACCTGGGTCACTTGAGGCCAGACTTTCCAAAACTGAGCACTCACTGCAAATGAACATCACATCACAAAACTCACATCTGCAAATGAAGATAGTTATGTTTGAAAAGTGTTCTAAAAAGTGTTGTTATTTCTGAGCTTGTGTATTTTAAGTAAGGAATCTGAAATAAGTGTATGAACTTGACAACACTGATGATTATCTGCGCCTCAGCTCTCTGTTCATAATATATGAATAATAGCTCCATCAAACTCTCAGGAGTAGTGTGAAGTGAAAAACACCTCATGTGTAAAGTATGTCAACTCCTTGCACAAAAGACCACAGTAATAAGTATAATGATCTTATATTTCTTCAGAGTTTAGCTAGTATCCTCTAAATAAGATCTAGAGCCACATTGCACCAGAAGAATAGAAAGAAATACTTAATAACATTAATTCACTGTTAGGCTTGGAAGAGAAAAAAGAGATTTTGCTTGAGTCTCTAACTGACATGCATACACAGACAGGCCAGATGAAGGTTGAGTTGACAACTTCCCTTCTGAGGTGCTTAAAAGTGTAATATTCTTCTTATTTTCCTTCAACATTAGTATTTGTGTTATTGGCATGTACAAACATTTCTGGGGCTTTAAAGGTGGGGGTCTAGGGGTGGTTTTATTTTATTTTATTTTTTTGGCCTGGAATATCAGTTCAATTAAGGATACCGGTCATAAGATTTGGATAACTCAGGTCCCAACTCCCTTCTCCATTCAGATCAATGGAAAGATTTCCAAAACACTGAAGGGATTTTGCCTTCTCTGCAACACGGCAACAGTCAGAGGTATCCAAGCCAATGAGATAATTCTGGAATTGGAAGTGGAACAGCCATGTCAGCACCCAGCCCAGGTTTCCTACCGCCCGTAGGAAACACGCAGTAATCCCTGGGCTCCGCTTGGCTCTGGGGAGGGCTCATCTGGAAACCGGGCACTAGTTTGGACACCTCCCTTCAGGTGAGGTGCAGACACAAGCCAGAGCAGAGCAATGAGGTGGAGAAAACATGGATGGTGAGAGAAAATACTGGGAAGAACTGGGATTGTGTAGTCTAAATGAGGGAAGGTTGAGGGAGGTGGGGTTTAGTGTTTAGAGTACAGGATACACAAAATTCTGCCACAGAAGAATGGAAGACTTCATTCTCACTGTGCAAGGCAAAACCAGTAAGAAATACACGAAACTGAATTTCAGCAGGACACATTTTAAGATATCAGGAATAGCTTCTAATGTAAGCAAAGCACTAGCAGTGATTCACTTCTATTACAGTAAGTCCTTAAGAAAAAGTTATAAAAGTGTGTCAGGATGACCAGAGGGATGATGAGGTGAGCTACGCCAATTTTATTATGCCACAGTTCTGTGTTTCAGCTATAAATCTTCTCAGTAAGGCAAATTAACTTATGTTAAGAGCTGCATTATCGTGATTATAATGTTTCAAGAATCCCAGGTACTTGCTCTGTAATGGAACTGCAGAGATATGAGCTATCACATCCTCTAGTTGCCTTCAGTCATTTAGGAGCTATCACCTAGAATTAAAGCTTTTGCTAGTTTGTTCGAGAAATACTCCTGAAAATATCCCTGTCTAGTTGCTGTCAACACAAAACTGTTATTAATGTGTAGTTGGTAACAAGAAATAATATACATTTACATGTAGGTATTTATATGCACATATTAATATGTCTGTTATGTAAACATAATAGATCCATTGAATGGAAGTCAGGTGCTTGCGTTTATACTGTTCCAGTCAAATATAATTTATAGACAACACAATAATTAGTGAGGAAAGAAAAGCTCCCCCCAAATGCTTTCACATTACAAAGTATGCATGGTATTATATACCAAAAACTCCCTCGACACAAGCAGTGGGTATTCAGTTTACATTTAACAATGAAGAAGAAAAGAAAAGAAAAAAAAAATCAAAAAGCTCTTAGGAAAATGTTATGCTCTTTAATATGAATGTAGCATGTGTTAAGGCAGTCCTGTCTTCTTTAAGTTTCTGCTTCACACAATGTGAAGGAAAACCATTGCTTGAGTTAAGTCTTTACTTTGGTATAAAATGACCATGTCAGAGTACTCCCCTGAAATCAGTAGCTTTTACTTGGCTGTACAAGACAGCAATATTCAAGTATATTAAAGTTAGAAAGCAAACTGCTGAAGGGGAATAAGCTACACACATTAAATGGATGGAAAAAATATTTCATAAACATAAAGCTGTGCTTCCAAAATAAGTTTTATTGTTTGAATTCTATCCTCAGTCTCTGCCAGCAAATAAAGTAGTTTGCCAAACCCCTCAGAAAGACTTTTATTGTGTGAAAAGCATCTTTTAATTACCTTAACAATCTTCTGGGGAGCTTCTGGTGTTCACTGTTTTCTGTGATTAGGGAATTTCATTCAGGTTAGAGGTTAATGTTAAGTTGCTCATTTTACCTTCTTCAGCCTTTCTCAAGTTAGTACCTCTGAACAAGCCTAAACAATCAAGCACTATCCTTTCAAGAGAGATTTCCACTCTGAATACCAGACAACCTGGTATACTCATTCTTTGCCTAGCTTTTAGTTCAAAATTGAATCTTGGGCATTTAAAATTCATGTATGTTCGATCATATATCACTTAAAGTTATGCACTGTTCTTTTGGAAACACTTCAGGTTTCCTACATCTTTTCACCCGATCAACATTTCATTGAGTAAGCACTGAAAATCTTCTTTCTCTAGACACTATATTTCTGTCACTGCCCATTTTATTTATTAAGTGCCTCTACCTAATTTAACTGTAACTGAGATAATCCAAAATAAAACACTACTATATTCCGCATTACATAAGATCCTCATAAGCAATTGCAGCGGACAGACAGTTAAATAAGTAAATAAACCTCAGTCAGGAGGTGAAAGAAAACATTTACTGATTGTCCTTGCTGAACTGGTTCTGAAAACAGGAAAGGAAAAGCTTTGATAGGCCTTTGGAAATAATCAACTCCAAAACTGATGTATGAAGCAAATGAATGATTCCCTATAAAATGAGATGCCAAAATTTCTTTCCTGGATAAATAATGCACTAACAAGTAAAGATAAGCCCAATATTTTTATTTATTTATTTAAACAAGGTATGTCAGCATATATCAGAAGACAGAGCAAGAAAACTGAAAAATATGCAAGTGATTTAAATTATGAGATTAAAATACGTTGTCTAGCTTCAAACTCCTCCACACTCAAATATTCTGCTTTATTTGTAGCTAACCATGTAAACTAATGAAGGATGTTCTGAGACAGTGAAATCCAGCTCTGCCATTTACAATTACATAAAGTTTATATATGAAGTAGCACTATGTCTTGGCTGTTGTGATGCATTTATGAATGTCAGCACCAGAGCTAAAATCGGTCTTCTCTAAAAAAATCTTTATAGCTGGCACTATTAGGGCAAAGAGAGAACACAGAGCTGAACAACCACAGTGAGATTTATTTACCCTAATGCCAGCGTGTGGGATTTTTTAGACCCCCTTTATTGTCAGCACAGCATTTGGAGGCCACCAGGTCTTGCCCAGTAAGACAGACCTGGCTGTGGGTGAGCACTAGCTC
The DNA here is from genome assembly GCA_035590275.1 of Ibycter americanus. Classification (NCBI taxonomy): domain Eukaryota; kingdom Metazoa; phylum Chordata; class Aves; order Falconiformes; family Falconidae; genus Ibycter; species Ibycter americanus. The sequence continues at coordinate 63,835,210 of JAVJGI010000050.1, read as the reverse complement.
CTGGTGGAGGCTTGGGAAGCCGAGCCACTCATTCCATCCAACGGCCAGAGAACAGCCTGGCTATGCAGCCGTGCACTGGCTGGGAAGGTAGCACACAGGGCTCGGGGGGGATTGCTTGTATCTTAAAGAAAATAATAATTGGTGTTTGGCTCAAAGCTAATAATTAGAGCTTCCCAGTGCTCCTAAAATGGTAAGAAAGTTGAAAGATGTTAGTGTCGGCTTTGAGAGAATACAATTAGCTCAGTGTTTTCCTTCAGCCATTTCTTTTTGAAGTTCTTTGCAGAAAATGCTAAGCAATTTCCTTTCCCTTTTAACATCAATAACCCTACTTGGTGGAGGACTTTGTTTAAATAGCTTTCTGTTGTCTGCAAACAAATCAAAGGAAAATAAAGTTACTTAACTGAATGAAAATGTGGTTGAGAAAAAAAGGGGGATTATCCAGTGTTGGTTCTTTGGCTTTAAAATGTAGATCGTAATTAGATATCTGAGAGAGGTTTCTCTAACCTAAAAAGCTGCCACTGTGACTTACTGCCAAGACCTCTGGTTATACGGGTAAGCCTCAGGCCAAGTTTGAATGACACAGCAAACTTAAAATAAATTTTAACCTTCTCATGTGTAACATGATAATTTTAGTTTGGGTTACGTGAGAAGCAGTGCTTGCAGGATCGTTTCAGCTTTTACTGTAAAACATGACATGTGGAGAAGGACGATCAAATCTCTCTCTCCTTAAAAACTGTGCCTGTGACTCAAATGCCAGGTTATCTGAATCTGGCTGGATGAGCACTTCTTGGGAAGTACAAAAGTAACACTGACCGCAAAAATAGCTTTATTAAACAACATGGCCTTTCCAGCCCTTTCTGGGAAGGAGCAGGCTTTTACAAACCAATTTAATGTTCTTTGCATAAGCAGATCACATGTGCTTTGCCTTGCCTTAACTATTTAAAAGAAATTATACACACATTGTATTCCACTTATTTACCATAGTGTGCAGAAGCAATGCTTCAGAGAGGACACATCGGTGATGAAAGTGCCTCTGCTCAGGTAGTGGGATGTTTGGATACTTCTGGTTTTAAAAGGATGGGAAGACCTCACCTAGAACAGACAAGATGAAATAGCTTCACACATTATTCCATACCCATAGCCTGGCTCTCTCCAAGGGTGGTAAAGTTTTTCTTCCCGTAAGTGTTGATAAGGGAATGATGAATTACTGAGAGGGTTTTCTTAAACACTAGCAGAAAAGCATCTAAAAGAAGGATCAGAAATGAAGGTCATCCTGGTGTTACTGCAGACAACACAACACGGCCATGCAGCAGGTTTTGTTGCTCTCCCTCCTCCCTGGATGACCCCATGGTGGCTGGAACTGTCTCCACCGAATAGAGCCAGAGCTCAGAGCCCTGCATACTCTGCGGGAGGGGACTGAAAAAGAACGAGTTGCACAGAGGTGAAGTCCCTAAAACCTGTCCTAAAGATGTTTGCCTAACAGACTTTTCCAATTGGTGTTTTCTACAATAAAATCACATACAGGAGTTACTAGCTGATCCTATTAATTACTGGTTTCAGCAGAACTGGGCCAGTGAGGGATGTGAGGTCAGTGTGTGTGTTGACGACTAGAGCTCTCCCAGTGTGATACTGGTGCAGAGAGGCCAAGCGCTGGGGAGATGCATGCATCTGTAGCGAGTGCCAGCTCTCCAAGCCATCCTCAGGGCCGGCTCCCACTGCCAGGTGAGGTTGAAGTGACCTGCTGGCAGTATCAGGAGCCTCTCCACAACTCAGTTGCCTCCTATGAACAGCTGCTATATCTCTGGCAAGAAGCTGTGATGAGTAATAAGCAGGAAAAAGAAAAAATGCTGGGCAACAATTATAGGACACTCATATCTTCAGGAGTATGAGGTTTCCCTTAGTATCCACGTGCCTCCAGCACACAGCCTAACTGCTTGGTAATAGTCAATTACTTATTGCTGGTGATGTCTGGCAGAGTGGGTATGTCTTAGGTGTGTGGAAACACAGGTGGGTAAAATTCACACTGAGATGCTTGTGAATTGCACTGTAAGGTCATTACTATATAGAAAGTATCCTATAGCTCAGAGGGTTGCTATAATCTTGTTTTTGGTTAAGAAAAGAAAAAAACCCTATAAACCCGAAACAATTTGGTTTTGATAATGTATTATGCTTGGGTTGTTTGCTAGAGTGGTTCGTAATGATATGTAATCCTCAGTTGTAACTGCAACATAACCATGGTAATATGATAATAAGCAATGGTGTGATTTTGAAGAAAATTACTTCTGCAGCCAGTAAGAATTTTATTCTAACATATTGAACTATGTGTTTAAGAAATACTTAGTCAATTATTATGTAAGTGAGCAAAAGTAAGAAATACTTAGCCAATTATTGCGTAAGTGAGCAAAAGTAAGTTTTCTAGTTTTTGTTGAAGTGATGTTTCTGGACACAATGCTGTATGCATTTGCCAAACCAAAGTAAAAAAAGTCTTTGGTTTCAGCAGAAAAGAATGTTAACTCTGCATCTTAATTTTTGTTCAAGCAAGCCCATGGCTTTTTGTGATGTTACTGGGGCTAATCAGAAATGAACCTACAAAGGGTAAAAAGTGTCAATTGGACCCTTTAATTATAATGTGGTCTGACAGTATGGGAGTGCGGTATTTATGTGTACAGAGAATTCCAATTTTTTTTTCTTCTACTTCTCTTTTTTTCTCTTCTTTTTCTTTTTTTTTCCTTTTCATTGGCTTCCCTGTTTTTACTCATCTGTGTACAGCTGGGAAATAAGCAGATCTTTAATCACTGAGGGCTGTATGATCCTTACCCAGGCACACTATCTGTTGATGGTAAGTGAAGAAAGGTGCCAGAGGTCCAGCTTAAGATGCCTGCTTGGTCAGTGCATCCCTACTGGCACAGTGCTGCATGGTATGGCAAGTGTAAAACTGGCACTGTGCAGATCTTCTGTAAAAGATCAACATGAGTGGGTGTGAGCTGTGTGACGAAGCCAAATTAGAACCAGAGCTACCTCGGAAATGAAACTGGAAACAGAAAATCTGACATACATCTTTACAAAACTCTTCCTTCTCTCTTTTCTTCTGCAAAAGGAAAGTGCCATAAGGGAAATAAAGAAACCAGCATTGGAGTGAAAAAGGCACATAATGCACAAAAGCATGTTGTGCTGCCTTGGCTCCTTTTCCACTGTGTACAGGTTGGCAAAACTCCTCGACAGAGTTAACTTCAGCATGAAAAATGCCTTAAAAGAAGAACTAATATTTTTTTATTTAGGAAGGATTGATTTATTGCTGTTGTTTAAAGGGGCATCTGCCAGTTGTCTCTATAATGTTCATGTTCGTAATGTAATGTGACTGATTCTGGAGAAGGGAGACCTTGTGTGCCCACTGAATGAAGATGCAATCCAGACCAACCCAACTCTCTCAGAAGTCTCAGAGATGGCTTTGATTTATAAAATTCAGCTTGGCTTTAAACTGGAATCTCTCAAGATCAGGTTTGTAGTATTTGAATGTATTAAGCTACTTTTTAAAACAATGTCTGATTCTCAAATTTCAGATGCAAATTGACATTGGTATAAGGATGGAGAGGTGGTGGCAGTTGTTTTTCAGAGTTCTTTTTTTCAGGTGAAAAGTAAATAACATAAATTGCAGCATCAGAGGTGAACTTTCCTGAAATCTCAAATCAGGTAAAGAAGGCTTAGCAGTTACACCCTAATCTCTTGAACCTCACAAAGATTTTCAGTTCCGAAAGCCTGTTGGATTCTTGCATAGTGAAAAAACACTGTATAACAGTTTGCAACAGGAAATGGATGCCATGTTGTATCCATCCTATATAAAGGGGCAGAGAATGATTTAGTTGTTTCAAATCAAATCCCTGACAAAACTTTACCACATCATTGATGTTAAGATCACTGCTTCTACAAGAATGTTGTCCCATGATTTTGGAAAGATGTGTTTAGCATTTATGATTAAAATTAAACTGAAAATAATGTCATCCTCATCACAACATTCCCTAAACATGTAGTCACAGCTGATTCAGATGAGAAAATCCACCTAATGAATCATGAGATTTGTTTCCTGCGCTGCCTAGGCAGGCCATGCTGCCTTTCATTCCAATTTTTTGCTACAAAATAGTTCTTCTGCATATTAGACAGACTGGGATAATAACTCAGTGTTGGGATTTATTTTATTAAATCTGAGCTAGTCACCATGGATTTCTTTAAAGCCAACAGACATCTAGGAAATATAGTCAATAAGAGTTAAGGCTAAATCAATCTCACCGTAAGGTAGATAGCTACACTAGGTCAGATGAATTGCTCCCTAAAAAAGAAGTGTATATTCCTCTATTGCTTACAAGAGTCACCAGAGGAGCAGCTGAGCTGTAGATGTCTGCATCCTACACCTCTGCAGTTATCTGGGGTGAATATCCTTCACAGTGTCAGAAATGCAGTATATCTGTCACATCTCCTTTTTCTCTCAGGCTTTAGAGATGTTCTGTTAGAATTGAATACTACTGAAATCAAAAGTTGTCTCTGGAATTTCGCATCTGGGGGCTGGACCTTTTGTAGAATTCCTCCAAAGCTGAAATTTCCTTGTTAATGTCATCAAACATTTCAGCAAAATCAATTACATTTTTCCATGTTTTATTCAGTTTTGTAAGATATCTCTAGTAATTTGTAAGATTCTAGTCAAATATGTTAATTTGTATAGTCTCCTTTTTGTAATCTCCAGATCATAGGACCTGAATACCATTTTTCGAACATACTTCCTTCTTTTCCTTGTTTTATTTTGGCATGTATGTATATGTATATATACATACAGAAATAAGGAATAATAAAACAGACACCAGCTGTGGGCTATCTAGGGACATAAACTCTGAGTTTTATATGTGTATATATAGTTATACAAACATTATTAGTTCTGTTCTTACTCAAAAGGACAATGCCACAGGATACAAGAGAGGTAACTGTGTTGGGTAGGGTGATAGGGAATAAGGTATAAGGAAAACCACCACATTTTAGGTGAGTTTATGAAAAACGTTACTAAAAATAAAAGAAGACAAACTTTGGAGTTACAATCTCTTCATTAGTCTATGGGAAAGCAGAACAAAGGGATCAGAAAATGTATACTTAAAGGATGATGATTCAGAGCTCATAGGGGAATATGTTATTGTAGTATGAGTAAAAGGTCTATGGGAAATATTTTCCTTGGGAGACCAGGAAATGCCTGAAAAAACTAAGCCACAGGGTGCATTAAAGAGAAATGTTTCCCTAGGTCACCATTCCTTTTACAGAAGGAAAGAGGAATCTATTAAGTCGGGAACAGACAGTAAGATCAAGGGAAATTAATGAGCTGGAAGAGAGCCTTTTAGAGCTGTAGTAATGCTCAGACCTGTGGGCTGCCCTGAAATAGGATTCTGTTTTCCTGAAAACCAGTGATAACTTCATGCAGCTGCTCATTACATAGTGCAGATAGCAAAGGAGAAATTGGAACCTTGGATGTGTTAGATTAGCATTTTCCCTCTATTTCCTCCATTTATTTTCCAGATGGCATACTGTTTACCTATTATGTTTTATTTATACAAGGCTAAGCCCATTCCCCTTCAACTCCATTAACCTCAGTGGAACAACACCAGAAATTACTATGGCCCATTGACTACAGAATCTTATTTGATATCAACTGTTTTCTTTAGGATTATTTGATTGACACAAATTATTGCAGCAGATGTGTATTGTAATTTGTAATGGAAGATTTTATCCATTTGAATCCAGATAGCCTTTCTTCCAGAGTCTCCATTTGTAATGCCGCTTATTGGGATCTTTGAATCTTTATTGTATCAAATAGCAGCTATCTGTAGGGCAGCTAAGAGCTGTGGAAGTCTAATGCTCAATCCTTTCACACTTAAATATCTTGCTGTTTTCATCTTGTCCTAGGTCACCAGTGGGAATGAATTTGGTCACCTTATCCTGGTACATATTTACAAAACTCACAGAAGTGCCATGGAATTTGATGCCGTTATCAGTCTCACTTCAAAAGGGTACCAGAATTGAAATGATGGAAATCTTGTGGACCAGGATTGAGGTACTTTGCAGGGTTATACCAGATGCTTAACACTGGGCTCCACTAAATTTATTTTTCTTTTACTGTTTTTTTCTTGAGCTCTGAATTTCTTCATCATAAATATTAAATATATATTACAAGTGTAGAGAACTTGGCAAAAGAAAAGGGATGTGAAAGGGATGTTTAATATTTGGCTGTTTTGAACAGGACTCACAACACTAATCATTGCTTTAAGAAGTTACAAATATTGTAATAGCTTTTATGTGAGGAGCAGGAAAATAGCTGTTCCCTGGTTTGATGCTTGAGACCTTCTCAGGTAGTGAATCAGGACAATACATGCATTTGCATGCTCATGATGTGGGGGTACACAGAGCAAAAATCAGACTGTCTCGGCTAAGTATGGCTTTGAGTATGGCCACAGCTGGCTGGTCTTCACAGCCAAGTAAACAGTATTTCAGGAAAAGAAAACAGTATCCAACTTGAATGCAGGCAGATGTCAGGAGAGAGTGGCAGTGCAGTGGGGCAGCTGCTATGCCCTGCCCTGGCACAGACCCTGTGCTCTCCCCCAGGAGGTGCTGGTAGTCAGGGGTTGGGGGGTGTTTGTGTGTGTAGGGGTGTGGAGACAAGCCCCTACCTACAGCTGGAGAACCTGAAAAGTCGGGAAAAACACCATGCTCAAGGTAACTTGCTGCTCAGAAGAGCTCATTATCTTAAACCCAGCGCTGCCCATCCTGCTGATGCATTAGCTGGGGAGCCCGTTCCAGAACACTGCTGCTTAGGGCAGCCAGATGCTCCATGGCTGTTGAGAGAAATCCTGGATTCCAGTGTGCCACAGAGGTGTGGAATAATTACAACACACTATAAGTGATGAACAGTTTTTGACAGATGACCAAGGTGGAAATCAGAACATAAAGTTGTTTTGGCTTGATCTGATCTATAACAGTTTAATTCTTCCAGTTTCTCTCTCACCAAAATGAGAAAAACCTAGGAGGGGAAAAAAAACCCCTGAATTAATTTTTCTTTGATGAAAACCGAAGTGTGTTTGATTTTAGTGAATGGGTTTTCTCCATTCCTCCCCTTTTTCTTTATTTTTGATTAACTTTAATAAAACTTTCTCTTAAAGCATATAAACCAGAGAGGAAATTCTTTATATCAAATCAAATGGTCTGATTTCCTCCAGTGTTTTTTTCTTTCTTTTTTTTTTAGTCCAATCTGCTAATTAAACTGCACCTAAAATCACAGATAGTTTCTATTACACAAAAGGTGCAATTTTAGTTGCTTAGCAGCTTGAAGCATTATATTTCATTCTACTCAAGAGAATCAAATATATCTCTCTTGAAGCAACCCCTATCATACTTGAAACATGTCTTTTGCAGACATAATGCCTTTTGATAACATTGCTCAGATACCACCCGTCTTCCTCTCTTTTCCCATAACACTTATCAGCCTCAGAGGACACATAAATATGCATTAAGAAATTTATGGCTATTTCACAAGGTATCAAGGGAGCTATCCTCTTTTAGTAAAAATCTTTCTTATACAAAGGGTGCAACAGAGTTTTCACACTTAAGCTTTCTAAGTAGGATTTAAGTGATTAGAGGTTCTTTGTTAGTCCAATGCCTGGAAATGGTCCACTGGCAGTTAATCAGTGTTACATTGCACAGTCCACTTGCAATATGCATAGAAATAGAAAATGTTTATTCTATT
>JAVJGI010000050.1:63789180-63827394 GCA_035590275.1 Ibycter americanus | reverse complement strand
GGGCGGGGGGAGGGGGGGGTGGAAGGTAGAGCAGAGCATCACTCATGTAGCAATTAGGAAGAAAGGGTTTCATGGATCTGAGACACCTAATACAAGCAAGGAAGAGTACTTCATTGAAATATGTTAAGGTAATAAAGAATCTATGATGTTAGATGACAGGCAACAAAATCTCTGCTTTTGGAAGATGGAAGAATGACTTTTTTTCCAGGTGTCAACATTAAAGAAGCCTGGAAATTCGAGAAGTGGAAGGCATCCAAACCTGTGAAAACCAGGGACAAAACACTGTTCTAAGTTATTTTCAGTGTGCCTGTTTTTCTCTTGAGCAAGCAAAAACTAAGTAAGAATAGGAGTTAAAATTATACCTCTTGTGTCATACCGCTTCAAAGTTGCTTGCTCTTATCTCTCCTCGTATGAATTTCCACATGGCTGAGGCAAATTTTGGAGGCTGGAAAATGAAGGTAGACAAAACCAAACAAATAAAGATACAGAAAGCTTTCGCAGTGGTGGAAAAATTAGTGAATATCACTCCTCTCTGGAGGAATGTGTTCTACCATGTTCTATGCTTACAAAAGTATTACCTGTCTTTCTGAAATACAGACATTAGCCAGTGGGCGAGTATGGCTGAAGCACACAGTGATGCAAAGAATGAAAAGGGGCCTTTGCTCAGGTGCTGCTCTCTTTCTCTACCTTCACCCCTGGGTACCTGGCCACTGCAGGATGAGGGGTCTGTCACCCACACCTCTGCTCTCTCAGAGGCCCTCGCTGCCTGGAGTGATGTGAGCATTCCCGAGTGAAATGCTGCTGTCTGTGCTATATAAATAGCATACTCACCTCACAGATGAAGTGATTATAAGGTCTCCTCTCACCGTGAAAATCTATGAATCCAGTAATCTATACAGCATTGAGGTAATATTTCTTCAGGAGAAAGCTCTAGCATGTTAGCCTGCTCCCCTCGTTCCTGTGGGGCTGAGGCACGACATTCTTTCTTTGCCATCTTTCACAGGATTTGAAGCTTTTGTGCCTGGTAGAAAGCCAAAGCTGAAATCCTGGGTTAATCCTGTTATCTGGTACACAGCCTAACGCACGCTTTGCAGAATTCACCTCCATGCTTTCCCCATACAGGAACAATTTCAAAGGTTTTAAACTGAAAGCATAATATCAGCTTTTGTGTCCCTCCTTCTTCAAAACTGCCCTTGCTTTTAGAGTCCCCAGTCTGCGCTGGGCAACAAGACTGACTTTCTAAACTCTGCTAAAATAAACTTTTTGAATAAGATATGTAGGTGTGCATTCAGAATATCATAATACCAGATACAAGAAGAAATCCAAATAAAATAATAATGAAACAGCACCACTTTTATTCCATAATTCCTGAAGTAATTTTTCTCCAGCACTCCAATAAAAATTCCAAGACAGCCTAGAGGCTTCACTGGTTTCCATGATGCTTTTGATGTGAACCAGAATTCACTGCTCCTCTTCCTACATGTACCTCCCATGGAATTTCTGTGGAGTGTGAGCGTTTCAAAGAAAACATGGGGGTGGAGCAGCATGTTTGTAACTGAAGGGTTAACTAGCCAGAGCTTCTGCTAGAGCTCTGCTGTTAGTGAAAGGAAGTCAATTGTATAATTTGGTAGAGGGCAGATATCTCACTATTTTTAAGCACCCAAGTGCCACAAATAGGTACCTAGGTCCTTTATATAGTCACGGAGAAATACAGATTTCTAAACTAGATGTTCTGGCTTAAATCTGCGGGATTCTACCTCTCTAGAGTCAGACTATGTCAGTATTTCCCTGGTCCCCTTCTTCCCCTACCGAATGGCTTAAGTTTGTTTTGGATTGAATATGAAAAGGATAGCCTCCATGAACACTGAAAACATGTACAGGAACAGCAACACTTTCTTCTTTCTTTCTTCAAAGTGAGCAATACACCACCGACCAGCACAGTCAACCCAAAGCCACACTCTGTAAAAGATTCAAAATTATCCTCTGTTTTTCTTTCCCTGAGAATGGTGGGCAAGTAATCATAATTGCAAAGTGCTTAGATTCGTAGGGAGCAGGAGACGTAGAAAGCTAAAATAAATTTCTCACTGTTATGTCTTCTGCTGAAGTAACTGAAAATCTAACTGAGGGCTGCTATGCAAAGCAACACATGCCAGCATGATGGAGGACAGCTGGAAGAAGAAATGCATATTGTGAATTGTAATAACAATGGACAGGTATATGAGAGATTTCTGAACTTGGGAACATGTCCCTGAAACTTGGCACCTGATGCTGTTTGCTCCTGGGATGGCATCCAGCTGAGAGTGAGAGGGAGTGAAACTGCTTCCATTAGTTATGCAGTGTGCACACTTTCAGATTCAGTAGAAACCCAGGTATACTAGTGAAACAGTTATAAATCACAGTAGAGCAGCTTTCAGACAAGAGAATATAATCACACTGTGTTTGGTGGAATATAAGGGATCTTTAAAAAATAGAAGGGAAAGACAGATTTACAATGAGGACAATAAAAAAAAAAACCCTAAAGATCACCAAATCTGCTAAAAAATAAGGGTTTGATACCTGTGACATCTTTAATAGTAGTTAGATAATTAGTCACTTAAGTATATATTATTTGACATTCAAGGTAGAAGTTGGGCATCTTTTCCATGCCTGTCACAGGGGCATCCTCAATGTTTAGCACAGAGGGACAGGTACCCCCAGAGCTCATATCTGTCTCTCTTAGTCCTACTGAATAAAGAGGGAGCCCATATGATTAGTTCAGGCATACAAGGCTGAAGCCATACAAACAGAACTCCAAAACTGAAATAATATCTAAGTGAACAGCACAGAAATGTACCATCAAGTAAAAATCATAAATGAAAAAAAAATAACAGTTTAGAAAGTCACTTTTTTGTGTGTGTACTACTTCTTAGAGACTGAGTATCCCCAGGTTGGATTACATTCTCCTTTTACTAAGCAGTGTTTGTTGAAATTGTTAACATTTGGTATGTATACTTCAAATCTGGTTTAGTAGATTAAAGGAATTAATTTGTTTCACCTACTATTTTTAGACATCTACAGTTTAGAAGTCTACATCAGGGTCAGTTTGTTCCAGGTTCCCTTTAGATTTAACAGAGTAACTTCTAGGATACAGACCATATGATCAAAGGCAGAGGTGTGTGTTACAAATTTTCTCAAACTCATGGGGTCAGGTGAATCCCACTCAAGGTATCTGTCCGTCTGAGACAGAGATTTCAGTCATAGTAAGTGTCTTCAAACAAATGCACTGATGTTTAAAAATACATTTTCTTGTTAAATAATCTGAAAATCGAGTTTCTTGAGGCTTTTACAAGTGACTCCAGGATGAATCCTAGCCTTTGAGTACTGAAAACTAAACTCTGCCTGTAATTACTGTGATCTTACAAAAAACATATCACATTCCATAGGGTCATTTTCCTTCTGATAGCATCAGGAATTTTTTGATGAATAATATGAACCACAAAGCATTTTTTTGCACTAAGTTAAAAATCTTTTTCGTCACTGTTCCAGTGTTAACAAAAAAACCCAATAAATAAAAAAATAACTTGAAGAATATATTGTTACGTATGTTATTAATTGAAATCTAAACAAAAAGTGTGTGGCTTGTTCAATTTCTCATATGCTTGTGCCTCTCTGGGTAAATCTAAGAAATGCTAATATTTAACGAGTAGTATGGAAATTAGTAGAAATGATGCCTTGGGTACAGGCGAAGGTTGGCTGAAGAATGCAAAATGCAGAGAGATTTAATGTCCTAATCAGGGACATATTTAAACACATTTTCAATTTTGAATGCCCAAAGGAAGTAAAGATGTGCCTAATGTTAAGCACATGCTTAAACACCTTTCCTGAGTGTCAGCTTTTTCTTGAGCTGAACATGAGCCTACGTCTGGAAGCAAGAGAGTGTCGAACATCAAAATTAAAAAACATTATACATTTTATTCTGTTCCCCTTAGAGCACATAGAGTTTTCTAGACTCCTGTTACACTTTTGAAAAAGAAACATGGGTAGAAAAGAAGCCATCTTAAACCACAATGTGAAAATCCATACTGATGATATAAATGTTGAAGGATCTGTCCAAATAAATCAGCAAGACGGGAGATCACACAGCACTAATCTCTATGAATCAATTGTGTAAACCATCTTAGAGGGCAGTAACAACAACATGGAGAATGGGATTGTTCTGATGGGAAAAAATAAAATAAAATAAAATTTCCAAGATGCAGCAAAGCCTTTGTTATTAGCAAACACTAGGACAGGATCCAACTGACTCACTTCTTTGTTAATCTGTGCTTCATTCCTTGTGACATTAATCATCTGAATTTGACTGGCAGTCGTCTATTCTTAGTTTGGACTGTTTTCCCATTAGCGTAGCAGGCACATGGTTTGTACAGTAGTTATCAGGCAAAACTGCAAGTACGTTGGACTTGACTGAAACAGAGTTCTGGCCGTGTGAATCACATATCACAGGAACTTGTTGGGGGTATGTTTACCCAGACATCTCAAGCTCTAGGAAACACCTGTTAGGAAAAAAATTACAAAAAGTCCCCAAATCATTAATTTTTTAAGTCTTGTTTTTTTTCTCACCTGTGAGCTGTCCATTACCAAGACATTAGTGAAAGGCTTTTTTTCCTCACTTGCTACCAGGGTACAATGTTTTCCAAGACTTACTTATTATAAAAGTGCCAGCCTCACAACTGTAAAGGACAGTTGTTAATCTCCAACTGACTGCTGGCTCGTAAGTATATGGATATCTATATATATATATGCATGTATACCCATCTACATATACGTATATACAACAATTGGAATTTTCACCATTTTGCCTCCAAGGGAAGAAACACAACAAAATCACCAAGTAATTATGAATATAAGACTATTTGAAGGAGTGAAAATCAAATCTTATAACTAAGTGTTGGTGTTCATATTTGAGAGAGAAAAATGAAGTAATAGTAGCTTTGAAATGGATAGCGAGGCCATGCACACATGGACAGAGAGATGAAGCTAGAGGCACAAGCCTGGAGCAAATCACACCATGACAGCAGCATACAAAAGAGCAGATTGTGCATTTGAAAGCATGAAAAAGAAACATGCTGTCTCTGGAAAGGTATTTGAAAGTACAACAAATGTAGCCCTGATTCATTCTGAGTAAGTTTGTAGGTAAAAGGGCTAAGTTGTTTCTAGGAATTGTCTCGTGTTCACAGTTTAACACCCACAGTTTAACACTGTGGTGTATAGCTTTTTGTACGCTGATGTTTTGCTCATCCAAACTCCTGGATTCTTTTCCATACTCACTGCAGTTTTGCCTTCCATGGGACACAACAGAAAGAGAGTGTTCTAATCTTACTGGGAATAAATGGGCTGTTTGCTCTGGAGATTATGTGTAGACCCGGCAATTGAAATTGATCTCTCCTGAACTGTCCACAGCCTGTAAGTAAGTACTATTGCTTTGGAAAGATGTTATACCACTGTTGAATAGAATATTAGATATCACCCTAAATGACACTAAATCAGCACTAAATACACATTTCTCATTGCAAATACAACGAATCAGTTTTACCATATCTGGCTAGACCACATAAACGATGTCTCTGTCTAATGAGGATAATGTGAAGAATGATTTAGACACGTGGCTGCTTCCTAGTGCTTTCGCCTGGTTTGACCAGTCTATTCCAGCAGTGTTTCTTCTCAGCAATTTCTTTGCTGTTCCATCCAGTGCTTAAAACAAACTCATGTTTTGTGCATGGGGCACAAGTTGAGCAGAGAGGAGTGGAAAGCTGCAGCAGCCATTGTGCAGGCAGCCAATGCCTTCCAGAAACATATCGCTGTTTCTGGAAGTGGCTTTGTCTGTGGTAAGGTAAATTATTTAAAGCCTAATTGTTTGACCACAGATATAAATAAACCTGGCAATTCTCCTACATTGGATCAGAGCTGTGCCCCTCTCCTTTAGCCCTCCATTTCTTAAAGGGATGAGTAGAAGTTTATTTAGAAAGGAATAGGGAATTGAGTAATAAGGAACTAGACCACTCACAGATAAATTTCTTTCTAACAGAAGTGCTTGGAAGTTGAACTAGAATAGATTAATTCAGCTATGTGACTGCATGGTAAGGGGGGAAGAATTGTGGGCACACTTAAGAAATCCGACTTTATATAGAGACCCATATATGAATCAGTCATGCTGGCATACCAGTTAATAGAAAATTGTTGGTTTGGCACCCATTTCTACATCGAAGCAGCCAAAATCAACCTCTTTTGTCAGACCTGGACAGAGCACAGCCAAACATAAAATAGTGGAAATAAATAGATAAAGAGCTAGGAAGTAATTTCAGACAGATTCAAAAGGCACAAAATAATCAACTGCATGGTTTATATAGAATTGCATACTTCAGGTCTGGTTGTTCTCAGCTAATGTTAACTTCATTTCTCTCCACTGTGAAATAAAGTGGATACAGCTGAGACATCTGAGGCTGGAAAATCACAGATGGTACTCACCTGCCAAAAAGAAGGCAGATGTTTTTGGCACCGTAGCTCTCCCCAGTGCCTTTACCCAAGGAGGTTGTCTTCAAGCTAACTTAGAATCTTCTAGAACTGACGAATATTAGTGACTGTGAAAGTTATGTCCCTTTTCCTGATGACTCTCCTTGTCAGGTTTTGACATTGTGATGCTTTGCTCATGGATCATCAGAGGAACTGTGCTTGCTGACAGCTTCAAACTAAATCACAAGCAAAGGAAGAACGGATAGATTTTCCAGGGTTCAATGAAACTTTTTAAGTGCAAAAACTGTTTCAAGGTAAATATCAGTATCTTCAAGCTACATCCATATGAGTTTTCAAGAAAAATGCCATATACATCAAATGATACCTGTGGTGGCAGAATTCATTGCAGAAGTGCTGAGAGGTAGATAAACCCACAAATTATCGGCATAAAAATGTAGTGATGAGTGTTTGAAAGAAATTGAGACATTTTCCTCTGCTATAATAATGAAATGTAATATAATCTGCAAACATGATCTGTTTTTCCATAACTGTTTCTAAGGGTCCTTTATACAGATACCAAGCTCTCATGCTGACTCACTCTCCTGTCAAACAGATGGATCCTTTCACTTCCAGGAGTGTGAAAGGATGAAGTTGTCTCTGAGAGCCAGGCGAACATAAAGGCAGAGGCAACAGCAAAGGAGTAAGTTGGTGTTGCACTTTACAGTTTCTTCTTTGTTTCCAAGGCAGCATAAATGGCAAATCCAAGAGAAGGGGCAACTTTAGCAAAGATTTAGCAAGGGCATCAGGTGGGAAAAACCCTTCTCAGTTACATGGCTGCTCTCATGTGCACATGCCTCAGACAACCTGTACCTCACTTACCTACAGTTTGTTCAGCTGGTGAATTTCCTTTGTCCTCAAGTAAAGATTTGCCTGGAGGCTTTTCTGGATACTCTTACACTATTGCTAAGTAAGCTTCTGGCAATAAGATAATGATTAGCAGAATTTCTCCCATACTAAGTTTGTCCTCTTATTTTTCCCATACGGTAACCTGATATCTGTACTGTACAGCTCTTCTGCTCCCACTACAAAATCTTGTTTGCCAGCATATGCATGTTGGACTATACAAAAAGATTCCTCCATGCTAGACTAATACCTCTGAAATAGAAGAGTTCTGTTAGGCATTTCATATTGCTGTTAAGAAGACTGATCAATTTCAGGCATAACTTTCTGTTTGGAAACACTTCTTCACAGAGACAGAAAATTATTAAGAAAAATAACATGAGTGGAAGCTGATTTCAGAATACCAAAAGATAAACACCAAATCTTTTCACTACTTAGTAATATGATCTTATTTAAACATTGTTTCTCACTGCATGGTTTTGTTTGGGTTTTTCCATATATTAATCTCAAGAAAACTTTTTTTTTGCCTGTTGTCTATTCAGCATATGCTTTATATATAACCTGGCCTCTACAAACTTTGCAGTGAATGCAGCCAAGTTCAATAACTTTCTCAGAAAATAAAACTTGATTGAATATTTTATTAGAGATTTTCACTGTAATTGAAGCCTGGTGTGCTCTAGAGTGCAGCACTTGGCACATGTAAATAATAAAGCATAAGAGGGATTACCAGCTCCTAATTTTATGAAAGTCCACTGGCACTAAGTCTAAGAGCAGTACTGCTATCACCAGACCTCGAGGATAACAGCAGACTAAAATGAAATGCTCGTTCTTTTTTTAGTATATAAAAAAATTGTGATAAAGGTATCTTTTAAATTGAAAGATTATTAAGGAGAAATGAGGGGAAACAATTTCATATTCAGAGCTGAAAAATGCTGCTTAAAAAGCAATGTTTTTGAAGAAGTTCAGGTATTGGCCAGGTACAAGTGCTCTGGGCAGTAATTTACTAAGGGCTTATAGTAAAATAGAAGTAAAATTAATCTCAGTGATAGACAAATTTTATCATTATAAAGACATTGATAAGAAAGAATGCTTTCCCACAACACTTGTGACAGCAGGGGGATTTTATTCTTGGGTTTTGCCTTGGGGGGTTTGTTTCATTTTTGTTGCTTTCAACAGAATTGTTCGCGTGAGTCTGGGTTATTCACATGCCTTGGAGTTATTGGTCTCACCTAGACTTTGCAATCAGTGGCACAGATTCTGATACTGTTGACTGCTCACAGAACTGCGAATCTGAAAATTCATAAGCATACCAAAATATTTTACACAAAGTAGAGGATCTTCTGATATCTTTGTGCAGGTAAAAATGGAACGTGAGGCTCATAAATCTCCTTCCTGGGAGACAGGTACTCTCATGTTTCAGAAAATCCCACTGTGTACCATTTTGCCCTTTTGAATATCTAAATATGCCTGAACCATAGCTTGAAACTAAGAAGATATGTAATGTATTTCAGGAATAGGTATGGCTTTTAGTTCACTCCTGTTGGAATGGATTGAAAAATGTTAACAATCTTCTGAGGAATGGAGATGTGAGTAAAGGCTCATGGGTTTAACCATTTAAATGCTAATATGTAACTGATTACAAAAAAGAGATGGCTATGTAATTCTGCAGCTAATATTTTTTGGGGGTTGTGTTACATCTTTAATTTTATTGAATTTTATCATGTTTTGCTAACAGTGGGTAGATGGATCAGACTAGTATTAGCTTACCTGGGAGGAGGTTGTAGAACAGTATCCAGCAGTGGAGAGGACATTCTGGTTTTTTCTAGCTCACAAAAGGAAGGGAAATTAGCACATTAGGTCCAATTTCACCTATTCTGGATGAATATGTTTCTTTGTTGATTTCAAGGTTCCTTTTTTTAAAATGTCAATTGCTGTAGAAAAACCCATATAATAATGACCATAAGACAACACTGTATTTAAGAACTCTCCCTTCTTGACTACTAAGAAATGGTAATTGCTCACACATAAACCCCAAACAAATAACAACAATAACAGAACAAACAAATAAACAAAACTTGGGCTGAAATGTCTTTTCAATACACCTTTTAAGAAAAGTGTCTTGGTTTTTTTTAAATTTTATTCTGGATCTAAAATTATGGCCCCAGTTTGCTTGAATATTTACAGTTTATTGCATGTGAAGCATGTTCAAAATCATACTGAAAATCAGGGAAAACCTAAGTTTTAACTTTGCATGAATATTTTCTTTTCCTTTGTCTTTTTTTTTTTTTAGTGTTTTTTTCATGCTAAAATGAAATTAAAATAAACTCTGAAAATTCACATTGTTTCCAAATATGAAAAGCTTGTTTCCAGTTAGTCTATATTTTTAGTTTTGCTCACCAGTGTCTGATTTTCTAGTTAAGGTTACATCTGTCAGTCTGGAAGCTGGCCTAAAACTCAAAATGAGTTTGATAATCTGTATTGCAAACACTGTAGCTTGACATCCCAGAAGCTTCGTTGCATTGCTGGATATGAAGATGTCTCCCAGCTTTCCCTTTTCTGCTGTGTGTGTGAAATTGATGCAAACATAGCTCTTGAGGAATAGGATCTCCATCAGTTTGTTTCCCACCTTCCCTGTCCCAGAAAGAAGGTCTTTCTGAAACAGGATTCCTCCTTTTGTGACTCACAGTAAGAGAAAAGGGACGAAACATCATCTTATGATTCTCTGAATCTAAACTCCTAGAGAGGAATCAGTTCCTACTGCTACATCATTCTAAATGCAGAAGAAAAATATAAATGGTTTTGATATCTGCTACAAAATATTATATGAAGATTTCATGTAGCTCAACCTAGTTAATGTGAACTCAAGGTAGATCTAAAATAACAGCATAGAAATATTGTATAGGACTTGACCAGCTGTTATTGACAGCTTCTTATTTAGATTTATCTCTTATTTCCTTACACATGCAGTGTTCTGTGAGACTTAGTCAGTACCTGTTGAAACCTCTGAAAATATACCCATTGCCATCAATATCCTATTACCAATTCCTTTAAAAAGTAATTAAATGTTTTCCAAATTAATAATAATACTCTATTAATCATTACGCAGGTCAATCATCCCTGTTCCTGCAAACTAAAGCATGAATCTCAAAGCACTGCAAGCATGGCAGCAGAACTAACCATAATCAATAAACACGCTCTCACCCAGGATTCTTTAAATATTCATAATTAATTCTGTTAATTAATTAAAAATACTGAACAACAGAAAGGGGGGGGGGAGATTATTTACATCTCAGTCACAAACCCTTTCATTAGCCCTTTTTCATTGTCAATAAGGTTCCTTTTACATTGCTTTTAGCCATTATTGGCATTTGAGCATTTGTCTGAGTCTGGGCTGCTTTTCCTCTGTTTTAAAAGGATTAATACTGCCAAACTTCCCTTATGAAGCAAGCAGGTAACAATGATCACTTATTTTGGGAATGGCGAACATGACCATTCACTTTTGAGGTATTTTAGAAGATTTACACTTATAGAAAGGCAATTCTTAATGGTGAACAAAACCATAAAAAACAGACATAAAACCTGCCATAAACCCCAAAATGTTCCACTTAAATCTACATCTTTAATCAGTTCAGAAGCTTCTTCCTCTCTCCCCCAATATTCCATTTTTTTTTCTTTGTGTGTGTGTCCAGGATTTAAAGCTAATAACCATGAAATCTTACTGAAATAAAAATTTCACTTTATTTCTTATGCTTGGAAACAACTAAAATCTTGTGAGAAAGTTTCTCTTTTTTTAACTTTTTTTCCTTTTTTTTTTTTTTTTTTTTTAATGAAGTAATAAAATTGAGGGGCAGTATTGCATTTCAGATGAATACTAGAACATTTCTGCTACATATCTGAAAAGCATCTTGAGACAACCTATTTGAAATTGACCCTCCGGGGCAGGGGGGCCGGGGCGGGTGGGAGCACACCGAAGTTGCTTTGAACCATGAAGGATATAGTATACTGTATAAAGTGGATGATTCATATATTCCTCTTTTTTTCTTCCAGCTCTAAAATGCCGGCATCTCACTTCTTATCTGCTTACATGTAAGTCTAGTATCTTGCCAGGCAGCTGTCACTTCTTACAGCTACATGGGGAGAGCCGTGTGGTAGGGGGCTGGGCAGCAGCACGCTGCCGTTTACAGCAGCAGCAGTCTGTTGGTGGAACGCGTTTGACTTGCACCATCCGAAAGGTATAGCCCTCCTCCAGCCTCGTCCCCCAGGAGCCCATACTGTCTTTGCAGAGAAGCAGGCCTCGCTAGGAAGTGATTTGTCTCGTACCAAAGTGGATATTGTATAACTGAGGAGGAAATACTCCTTTTCCTTCACCTGCAGTGAGAACACGGGCAGTTGTCCAAACCAGTCACTTATAGGTGGCTGAAGTCTGATGGAATGGGTACAGGCTTTTTTTCTTGTTCAAATAGCTAGGAGTATGCACTAACTGTTCTGAGTCAGAAGTGAGACTTTACCAGGAATTCTTGGGTGAATACCTCAATTCAGAGCCTACTTGAATCACATGAACAGCCAGACCTCACCGTGTGGGGCTGTGGAGGAGACAGTCATGTCGTCCCTGTCTTCCCTGCACCGCCACACGGTGACAGCGGGCTGTGAGCAGGCCCGAGCTTCTGCTCTTGCAGAGGGAGGGGAAATTCTGTTCTCTTTTCCATAAATTGAAGAAGTAATGTAGCCCATGAGGCCCTTCCATCTTTTTGATTGATGACTTAAAAAAAATGTTTGAGCTGTATTGATCTCCTTTATCGGCTAAATATGAGGATGTGGATCAAGGGAATGTTGTGGGGAAGCAACAAAGGGTGAGGAACGAACAGGCCCTCCTCTGTATGCTGTGTCAGAAAAGGGCTGAGCCAGATGTGCCGATATGTTTATTGTACGCTTTTCCTCATTGCGGAATACAAAACAAAAGGGGAGCCAAAGTTTATTGTCTGGTGTGCTGGGAGCTGAGGCAATTATCGACCAGGCCCCCGTGCTTGGCTCATTCTGAAGGCTCAGGACAGCCTTTACGGAGGGGGTGCGATGTGCACGACGGACCTCAGCCAAGTCATGAAGCTGATTATGAGCCTGTTGCCTTCAGAAGGCTTTGGAGCTGTTTCTTAGAGTTTAAGTCATTCCTGTTTATCCCTGCCATGTTCAGAAGGCCAAGGCGGGCACTGTGAGCTCTGCACAATGTGCTCCCTGTACAGCACGGGCAGGTAGGCCCGAGTTAATGACTTCTGTGTTGCCCTGACACATCAAAACAGTCTGTTACAAGTTCTTCCTTCCCCTTCCCCCACACTTTCGGAAAATCTACCACCAGTCTATTTAAAACGCTCAAGAATGGTATTTCAGGAAAGATTACTATTTGTGGTCATCTGTGACACCCTGTACCCTGCTATTATTTGCAATTTCAGTCCATCACCGATATTTTATGACTGCATCTGCAGTTACTGTCAGCTGAACAATATTTAATTCCTTGACTCACAAACTCTGTCTTGTCAACAAATACACATTCTCAGGCCCCATTATGCTTCTAGTGGCATTTGCAGGTTGCTATCTTTATTTTTTCTGCTGCTGGAAATCAAGGTTTACTCAGATATCCAACGTTCATGAGCAATAAAGTAATAAAAGAATTTTAAAAGGTGGTAAACAGAAGAAATTATTTCTTGGTACATAGCTTATTTAAGAGAAGGCAATGGACTTCATTTCCACTTAAAAAGAAACCTGGTACTTCTGTATTAAAAAAAAAAATAAAGCCATGGGCCTATGCAGGGCTTCCCCCTGCTCCCGTCATCTAAGGGTGATGGCAGACCTAAATTTAAAAATACATGCCATTACAGCTTTCTTTGAATATCAGCCTATGATTAGAAAAGATCTAGAATGTTCCAAAGTGTAAGGGGTTGTACCTATGTTAATATTTCCTAACCAATGACAGTACTTGGCAGTTCTCGTCATTGGCTTGTTTTTAGAATTAAAATCTGTATTATTGCAGTTGAATTTTAAGCATAGTTCAAATGGTGAACAGAAAGATCATCTTTTACAACGTCTTTGTGGCAAACAAGAGGACAGAGACATTCAAAAGGTTTTCTAATTCAGTGGCTACCAACTGCTCGACCACAGGACATGAGAAATGGTCCACAAAAAAATTTAAAAATACCCAAGCCCTCCTCATAGACTCAAGTAATCAAATGAAAGAAAATAGTAAAAGTAAAAAAAATAAATGAAGACTCAAATCTCAACTTTTTCTGGTTGTAAATGAAGGTGAATATGGAAGAAAGACAGAAGATGTTCTATGGCTTTATGTGAAATGTTACATAGCTCTTAAATGCTTGTCAGAACATTTATGTGATACTTAGATCAACTGAATAAAGGCATCAAGCTATGAATTTACTGCCTAACTTCTCTTAAAGATCTCCAGTGATGGCGTTTTCACAAATTCTTTGAGCAGCCTGTGTCAGTGATTCAACATTTCCTAATAGACATAAGCTATACCTCTCATTGCAACTTGACTCCATCACTTTTTGTTCTATGTCTCACAGATACAGAGAACAGGTTCTTCCCCTCCCCTTTTGTAACAGCCAATGCTGAGCACAAGATTGAAATTACTCATGTGGCTAAAAATGCCCATTTACCAGAAAGTAATTACAAATCCTTATCTTGCGTCTTATCAGCCAAGTACCAGCATTTGGCTTAGTGGGACTACAGAGGTGATAGAAGATGAAAGGTTTGAAACCTGATTAACCAGAAACTATACATTCAGAAATAAACAATCTGCTGCCTTATAGAAGGATTCACATTTGTCTGGAAAGAAGTGGAAAGGTCTCAAATATACTAATTTAAAACTTTTTTAGCAACACCGCTGTATTGCCTCTGGCAATATTCTTATGACTGTGTATATATTAATATATATTTTATTTCACATGACTTCCTCTTCCCTCTAATTGTGTCCTGCAGATTTTTAGGCCAGGTAATTACTTCTCTAGACTCTTAAAAAATTGCCAGGTTTTGTCTAAAAATATGTTTAATTGTAACTTTTTGGAAACCTTGCTTGTTGCTGAAAAATTAATCAGTAGAATCAGGGAACTAATTTTAATGATGATTGCTGTTTTAATGGGGGAATATTTTTAGCTAAATCTAAAATGCAAAAAGGCTTTACGGTTTGGTGGAACTTTAAGTGAGTACAAAACTGTAATACATCTACCAAGCACAGATAACGCATTATCTTAATTCAAATTATGAAGGTATTTATAGAACAGACCAGCAAGTGGCAGTACATGTTGTGCATAAATCATGAATGATAAGACTAAAATCTTTAAAATGAAACTAAATAGACAGTCAAACAAGCTTTCATGTACAGTCTTATTCATTTTAACTGTCCTGCCAAGAATTGTAAATGCTTCATTCCACATGACCTTATTTATTTTCCTGGAAATAATAAGTATCTCTCAATTTTAGGAAAGATAGGAAACAACTCTCCTGTAACTGCTGGGATACATTTGTGTCTCAGTTAATCAAAATGTATGTACTGTAAGCCTGACGTTGGCTTAGAGTGGAAAATGGAATTTTCCAGAGACTGTAGTGTTATGAATTGCCATGACTCATAACATATTCCAATAAATAATCACTGCCTATGGGTAGTGTATTGTAATGGATGCAGAATGCCTACTCCAATGGTCTTTGACCCTGGTATCTTTTATGTGAACTCCATTTTATGCAGTTTATTTTCATAGTTGAAATGTTAGATGAAACCATAATATTTACTATTACAGATTTGTTCAAAGTCAGTGTAATACATTGCTAGGCAACATCCAGCAAGGAAAATGAAAAAATAAAATAAAATGAAATAAATGTGTTGTCTTCATTCAGTGAGTTAGCTAAGAGAACAAATATTAAATGTGTGTTTTTGGATAATATACTAGTTTGAAAGCCCCAGTCATCTTTGTAAAGTGTTATAAATGGAAGTATGCTTTTCTTCTCCAGAAATATTTAGATGAATGTACTGTGTGACTGTAATGACTGATACCCTCTGAGGTGAAAATAATCTCCATAACCTAAAGACAGACACTGAGAGAAATAAAGGAGGGAACCATTGGTATTTTGCAAGAGTAGATCATCTCTGACCCAGAGATGCCACTACTATGAATGAAGGAGGAATACTTGTACTGGAGCTCTTTTAACTCCTTCCCTGCCAGTTTAAAATATTAGCCAGAGTGCTAAATACTGCTGCTTGTGAATCAGAGTGCTGGCACATTTATACATTATGTGTTGAATGAGATTGGCAATCTTTACTATGTAGCTTTCACGGAGAGGCACAGAAATTGCTTTCCCTTTGCATCCCTCTTCCCAGGGTTGCCAAGCACAATGGCTCCACTTGTTTCCTGTGTAAAATAAGGCACTTCAGGCTGCAGGCTGCAGCTTTTGTTAGTGAAATGCAGTCAGAGTTGACTAAAAAAATGTGAACTACATTGTTTGAATTTCATAAAAAGTTTCTGCATGTTTAGGTTACATTTGCAAATGGGCCAGAAGCAGTGGGTAGAGGTGTTCTCTGATACAGCAGTCCAGAATGGAAGGAATACATTCAGGTGCAGGAGAACTAAGATTCAGTCCCTTTTCTGACTGATTAATTTTATTTCTCTCCTTTCCCCCAGAACTGTGTCTTCTTTTCTGTGCTTTAGCCTATTTTTAGGTGTTCTCACAGGGTCTCCGTCTAAGGATGTTCACCTTTTCTTGGAATGACTTTTGAGAGAGCAGAAAGAACCACAGCTATTAGTATCACAAATGGAAATCATTAGGCTGAGAGGGTCATTCTTACTTGCTCTCTGAATAAATATATGTCCCATGCAAAATGAAATATACCCAGCAGGAGGAACCAAAAGACATTCTGCTGTATATGCATAAGTGTACTGAATACATGATTTTTTCTCTGTGGACTTAAAGATTTAAATCTGTCTCACAAGCTCTTAGTAGAAGATTCCAAGAACAAGATGATGCGAGTGGGATTTAGGAGAAATTTTGCTTGCTGACTTCTACTGGCGATATTCCACTTAGTGCCAAAAAATACTTAAACAGTATCTGAAGATGTGCCTATGAAGTACAAAGCATAAAATACAGGCAACAGGACAATGGTGTTCTTTACTGAGTCTTGTCTAGTTTGGCTCAGAAGCTACAGCCACGTTTTTTAACTGTAAAACCCCACTGCATGCGCACGAGACAGGTAAGACTGCCTGTCTCATCTGGTGCTTAGGAGGTTCTTCTGCATAAATACTACAATGGAAACCATTTCAACAAGGTTGTTTCTTAACCATTGTCTTCCCAGCCTCTACTATTCCCTATGTGCTGAACTTTGCACTTTTTCTTCTTGAATCTTCTACAATTTCTGTTGGCTTGCTTCCCAAGTTTATCAAGGTGTTCTGGACTGAGTTTCTGCTGTGAGCTGATGAGATTTGCTGGTCCCAGGGCTGATGTGTCTGATCACCATCAGAAACTACTGCTGTATTCAGGGTTTACATGTTGTGCTGAAAGGTTCTGAGACACTGGTATCTTTGTATTCTGAACTTTGCTATGCAAGTTGAAGCTACATAGCTTGAAAAATTGAGAAGGCTGGCTTGAACCGTATTTTATAGTATCTCCCTCAGAAGAGGAGGTACAATTTCCTTCCAACCTAATCTAAGAAATACATCAGGTTTCCCATTTGACTCATATTTCCAATTTGTTACATGAGGTCTCTAATTGAAGGGTTGTTATACAAAAGGTTGGCTGTGTCATGCAGTTAGGTGTATTCAGAGTATTTCTAATAACAGACTTTTCAAAGACTTTATTTAAGATGCCATAGAAATAAAGCACAGGAGACCTAGATGATCAGGCCAAGCACAAATCAGAATTTTTTTTTTATTTACATGAATATTTGCCTCCATATTTGGTTACTACTCCATTTCAGATACTAAGGAAGTTAGGAATTGTTTGGCATTTATTTGGCTGTGTCTTCTGAATGTGGGTCTCTGAATTCCCCCTCACTTGTACTTCTGTTTCTTAAGTCCTATGCTAGATCTTTGCCTACGAACTTTCTCAAGTTTAAATTTAGTGTTATGTTGGGCAACTGCTGAAGAAGTTGCCCTTCTTTTTCTGGGCCTGTATAGACATCCACCTATTCCTACCGAGGACTTTGGCTAAAAGATAGCATCTAGTCTGCAATGACTGTATTTAATGGGTTAGGAAATGTCAATGTAAATAAGAATCAGAAAAAAACTAATGCAGCTCTGCCTAGGGGCTTGTCATAGCCCTAGCTACAAAACACTGGATGATCAGTTATCATGGCTGTAACATCATAGTGAGGATTCCAGACTTCCAGAACGGAAGACTTACAACACCACATAAATTCTTCTGCACTTGCTATTACTTTTGTTTCCTATTACAAAGGGAAGGGAATCCCCTGAGTGTGTGGTAACTGGCAGTGTTTATTTTGGGCTACATTGTAGACAGTATACCCAGGTGGTGGTTTGTGATTCAAAGCTAAGGTCAATAAAAAGTGATGGAAAATGTTAGCAAAGTCTTGGCCAGGTTCTCTCTGTGCCTTTAGGAATCTGAATAACACTTTCTTTACTGGTACAATATGTTCTTTGTTCTTCTTTGCCCAGCCTCTACCCACCCTCTTATTACATGGCTAAGGAAGCTTAAAAGGAGAACATATCCTCCAGTCATTTTCCTCTGAAGCAATGATGTAGTAGGAAGAAAAAAACCAAATAATGTGGTGAGTAAAGCAGAAGTGGAACAACTAAGTGATACAGGTTTAATTTTTCTGTTAAGATTCCTTCCAGAAGAAAAAGGGATATGGTCTAAAATGTTTCAAACCAACCCCATCAAAGTGGGAAATCATACAGAAAATTCAGGAGAAACAATAAACAATACACATAACACATCCAGAATTTAAACTTTCTGGCAGTAATGACAAAGGTATGTGATTACAATTAACCTCCTTTTTTTTCAGTTTAAAACAAAATATACCTTTCTATTCAAGGTTGATTTCTCCCATTACTGTAAGCTGGTGGACAAGCAATAAAAATGTTAAGCTGAGAGTGCTTTCATGAACGAGAGACCCAACAATAATTCACTACTGTAACAGGGAAAAGAGGAAGCCAAAAAACCAATCTGAAATACTAACAGACCTCCACAAACAGCTCCTGGAGCCTGTGCTGTTATTCTTGCATTACGCAACAATTGTTATATGAGTTCTCAATAGGTCATAATCTGAAACTTTTGCATCGAGTATATTCAGCAAAAAAGCTATGAATGCAAAGTAAAATCACAATCAGGTGAACTGCATGATTCATGAATCAAATAAAAAGCAGACAAAAAATGTCATCTTTTAGGTCAATATATAACAACTGTAGTTGAGTCTGCTGTTTTTAACTGAAAGGAAAACAGAGGCCTAGGAAAAGTAAATTGCTGAAGACCAAGAAAAAAGTTATTTTGAGCCTCTAAATATAGAAATCTCTCATGTGTTTTTTTTAATAAAAGATATGACCAGCTGCAAGAGCCATCCAGATCAGCACATTTTTTCATGACGTCTTGTTGACCTTTTCCCTTATACTGAACACTAGTCCCAAAACAGAAGGGATCTGAATCCTTCCACATCTCTACTAAAACTGGGGAAGGGGGCGCGGGGGGGAAGGCACAAGTAAATAACAATTAAACCCATGTAGTAGTTCAGAACAATTGATTATTCATATGCGTAAGCCCCTACAAAAAATATTAACTTTAATAACTACCACAAGACAATCTCTCACTCTTTGTGAGAATAAAAATGTATTGAAGTAACATATTATTAATTGCAGTTCACTTGAATACATATTTTGGTTTGTCTTTGCTTGTGTTGTGGAAGTACATATGTTCTTAGCTGAGAATGGACACGACAACAAGAATGAGTAGGAGGAAGTGAAATAAACTCATGAGGAGATGTTCACATGTAAGGGTTTCAGTGAAAGGACTTTTGTGATGATCCAAAGCTTTCAGACATTTTGTTCTATATTGACACTTCTTATTCTTGTTGGTTTGTTGTTCTATACCATGATGATGCATATTCAAGTTTATGAATAATACTTCAGTAACCTAAAGCAGGTGCTTAAACTCATATGTGTTTTGAAAAACTATTTTTTTTTTTACAATCTCAGATTTAAACAAGCATCAAATATTCATTGTTTTATTAAACAATCTTCTGATTGCTCAGAGCCATCAAAAGGTTTCTTTGTCAGTGTTCTGCAGAAATAAGCTGAATACCTGTAAGTCAACTGGATAGGATTTTAAAATAAATTTAGATCTGGTTATGATTAATTTTGGAAAATAAACCTGCTGACAGGATCTTAAAGAAGAGAAGGAGCAATTAAAAAAGAAAATTTATGTAATATTCAGGGTTCCTTCAACTCTTCTTTGTACCTTCTAATTATGAGGTTAGGCTTCCAACAACTAGAAAAGTCTAGTGACCTGTGACTATGAGTACTGAATAACACTGGAAAAATTGCCCTTTTATTTAATGTCCTGTGTAATTTGTTTCAAGGGCTTCTAAAAGGTTGCTATATTTATTTCAGAGGTGTGTTATAGGCCTCATAGCAAAGATTCTTATGTCCATTAAAGGTATGCACATACACTGTTGAAAAACATCTACCTTCATGAGATATTGTGTTTTATATTTCTACAGCATTTTCAAGAAGGAACTTGACTTTCCCACCCTGCACTTGCATAGGTGGTTGATTCTAGATTTATGGGGTTTAGAGTCCTATTTCTGACAAGCACATCCCATCTGTGACCACAGCTGTTTACTTTCAGAGAAGAACTGCAGCAGCATAAGTAACACCTAAACCCCAGGAAATCATAGGCTTTCCTGTCTGTAGATCTAGAGTGGGCAAGCTCCGCTCACTAAGACTTCAGCAAGCTCCCAGAACACTGGGGCTTGGTGGGTCTGAGTTACTGGGTACTTGGCTCTTCTGGCTTTGTCCTATCATATGCTAAGCTAATTTATAAAGTTTGTTTAAATATATATTTATATCTGTGCATTGTTATATTTAAGCATTTTGGGAAATATATTTTTTTAATCTAGAAGGTAAAATTAATGCTGTAGCCATATATTAAGACACTTCAGTTTTTAAAGTCCCTATTTCCTTCTCTTTCAGGGCTGTACTTTCCAAAAAAACCCGCACCTGCATACCCCAATTGAAAAAAATTGAGTATATGCATATAAGACAAATAAATTTCATAATAAAATGATTCATCATAGAAATGATAAAGAAATTAAGAAGGCTGGAGAAGAAATAAAAGGTCATTAAAACAAGGCAAAGAAGTTAAAACATGATAAGAAAAACAAAAAGAAAACAATAAGATAATTACACAAGTGATTAAGATCAATAATAGGAAATATTTCAGGTATACGAGGAACAAGAAGCCAGTGAATGAGAATCTCGTTCTTCTAAGAGACACAAAAGGGAAGTTACTGAAGAGGACATTCAGTTGAGACCAAAATTAATAATTTTGCTCATTGTTCACAAGAAGGATGGAGAGATGATAGCAGATACCAGCATATTATTGCCAAAGGGAGGAAGAATATATACTGGTGTTATGAAACATGCATGTTGTAGGAATGACTTTTCTCCGGGTCAGTGGTGGCTCTTCCAGAAAACTATAGGAAGGGTAGAAGACACACATATATGGACAGAAAGACACAGAACTGCATTAGTGCCTACTTGAACTTGGAAAAATTTATGCTGTGCTTAAAATGTCAACTTATGAAGTATATCAGATTGTAATGCTTCTTAACTATAAACAGATCATTGCCCCTATGTATTCAAAATGGAAGAGGAATTCCACTTAGGTGTGTGCATCTTGTCTCCACAAATTCATCTATCCTTTTAAGCATTAATTTCTGTGAATACTATAAACATATCTTAGCAGTGGGTAGTAGAAATAAAAAAGACTCCTTTTTTTTTGTGAAATGCCAAATGAGTTTTCTTAATTAAATCCCATTACGTAATTATTTAGATGTTAGTAATTTGTAGGGAAGAAAGACTGAAGCAGACATACATTTAGGTGAGGGTGGGGTTTTGGGGGTTTTTTTTGGTTTTTTGTTGTTTTAATTTGACCCTAGATATGATATACTATCGTGAGGATGTAGATTATGTTAATATATTAAGACTTCTAGATACATACTGTCGGGTTGTTGGAGTTCTTGTGTGTAATATGAGCATCCTGAATTTCTGCAGATACTCCATTAATGTTCTTTGTTTATCTGGAATGCGACTTAAAGCGACTGGCATGTTTTTAGGAAACCCATATTCTGGTTAGGTAAGAATATAAAAACTAGAAAACAAATTATGATCAGGTACTCAAAAGCTTAATTTAGATCTTATTCTCAGTGGTACAAACACAGTTGTTCACACTGAACACACATATTAAGCAGGTGCCCATGGAAACGCTAGTATAGGTATTTCATTCCTTGGAAAATGTAGTAAAAAATCTTAATAGTGCACTGACAATTATTTGTGGAAATTCCAACAAACAGATGAATACAGATCAGTGTGAACTGGGTTCTTGCCTCTCGTTGGAAAAAGATTGCACAAAAACTTTACTTCTGTGATGAAGGCGTAAAAAATATACCTAAATCATTACAGAAAAATAAGCAAGTAAATTATGATTATACAAAATAGAGAAGAAATTGAAGCTCATTTTAGATTGGTACGATACGGTAGCAATCCAAAGTCTTATTCAGCATCTACTGTGTCAGTTGCAAACTTCCATTAATGTCAGTGGTGCAAGATAAAACTCCTGAAGCTTAAACACTTCAGTCAATATGTTGCTAGTGATCTATTTGTGCCGATAGCAAACAAGCTTAGATGAGGTGACCACTGAAAAGCCCCGTTATCACCTCTCATCTTTTTTACTCTATAAACCAATGTCATGTGAACAAAGAGTCATCCATAAACTGGAAAAATTTATGGAAAGAGGAACAGGGAAATCAATAAAAATGTAAGAAGGCAATAAAAATCAAAATTGCTTAGAAAAGGAAAGGCTGGAGAGATATAGTAAATACCTTAAGCACATCAATAAAATGAAATATATACTTCAAAATAAAAATGAGAATAAAATAAAATATAAGATTAAAGACATATTTCAAAATACAGATTTGAAAACTAGAAGTGTTCCTATATTTTCTCTCAGGCTCGTAAAAATAGGATTGACTAAATTTAGTGCAACTTTAATCCCCCACAGATAAATTTTGGGTTTTGTCTGAGGAGTGGGTTTGTTGTTTTTGTCTTGAGATGTTTGTTTGTTTTTTTGTTGTCTTGGTTGGTTGGCTTTATTTGGTTTTGGCATTTGGATTTCTTTGCAAGTATTGTGTCGGTAAAAATTGACATTAAAAAATAAAAGCTGAGTTTCATTTACAAGTTCATAGTGCCTGAATCTGGGGCTGTAGAAAAATGACAACACTACAGATAAAGTGCTAGGCCCTGGGGAAGTCAACACAAAAGTTTTGACTTCACTGCAAGTACTGCTAAATTTGTGATAAAAGCACAAGACCTGGTAAGATTGAAGTGCCTGAATAGTCTTTAAGTTTTTTCGGTTAGCAAAATTTTCAGTTTAAAATTGTAGATGCGAAAAATAAGATACTTAGTGCTGAAACTGTTGTTGTAGGGCATTTTAGCCTTTCTCAGCATTAGCTGGGCCAGGAACAGAAGTAATTTTCACAGCCCTGACCTTATTGAAGTGTTAGTACAGAACTGAATGAGGTTCAAGATTAAAACCAAGAGTGTTCTATTGAAATATCTATAAAAATTATTATAAAATGATTACAGAGAAGCTACCTGTGATGTACATGAAAAAGAGAGACCATGATTAAAAAAATTAAGGAAAACATAGTAAAGGATTTAAATAAAATTTATTTGTATGTAGAATTCTAAAAGAAACTTTCTTCCTGAAGAAAATATTTAGTAGGGGTTATTTACCAAGAAGCCTATGAAGAAAATAAGTTAGCGACTTGATTAAAACAGCAGACGATGTCAGGGGCAAATCATCCTCTCTGCTGTACTTGGTGTTTGATATTGGGAACAGTGACTTGAGGGGTTTTCCTCCACACAGCAGACAGGCTGTGCTTTAGCAGAGGAGACCATTAGCTTTGGTCAGATTAAAGCACCGATATGGGATTTGGAAGAATTTGGGAGTATCTCTGCAGCAGACTGCTGGGGAGTTGAGCAAGAGGCAAACCTCTCTACAGCAAGATATAAAATGCTAAATGGCTGCACCTGGTTTTACATGGAAGAGTTAAATGGTTTCTGTGTCCATCTGGTTTGCTTAAAGCAAAAGGCATAGGCATCTAGCACAAGCACAAGGTAGAGACAACCTGTCTTCAGATTTTACAAAGGTCTTCTGAAACAGTTGACACAGCTTCTACATTATCCATCTATTGCCACTACTTCTTCTTAGGAAGTACTGAGCCCAAGGAGCACTGAATGCCATTTGGCACTCAGGACACCAGCATAAAATGAAAAGAAAAAAAAATAATTAATAGCAATGATCATAATAGTCTATTCACAGTGTATTAGTAAAGCCAGATGTCTAAGTAGGTAAGGTTTATTAGTGTATCATTAACAAATATCATTAGCTTGTGGCAGAGTTTTCCTTAAAAGATATTTTATGCTATATTATCATCAGGAAGATTCATGATCAATGGGATTTATGTATTTCACAAAAGGCCAGAACAGGCAAAAATCTGTTTTCTTATCCTGTATCAGCTGAGATGTTAAATGAAATCAGTGGAGATATAATTACTTTCAGGAATCAATTTCAGGAAAAGAAAATGTATACATCTTGAAGACCAGCATACGAAGACAAATTTTGGAATTCTTAGAAAATACACAGTATCGGTATTTGTTGGAGAGAGACACATTATATAGTTAGTCTAGATATTGACATGAAGATGGACTAAATGACAAATCATGATGATCTCAATCTGGAATGTCTGCAAAGCTCTGGCATTATGACACCTACTGTATGAGATTCGAAATTTATACATACAGATATATATACACACACATACATATATATATGTGTATGTATTTTTTAAGGTGACAGAAGTGGACACAAAACAGTTGTATATTGCAGTAACATTTTTAAGCAAATACAAAGCAATAACCAACCAAAGTCACTGAAGAACCTTTAATTGTACCCGTCTAAACAGAACTTCAAAAAGGTTAAATGTGAGTAGAGTCTGTCTAGTGTGTCTTGAAATTAAACAAGAAAATCCTGTTCTTGAAACTATCCGGCAAAATGCTCAATAACTGCATAGGAAGCAGTCCTTTACAGGTATACACACACACAAAAAAAATAGGTCATTTATATCTCTATGCAATGCACAAAACCCAACAACAAAGCACATATTATTTAAAAAAAAAAATTACACTTTAGGTGCTAAGGCAAGATGTCTCAGTGTCTTTCTAAAAAAATGGTGACAAGTTATTTGCTGATGGCAGGGACTGAGATGGCAGTCTGTCGTCTAGGAAAGGAACATTTGGAAGTGTCCTTGTCCCTCTGGAATTGTCATTTTTTCCCCTGAGTGTATTGGTGATAGAGGTGGGGGCAAGCAAAACTCTCAGACCTGTTCATATTGGTTGAAAGCCAAAACTCTAAAGGATTTCAGCTGTGAAATTTAGGAAATGCCACGCACCACACAACTGATTTTGTGTTGGAAGCTGCTCTTATTTTTCACTTTTACTGTGTGGCAATAGGCAATGAATCCATGCACAGCAAAGGAAGGCAGGACACATCTTCTCATTAATATATACACCATATATATATGGTGACTTCAGCAGCAAACCAGAGTGGGATTTATCTGACTAAATGTACACATCTACAACACAGTCACCCTAAGCTGTCTTTGCTGCTATCGAACATCAAGTCAGGATAGTAAAGTTGCATCTAAGACACAATTAATCTTTCTTAAAGTAAATGCCTAAAAAACATTAATCATGCCTTACAACCAAACTTACTATAAAACCAGCTTACAGTGTTGTCATCTGCATGTAAATGTGTAAAGCTAGGTTAGAAGAATCCTTGGCAGCAAGTATGGAGGCATGTCTTAGTTCCTTATCTTTGCACCTTCAGTGAATGATTATTTGTGTGATGAACTTCTTGGAATTTTCTATCCTCTCCTGGATATGCTTTTAAATAAAATCCGGACATGGGTCACTCCTATTTATCAAGAGCACATGCAAAGTTCTGCCAGTTATATTGTTTCTTGGAAAAGTGAGATATATGGGAAAGTTTATTGCTATTTCTTATTGGAACATTTTTTTAGTTGTGATTTGGCTTCCCTCTTCTGTCACCTTAACAAGAGGGGCTGTGAAAAGTGTTGCTGTTCTACATCCCAGTGAGTTTAATATGACAAGATCCCTCCGAGCACTCTCCAGTCACTGCAACTGGGGATTCTGCCAGCCCTCAGAGCTCATACAAATGATGTACTACTGTCTGCTCTGGGTATCAAAACCAGCCATCAGTCATGCAGCAGCCAAAACTTGAACTGGATACTACAGATGAGAGAAAAGAGAAATATAGCCATCCATAACACTTCTCAGTAGTAATCCTGACAGTAATGTATTTTAAAGGTGAAACGTCTTTGTCTTCACCTTCATAGGAGGTGCAAGTTTGAGTCCCAAAAGCTCTGTGTTGCAGACCTATATATGTATCTTCTTGATTGAAGTAATTGGTAATTTTGCACAAAATATGCATAATGTTACTGCTGGCTCTGCCCTTATTTAAAATAATAATCCACAGCAAAGAAGCTTTTTAAGCTTAGAAAGGATGTTTTAAAGAATTTGGCAGTGAAGTGAGGATTTGATAGACTTGTGAAATCTATGAAATTAGGCTACGTCTTTCTTTAATATTAATATAATATTTCCCTGCTTCATAGGAGAACTCTAACAATAATCAATTGATAGTGTAAAGTGACGAGAAACTTCATTGGAATTTGATGAATGTGTGGAATTATCCCTTAATTTTAGAGTACTGTTTGTAAAATCAAGATCATGCCTGTTAAGTTGCCTCTCTTATTGTTTCTTTTCTGAGAATTTAATTTTGGCAAGCATTCCTTATCTGAGGGATAGTTTTTTAAAACATGATTGTCCCTCTCTGATTAAGACGACAGTTTACTTTCAACCAAGATGATTATTGAAAAAGGTTTGTTCAATTTCCTGCCTCTAAGCTGTCCACAGGGATTAAAAAAAAAATTTTTTTAAAAATACCATTGCACTTAATTTGACACAAATCAATATGATTGGCAAGCTTTTCTACAAAAGTTTCTAATATTAAACATACGTGCTGCCTGAACATATCTTTAACAGTCTGTGGTTTAAGCTGGTCCCAGTCAGGACAGACATGTCATTTCCCAGGGAAGGTAAATTATAGTTTTGACACTAGACCCAGTTGCCCAGATTTCCCTTTGCAGGTCTTCAGAAGTAACACCATATCTAGAAAGGCAGTCCTGTATGATCAATCCTTTTGGACAATCAGAGCAAGCACTTCTTAATGGAGCATCTAGGACAAAGGAAGTACTGGAAGATGCAATATGTAAAAACGTATTGAGTAATGCTTAGTAGATGCATAGGGGAATGGATACAGAGAAACATTTCAAGATGGAGTTGCAGAGCTTGAATTATTCAGTATAGAAAAATAGCTGACACTACTCAAGTTATAAAAGAAAGAAGGTGAAAATGTAGGAGAATAATTATCCTTACTGGAAAACCAGAGAGCCTAAGGAGTGAGATGGGAGTGGGGGAGAAAGAAGAAAAGTAGGTGAAGAGGATGAGGGAAGAGAAAAATACAATTGTTAAGGCTAGAGAGCATCAGATATTTCTTGAAGAATTTAGCAGTTAGGCAAGAATAAAGCAGGGAGATTTAGCTAAGTAAGCACACCCAAAAAAGAGTCCAATGATAATATGATACCACTGATCTAATATGAATAATTCTAATTAGTTGTGTAGTTTTCAAGCTACTGCCTCAAGATTTCCATTCTTTGGAAAAATCCATTAAAATATAATCGTGTAATTTAACCATATCCTGGAGCGTAACCCACTATGCCTTGCTGCTCATATAGAGAACGGGTTAAAGCCCTTTACTCCCTACGTGCTACTGGAAACACACAGAAGACAATTTTAGTTTGGAAGCCTACAAACGACAAAGTGACGGCCAGGAGTGACAAGGGACTTTGCACAAAGCCCCAGGCCTGCAGTAATCCGTAGGCATATTTAAAGAACTGATGATATTTGATGCACTCCAGTGCTTTTCAAAGACAAATCAAATTGCTCTTTAGAAGAATCTTTATGAACCGAGGAGGAATTATTGGTAGAGAGAGTACGATCACATTCAAATGTAGGGAAATCCTCTCATTTCTCTGTCTCCCTGTGCTTTGTTATGACAATAAAGTCAAGTTGAAAATGGAAATAGCCCTGTTCTGCGTGGACCCTCTCTTTGACTTCTCCAGGCAGAGAGGATACATTAAGCTGCTTTGGGAGAATCAGGTTCACTTGTTACTTGTGTTTGGCATACTGCTTTTCAGGCAGAAGTAATGACCTCATCTCCCTTCTTGCAGTACCGGTTTAGCACCAAGGCTATCAGTTCCCCAGCCTCCCTATGCACAGCTATATAGTTGCATTTTCCCTTCATGAGGCCATTGCATTTCCTGCGTTATGTTACAATACACCAGAAAGCTACATTAGCAAGCTATTAGGAAGTATACTATGGAGTAAAATTTGGTTCAAAATAACTGTCCCTACATCCTTTAGCTGTGTTCCACGTGGTTTTTTTCCCGATTTAGGTATAGAATAAAATATTCCTGCAGGAAATGGCCTGTGCTGATCTATACAGTCATATAAATATCCTGTTGGCAGAAGCAGCAGCTACAGCTGTTATGATAAAATGTTTGCTGCAGTAACATTTCTCAAAGAAATAAGATGATTTAAATGTATTCTTCCCTGTCATTCATGTGTACCATTAACTGCCTGAGAAGAGATTAGATTACACTGTAATCTGTGGCATTTCCTGATCAAATCACTGGTTTCAAGCAAGATTTTGTTCCAAGGACTTAAAAATTCCATGTTACTTCATAGCCAGGTAACTAAAATTATTTGTAAAACAGCAGTTATGAATGGAACAGTGCTTTGATCCTTGACAGTTTTAGAAAATACCAAAATCAATTGCTTTTCAAAGTTCCCTTTCCCTTTCCCTTTCCCTTTCCCTTTCCCTTGCCTTTGCCTTTGTCTTTGCTTTTCTCTTCCTTTTGCCCTTCCCCTTCCCCTTCCCCCTTTCCCTTTCCCTTTCCCTTTCCCTATCCCTTGCCTTTGCCTTTGTCTTTGCTTTTCTCTTCCTTTTGCCCTTCCCCTTCCCCTTCCCCGCTTCCTCCCTCTCTTCCAAAGACAAATTCTCAGCTTCACAGAAAAAGAAAAAAACCATCAGTAAAAGGAACAAAGCCTGTGCTGTGATGTCCTGACTGCTTACTAGAAGACTGAAGAGTGGCCTTGAGGCTACAACTGTTCGGCTGTTGGAAAGCCTGACAGGAGTAAACCCAGGAGGCCACATCTGTGAGTGTGTGAATGGAGCAGAGCTGCCCTCCCACACAACAGGAATGCCATTAGAAGTATGTGCTCTGTATGGGAGGAGAAAAAATAATCTGTTTGGTGGATCACTACGGAAACCCAGATACAGTATCACTGCCAAAGTACAGAAGACAGTACAGTTTGTGACTATGACTCAAAATGACTAAAGCAGAAGTGTTCAAATGATGTTGATAAAGCAGGAAAACATGAAAAAGGGAGAAGCATGCTTTTAAAAAATGAACTGAAGAAATATAATACTACTTTTTGCCTCACCAGGAAATATAACTATAGGTTATTTCACGCCTGCAGTGCATTGAGGTTACAGAAACTGCAAAGAAATGTGTTTCATAAAGCGTGCTACTATAAATTATGTTTTTTCTCACAATTTCTAAACTGTAAGCAATCTATCTATTTAGAGAATCTGTTTCAAGAGGTCTTCTCTGTGATATCTTGAAATTGTAACAG
The DNA here is from genome assembly GCA_035590275.1 of Ibycter americanus. Classification (NCBI taxonomy): domain Eukaryota; kingdom Metazoa; phylum Chordata; class Aves; order Falconiformes; family Falconidae; genus Ibycter; species Ibycter americanus. Next base: position 63,797,884 of record JAVJGI010000050.1, on the reverse strand, counting down.
TGTGGAAAGGGGATTGCATGGGTGCATGTGTAAATGCAAATGAATTTCCTTTGGAGCTCTGCTTTGCCCTTTGCTTTTACTAGCATTTTCCAAACTGTCAAGATTACGAGAATAAAACCTGCATGTCTGCAGCCTCCCAGTTGTGCCATATACAGGCTACAGCCAGAGCTTAATCTCATACGGTTACTGGATTAAGACTTCATGCATAATTGCAGAAAAATTGTTCTCTGGAACAGCTGAAATATTCTGGGGTTTATAGATTGCCTATAGGTTGCCGGAAACCATGATTTTGGTAATAACATCTCAGAATCAAACCAAAATAAACCCCCCAAAATAGAGTAAACACTGCAATTTTCCTTATATAAGAGGTTATTGGATTTACTGTAAACTCTTTTTATTAAGGCAGTTCTGCTCTGTGGCATGTGAACTAAGAAAATTTTGTTTCATTACAGAACAGATAGGAATGTATCTTTGTTTTTCAAGCTGTAGTTTCACTTTCTTTCTTTTTTTTTTCTTTTTTTTTTCCCCCCTCCGCATTGTCATGTATTATTTACTGCAACACCTGAGTCACAACAAGAAAGAGAGTATTGAAATCCAGAAAGATTTGGTGATTTGAAAGTTGCATTGGGAGGCAGCATGTAAATATAGCTTTTCTAGAGTTCTTTAACACAGCAAACAGATAGCAGATTAATGGATAAAACTTGCACCAGTAAAAAGTGTATTGGCCAGTGGTGGGTTTGTTTGTCTGTTCTTGTTAACAGAAGTGCAAACATCCTGAAAATTATTGTTCTGTACCTTGTGACTGTGTATATTGTACATTGTATTATTCAGTTTGTTTGGCTGATAGCTTGAAACAGATGGGACTCCTAGAAAATAAATATTTAACCCAGAAGGCCAGTAGCTAATGTTTGAAATCATATTTAGTGAAAGTGTAATGGCATTTATGCCATTGATAGTAATACAAATCTTATGTGTATAACATTTCTACCTAGCCTTCTATTTTCAATTGTTCATAATTTTATGAAAATGTGTCCTTTGTGTCTAAGACTTTCCTTACTTTGTTGAACTCAGATATATTCTTTATGAAGGTTAGAAGAGAAATAAAAACCTTTTCAGCTGTTTTTAAGAAATGTGAAGTTGGAAAAATATGCTCTCTTTCATGTGTTTATTTTTTCTTTTTGCATCCATCAGAACTTACTCCCATTTTGGGGGAAAAAAAAAAGTGCACTCAGTGAAATGTCACTTCTTCTAGCTGGAAAAAAGTAAAAACTTATAGGCATAATTAAATAATAAAGTTTTAAATCACTGCACTTCTCATGCTGAGCACCTCAGTGGGTACAAATAAAAGGACAAGTGTATTCGTAAGGCCAGTTGATTTGAAGCTGTATGACTACAGTGAAACCACAAATGTCAATTTATATATTGAGCTGAGTTGAATTTAAGGGCCTGTTGAGCTTCCTCTCATTTGAGAGTATCATATTACATCTCCTCCTTTGCAACAAAAAATGCTGAGAATGGTTCCATATTGTTAGAATTTTGCATCTGTAAAGACAGGATTGTGAGCTGTTTATTGAAACACTTGTACAAATTTGCTTGTGAGAACATTTTTTTCAGGTAGCAAAGGCCTCTACCTTAAGGAAGTGAGTTCCTGCCCTGTACTGTCCCACCGCTGCATCACTCAGATTCTCATTTTTCCTGGGTATTAGACTTAACCATGGAAAGAAGCTCTCTTACAGGTCACACATGAGGCTAGAAACAATGATAGTAGTCAAGGAGTGCCAGAATGTAAAAGGAATTGTAGTAGGTTTCTTCCAGCAAAAAGTGACTACTGAGTTCTCCAGCAGTCATAATTTCCAACTCATGTCAAAAGAAGAGGGAGATTGGCTGTGGCCATCATTGACACCCCTAATATCCCCCACAATGTAAAGGTTATCCATTTAGTGAAATGGTCATAATTCCTGGTTTCCAAACACAAGCTGGGTCTAAATGCCTAAATATAAGAGAATAGAAATTCCCTAAGCTTCATTTTTGGAGTATTCCTTGTACTTTGCTCAGATGTATCAGAGTACTGGACTCGCTACAAGTTTAAAACCTTCACCGTGTTTTGAACACTGCAATAAAAAACTTGCTTAATAGGAACAACTTCAAAATTTCCTATCTTATGAGTTTGGCAATGCACTATTTTGTGATGCAAATGTGGCAGACATAGGAACCCTGTACAGAAGTCAAACTTTGATTACTGGAGTGCAACAGTGGGCCAAAAAAGTGTGAGCAGTAACAAGGAGTCAGTCTTTTCCCTTGATCACGCATGGTGTGCTGATGGCAGTTATAATTACTACACTCTACTGATTGCAGAGTAAGTTCCTGGATAGTACTGGTAGTCAGCCTAGGGCTACAAACTGATGCCCTCATCACAGCTATCAGAATAATTTTAAATATAACAGCACCTCCATCTTTTAAATGTATGGCACAGCAGCTGGGAAATTGCCTTTGCTGAGCATAATTCTTTTTTCTTGTGTTTTCTTTGCAATAAATAATGAGCTTGGAAAGAATGCCTTATGTTTTCCTGTCTCATTCATGTTTTGAATTATTGAATCCATACACCATCACAGCACTTGCATATGCAGTTTACTGTGCAGTCATGTAAAAGCTCATTTGTTTACCAGTTAGTGGAAACCTGAAACCTTCAATCTACAAAAATATAATGCAATTGACACAAAGAGAATGAGAAAACCATACAATAAAATCAAGGCTGCACAACTAATCAGGCAATCTTCAAAGGCAGTAAGAAACCAAACTAGTGGTTGTGGCACTCTTTAAAGATTCTGCCACTGAATGGTGGAAATGGATGGACAAGTATGGCAGAGGCTGAGGTGTGTACAAAGCTCTAGCAGTCTACATTAGCAGCAAATTCAGATCAGTCATCTATTTTCTGTCTTCTCAGGTGATGAAACATGTGACATAGCAATTATAAGTGTTCTTACTTGAGGAAAAAAAAAAAAAAAAGGAAAACGAGAAGAAGCCATTATCAAAATCTACATCTACACTAGTTAAAACCCCTAAAGAAGTGTCAAAAAATCCTGCTTCCTATTGAAATCTATAAGCTGGCATTTATGTCAGTAATAATGGAATTGTGCTGTCTTTACTTCACTTACAGCATAGCGCTTCAGTTCTCCAGGGATATACTTCACTGTCAATTTGCATTAGGCCATTAGAGCAAAAAGAGCTTTGCTAACTTTGGATGGAAAATAATTTTCCACTGTTGTTTCTATGGTTAATGTACAATAAAGAGTTTTGCTTTGAAACATGGTACATTTTTTTCATCAGTGATTGATATTCTGTGCTATGTAACCAGCCAGATACACAAAGGGTTCACTCCTCTTGCCTGTTTTTGTGATAGCGTCACATCCATGAACAGTCTGTAACATGTCAGTCCTTCTGCCTCTCTTCACATCAGCATCTCAGTTCCTGCTGTCTCAAGAGAGAACACAATACCATCAATTATTTGAAATTTAGAGAAGAATACCTCTAAATTCTAGAGCCTGCTTCGCAGAGTTAAGGTTTCTTGTTAAGTCAGTATTGCATATTGGTATATACATCATTGTTGCTATTGAAAATTGCTGAGTGGACTAACTGAAATTAAATATTTAGTTGTGATCTTGGTATCTTTTTGAAGGTTTTGTGTAGCATTCTTATCATGCATTTTGGATTGTCATAGATCTGCTATTTATTTTAGCAGTCATTTAGACCTCATAAATATAATAACCATAACAGGACATGACTCACGACTGTAAGGTTCATAAATTAAGATAACTTATCTTTTGACCCCTTTACAGGATATCTGGTCCTTTAAATCACTGCACCAATTTTAATTTACTATGTATTTCCCTCTGTTTTCACAAAGAACTATTTTCTCAGAGATGAGAAATATGTGAATGAATAAATTAACACAAAGAACTTGCTTCTAGGGAAATTAAAAATTTTTTTTCTTTCTGTGAATAATAGAACCTATATCCTTCCTAGACAATTACATATATTAGAAGTACACCCTAAGTTTACTGTATATAGTTCTACTCCAAGTTTTAAATGGAAATGAGCAATTGATTTTTAAGTTTGTAATTTTTTGGTCTCATAAATTCCTTTACAGAGAATTTATTGTGCAGTATGTGAAATGAAGCTCGCTGTACCAGTATGCTAAAAGTAAACCTGGATAAATTATTCATTGTCAAAATATTTAGTTGCAAATGTAGCCCTTTTCCTATTAATTAATCATAGACACACTAGTCCTAATTTGTAAAATATATGAACTAGGTCTAATTCCCCATTTTGTTATACTAGCTGTAGGCTGATGTACTAAAATAGAGAAATGTATCTGTAGTAGCACAGGGTTACAGAATTATTTAAAGGAAAAGAATGATTTTTGTTTATTAAAATTTTGCAAATAATGCTTATTGGTCTTGTCGGTTGTTTGCAAACTATTTAACAACAATGCTTGCAAGTTAGTGCTTTTGTTGAGTGCAGCTGTTCACTTTGTCTCCATAGATTCTGTTTCACCCTATGGATTGACATTTTCTATGTGAGAATTTTTAAAGCTAGAAAGAAGTCATAAGGTCCAATAAAGACTCTTGGAGTTAGTTTTCACATAGATAGACTTTATTGGTGTTTAACTCTAGGATTCAGGGCTTTTTCTCAGCTACAGAGGCAGTTCTGTATGAATAATGGGCATTGCATCTCACAGAGCAATCAGAACCTCAACTCTTGCCTTTTCTTTGCAGAAACGTGTGAGCCAGTTTTTACACTGTATACAGTTTAAAAAAAGAAAGAGGCAAAGAATCTGAAACTAGAGAAAAAGATTGATTAGTCTGTTATTTACTCTCTGTTGGCATGTTTCATATATAATCTCAGCACTTGTATCTCAGATGCTTAGCTGTCAACACCTTAATGAAATATTCAGTAGATCAATTCTGTCTGTACTTTAACATGCATGTAAGCAAGGATTGAATCTACATCAATTTTACATGCAAAAATGTGGATGTCTTCCTCTCTTTCACTTATTATTGTTGTTGTTGTTATTATTATTATTATTATTATTATTATTATTATTACCCTAATATGAACACTATTTAAATTGCAGAACTTAATGTTGTAGGAGGTCTTGGACATAAAATAGAACTGATCCTTTCTAATCTGTAGAGTTTTCCACAAGTGCTACTTAGGAACCAGTAAGTAGTCTATGCATGAAGCACTATACATTAATTCTTGCTTTCCCCTGTTAAGGGACTGGGAATGTGTCTGCCGTAGCTTATCGTGAAGCTGAGCATGCGTCACTTGACCTGTGGGGAATGAAGAAGAGACTGCTTAGGTCCTACCTACCTCCTCGGAAACTGAGGCACTAGTAGCTTTGCAGCTGGTCTTTCTTCTATACTCCAACTTGATTTGTGCATTATCAAGATGCGTATTCATGTGAGGAGAGGAATATTGGCACCATCTCTGCTTGTATTTCGCAAGAATAATGAACTTATTTTGACAGAGGGAAAAAAACAACTATTAATTGTATTGTTTAAGCAGAAATGTCTGAGGGTAATTTAACACCTAACAGTTGTTCTATACAAGAGCAAGAATGTGAACTTTTACTGTTTGCTTTAGGGTATCAACAATTCAAACAGCTAAGAAAATGTACTATGTTACACCTTCCGAATATAGAGGGTTTAAGTACACATTAGACACATACTTTGAATTACTGATAGCTTATGCTTTACAGAGCTGAAGAACAAAGAAACACACTGAGAGATCATCTGAATCATGTTCAAAATAAAACACTCCCTGTACTTGACCCTAGAGATTTATAGTTGCATTCTTTCGTTTATCCCAATCTTTGGCAACTTTCCTAATTTATGAGTAATACCCCTGCAAAAACCTTGAGTGTCTTGCTTTTATGTGGTGAGATTAGTCAATAATTCATGAAGGGGATTATTTCTTGCAAAACAAAATTATTTTTTCCCAGGACCCAATTTTAAAACCAGAAATATATGAGATTAGAGATTAACTAAACCAATATAAAAATATATAGCTTTTTATGCTCTTAGTATTGCCTTTATAATTAAAATATTCCATAGCAACATAAGCCAATCCTTTGAAAGTACAAAAACACTTAAATAGAAGTTTTCTTTTCAAGAGAGCTGAGCACTTACAATATAGCAGCATTATGAGTAGTGACTGTTCAGTACTGTTGTAATGAAGACAAAGGACTGGACTATAATTACTTTCTGAATGTGTTTTCTAAAGCAAGTAAAAAGAGATTTTTCTTAGTGACGTATTTCATATTTAGTTGTAATATTGTTCATAATAAACCACAACAAAATATTATAATTGTATGCAAATGTTGAAGATAGAATTAGGAATATCAGAAACAGATACCATTGATACGGGCAGTAGATTAGCATTCTTCTAAGAGGTGTCTCACTTCCCATTTAGTAATGTCATTTGACAAGAAAGGTGGTGCTTTGAATGAGGGAAGATATTACGATCTAGAAGATTATTTGAAATAACATATGAAGTCTGAATTAATGTCTTTCTGAAGTCAATTAAAATATTATCATTGCCTCAGAACATTATGGATTAAGGTCCCAAAAGCTGCCACTTTTCATTATTATAAGTTCAGCATTTCTTTTCAGATAAAAATTGTAATGTTTTGATTGTTATTTACTGTAAAAATAGAGCTACCATTGACTTTACTTTTAGGGAACTTTCCCTTTTCCTAGACTTTCTCCACTGCCACTATTAGGCAACACTCCAAGTTGTAAAAACAGCTGATCTCAAAACTGAGAAAGCCCAAATTTTAATTGAAAGTAACAGTAACCTTCTTCCATAGAGCCCAAACCCCTGAAACCTGCATCCAGAACAAAAACTTGAAAGGCTGATCTAGTCCCTGAAAAGAATAAGCACCATCAGAATCCAAAGTGAGTAAGAGCTAACTCTGGTTTGTGGAAGTTCTATATTTGGAATAAAATAGATATTATTTAAATAATTCCACAAAGTATATATTTCTAGTATATATTGACTAGTAAATGTTCCTTTCTTGTCTTTCCATGAAATTGAATGTTACTGTGATGATTTTAGTCCAGAAATGTATGTGTATAGCTAAGGAATAGTGTGAAAACCAGCTAAGAAATCTAAATCAAATCAAATCTCTTTCCTCAACATTCAGTTTTTTGTAAAAAGTGACACAAACCAGTAATCTGTTTGCTTCCCATTTTGTTGCTGTTTGATCTGTAAATACATGTTCACAGTCGGTCTATATTTCCCTGATTTGAATAAGAGGAAAATATAATTTGTTCATTTACATAACAGAAGAAATTATTTGGAAAAATACAAGATTTTCATACTTAAATTGCAATAATTTCTATCTCATGAACTTGCATGGGATCAAAACAGGATTTGAAAATCACAAGAATTATTGCAAGCATTTCCTTAACTAAGTCTGCAGTTAATTTGGAGCATGTTTGCCTAGATTAAACAAGTTAAGAATTTCCCAAGACATGTAAATCTAGGGGAACCTACAAAAGCAAGAATTTTTATTAATTTCATATGGAAATTGTTTCTTACAAAAACTATTTAGCCTGGAAATTACTGTATAGAGGACACAACTACTTAACAGAAACATTTAAATGCACTAAAATGTTTTTCCTTCATAATTACCAAGTAGTTGTTGCCAACAAGTTAAATAGCAGCCAATGGTGTTGAAATGTCCCTTGCTTAACCGAGCTGTTGTCTTTCTTATTTGGGCTAAATTGTTACTGTACGAATCAGAAGTATCATCCTAACCCTGCTACAGATAAATTTTTAAAGTTCTGTCATTGTTTTCTTTTTTCCTCCCCCCACCCCCCCCTCCCACCTCACCCCACACACACACTTACAGCCGTTTGCCTCTTTTCCTGAAATTACACAGATCCATGCAGAAAGGTGGCAAAGACGAAAAGCCTATTCCAAATCCAGGGGCCTACACTTCAATCTGGCAAGGAAATGTTGTTGCTGGCCAAGAACAGATGATGGAGATGCATACGGTGATGGCTAGAGAAAAGCTGTGTTGAAGGAGGCCAAGGAAGAAGGAAGGGCAGATAGTCCATGCCAGTATATTGCATTTCTGGTGCATTGCAGTTCTGGTGTTACGCAGAAGTTACTTTATCACTTAATTCCAGTTGTGCTGTATATCATGTTATGTCTCCACTGACCTCAGTGGCTGACTGACAGCTATAAATCAAAGATGTGAACATTCTAACCTTCCATTTGAGTATTTTGTACTTAAAATCACCAACATTATCATCAAATAATACTGACTCTGTCCCTGAAGTAGTTGATCATCTCTTCTCAAGGCAACATCTCTGACTGAGCAACATGGCTCAAATCTTCATAAAGGTATTCTCATAACCAATTCAAAGCCACAAAGTTGGTATCTGAGGGATGTTCCTCTCACTTAATTTTAGCTACCTAAATGTTATTTGTCTAAGTCTAAATGAATCACCTAACCTCCACTATAGTCAATGGGAAAGAACATTCCAGAGTGCCATAGATGACATTGTAAGTGTGCTGGTTTAACCCCGGCTGGCAACCAAGCACCACACAACCACTCGCTCACTCCCCTCACCCAGAGGGATGGGGAGGAGGATTGGAAAAGAACGTAAAAGTCAAGGGTTGAGATAAGAAC
>JAVJGI010000050.1:63765261-63781683 GCA_035590275.1 Ibycter americanus | reverse complement strand
CTCCCAGGGCCTCTCCTCATCTCTCCTACATCCCTGGGCTCTTCTTCATCCAGTCTCCTCTCTCTTCACCCAGTGCTATTTAGTTACTTAGCCCGAACAAGCCACAGCTGTACATTATCTACATCAGCCAACCCACCACCCCTGAAGCAAGCCCACAGCTGTATATTATCAATGTTAATTAACCCACCTTCATTCCTCTACATTGGGGTACATAACATGCATCCTCAGTGAACTGTGGATCACTTAACTACGCTGTCAAAGGATGTTGGAGCAAATCTGAGCTTATTAAAGCACATAGATTCACACTCTTAAGAAGTCTGGAATTCAAGTGGGCTAAATGACTCTGCCAGTAAAAGAAAGCTGATACTCGATGAATAGAAATCTAATAAGAGTATCAATACTTAAGTTTTTTCATCTGAGATGTAAGTAATATATCTGACAACTCAGGCAGATATCAGTAAGATGTTACTATGAGACATTTTAACTGGTGCTGTTAAGAATAGATAAAGTGAGATTCAGAGCACCTAGCTGGGAATGCCTAACTCAGATACTATGATAATTAGATTAATAGCTCCTGTTATAATATGCAAGTCTGGGCTGGAACACACTTCATATAATTTATCTACAAGTTAGTGATTTAGTTGAAGTTGCAAGGTCCCTCTTCAGCTGGGAAGAACCAGCCTAGAGGAGATTCAGCGCCCAGCCCCAGATGTTCCTACCTGAGGAAGGATGAGCCACCCACCCTTTGGCAGCATCTCCAGCTCAGCTGGCTATAGAGGGAGCTAGACAACCAGATTAGGTCAGACTTCTCCATAGCATACAGTTAAAGTTAGGTAAAGGATGCCCCACATATGGTGCCCAGTCAGGCACTTCTGGATAGTGTCACACAAGACCCAAACACCCCTCAGTGCTGGCTTGGGGAAAGGACAATTGGTGTAGGAGTCTGAACTCCTCTTCTTCCTGATGTTCTGGCAAGTTAGGGTTCAGATACCGGTGTTCTTCCCAAAATCTAAGCCTTCGCCAGAGCCATGTTTCTGGCAATGAGAAGTGCTGTGCTGCCTGCAGCTGGCTGGAGGAGTTGGTTCTGCTGCTTTCCTTGGGGAAATAGTCCACTCTTTGAGAAGGCAGTTGGAATGATCCTCCATCTGCCTAAGCATGCTTAAATCCTCATCTTCCTAGCTATCAGAGCGCAGAACAGTCTAAAGAGGAGCCCTCCATCTGTCCTGGTAGGACTAGGGAGTGCACAAATGCATGAGATTTTTGAAAAGAAAGAGTGAACTAAGAGAAAGAGTGAACTAGACTAGCTGTTAGACAGACAGCTTGGGTTTGGGGTTTTTTTTTGTACCTCCCCCCTTCTCCCCCTTTCTATCTGCTGATTTTCTGATGTAAAATTCAGTGTAAGTGCAACACAGAGTAAAGCAATCTTGACAGCATGATATGATCTGGTACTCAGCTCTTCTTGTCTTTTGGATGAATGACTTAAGTGCTGAGCATAGGTTCCTGAAGTGGCAATGAGGTACTTCTTGCGAACCTGAGGCCCTTTTGTGTTTTAGGCCCTGGTGTACTTTATTGTGGTTATTTCCATTTGGTTAGTTCATTTCTTTTTTCCACTTAAATAAAAATTAACCATTTCCTAGTTTTCCTCCAAAAGGTAACAATGGTGCACAGATTTCATCTTTTGCCCACTTACACTCAGTGGCTTAGACCAGGAATCGTTTATGCCACTCTGTATAGTTTCTGTGAATCTGCATTTGCATTTCTTTTTTTTTCATAGTGCTACATTACAGTTCCACTCCATGGAAAAGTTCTGACCATAATCTTTATCATTATTATTTCTAATTTTAAAGCTACATTAATAAATTTTAAGGTTAAGAGAGACCATTATAATCTGATTTTCTGCTTAATACAGGCCAAAGAATTGCAAATGCCTGAAAAATGTCTATCACCATAGAGCTTAAGATTTTAGACAGATTGGTACTTCTATATCTTCTATTTAAACACTTGAAAATATGTCAAACACAGATTCTAGAAATGTATTTTTGAATGGAGACTTAGCTCTTTATTTCTGTGTTAAGATCAAGTATCAAGGTCCAGATGATAATTTCATGCCAAGTGAGAACAATTCTTTTTTCTTGCAAACCAAGATACTTTAGAAACACTGACCTCAACCTTCCTCAGACTTTGTAACCAGACACAGTTTTAAAGGCATTTTCTCTACTTAAGTGAAATAAAACAGAGATCAGTTTACTCTCATCATTGGTATCACAGTGTCTTTGATCATGTAATACAAGAAGGACAAAGGATTAGATAGTACCTTGGACATTGTAATATTTTATGTCTGAAATCATACACAGAGGAACAGTTTAAGAGAAATGACAGTATCCTTAACCACTAGAGCTCCTTCAAAGGATATAGGCATCAAAATCTTGAAGCAATACCAAAACCTTATGCCAAAGGAATTTGTTAGTAAAATATACTAAATGCTATTAACAACTGTTCTTTACCAGATTGCATATTGTATTCCTAATGCTCTGTTTATGAGGAAATGCAGCATGATGAACAAACACGTCAGCAACATAACACTACATGTCTGAAACTGATTTCAAATGCACTGGTTTTATACTAATGTACCTTTAGATTTAGAGTTACTCCAGTAATACCAAGTGTAACTGCAATCAAAATGAGATCAATGTACATCTATATTTATGCCTCTCTCATCTCTATATCAAGCAGTCTGCTTGTGCATTTGAAGCAGGTGGATATAAACAGACAAGCTTTCAAAAACAACTGTTTCATTAGCAAGTGGTGGATTGAGCAGACTGAACAGTAGGAATGAAATATTTATTAAGTATATATAGAAGCCACTCATGGTGAGAAGTCTGAGTTTGCCTGTAAGCAGCCTTGTTGAAATGAATCCTTGATGATCTGGAGTTTTATTATATCCTTGTTTCTGTTATTTGCCCATCCTTCTATAGCATACACATCGCTGCAATCAAAATCTCATCCACCACTTTCATTTAATTTAATTTTGTATTTTGTCGGTGGCATTTCAGCATTATTATAATTCAGGCAATTTCTGAAGGAAATTATATTAATAGTGTACAAGCACCCACCATTCTGATGTAGAGGAAGGCTAAAAAATATTTAAAATTATTAACTTTCCTACACCATCAGCTTTTCAGTGATCACAAATATTGAAGGAAGCATATAGGAAAGTAGGTCAAATGACTTCAGATAACTGCAGGAGAAAGCCTCTAGGGACAAAAATGAGAAAACCAAAGCACAAAATAATATGGAACTAGAAAAGGCTATAAAGTGTAACAAGAAAGAATGAGCATACTGTAGTGAAAAGCTGGCAAAAGAAAGAGACCTCATTTACTACTCAGTAAAGAAAGCTATTGAAGGATGATGTGAAGAACACAGTGTTTAGTGTCATTTTAACATCATGTTTCAGTAAAATTTCAAATGGTTTCCGTTGATTTTAACATAATAAAAAGTAAAGGGTAAAAAAATCAAGCCAGAACAGATGCCTCTCTTTGGATCAGCTGAGTCTGGTGAAATTAATTCTGGATTGATTAGAGAAGTAACCTAATCAATCTTTAAAATATTAATGAACTATTGAGAACTCATGGAGAATGGATGGTATTTCCATGAATAAACAAGCTTTTTTTGGTCCCTGACTTTAAGCATTTAATATAGATATCTAAACTAGTTAATTGTCTACACTTACTTAGTATTTAATCCAAATATATAAAAGTTTTCCATCTCTCTACAGTGATTACAAGGGATGCCTAATTTGTCAAGATTCTTAATTGGGGTACCACAGATAAGTGACCAAAGTATTTTGATGGGAGTCTGGATTGTAATATGTGTCTTTAAAAGAGAAAGAAGAGGAGGAGTTGTGCAACTATAGACCATTCATTTGTTTTCAGCTACAGAAAAATACTAGGTAAAATACTCAAATTATTTGTAAGCAATTATCCTAGAAAATAACAGGAAATCTGAAATAGCAAACACCAATTCTCAAGAATAAAAAGTTTAACATTTTTACATATATCAACTGACAAATCATGTGGGCAAAGGAGAAACTGTAGTTTTCATGTATCTCAGCCAGAGGAAGGTTTTCAAAATGTCCTGTATGATCTTTTCAAAATCAGACTAAAAATTTGCTGACTTGCATCTACAGTCAGATACAGGCAAACAAGAAGATTGTACTTAAAGGTTGCCTAATATTGGCTCATTTTAGTAGACTTTCTGGGGTCATTGTTGTATTTGGTACTGCTCTGTTTTCACTAATTAATAGGATAACAGAATAAAAAGTCTGCTCACTTAAATTATAGATGACAAATGTTTGGTGTCATATTCATGTACTGGATTGGCATTATAGTAACAGATTGGAGAATTGCTCTGAAAAGATGAATTAGGATGCAGTTCTGTAAGGAAGAGTGCAAAGATCTAAAGTTAGGTGAGAAGTTATCAGCACAGATTTAGAATGAAGAAGTGATTTAGATTGCATTTTTGCATGGAATAATCTGGGGATATAAGAGAGCACAAACAGAATAAAAGTAATATTTATGCTTGTGCAATAACAAATAGCAAATAGCAATAGTTATGTGCAAACAGGAGTAGAGCCCATAAGGAATCATCTGCCTTTACAAAGCATTGGAGGAGCTCCAGCTGAAGCAGTGTCCAGCACTGAGCAGTGCATTCAAAGGTGAGAATCAAGAAGAGTTCACATGAGCACTGCGGAATGGTCAAACTCCTACAAAAATTGACCTGAAAGAAAGAGGAAAGGACTTACACCTGCCATTTTTGAAGAAAGGGCCCCAACACATGAAAAGGTAAAAGATAAGCAGAAATTGAAGTGGGAGAAAGAAAATTAACGTAAAGCAAAAGAGGATCTGACAGTAAGGCAGGTTAACTACTGGAACATACTACCTGGTTTATCACATAGAAGATAGTCTTAAGAAAAGGTTAAGCAAATATCTCTTGGGAATATTGGTCTTCTTTGAGAATAGGGTATGAATTAGATGACCTTTTAAATGTCTTCCAGGCCAGTTTTTCTTTAAGGCATCACCAAGAATTTTGCTTGAAGAAGTTCACTCTGACTAGACAAAGCAAATGACAAAACTGAGAGCAAGCTGGGAGAAGAATTAAAGTCCACTCGAGTCTGCTTGTTGTTGCGTTGGGTTTTTTTCAACAGATGAACAGGGGAAAAATTCTTTTGTCTACAAATCAAACCCCCGATGATGTATTCCTAGTTCTTATTTCATTGGAGACTATGTAAGTTTTTAAAATTCCAGATAAACTTGTCTGAGTATGAGGAATTTGAAAATAACTTTAGGAGACAAAAACTGAAAAATATTATCTAGGCACAAGGTTACAATCTGAGAAACCAAGAGATAAATTAAAAGAACACAAAGATAATAATGCTGGAAACTACTTATGATTTTTAAGTCAATTTACTAAGTTTGGTGACTGCGGTTATGACTTTTGAATACTTTCAGTTGTAATAAATATGTGCAGCATAATAAGAAGTAGGTCATGCTCAAGAAAATTGCCTCAGATCATGAAACCAAAGTTGAACTAAAGTCCAACAAATAATGAAGGAGAAAAAAAAAAAAAAAAAAAGAAAGAACAAGGTAAAAAAAATCATTAAATTTTGCAGAAAGGAAAAGGCACAGCTAAACGATTTTGGATTATTAGTTTACCCGGTGTTAATCAAAATGATTTTGTGCATTGAAAACTGTTACTCATGCTGGCTGAAACCCATTTCTTGAGACAATAGCAAACAATTAAAATGAGATAAAAATATGTGCACAGGCAAGAAGTCTTCTTGTTAAAACCACATATATCTTCATCAGCACATGAATGTAACATGATCAGCAAGATAAGGAGGACTAAATAATTTTTCTGCCCTCTTTCGGACTTCAGACTCAGGTGTTCACTGGAAGATGAAGACTTTTCTCAGTCTTCTTTCCAGCAACACATTGGCCCAAATGGAAAGGGTTCATGCTACCATTCCTCCGAATCCGTATTGTCTGAGCCGTACAGCCAGCATGAATGTGTAATAGTAACTCTAAGCAAGTTGTGAGAATTTAGGGAGGATTCTGTAAGGATCTGGTTCCGGCTACACCTGTGAGGAATGATCTGTCTTTCCATAATGTCTTTTTTCCTTAAATGATTCCAGATAAATGGTACATGTCACCATGCCTGACTTCTGTTTATGTTGCTAGTGTATGCGTTAATATGGGTTACACATGCATGGGGAATACTGTGCAAAATTTCAGTTTAATGTAATTATCACCTCAGCTGTTGATAAAATTATGATTTGATGAAGGCATTGCATAATTACCTACGCAACATCTCTATTTTAGATACCTATAAAACTTGTTCAGAATGAAAAGTTTTGAAGACCACAGTAAAGTTGAAAAAAAACCTACTTCAAAAGAGACTGGCCTGCATCTTAACATTACAGAGTGTGGCCCTGAAGACAGACAGGCTAATCTCTTGTTTCTCTTTTTTCAGATAAATTTAACAGTTTAGTGCACTGCTTTAGATGTCTTGCAGTTTAGCAGCATTGTGCTTGTGGGAGCCTAAGCATCTTCCTCAGTTCCAATAGCAACCTACAGGTAAACACAGTGGACCAGGAAGGAGGAAAAAGTAAAAAATAAACTTCTGAGAAATTAGTTTTTTGACACTAGAGCTAGTGCTCCATTTCTCTTATGTAGAACTGATGGTCATTAACACTTTAGAAAAATTATGCTCATTCTAAACTCAATATGACCTGGAAAACTGTTCCTGCACTTCAGTGATTAACAGCTTTGAAACAGGGCCCTGGATAGCCTATCTTCTTTTGTGCTGCCCTTCCATTTCTCCAGGATTTATGCAGCTGTAGAAGTGGCACCGCACACGGTTATAAGGTGGATGTCAGAGGCATAGACTGTCACAACTACACTTGAAAATAATCAGTCCTGATTAAAGTGGGGGCAAAGATTTCATTTTAACTCTCTGCCGACAGTCAGCTAGTTAAACACTTTAAAATTATGTGCCATTATCTTTTCTACTGCTGTATTCGTGTTTACACTGAAGTTCTTAGTACTGAAGTCTTAGTAATGGCCTAAGCCAAGTCTTGGTCCCTTGAGAACAGATTGGAATTTTGTTTTTTGCTATGTGGAAACACAAATGTGACTAACAGGACTGAAACTGCTTTTTTATATGTCAAGTTCAGAGGCTGCTATCAGTGGGTGATGGAAAACTTAGACCAATTCCCATTGAACTCAGTGGAATAACATGTTGACTTCTATCAAAGCCGCAGCAAAGTGTGAAAGCAAAAGTCGAAGAGCATTAGTCACAACACGAGGACACTTTCCATCTATTTCTGACATGCACCCATTCTCCACTACAATTTTACACCCTTCTACAGTTCCAGACTAATACTGAAAAAATGCACTGATGAATTGGTTCCCACACACTTAGTTCAGACAAGCATCTTCTGAAATTATGCTCCTTACAGTCCTTGAGAACTGAACTGATTTGAGTATATTGTCATATTTCTGAAAGAATGATTTTTTATTTATTTTTTTTAAAAAAAAGAAGTATATGTTACGGCATCTCTAAAAGAGCAAAATATAATACAGCATGAGATGAATCTGTGCCCAGACAACAGCGGGGCCAGCAATAAGAGGGAGAGTGCCTTGACACATGTAAAAGGCATCAGCACCAGATAAGTACTTGCAGTGAATCAGTCATTTGGAGACCAGAAAATAAGGCAGTCAAACAAATAATATTCTACAAGGGTTAAAATTAAATCTCTAACTGACCAAAGGCTGAATGGTGTTTCAAAGTTGATGTTTCCAGTAAACTAAGCCAGGGATGTTTCTTCAGCACAGAAACCCAAACTGCCTATAGCTTAGCTCTTGTTAACCATTCATGCTAATTATTTACCATGGCTTTGTAACGGGTATGGCCAGCGTGACAGACACGTTTAACTTTACAAAGTAATATAGAGGGTACTGTCCAAGTACACTGAAAGTCTGATAATGAAAATACCTTTATTTGAAAACCAACTTCTCTACAGACAAAACTAATCATCGGCGTTCACATCCATTCTTGAGTTCATCTGAAGATGTGTAGCTCTCCCAGTGATATCAAATGGAATTTCACACATTAAAAAACCATGAGATCTCACTGTTATGAGCTACTGCACCACACATCATGTTCATGATGAACTTAGCTGCAGTTTAATTGTGATTCCAGAGGCCAGATATCTAAGTTTTGGGTTTTTTTTCCTAAATAAGTGACAATAGCAGTTCACTTCTGTTTTATATATTAAATATATTATTTTATACTCTTTGTAAACATTCTTATTCTCTATAGACATTGGAATGTGTTCAGTGCTCTCACTTTGGATCTCAGACACTAAATGATCCTGAGATTTACTAACACTTGAATGGGAAGTTATTAGAAAACTGTGGTGACACAGACACAGGCAAGGAGTCCCTTTAGAAAAGAAATGGTCTTACTGTAAGTTCTGGTATACATTATTATAGTATACTTATAGGGTGTCATTTTTTTAATCCTTAATTCCAGTCCTTTGAGATCATCTGCCAAATCCTGATCTCTCTGGAATAATTAGGAATTTTCCCACTATAATTATTGGACAGAATACCATTGACTTTGATGAGTTTTCAAACAAGGTCTCAGAAAATTCTATTTTAAATTAGTTATCCTAATATATTCATACTTCTACAACTTAGAAACTGGGAAATCCTACAAGATTACTCATAAATACTAGAAATATAGCAGAAATTACTTTCTTATGTGGTTTCAGTCCTTTACATCCATTTTTGTCAAAAAAAAAACCAACCAAAAAAACCCAAAGAGAACTAACCAAATCAGCAAAATAAAAGAACCAACATTTCAAAACTCAGTTTTATAAACACTAACTTTTGAACAAACTCATTTCTTAATATATCTGAGAGGCCTGTTTTGGACTTGTCTGCTAACTGAAGTACTGTGCATTCACTGGGATTCATGGAATTGGAATTTTCCTTCTGACTATACTGCAATTATATGCAATCTCTTACTTAGACTTAGATGTATGTTCTATGTAAGGATCTTTTAATATTTAGCGGTAAAGAAGTATATGTTTACTCTTGTAGTTTCTGCTGGGTAAAGGGTCATGTTCTGAGCGTATTTATGACAGTTCACCTAAAAGAGCTGGAGAAAAGAAAGTACACTTGTGGGGGTTTTTTTCACCCCCTTCACCTCACTGACTTGACCAGCATATTTGTAAGACACTTTTCATATAGGATGCGCCAGCTGACTTTGATGTGTTTTTCCTGTTGCTGCTCCACTGCTTAAAGGTTTTATTTATTCCCTTTCACTTGGGAAGAATGTCTTTATATAAGACTTCTAAACACCGTGCTGAATTAAGGGTTGGGTTGATTTGCATCACTGTCATTAAACGTTGGGAGGCATCACTTGTCAGAGATTGTCCCCTGACCCTTCGACCCTTCAATATACATAAGTTTCCTCTGGGAATTCACATATCTTGGAGTGTTTTGTCCAGAGATTAGTACTAAAGAAGGAGCTCATCTGAGGATACAAAAACACTTTGCCAGATATTTCTTCTCTCCAAACCAATATTGAGAACAAGAACTGAAAATGCACATCAACATCTTGGAGGGCTTTAGAATCTTTTTTGAGCAGTAAAACAAGGTCTCATGTAATTTACTCTTTACTAGGAAAGTATATATTTGTCAGTGAATTGTGACAGAAAAGCATTTTTTAGAAAAATTTTCTTCTTCAGAATTTGCTTGTCTGTATCACAGACACTCAAAATTCCCAAGGACTCTGAATATTTACTGCAAAATAAAACAATAACCTTAATATTGGTACTAGTATATTATCAGAGGCTACAGATCTGATGTTTTTCTATGTTGACCTGTTTTGTGAGATTTGTTCTCAACATCTGTCATTAATAGGGCACAGAGTTACCAGGATCCACCCTGGGCTTTCATGCAATTCATAATGACCAGTGAACTGTCCTTATTTCATGAAAGGTGCTGTTTTCACCAGGCTCCTGAATGACTACAACAGCTCAAGCTTATAAATCTCTTTCTGCTTTTCAGAGCAACATCAAGAATTTTAAGCAATCAAGGATCACACCAAGGATCATAGACTGGGACGTAACCAGAGCTAGAAGTTTCATAGAGAAGGATGAATGGAAACAGGGTGGACCTCTGCTGTAAAGCTCAGGCAGAGGCAGCAATGTGTTCTTGGGGAGATGGATGTCTGCCTCTTCTGATGCGGAAGGAGTGGGCATGTTATTGTTTCTAGGAGCAACGCTTGCTGTGTTCTATTACCACCACCACTTACTGAATGCCTGCGTGTCCTAGCCTGGCTTTTCTGAAAATCACACACAGACAGCAATGACAGAGCAGACAGTGAACCCCTCCTGCTGCAGCAGTGCTGGCCTTGCTCTTTCCTCTTTGGTCTTTACTCCACTGAAAAATACTTCCAATAAACAGAAACCTGATGTAGCAGATTACCTTTTTCTTTTGCTATTAACATCTATATAATGTATTATTATCAGTCACCATATTGATGCCTTTTGGCAGGAGTCTCTAAAAGAATAACAAAAGCAGCTTACAGATCGTTTCTCTCTTGAAAATTGAGTGTCAACAAAAACACAAACTGAAATATACTATTTAAATTGGTAAATAGCCAATAGAAGGAGTCTGCATAACGAATAATAATCATTCTTCATTGCTTTTTGACCTATACAAAAACATAAGTTCCAGTTTTCATGAGTCATCCTAATTAGAGCAGTAATTGAAATTAGATTTGTTTTTCCATCATAAATAGGTCATCCATTAGAATAAATCATTTTATTGTCTTGCAGAGCTGTACAGGAGCCATGCAGCACACTAGGTTCTTGAAGCACTGTGTTCTGGACAATCAATAAGACAAATTTATGAACATGATTTGTTCACTGAAGTAATTTAATTGTATGTAATCTGATCAGAAAGGATTTAGAAAAACGAAGTTGGAAATTGGGAAATGAGTAAAGCAGATGCATAGTAACACAAACGCAAACCAGTAACATGAAGCTACCAAAATGTTGATTCAAGCTTTCACAGACTGGCCTATCTTCCTGGCTCAGGAAGCTTTTTGTATTAAACTCTGGCAGAAGTTACCCAGTGCAGCCAGGCTGATACTGACAAAGCAATTTGCACCATTGTGAGAATACTGGCACTAGTCCACCCATCGGATTCCTGCTTTTTGTATTTGCAGATTTTGAGTGGGCAGAGAGTTGTTTATAGTTCAAGGGGCTGATCCTTACTGGCAGTATAAAAAGCCTTCTGGAGCCAACTAAATTATCACACGTCCCTTTTTTTTTTTTTTCCTAACATGAATAAATTAAAGAACTTTTACACACATTTTACATTTCAAGGTGCTGTTTGCTGCTTTTTGGAAATATCTTTATTGTTCATTAAAGAACAATAAGAAAATAAGGACCCAGAGTTCAGTAGACAAGCTCACAGGACACAATTAACCACAGGAATGAGATGAAACTCACAGCTTACGTCTCCTGTTTCCCAAGAAAGAGCCCTGCAAAATAATTAAAGAAGCAGCTTTCTAATTTATGTCTGCAGCTTTTGCTGCAAGTGAAAATCGGCCCTTTGCAAAGACTAATTTTACAAGCTTAAATAAATGGATTTTACACTGACATAAGAGGAATAATCCAGCTTGCCTAACAGTAAAACAAGACTTGTGGTATAAACAGGACTCGATGTACCCTGAGCAGGAAGCCAGCCTTTGGTGTGAACATGGCACGTTGGTTAAATAAGTCTCACTCTGCCAACGCACCTAAAACGCCCTGCAGAGAGGGGCAGTGTGTTACCCTGGGCACATTACTGCGCTGTTTCCACAATCCAAAGCTGGAAGCTCCCATCTAGCCAGCTTGATCACTGATAGAATAAGGCCATATTTTTTCCACATGCCATGTGATTGAAATGGCATAAGTGATGGAAATTGAAACTTATCTCTTCTGAGCATGACCAGAAAGCTGGGCTCAGTGTTGACCATAATCCTTACCTCCCTACAGGTCACAGAATCATAGGGTCACGGAATGGTGAGGCTGGAGGGGACCTCTGGAGGCCATCTAGTCCAACCTCCCTGCTCAAGTAGAGCCATTTACAGCCTGTTATCCAGGACCATATTCAGACAGCTTTTGAATATCTCCATGGATAGAGACTCCACAGCCTCCCTCATGCACATGTGGAAATATTTCTATTTTGTATCATTTTTGTAACAAATTCTGAAATAGTTTCTTTGAATAACTTTGAAAATACTTCTTGACAAGCTGGCATTTACTCAGAGGTGCCTAAAATGTCATTAAATCCTTTTTAATCGAAAAACATTGAACAAAAAATATTTAAAGCCAATAAAATTTTCTATAAAGTTTTAGCATGCAATTTCCATCACTGAGAAAGATACAGAAATATAACAGATGCTATTGAATTTAACTCCTTATGAGGGAAAACTATTGGAGCATTCTTACAGATCTACACCATCAATAATTTAAATTGACATAGTTTAGTAAGTTTGTAGTTAGGCTAACATTAAAGATGCACAAACAAACTCGCAAACTTAGGATATGAAGGAAAGCAAGCAAAATACCAGGCAACTAGTGAAAAATAGACAAAAGCGCTATTTTTAAATCTGACACGGCTTTCTAAATTCAATATGAATTGTGAAAGTCTTGTGAACCTCATGTCTTTTTCTTATTACTCTCTAGTATTGCCTGATCATCCAGACATGGCATTTTATGAAGGTCATATACATAAAGATGTTAAATAAAACAAGAACACAAAAGCAAGGATTTAAACTTTTCTGTAGAAAAGTTTATAATAGACAATTCGAAAGGATGCTGTCTTTGTTTACAAAATTATTTGAATACAGGAAAGTCTACCTCACCTGTTGATTTATGTACCTATTAAAGAAGGGTGATGATAAATATCCTGGAATGAATGCATGCATGGCTTTGATCTCTCATGTTTTAAATGCTTGTTAGCAATGTTCGGTTGCTGACTGCATGAGAAATGGTCCAATTCTTCCCACTATCTACTTCCATGATGTGATCTTTGAGGAATTTGTTGATTGCTCAGTAATGGAAAAAGACAACTTTGCTGATGTTCAGCTTGATAAGAAGTTCTTTCTGAAGAATCACTTTACCAGATCCTAAGATATGGATCAAAACAGGAGACCAAAGGAATTTAAATTTAGGTCATACTATTTTCCAACAACATCTTTTTTAACCTTTCAGATGGATTTAAATGACTTTCAGTTCTGTAAGTAAGGCAACAAAATACATGTTGGAATAGAAGAAATAGGAGTTTGGCCAAAAAATAAAAAATTGTGTAATAAGAGAACTTAGGACAAATGAACAAACTCCTGCTTAGTTTAATAAGCCAGAAGTCCTTAAGTAGGAATTGAAGTGATTGATTAAGAAGGAATTGCTGTTCAAGCCTCTGAGTTCTCATAATTGCTAAAGAATGTCAGCTGTGGTTTAGTTATCAGTTTTACATTATTGGAAAGACTTAATTTTCAGAATAGACACCTATTTCCAGATTCTACATTTATCCAAATTTTTTTTAAAAAAAGCCAAAAAATGAGGCAATTACATGCTATAATAAATGGAACACAACCTGTAACCAATATGATTCATTTTCAAAATGTTTATTTTGAAGGACTTATTAACAACTAAGAAATTATTATGCTTGAAAGAATGTCAGTTATTAACTAATTGTCTTTTGATTTATTTTGAAATTTCGTATGAAATTCAGAATTGTATCTAGGGATTTAGTATTAAATATCACTTTTTAATGTTTCAATAAATTGCTCAGTACAACAAAACCATTGATTCAATTACAGCAAAAAAGAATCCCCCCTTTTTCTTAAGGCAAGGTGATAGAATATATTTAAGTAAATAAATAAATATTTAGCCTCTCCTTCTGATTCACATTTTATCTTGGTTTTAAAAACACTGCAGGCGTCTTTAAAAATATGCATAATTCTTCCCACTCAGTAATGAAATTAAGCTGATTATTAGAATGCACAATAAAAATTGTATGAATGTTAATACTGAATAAAAGCGAAAAAACGTACTTACAACGTCTCTTGTAAATGTTTACCAGGACCTAAAATCTGTACAAAGTGGCAACAATATATGATTTAATGAAATAAACTACTTCAACTGAGCACAGAGAATATTCTTTTTCTCTAACATGCATGTAGGGTATTAAAGCTAATCAGATTTCTGCTTGGTGTAATAATTCTGGAGTGTTGAAGTGCCATGTTATATACTAGAGATTTAAATTAGCACTGTTTAAATTACTGAAAGAAAAGATATTGTCTGATTTGAGTTTTCATGACAAATTCAGACATTAGTTGGCCTTGCAAATGTTTTGACTAATTTTCACTGGGCACAGGAGGAGAATCAAATTCACTTCACCTGTTTTGAACAGGTCCCACCAAAGCAAGGTTGAAAGAGACTGAGCCAACTGTGCTGTCTGCCCTTGCCTTGACACAAGCCAATCCTCATCTATTTGCTTGGTAAACAAATGGTAATTTAATCAGAGGACAAGTTCATATAATCTGCACTTTTTACGTGTGCAAAATAATGGGCCTGGTGATAGAGTGAAATAATAAATTTGGTAGCCACTTATGAACGCAGGCCAGCAAAGAGCCTTCTGGATCAATGAATCTAGTTCCCTGCTGAAAAAGGTAATCAGGTCTTTAATACTCACAATACTCGCTTTAAATCTGATTTATCAAGGCTCTCTTGGACCACCTCTGCACTGACCTCAGGAGGTAATAATTGTAAATGCTTTTTAGTCTCATTGTTGTCATATTACTATTATCATAAATTATTCATTATTAGCTGTTTGATTTATTGCGTATGATCCTAAGTAAAGAAAAAACAAAGTGAGAATCAAACCGTTGACAACCTTGTTGCTTGTGTTTGTCCTTTTAAGATCGTTTCTGTAATAAATTCTTCTTCAGCTAACGGTCAATATATGGATGGATTCCATGTATCATAAC
Source organism: Ibycter americanus (assembly GCA_035590275.1). NCBI lineage: Eukaryota > Metazoa > Chordata > Aves > Falconiformes > Falconidae > Ibycter > Ibycter americanus. The sequence continues at coordinate 63,766,569 of JAVJGI010000050.1, read as the reverse complement.
AGCTTTGAAAGGTAGGTTGTTTTTATTTTCTTGTTGGCGTGTAGATTTACATGCACAACTTCTGAATTTATTGTGCTAATGGTGTAGGACAGAGCTTGGCATTCTTTCAGAATGGCAAAATGTAAAGGTTTCAGGGTCAAACTCATAGAATGTAGTTAAACATTTTTATTATTTAATTTTGAAAGAAATGTGTCAAGTATTTGTGTCATATAGAACTTAAGTACATTAAATATTAATTTCCATACTGCATTAAATATTCATAGATCTAATATGTGACAACCATGGTTTCATGTCAGTCTGGAAAAGAGAAGTCTCTTTTTCTTTTTTTTTCTTTTGACATCTCTAGTCAAGACCTACCTACATCTGGTTTTGAATCATTTCCAAAAGTGCTAATTATTATACCATAAACATTAATTTTTATTTTATCTTGCCACAGTGGTGAGTTATTCATCGGTCTCATAAAATATTAACAACTCATCTTCATTTTTCAGTAATGGATTTATTGAGAGGTTTTAAGGTTCTGCAAAAGAAGGAAATATTTCTGAGGGGGAGGGAAGGAAAAGGAAATGAGAGATACAGCTCTAATCCCAACTAGAAGAGATGGGAAGATTATGAGTATTCCAGACTGGATTTGTACTTGTAAAAATCCCATATTGTATAATAATCAGCACAACCTTCCAGTCTTGCTTCAGTTTAATCCCTGAGGAAATAACAGAGATCGACAGTTCCAGGTTAAATTTAAGATCATTGCTACTGCTTTTTCTTCTTCTTTTTTATGAATTTGTCATTAAAAATAATGGTTTTGAGCAGCAGATAGGTAAATTCCAAGAACTTCTTTTAAATAAAGGTGGTCACAAATAAAGGTGGTACTTAAACTGGAAAAGTAGCAATGTCTCTATGGAAAAAAATATTTGTAATAGGCTACTGAATTATCATTTAGACAATTTGTTAAAATCAAATAAGATAATTAGTGACTAAAAACATTACTGTAGATATATGTATAATGTAGCACAGTTTTAAATGGGTTTCTTAGCCTTTCTGAGTAATTACTGGATAAGAGATAGCATTAAAAATGCAGCACTCTTCAGGAAAGAACAGACAGAAAATTACTGTCATCTTAGTCTGAATGTTGATTATTGCTAGTTTGTTTTTGGTTTTGTTTTTGGGGTTTTTTTAGGTTGAAACACAAGAAGACATTTCATGTCCATAGGCAAATATTCTCCTCTCAGGATTCTTGACAGTATTTAGAATTCCTTTAGGAAATCACTTTTTTTTTCTCCTGGCCCCCCCCCCCCAGTTTTTCCTCCA
>JAVJGI010000050.1:63685987-63764403 GCA_035590275.1 Ibycter americanus | reverse complement strand
ACATCACTATCTGTCCTTTAAAAGTGGTTATTTAAATGCAAGACATTATCATTCTGTTCAGTTTAATGGAAAATCAGAAGTGTTAGATGAGATAGGCTACTTACATCAGGTTATGTTTCTAGTTTTATGAAACTAAGAGAGGACTTTATGTAATCTATCTGCATGATCTTGGTTATTCCACATTCTTTCATAAAGCATATCACTTCTGATGAAGAGTATGTGAGTTTCTTTTGTTCTTCTGAAAGTCAGAACTGAAGAGCACTCTGTAACAAGGGTGGTAACACATACCTCTCCAAATGCATGTATTTCACAAATAAGTTTAAATGAAAATTTCATCAGAGCCACAGAACTCTTACTGAGTAATCTAAATCCCCAGCTATGAAAGAGCGAGCGATACATCTTTTGCGTCACTCATGAGTCTCCTGGGGAACCACTGACACTTCTTGACTATGGAGTCCTCCCTTATTTTTGCTGTCTGAAATTAGTGTGCAAGTCTTGTGTTTTGGCCATATGAAAACTTCCCAATATGGGCTTGTAAACTGGACTAAAGGTTGTAGCTAATATAAATTTGTGATGCTAAAATATAAATTTTGTGATGCCAATTGACTAGCTGTAGGAGCTGTTAGAAACTGGAAAAAAATCATTTTTTTCTTACAGTTTTTGATCACAGAATATTTTTTTTTTCTCTGTGCTGTATTCTTAACACATAGAAACTGTTATAATAGCTATAGTAACATTACAGAGAGTGGAAAAAGGACCCTTCAAAAATGTGCTCTTTGCAGACAAGTTATAAAAGAGCTGTATGGAGCTGCATGTGGTATCTGGGGAATTTTCTTGCCTATGAGTAAAAGAATATGACACACTAATAACTAGTAATAAGATACTTATTCTTTTAATAAAGATTTGGTTAATACTTATTCCATAGTTAGATTTTCCTGTTCAGCTGCAATTTAGTTTTTATTACAGCCAAAAGTTTTTTTATTTTCTTCAATATACTACAGAAAGAATCATTCTTGGGGAAGAGTAGATGCTTCCATTTTTGACACGTTTCTACAAGTGTGGTTTATTGGCAACATTCCGCATGGCCACCCCAGCTATGATCCTGCAACACATTGTTACTTGAAGTAAGCCCTGATACCATAGAAAAGTATATTGAGAAGACCAAGCGAAATGCTACAGCGGCATATTTAATTGGATTTAATTGGATTGTAACATACAGCACTACAACCTCTGTTCATCTTATCTTTTATTCATTGTTCTCTGGGCTTGTATTTTAGGAATAGATAAGCGTAAGCTTTAAACAAATATGTCTTTTTTGGGGCACAGTGATTCTGCAGACCTCTCATTCCTGAGCTCTTCTGAAAACAAGCACCATTTCAAAGGCATTAGTGTTGCTCCATCACACACTTTTTGGCTTTACCATGCAGCCACCAGGTAACATGAAGTCACACCTTCCCCATTTTCCAGTGGCAGAAGGTTGCACTCACCAACAATGCCAGAGCGAACAAGCACGGTGGGGTTGAACTGTGATGGCCACACAGAAGAGGAAGGCAGGATTTCTGTATCAGCTCTTAAAAGAAAAATACAGGGAGTTCTACATATATGAGCTTTGCTGACAGGCATTTACAGATTTCGAGTGGTTGTGTCTGCAGTTTGTATTGACCAATATCACTGACTTTATACACACATTACTCTAACTTTCAAAATAGGCAGTTTCACAGTCCGGTATTTAAACTGTTTAGGAAGATAAACAAAACTCACAGCTAGTCAAGAATTAGGCAAACCATAATCTTGGCAACTTTTCAGGGAATCATGATTTTCACATAACAGGAGTAGAATATGCACTTTCAAAAACAAAAAAGTCGATTGTGTATGCAGGATTTCTGAAAGAACTTCTCAGTGCTGCTGGTAAATTGTGTTGTCTACAGCTGAAAGAAACAGACCTACACCAAAATTCACTGTGAAAGGTGGAAAAAAAATCACATCCTGATATAGCATATTGGAATTCCTATTTTTGCCTTTTATTTTGTGTATTCTTTTTAAAAGGTTTAGCTTCTTTGAATTTGATGGAGGAATTGGAACTACTGAAAGGTACCTCATATTTTGTGCCTGTCTGTCCAGGACTCCAAAGTGGGATGCTCTTGAAGGAGCTTCTAAGGTATACGTAATTTTGATGTGGAGAAATTAACAGGGTGTGTAGAGATTATTCTTCTTTGATGTTCCCTATCTACAACGATAGTATCATCCCAAAGAATATGAATATGTTTAAGCACAGGGAAATGCTTTCCTCTGGAGACATACGAGATGACCTTGATTGAATAGTGCTGAACAAACAGAGTGACATTTTACCCTTTGCTATACTTTAAATCTCTGTTTTTTTCATGCCTTCATAACATTTTTCATTCTTCCTACAACAGCATCAAAAAGACTGAATCAACTTTATCATGTATGTATCCCTTCCTCTTCTTTTTGAAGTAAAGAAGCAGTGTGACCCATTTTCCCAACCTTCAGATCTGTCTCTGGCTCTTGAAGTGAATAAAAATTGACTGAACTTGTGAAAATGCTGCTAATGCTTTGCCAGTTTCATCCCCCACTTCCTTCAGCACTCCTAGTATGTGTAATCTGGCCAAGAAGCCTTGACAATTTTAAAAGGCTATAACCTTTTAACAACTATCTCTTGCTGTATTTTGCATGCTTCCTAATTTTTCACCTGCTTTCGTGGATGCCCCATTTGGATACAATTTAATCTTTTTCGTATATAAAGGCGGATGTAGAGTAGCATTTCATCTGGCTCTTTCTCTTCTAAGTCCCTACTGTCTTTCATGTGCTCTCAGAATTTCTCAAAAGCATGTATGCAGTTGATAAAAGAGATTTAACTCTACCTGCTCCAACCAAAGTTTCATGTGGCCTAATCTATTCATTAGTTTGTTACCTAACATCAGCCACTCCTTTATATTGATGTACCATAAGATTAAAAATAGAGGTGGGACAGATGAAACTTTGAGTTTTGTAAATAATTTAGAAATTGGAGTTTAAGTTTTAATCTTTAGAAAGCACCACTTTTTAAAGAATTATGAAATTTTAGAAGTGTACTTTTTTTTCCCTGGTTTACAGTTAGTCTATGCTATCCAATGAAGACAAAATAGAATTATAAGAAAAAAATGAGGAACAAAAAACCAATGAGGAACACATTTTAAAAAGTGGGAGAGCTCATCATCTGATATCATCTGATGCCTCCGTGCTGTCTTTAAATAGATTTTCTTGTAAGATTTGGAAACTCTCAAGTTACATACACACCATCTGATTAATATATATACTTATTCAGGTCAGGAAAGAGATACAAGTATGCAAGCCACACAGACAACCATTTAGACCAAATGAACCTTTGATAATGAAAATATTTTACCTTCCACTATCACCACGAAGCTGGGAATATTCAAATAGTGAGTAATCCATACTGAAATAACACAGAGGGTGGTAAACCGGAAGTTTCTTAAAATGTAATGCAAACCTCATCTTGCTCCTACTTTACCAGGTGACCATCAGGTGACTTGGCCATCAAGTAATTTCAGATTTTTCAGCTTTTGCTGTGACCAGAAATTCCTTTCCAGATCTGAAAACCTTAAAACACAAACAAAGCCCAAATTCTATTATGCACCTGAAAAAAAAAAAAAAAAGTTTTATTTTTAATATAAGTATTTTCCAAGTGAAAACTGTTGTTCTAAAATATTCCTAGTGGTGTATTCTGAGATCAGGATTTAGCTTCTCCTGGATTCCATTCCCCTTCTTGATCTTCTATGCAGTATATTGGCAAAAGAAAGGCACTGGCAAAATCCCCACTGACTGCTGGGGTTGGATGTGGTGTGATTAGCATGTAACACTTAATTCTGTGCCATGGAAGTCAATGGCTATTTTGCTATAGATAATAAAGGGAGCAGGAACAAACATAGAGAAAGATCCAAAAGAAATCTTCCATTATTTGCCTGACGAAATAGGGTTTTCTGTACTTTACTTTCTGGGTTGCCTGAATTATATTGAGAAATCTCATCTACTGTTATTAAAGAGTTGTCAGGATAGACTGACTCACTCACTCAACAGCAGCATGATCTCAAATTATTTGGAAAGACTATTACCAAATAAATGGGCATTAAAAAGAAAAAAGATTAGTCTGTATAAGCTGGTTAGTACATCAGAAGTACAGGGGGTCACCTGGACAAATAAGGAATTAAGCCTTACAGTGTCTTGGAAGGGATTTAAATCCACCTACTTGCAAAAGCACTAGACTAGTTTTGCTTTGCAAGAACAGAACATGCAGTGTGCTTTTGCAGTCTCCTACGAAGATGCTCAGAAGGGGTCCAAGTGCAATCAATTTGTTCATAGATTTGTCCCATTGATGGTCTTCGGAGTTTTAAAACCTAATATACCACAAAACAAAGTGTATCCTCTAACATCTCTCCATAAAAATGACCTCTATTAAGCTAGCATTTCACTGTTTAATCTGATAGATAACATAAAATGAAGGGACAGGACATGATTCTACTGTCACTCCTACACTTATATCACACACCCATCACATAACGTAACATGAAAATTCAAGCAGGGCTTGGATAAAATCTTGATATTGCTTGCTGTATGTTTTCATACTCCCACACTGAATGTCAGCTCACTATCATTTTCTTCCTTTTCTCTTTTATTATGTGAGAAATCATTCCTTTTTACATAACATTACTGAGCTCGGTTGGCTGGCCTTTTCTCTTGTTGAAGTGGAGAAACCAGGAGCAAAACAGTGGTTCCTGTACTCACAAGTGGCTGTCCGATTGCTGTTCTATCTCACAACACACCAAAGCTTCAGAGAGAAAATACGTCCTCTCGCCAAGCATATTTTGCTAAAAGATATTAATAGCTTGTCTCCTCTTGCCAGCCCATGTTTTTCCCTTTATTTTTGCCAGTTTCATCTGTTACAGAGCTTTTAAACGCAATCACTTAAAGGTCTGTGTAGAGTGGAAGTGGTTCCCCTACAGCACTTTTATTTTAAATATTTGTTCCACATTTCTGTGCTTCGTTGTTTTATTTTGCTTTTCATCAATATAATGTATTGATTCATAGCGCTGAGAGTCTTTCCTCTTCTCTGGAGGCTGTTATGGGTATGTCAACACATAGAGAGCTGTGCTAGCTGGAGCTAAAACCATTTCAGACTGGCTTGAATACCTGAAGCAGAGTATCTGCATTAGTACCACATTCTGTCTGGACTGATTGGTCTCACTGACCGAGTGACTCTGTAATGCATCTTCCAGAGTTGCTGAGAAGTTTTTGCAAGCATTAAACCATCCTGTAATGATGTCGCCTTAGTGTTCCTCCATTTGGAGTTTCACACAGGCTGTAAAGCAATAAATTCTTATTAGGGAAGTGATGGGTGGTCACAGTCCTTGTATTCAGAACCCCTGTCTTCACAACCTCTTCCTTTTTTTTTAAATTTTCCTAGGTAATTTCTGGCCTCTGTGAGCCCTTTTAAGCTAGGATGTTTGACCCTGGCAGCCTGCTGGGCTCATGTCCACTCACAGAGTAACTATCTTGTAGCAGCTGCCTATCTGCACTGCAATCTGTGCAGGACAGGAGACGTGATTAATGGGCACTTGGTGAGTAACAGACACTGGGGAAAAAAGAGAATGAAACAAACAGGAAGGGCCAAGGGCACACCTGTCCTGTTAGCAGCAGTCAAATAACAACCCTTTGATTAGGCTGTGTATCACAGTTTCCTTGAATTCGTAACTATTGAGTGACATAACACTGGAGCCAATGGCTTCCCAATTGAATTACAAAAATAAATCAGTTTTTCTTCTAAAATGTATCTACCAAACACCTTTTACAGTACGTACTGTCAATCAGATCTGAAAAGGACCTTGTAAAGGCCTGTTGCTAATTACATGGTAGTCAATATTTTACCATTTATTATTTAAAAAAACAACCTTTTCCATTAACAGAACATTTCAAGGTATTAGTAAATCCTTCACTTGGCCTATAGCGTTATTTTCGCAAAGATAAAACAAAACTCTGTTTCATTGCCTCTTGGCTGAACACTGGTTCATTAGTGCTGCACTACTTCCAATAGAAAGAACATTGAAAGGCATTAGCTCTGAAATTAAAACATATGAAGCCAGCAAAATGCTGCAGAGGAAACAACGTACAGTAGGTCACACTGCTGGTCTGTGAGCATCCCGGAGAGGAATGGCCTTTAGAACAAATCACTCCTCTTGAAGAGATGTACATTTACCTCCCGCAGCCGAGTTTTTTCTTATTTGTAAGAAATATGGACACATCAGTCTGTCTGGTGAAAATGAAATAGTCAACTGTTCAAATCATTATTTTGTTAAATGTACATTAAAAAGTGTGCTTTACTAGATGGATATGATGATTGGATGGGCTCTGAAATTTATTGTCCTTGAGCACACGCTCATATAATTCAGTAGGATGTATAGCTAATAGGCTTATAAAAAAGCCACATTAAAATAGTATTACTTAGATGACGTGATTGCATTTCAACAAGATCCAGCTCATTTGGTGCACAGATAATTTACTTTAAACTCCGGATATATTATATTGCCCAGGCAACTTTATTTTTGTCCTTTGCACGCTTGTCCTGCCTCATGAGTGAAGCACAGGTCCTGTTGAAACAAGCTAGCCCTACAGCGGCATTCTATGGAGCACATTTCTCACAACTGTAACCATCAAGTGGACTGAGCCTGACTATAGTCTTTCCTACCTAACATCCATAACCGCTGGCAGCAATGACAGTCTCTGCTCCGCTAAGAGGCCAGAGACTTATTCTGCTGTGGTCAAAAGGGACTTAGCTCAATCTTTCCATCCAGGAAGGCCCCAACAGAAAGACATTACTTAGAAGGCAGAAATTTCTTTTAAGCAGATTGCTTGAGCTAGTTAAGGATTTTGATCCTTAACTAGCTCAAGGATTAGTGTGATTTGTTGACTTTTTCTTCATACAGAACAGGATCTTATAAAATAAACTGGTGTCCACTAGGTTAGAGAGTGATCCAGAGAGGGAGAAAACAACAGTGTTTTCTAAATTCAAGCTGAGATAGATCAACATCCCGGAAAACTACATGCTCACTGAGAACATAACAGATGATTTGGCACAAAATGTTATAGACTGTTGCCATGTCAGAGGTTCGAGGTTGGATTACCTGTCCAGTCTTTTGCAGGAATGCAGTTTTAATAAGCGTCTGGGAGGGCAGAGAGAGGGAAGCAAAGGGAAGCTGGCTGGGTTGCTACATAACATCACACAACTTCTGGTCTGCTTGTGCATTAGCATCAGCTCTCAAAGAAGGTGTTTGTTTGATCTGCCAGCTGGAAATGAAATGCAGTGATTGCCAGCAAGAGTTCGTCAGGAAGTTAAAAACTGGGAGAGGTGAGGAGAGACTTAAACAAAAACAAAAGCAGAAAAAATTAAAATGAGGGAACTTGATAGCTTCATATCTGAGCCTCAGTGTGTACACATCTGCAGTATCTTCTGTCTGCAATAAGAACTAAAGTATTTCATACAGTAACGCACCAAAATACAGCTATTGCCCAGAACATTTCTAATGCAGGACACAAAACACCATTCATGAAGTTATAGCAGAATTTCTTATGTGGGCAGAATGAAGCTATTCAAACTGGAATTCAGCCAAACCAGCTAGAATTATAATCCCTACTCCTCTGTAACAGAGACCAGCCAGAGTTTTAGTATTAATTTACATGTGAAGAACAGCTTCTAGAACAGTGTTCCCAAATATCTGAGAAAGGAATCACGGTTAAATTCAGGCTAACAGGGACAAGGACTACTAGCCTGGTGTAAACATTGTTTTTTGTATCCCCTGTGTTTTCCTGGGTGGACTTCCATGAACTGGCTGAGTCCAAACTTTCTAAAACAGCTAGAACTGGTGAAACACAGCATAAGGTAGTTAATTTACCAAGGATTAATTAAGGGCATCCTCTGTATGCATCTGTGTGGATGATACATGCCTTAGAAAGTCAAGTCATAGTTCTCTGAAATATGTAAGGAAGTAGCCATCTATGTGATATTTGGAAGGTATTATCTCTTGCATTTGGAAGATGTTTCAAAAATAGTGCCTGGGAACTTTAGGATGTGTGATTTGGCTTGGAATCAATGAACTCAGTGGAGACATACTGAATTATGAGCTGAGGATGTGGGCTGAAACTGTGGTTCTACTGCAGTCACTAGCAAATAGTCTACTTATTTTAATGAGGCAAGAATTTCATCAGTGGATCTCACAATAAATCTAATAATAGGTACTACAATTTTCCCATGTGAAAATACAAATTACTACATTGGTTATCATCCCATGCTTATATCTAAATTCTTACAATATCATTGAAAGAACATGTGACTAATCGTGTTATATTGCTTAAATGGAGTATTTGAGGTATGAAAGTAAAAGAAGAGAGAGAATAAATTCTTCATTTTAAGGACTATATCTTCCTCTGGTGTATTCTATTATTGGATCATATTTCATTATTACTACTATTGCTATTATTATAGCTAATCATATGATTATTATTTTATTGAATGCTCTTATTAGAATTTCTTAATTTCAGTGATATTTTGACTACCCCTGAATACCTTTATTCATTTAATCTTATTCTTGAAGTAAGTGTTAAACATTAGAAGAAATCATAAAAGTTCTTTTTGAGAAAAAAAGGTGTCCTGTTTTTCAGCAAGTGATACTGGCTTTCATGTAGGCTAGAAGTTAAATTAACACATGCAATTTTAATTCTATTGTTAAGCAATGGGTGGAATATATCTTATGTCATCGCAGAACTGTACAGGTTTGTGGAATTGTCTGATGGAAATACTAAAGACACCTCCTGACCTAAATTCACATGATCAGTCTCCGTTGCACTGAAAAGGGAATAAGTATGAAACATATTTCACTATAACTTTTTCCCACAGCGCTCTTTCATACTCCAACTGAAACCTAGGACAAAACTTCTGCTGACTTTAGTGGTGGATGAGAGTGACCCTGTGGACTTCAGATGAGGTCTGGCAGTTCCAAAGCATGCAGGATAGTCCTTGGTATTTGAACGTACATTTCTGCAGCTTATTTTGACTTCTTGAAGCTAGGATGTATCATTTAATATGTGTGGCAGCTCATGAAAAAGTTCTTTCATCATAAAATAAGGAGAAAGATTAAATCTTTGAATAAAATATAATGACTATGTATTCATTAAATGAAACAGATAATGAAAACAAACCTCAACTTAGCCAAAACAGAGTACAGATTATTTTTATTTTTTTTTATATTACAGAAATTATACATCCTTTTGAATACCCTGTAGACTAAAGTTTATTATAAATACATTATATAAATATAAATATATTATTTCTCAGCTCTCTTTAAGTGAAAAAATGATATAAACAGTGATGAATGCACATATGCATTCTTACTATGAGGTCTGGCATCAGGTTATAAACAATAAGCAGAATGAACCAACAGATTACTCAAACACGGGCTATCTTTGAATAAAAAGAATAATATCTGTAGATATGTAGATAATGTGTTTCACCGAGTTTAAGCTCACAAGACTTCTTTCAGCTAACTAAGTTTCATTTATAAAAGATTTGAGATAAATGAAAGAATATATGAGGTCTCCAGGAAACAAAATACACTTTAGTGGTTGTCAAAAGCAAAAAAATCTAAAGCACTGTGGAAAGTAATAGTGAGGGTTTCAGGATCACTGTTTGTATAAATCACATACTACAGGCCTCAGTTCAGCAGTTCACGATCATAATATTAGTAGGTAAGGCTGCATTTCTCCTCAAAGAACAAACTGACATCATGGAGAATATATTAGGCTGATGATAACCACTCCTAGAATAAATGTTTATGACATAGTTACTTCACTTATTGGTAAAATGATCTAAATATTTCAATAAAAGTATATTTAATGAAAAATATTATTTTGATTATTTGCAAAGTATTTTTAAATTCTGGTTGAATTCACTGGCATATCAGTTACAGTCAGCAACACTTGGAGAAAATACTTAGATAGATGTTCATCACCCTGTTTATCTCAAGCAGGCAAACATTCTGGCACCAGAAGACTCAGATTTACCTGTGTCTCTGGCTGAAATAATGTGGACTTTCGTCTCCTTCACTGCAACAGGAAAACTGTTGTCCTTCCTGTGGGAGCTGTTCCCCTGTGTATAAAGTATTTAAATTTTAATTAAGCCAGAGCATAAATAACCCACTAGAACGCTTAGGACACCCATTGGAGCAGGGGAACATGGCTGTAAATGTCCTCTTACTGCTGCAACCAGGAGATTCAAACTGTGTGATCTTTCTTCTCAGGTGAATATTTGAATCATCAGATCACCGGTCACTTTTTGATGGCGTTCCCTCTCTTTCTTTTGTTGGAGCTTTCACACTTGAAATATACTTTCCAGGGGAGAAAATCAGGTCTTAACTGCAATGTTGGCTTATGCATAGACTTTTGCATGAGAAGGAGAAACCTGGGGGGTGTCATTTAAATATGCAATTGCTCACACTAAATAAACAGCATCAAATGGAAATACTCAAACCAGTATTTTATGCTGTCCTTGATTTTCCTCTCTTTTAATATTTTGGAGATATTTTCTAAGGGTTGTGTTTGCATACACCTCTGTCAGGAGGAAGAACTGAGCATTAAACCTCCCCTAAATAAGTTCCTCACATAGAAAGTTTATTCATAGAAAAATTGTTTTCTCCTTTTGTTGATATTTCGTTGTATCAACCCTTTTGTTTTCTTTATGCCTTCCTTCATGTCTTCTGAAATTAAATGTTTCAACTCCTGTTTAAAGATTTTTTTTCTAACCCTGGTCTTCTAGTAAAGCCTTGACACAGGTTTTCACCCTCAACTCATTACATAAAGATGCATATAAGAAGCCATGAAAAAATAAGTTGTTTATACATATAGTTACAGATTTATGAGTATGATATAGGCAAGCATGCACACAGGCAAACACATTCACTTATGTATCCACTACAATCGATTTGTACCACAGAAATAACAATGTCATTATCATCGATTATAATAGACATGCCACAATGATGAAAGATATGTCTCAGCAAGACTAATACACACAACTGAGAAGGCAAAAAGTAAATGTTGTAGTCCTTTCTTCTAAGAGGAAATTATTCAGTAATTTTCATTAAAATTCAATTCTGCATTTTTATAATAATTTCTACCATTTTAGCTAATGCAGAGGTGGGCCTTCTCCTGCTTTTTTGTATAATAGCATGTTAAGAAAGCCTTGTGGTCTCACAGTTTCCTCAGCCTCCTTTTTGTCTTCTGTTGGTTACAACCTAAAGCTCTGGAAGGAAAAACAGATAGCATCTGCTCAAGGGTGTGAGATTACATGAAATCATAATCTTCCAAAAAAGAAAATGCAGAAAATGTAGCTTACTTGCCAAACTTTCACAGTTTCCATCCAACTAATTTTTTGTGGTTTTTTTTTATAGTCACGTGCTGTGTCACAACACAAAAAAATACATTCAGTGCATGAGTAAGTCCACACACAAGTGTTGCAATAATGATAATAAAAAAAAAATAATTGTAAAAGGATATGCTGCAAACAGATGCCCTTTTTATTTTGGGAAACATCTAGATGCTGAGAGCTCAAGCAATTCCAGATTTCATTTCTGCTGGAAGTCTCTTCTGAAAGCCAGAAATAAAAACTACCAAGAAATCCAATCCAGTTTTCAACAAGAACCAGAGATTCCAACTGTTCTGGCTTTATGCCAGTTTTCTATGTGAATGACTCCCCGTGAAATCTCATTCTGTGGCGGGTGCTCCAAGAGGAATTTGTCAGCTGTAAATCACCTCTACTCTACAGAAGCAGCTATTTTGACACTGAATGATGGGGCATCATTCTGTAGGCAAAAAGAAATTAATTACTGATTTCATGCAAATGATTTTATTTGCCTGCAAACTAAAATGTCACTTGTTTCTCAGTCCTTCAAACTATTATTGTATAGATACACAACTGCAGCATAATGTTATTTTTTTAACTTAAGGAACATAGTGTTGGATTTCCTCCCATGGTATAAGCTAATAACCTTTGCAGAAGAACCTAAACAGAATAGCTTTTATACAGAAGACTGGTAACACTGATCACCTAACCTTTTCTGTCTTGATAGCTATTAGGAGGAAATATCTAGGCTGCTGGTCAGGTTCATTTACACAAAAAAATAAAATACTCCTGTTAACACTAGTCATCATGCTTCATCTGTATGTATTTGAGGATGTGAGATAGGATCCTTCAGAGATCAACCGTCCCATCAAGAAAATACATCTGCAGAAAGTAGGATCACACTCTAGAAATATTGTATTTTGGTTCTGGTTGAGAACAGGTTAGCTCCATCAACTCCAAAAAGATTATTAACTTAAATATATAATTTTTAGATAGATATAATTGAATGAGATTATTTCTGTTGGAAAGTACTAATTAACAAATTCTAGATAAATGAATCACAAGCAGAATACTTACTTATTTTTGATCTTTATAGCTTTGGGAAAGGATATGCATGAGATCTTCAATGAGTATAGCTCAGATACCTGTCTCACATATAAACCCTACCTATGATGTCAAGAAAATAATGTCTTACTTTTACATGTGTAGGTTTTTAAGGAGCATTTTTTAACAAGCTTAAGCTGTCTCCAGTCTTCTTTTGGAGAACAGAGTTTAGGATACTTACTAAGGGATTAGGATGCAGCAGATCTGGTCCCCTTCAAGATATGACCACTGCAATGGACTGAAAAGTGCCTTGTCACTGTGATGATGCATCAGCATGTGCTCGGTCTCTCCTGCTCTGAAAGACTGCAGCAACTGAGCTGAAGCAGCCTCCCAGGCTGGCCATGAGTAGGTCTCACTCCTGGGTTGCCAGCCCACCAAACAGAAGATCGTTTTGGGAACTGTTGGGAAGTTTCAGCAGGGGGGCATCCAGCTCACCCACCTTTTCCTTCTCTTACCTCCCACTGGAAAACATGACAAAGTATGTTGAGAAATATTGTCCCACTACATACAAAAAAACCCCCAAGGGTATGGAACAGTGAAGCTCAGAAGGAAATGGATCCAGATGTACAACATCTCTTCTTCTTGCACACCCTCTTAGGAAGCAGAAGTGATAATTGTCATGGTTTCCAGAGAGCAAAGTATATATGACCACTCAGTCCCAATGCAATTGTGCATGGTATAAGTTTACATGAGAGCACCAGTACGTCTCTGTCAAATGATGAATAGTCCCCCCAGCATCTCCCAGCCCTTCAGAGTGCTGTGCTGTGCTGCTTCCATAGCAACCAGCAGTGCTCAGGATGGGGCCACGGCGCTGCAGAGGTGCCTGATGCTCGGCAAGCTGGAGATACACTGCTGCAAGCTGACTTTCTCTTTTCCAGCCATGTAACTGTGGCAAACTGGAAGAACGTGAATACTGCCATAACAACCATGGGGCTATTTAGTTTCTTGTAAATCACTAAAGGGGTGACAGGGAGGAGGGGAAACCAAAACATCTATTGAGGAGTATTCACTGTTGCTGTGAGCATGAGAGGGAGTTCTGGATTTGTGTTTTGGAAAACCATGAACTTTCCCAGAGGGTTACTTAAATATTTGAAGCTACAGTGATCTCAAATATGCACTGATGTATATTATCAGAAATCACAGTAGAAATTATGCTTATGCTGCACTCAGTAAAGCACATGTTTACAGTTCATTTCATTTTCCTGTTGAAAATGTATAAGCATATCGGTTTCACCTTGAAAAACACTTACAATGGGGAAAAAAAATAGCATAGCTTATTTAGAAAGTGTTTTTTGTAAGAATATTTCGGTATATCTTTCAACTTTATGGAAGGATATGACCTTAAAAAAGAATGGAAAGCAGGGATTTCACAAATCTTTTCTTCTTTTTTGATTCTTAGATGCTCTTTCCCTTCCCCCATTTTCCACATTTTATACAGAACTTAGTATTCAAAAAATCTGGTTGCTTTTATACCCCAAATGTACTTAAACATATTAGGTATCCTTAATAAGCCTGGAAGCATTATCTGTCCAATATGTACTTATCTTCTTATTTATTTGAGTATAAATATAGTCTCAAGAGACAGTAGCTTTTATGCAAGGCCAACATATTATATTCCTTATCTACTTCTCTTATTGTTCCTGGAAGTTTAACTCAGAAGTTTTATTGATCCTATCTACAACATCCTTCCCTCCCAAAACTTTTGTCACATCACAGCTGAAGTGGCAGCAAACTGTTAGTTGGAAGCTGAGAAGTACTGGTCAGAGCTGAGTCAGAGGAGGTAGCAAGAACATCTTAATTTTTCATATCATCATATTACGGTCACAGAAACTAGTAAATGCAGAATGTCCTTGGAAAATGTAAAATTAGATATTTAGGCCTTAATTCCAGAAGGTATTTTAAGGTTCAAAGAAAGTATAGTATATCCTTATTTCTCAGCTAAGCACAGCACCGTTAAATGTACCTGTAAATACTGAATGAATTAAATCGAAAATGTAAGGGTATTTTAAATCTGTGTGAAACAGATTTGCTGTTGACTGACCTGCTATAACAGGCTTATTCAGCAAAATAAACCAGCTCTTATTACAGCTAAGCACTTCGGTGGTAACTGAACTTTGAGGATGTGCATTAGTCACGCAGAAGACAGGTGTACACACTCAGTGGCTAAGATGAACTGAGCTAGTTGGCTGATGCTGGGTTTTACCAAAACAGATTGTTGCTTTACTGCTACTGGATCAGAATGTGAATTTCTGTTAAATAACACATGAAAATTAACATTTATTTAAAACAATGCCAACATGCACTCTTCAATTCGATATAGTCACTAAGGTAGCACTCCCTGACACCCCTGGGACCCACCTTTTCCATCCTTTCCAACTGAAATTCTCAAAAAACACTTTGGAGCACACAAAAAACTGTGTGAGTAGCTACACACTGCTGCCAGTGAGAAGAAAAAGCTGAAAGGTGAGAAAATATAGAAGTGAAAAAGAACCAAATGCAGTAGACATTTTTATCTGACAGAAACTGTGCCAGAATAAAGAAGGCAAGGAACAACAATAGTTGTAAAGAGCAATACACTAACAAGGATGGATATAGTTGGAAGTACTTGGGGATGTGCATACATGTGTCTCTGAGTCTTCGTTCCCTTGAGGTCACAAAAAGGGAGGAAAAAGCCACAGACTGGTACAGCAGTACTGACTCTGAGGTACTTTGGGAAAGGAGTAAGAAATGTACATCACATCCAATAAAATCCAATACAGTTCTGGTTTTATGGTAATTGTCTAGCTCTTTCATATCAAATAGCCATTTGGGTGCACCGAAACTGGACAAAAGCCAAGTGTAGTGCTTAGAAAACAGGAATTATTGTGAAAAGAAAAGGAAAGAAAGACTTAGAGATTCATAGTTTGGCATTTTATTTTTCTTTCATTCACACTGTTAAGTGCTAAAAAACATATTCCTACAACGAGGCACACACTCAGAACACAGAAAACAACATTTACATTGTGTTTGTGAATAAAATATAGAATATATTCTGAATATAGGTAATTCCTTTTTATCTAATAACAGCAAGACACCGATGATCATCTTTACTGTTCAATTAATAGGACACTCACCTCGTTGGTTTTGTTTGTGATAATTGTTACTTTCTCAGACAGTGCCTAGGCACAGTTTGGTGTCCAACAGATAGATTGGAGGCACCTTGCTATTTTCAGCGAGGAGCATTTGACTAGATAGTAATAAGCCATGCACTTGCTCTGCAGGGGTAGGGGATGGTCTTGGTTATACTAGTCCATAGCATGCCTCTCTCTCTCTTTCTCTCTGACTTTAACCAGAAGTACTATCCTGAACCTAAGAAACACTTTAATGTGATAGTTCTGTCAGATTTGATATGTTCCCTTAGAAAGCCTCAGTTATGATAAGTTTTCCCTTTCCAGCTGGGCACTTTTTATTGCCAAAAACTCCTGTTATTTATTCTGAAGTCCTCCTCCTTCAAAGACAACATTCTGTTTTGATTTTCTCTCTGACATAAATACATATTTACTACTCCATCCGGCACTGATGTTTTGCATGGGTTTTTTTCCTGTTAAAATTTTATTTAAAACCCTCTAGAAATAAAGATTAATCAAAGTTTTTATTTCAGTTTTCCGAAGCATTTATTTATTTGCCTAACAAAATTTCAAAATAAATTAATGAGACACTGCACACGCGGTAGAGTCAGTATCCTCATTATTCTAGGCTTATTCCAGCAACTGCTTTGGAATGATCTCAGTTCTGTAGGCTACTAAGCAACCTTGAGAAAATTAAGAAGATTCTCAGTTTCCCTTTAAGTCAGAGAAAATTTGTCAAAATAGCTTTGTGCACTGCAGAATTAAATACCACCATGATTATGGTAATTATACTGTGGTCTGACAAGTTTTCCCTGTACTTTAACAGTAGGCTGCATTAGAGATCCACAGAATATTTACTCCTCTTACAAAAGGATTTTGGAAACCTTGCCGAATTTCAGAGGGTTTCCCCTTCCTGAGCTGAGTTGCTCTGCAGGAGACGTAAGTATCTACTGACCTAACTGCTAGCTGTAATAATAACACCAGTAAAACGTCGCTGAGCATGTTACACATTATGGGCAAATCCAAATTGCCATGTAAGGCAATTTAAATGTACAGACAGTTACTTCCAAAAACACAGAGAAACATAAGCCCTGCAAGGTATTGAAAATTCAACTTTATCAGCTGCAAATTTGCAAGCAATTCATAAACTTCAGGGTTTTTTGGAAAGCTCTTTCACAAGTGCATAAAAAATGTTCTCAATGTCAGTAATAAATGACAGGCAAGGAATTTTGGCAGCAAACGTTTCAGCCGTCCTCATGAAATGGATGAATATTTCCCTCTTTACATTAATTCATGTTGCAACACGTACACGGGAGAATGATAATAGGGTTCTTCCCTCATGCTTGTCATATATAAAATATTGTACCACTTCATAACATTAAAAGAGTGAGTAAGGCCAGATATCGCTTAAAAAGAAAAGGGAAACCTGAAGTTTGAAAGGTAACATCTTCAATGTGAAATGTAGTATTCATGAACACTGTCAAATACCAACCTCATCTCAAGTGCTGGCTCCTGCTAATTCATACTGACAGCTGTTCTTATGCTTACCTTGAGACATTTGGTTTTAAATGTCAGACTGGTTGGATCTTACTTCTTCCTTAAACGTTCACCAACAAGATGAGGAACATGTTAGCTAAAAAAAAAAAAAAAAAAAAAAAAAAAAGGTGCAAATTTGAGATGTGTGAAATGTTCTCTAAGGAGATTTCCTTTCAGAGAAAAATTATCCAGGGTAAATTATTTCTTTCTGTACCTCCTGCAATTGCGAAATAGAGAGGGTTTCATGTGTACAGTATCTACCACATGTGGAACGATAGTCGTCTGCTAATAAACTTGTTTTTATAACACATGCGCTGGCATACAAAGGTGCTTGAGAGGAGGTGTGGGCATGAAAAGACTGATCTCAACCCTTCTTTTCCCTGTGAGTGTCTGAAAAATCTGCTATCTGCCTCATCCCTGCATGTTCAGTGGCTAATTCAAAGACCAGAGGCTGATCCAAAACCTGTGAGAACTGGCAAACATCTTCCTCTTAAATTGGATGATGTTTGAATTTTGCATATCTGTAACAGAGTGTTGTGTATATTTTTGTGAAATGGTCAGATTTCTTATGCTCTGAAGATTTATTCTTAAAGGAGTTTGTAAAATTTGTCTTGGACTCTATATTGCCCCTTACAGTGAGAGAAATGAAGCCCTTGTCCATCAGGAAATTAATCATCCATTTAAGTGGCTTTTTAACTCTCAACAGATCTGGTCCCTCCTCCTCCTTTCTTTTAAGTCCTTTAAGTAGTGCTGTAAGAGAGCAGAAGTGAACATAAAGGAAGCAGTGGAATTCATTTGCTTCACATTGTGACTAGTTGCCTTCCCACGCAGTGTGTTTTCATAAGGCCCTCAAGGTTTATGCCCCTTTATGGGGCATGTGTGGGGTATTCATCGACCAGTGTTATAGAAGAGTTCAAACTAGATGATCTGAAATATCTGAATGCATTAGAAGAATACTTCTGTCTTTGCCTGCCTTGTCTATTTAAACTCATATTTTTGACAGAGATTAATCGTTTTGTATGCATCTTCACAGCACGTTACGGAATGAAATATTGTGTTAGGGACAACAGGGTCACAACGGAGACAATTAAAAGCACTGTTGGAATATTCTTTGACTTTTTAGTCTGACATATCTTGGCACTAACGTTACCTTGTGTCAGGCCTCCAAAGAAATTACACTTCAGTAGGGACTAGAGTTAGTGCATTTTTTCTAAGCAGATAAAAGTAATCAGAATGTTCAACAAGCCACTGCTTGAAAGCGTAGCACTAGATTATGGTTGACTTGGGTAAACCCAGGAAACAGTGCTTCCTCCTGTTGAACTTGAGAGTTAGTAGCTGGCACTTATTTATTTTTCCCTCTCCTTCTCCTGTGCCTGTGCTAAATGACTGTCCCCGACTGTCTTCCCACTGCCTAGAATGAAGTACAAAAGTCTGCATTTCTGGCTGGCATTATATTGGCCATTGGCTTCAGAAAATGCTAAAGCTAAGCCAGCTGTGAATCTCTGGGTTGTCACCCTGGAGGCTGCTAACCTGTGTGCACCACCCATAGGCAATCAGGGACCAGTGTCAGTGCACACTTCAAAATTAGTTGAACATTGCCTGGACAAGAATCATCAAAATAAAAGAATGCTATGAGAGAATTAGCTCACTATATTCAGCAATCGAAGCACAGCAGGTACTGACAAACAAGCAATTCTCAAATTCTTCTGTGTTAAACATATAGCTGTTTCCCTTCATATTATGATCCCTGTATGATGCTTCTTGAAGGTGAATATTTTTTCCTTGACATATGCCGATCCAGTTTGGAGATGTATGCAAAACACCATACTGTAGCTTTCTCAAGAGATTTTGTAACCATCCTCTGCTGGTTGTGCAGTGTTATATACTGCTATGTGAAGGACCTGCAGCTGTTGCTGGCTCTCATACAGATTTGGTTATATTCAATTTCTCAGGCACATCTGAGCTGCACTTTGTCATTGCACTGTCACTGATCAAAACGCTAAGTTTTGTTTTGCAGGAATATGCACAACCGAATTTATCCTTAATTTGAGTTAGAACCAGGGTTCACTAATACAGCTGGTGTAAGCAGACTTTAGTTCACAACCTGTACAGCTTACCAAACTCATAAGTAGACTCCCTGATCCTTTATGAACCTGGTACTGGTGGGTCACCATGCCACTGACATCTGGAGATATCCTACACGCAGCTTAGATTGAAAGACTTACTTTCCCTTCCACTAACACTGAATATCAGTTTCAGACAACAAACCCTTAGCTAAACCCTTTTCTCATAAAGATCTAGCTTTTATTTTACGTGTTTTTCTCAACTTCTTTATTTAGCAATAGTTTTAGTGTAAATGTTGTTTAAGTCAATAAGGTCAATAACTCGTCTATTTTAAAAGGCTGGCTTATGTCAAAACAGGTGCAGTACCCTTACTAATATATACTTAGGGAATTTATAGCTTATGAGTTTATCCTGTGTGCTGTCTAATTACAGCACAACTAGCAAGGCAATAAATTAAAGCTACAAAATGAAGTGTTAAAACGTGAGCTTTACAGCTAGAGACTAGGTAAGATGACAATTGCAGGTAGGCATTCATCTATACATTTACAAAGGAAAGAACAATAGAATAAATGAAGATTAAAGAAGGCTAATTTAGGTGGGAAAGGGATTGTAATTAATGTCATAATCCAATTTGTTTTCCTCCCTGACACACGCAGAACTAAATATGTCCATTATCATATGTACACAGAATCTGTATTATATGCTATTAAGCATTGTAAATGGTATTGTAATAGCCAGGACTAGGTTAAATCCTGTTTCAGCTGTGTGCCTAAGCCTGATCCCCAGTTCCTTGGTTTGTTTGGTCCTAAATCTCCCAGCAATGCTTCTAGAAACTGATGCTTCCTGAAGCCCTGGCTGCCATTTCTGCTGCTAACTGCAGAGCTATCAGCTGTGATCTTCAGTCCTGCAAACATCAGAATTCCCAGTTTGTCTAGGTAGCCTCTGAAAATTTTCACTTGAAACTGATGGTTCAGCCCTAATAAAACTATAGTTAAATGCAGCTATTTATGGCAGTGAGTTGCTTTATACCTAGGAATGACTTTAGCTATGTTATCTGACCTGCAGCCTCTCCAAAAACTCTAGGAATAGAAAGGTGCCTTCGTCAAGAGTGATGAGGACATGGTGATTTCTTTCTATGCACACATTTCTGGTGACTGGAACATTAAGCAGTGAAGTCAAGGTACAAAATCCTTGTACGGGAAAAATATAAGATCTTTAGTCATATTCGTGATGTTAGTAGCTATCATACTTTCTTCCTTTAGTGAAAGTCTTAACATTTTATGTAAATACAGGATATTTAAGAGGAAAAAACGAAGGTAGACTACTTTCTAATCCAGTGTAGAAGGTTGGTAGCTCAGAGGTTAAATCTCTGCGACTTTGCATGACAGAAGAGATTTGAATATATGTCATATAGGTCTTAAATGGCTGTACTAATTACTAGATTATTGAGGCCAGAGGGCAAGAGGAAGGAAGGCATGATGGGACCAAAAAAATAGTCATTTCAAGCTCTCTCCTAGAAGAACATTCACTCACTTCATAGTTCAGTTCCAGGAACTATGGTTCCTGGTTAACCAGCTGATTGGTTATATTATGCTGAACTATTCTTTGTGATCCAGTTAGGTGTTTGTTGGGTTTTTTTTTCCTAAATCAAATTATTAGTGGCATCTTCTACCCAGAATTTGTTCTTTGTGCCTATTTAGTCTGAACTTCTGTAAAATGTCATTTTCTTGTTAAATTTCTCAAGAATTTGTATAAAATGCTGTAGGACCTTCTTATAACATCTTACTTGAATTCTGGAAAGCTTAAGTATTTTACAGAATATAAATATATGTGTTTCACAACTTCAAGATCGTTTCCCACAATCCTGTTTCAGAGCAACTTTCATTAATAGGATGACTCGTGTTTCTCCAACAAGCCTCAACATTTCTGTTCCCATAAATTAACAAATCACATGGAGAAGAAAACTACTAAATAGATTGTTTCTCAAGAGGCTGGGTGAGGCTTACCCTTGGAAAGCAACACTGCAAGCCAAGGACAGTATGTATAAATGCACTTCATTGAGTACATTTTTCACTCCACAGAGAGCCATCAACCCTCCAGGCAGATTCCTCCCGTGTTTTCTCAGCACACCCATAAATCCTGAAATCCCTCCCACTGAAAAAAAAACAACAAATGATACTTACTCCAAGGCAAGCACAGCAAATCAGCTGATACGGCCAGGCAGATCTGCTTTTATTAAAGACAGATGAATGTGTGGGTTGATCCTTGAGAAAACATCACCAGCTTCTTGCTGACAGTGAAGAAGTAATTTGACGCTTGAGTTTTATTATTTGCAATGGCCAGCCTTTTTGTGTTCTAAAAGAAAACACAAGCTTTCTCAAATCAGTGGAGTGGGGAGAAAAAGGGTGCTTAAAAGGACGGATCCTCAGTACCTACCACAGGCTGAGCAAACAAACTTTCCAGAGGAAGTCTTCATTTCCAGAGCTTAAGGAGATCCCTGTAGCAAACAGTGCTGACAAAGTGTATCTACATCATCCATTCATTAATCTGTATTACTTCTTTTAGTGCTTTTGCTGTTGAAGCCAACTCTGTGATTGCAGTGCATTTGCTCTGGAAGGATTTCTGCTGTATCATGCACTAGGGAGAAATAACTGTTGAGTACAATTTAACTCTCTAAGCTGAGGGGAAAAAAATGAATAGTAATTATTCCCACTTGCTTGCCTTTCAGGAAATGTGCATTTTAAAGGCTCATGTAACTATAAAAGCAGTTGCATGCTGAGCAGTTTTGAAAGATTTTTAAACAGTTTGAAATTCATGATATTTACTGCCTCACAAGAACCACTGACAACTAGGATGGGTTTGGATCCACTGTTTACTTTTAATAAATCAGACATGATTGAAACAGGAAACAGAAGCCTGAATCTCATGAATCATCTGCTTACATATGGTTTCTCTGTATCAGGATCATAAACATTTGCATTACTGGAAGCTTTCATGCATAAGAGGATTCTCTCATAACACTATCTGCTAGTCAACAAGTCTGAGAGAGACTCAGATGCAGAAAGCTTTTTCATCCTAATTGGAGTACTAATTATTTGTGGCCATGAATTTCATTCCTAGGCTGAAGAAGCGTATAAAATACCCTCCACTGCCAGGAGTGTGCTACCATAAATTGAATATAGAATAATATAATTTTTGCTGAAAGGGACCTTTGGAGGTTGTTCAATGCAAAACTGCTAAAAGCAGGTGTAGCCTTAAAGTCAAATCAAATTTCTCAGTACTTTTTCCAGTCAACTTGAATATTTCCAAAGCTGCAGATCCCACAGTCTCTCTGGGCAATATGTTCTGGTGCTTAACCACTCTCATTACATTTTTTCCCTTATATCTAGTCAGAATTTCCATTGCTACAAATTATGAATGTTGCCTTTTATCCTTTCACTGCACATCTCAGAGAAGAGTCTGGCAGATCGTGAAGTTATTAAAGAAAGAAATTAGATTCCTTTCAGGTTTTTCTTCTCCAGGCTAAAAAAAACTGGGACCTTCAGCCTTTCCTCATATGCCCTGTGCTTCAGGCATCTGTCCACTTCATTGGACCTCTGCTGGACTTTCTCCAATTCATCACTGCAGCTTTAATACTTGGGGAAGGTGCCAAAACTGGGTGCAATGCTCCAGATGAAGGCTCATGAAAGCTTAGTAGAGGGTGATAATCTACCCTCTTGGCCTGCTAGATACTTACCGCTTATTAGTGTGCCCCAGTACATACTTATTTTTCATTTCTGCAATGCCATACCATTGTCTTATGTTCAATCATAGTCCTCCAGGACCCCCTGCAGAGCTGCTTCTTATTCAGTCAGTCCCTATAGGTTTTGTATGAGTTTCCATTCAACTTCGTAAGTTTTCTGCGGCTTGCTGCTCCAGCTTATCAAAGTCCCTCTGAGTGGTAGTAATGTGAATCTGAAGGAGTAACCCATTCCATCATCCAGTCTGTTGTTGAAGATATTAAACACTAACTGCCACAGTATCAGCTCCTGAGGAATGCCTCTCATAGCCATCTGCCGGTCATACTTCGAACCATTGACCAACACTTTGAACACTGCAGTACAGCAGTCTTTCACTCATCTTACAGTCCACCATCTAGTCCATATCTCTCAATTTGGCTACAAGGATGCCATGAGACATCCTGTCAAAAGCCTTGCTAAAGCCAAAGATCCCCCTCTCAGTCACTGAGCCAGTCATTTAATCATAGAAGGCAACGAGTTTTATCAGCCATGATTTGTCCTTGTAAATCTGTGCTGGTTTCTCTCAGTCACCTTCTTGTCCTTCATGTGTCTGGAAATGGCTTTCAGAGGGATTTTTTCCATAGTCATCCCAGGAGTGAAGTGAGTCTGACTGGCCTGTTGTTCCCTGGATGCTTCATCTTGCCTGTTTTGAAAATAGTTAACATTTGCTCTTTTCTAGTTATTAGAAAATTCCCATGGCCACAGGGTACAGATCCCTGCCAGCAACACCAGCCATACAGCCAGTTGTTGGTCCACAGGATCCACAGCTGCTTTCTGACTGCTTCCACTTGACCAGCAGGGTTGAGAACTTTGCCCTTTATTCTAACCCCGAGGACCATGTAGTGACCCTTGACAGACTCAAGGTCTCCATTGGCAGTGTCACTGATACCCACGTAGACAAGCAGGAATCAGTAGCAGCCTGAGTGCTGGATGAACCTTCGCAGTCTCCACAGTATTCCAGATCTGGGCCCCAGATGAACAGCAAGTTTCCCAAGACAGCAAATCTGGTTGGTGGATGGCTTTCACCGTCCTTTACAGAAAGACCATCATTACCTTTCCTCTCTTAGTCACTGGCTCCATCACCTGGGTCAGGCACGACCAGTCTGGGTGCCTCCCCAGCAGTGAACATTCCTCCTCCTCCAGACCCCATTTTTCCAATAAAACACCTCTAAGGAGAAACACATTTTTTTGTGGCAGAAGTCACCATTTTCCAGCTCTCACTATTGCTGGAGCCCTTGTCCTCCCTCCACTTGAGCACAGCCACAGGCTGTTCTTCCTTCTGGGAAACATGGGACCGGGATTCTTGCCCCTACAAGGTCTTTGTAAATAAACTATTGACCTCCAAGTTGTTGTCCCTGCTGTGACATGATCTGCTCTCCTCCGTCAGCCCACTAACTAGGTGCTCTACTGATGTCCCTAGATCACAGCTACTGTAGATGAGGCTACTGTTGCCTCAGCCCTGGCCCTGACACCATCCCTCTCTGCAGCTCAAGGCCCATACAGCTCTGTCCTCCTCCAGCACATCCACCTGGATTACTTACAATGTCTAATCGACTAAAAATGACAATTTTTTTGGATATCTTATTTGAAAAAAAGTATTTCAAAATTCTCCAGTTCTTGTATTAAAAAGAATATATATATATATATATGTATGTATGTATGTATAAGCACACGTGCACACACACACAAACTGGGGTTTTCTGATTAAAAACAAAAAATGAAGTCAGCTGTGGAATTGCCACTTATACAGCACTGAAGTAAATTGTCTTTTTCCCCTTTCAATCTTTGAACCTTGGTTACAAAGATTGTTAAAAGACACACAGTATGATAATCACCTATTGAAGTTACAAATTTCGATGTGAAAAATGTCTTATGTTCCTTCATGAGGTAGCTCATGAATTGTTACCCTAAAACTATTTCCCCATAAGTTTTGAATTTCCCGCCTTGCTGTTCTGGTAGCTTTTGAAGCACTCTTCTTTGAAATGTGCAGCATCCATTCTAGAAAAATATCTCTGTACTCTAGTGAATGTTTAGTCTGTTTAAATGTCCTGATCACTTTCAGCTTTTCATTTTCCTATGTCAAAATTAATGCCAAAAATGGTTTTGTTAAAGTTCCTTCCACTTCCACAATTTGCGTTCTTCACCAATGCACATTAAAGAGTTTATAAAAATGCATCATGGACCCATTTAAAGTATGTGATTAACTGTTAATCTGAGACATTAACTTGCAGTGCTTTGATAGAGATGATGTACAATTATATTTGATGATGGCAATTCATAATTACCATCTTTGTTACATTTTTAAAATACAGTATGGCAACCGCTAGATATTAAAAACTTCTGTATAAGTTGAAGAAATAAATGCTGATGTAAGGCTTACTGTCCTGTCATGATCACCATGACTGATTGCTTACGTAACTCTTCTCAGTTCTTCCCATCTGTAACTAAACAATATTTATGAAATGTAACAGTTACTCTTTTTAAAATATTCTGGACATCTTTTTCTAAAGAAGCACTCATATGGAAATTGTTTTCAATAAAAAGGGTCTTGGTACTCAGTGGACAGAAATACTGTCAGGCTACAATATTTTTTCTTCTTCAAAAATACGGGGTGTTTTTCTCCTATCTTTTGATGTTGAAATTAAAAAAAACACATGCCATCGATTCAGTCATTGTGCTGGTTTTACTTTAAAAAAAAAATAATTTGCCTAAAGAACTATTGTATACAAGAGAAAAAACTAAGGCTGAGCTCATGTTCAGTTGTAACTACAGAAGCCACATCTGATGTATGGGAAAAGTTGGGGAAAACAGGAAACTTCTGGACCACATTATGCAAGTTTCTCTGAAACTTAATGTATGACTCATTATCTCTCTCCATTCCGGAAGAGATACATAGACCAGAAAAAGAGATACAGGTAAGCAGGTCTTTAATAGCATTTAGACTCTCTCCTTCACTTTTATCAGTGAAGTTTATCTGTATATTATCTCAGACAGAAATTTACATCAAAAAATTTCCCCTCTTTAGGTGCAAGAATGACTAAGGCCTCAAGCTGGAAGAGTAGTATGTCAGGTTTCTTTGGGTTTTCCTTCTGCTGTATCTTACTGCTCATCAGAAATATTTTACTGCAATACTAATGTTTCAAAATTCAAACTCCACTGATGGTGCAAAGAGATTATATTGATGATGGTTAGGATATTACACCACTTGAAGTTGTTTTAATGTTTAGTAAGTAGTTGTGAAGTTTTGAAAAGAAATCATCTTTTTTCTTTTTTGAAAAGTCCAGTCTCTGGGGAAAAAAATTAGATGATCTGGTGTGATTAATTTATTCACTCATAATATAGGACAGAAGTTAACTATTTATCAAAAAAGATTTTAAAAAATATCTTGGTTTATGACTTTTCATTTTCAAATTTATAGCTTTTAAAGTATAAATTGGTCAAAAAGTGGGGAATAAAACTATTAATCTCAGTTCAGAATCCTTTGTTTCATATAGTTGTACTTTCAGAGGAGAAAAAAATGTATTTACCTCATGTATGCCAATGGACCTGAATAGTGAACCACGATGGCTTTTAAATGAGGGAGAAGTCTGGCAGATGTTTTTTAGAAGTCTTCTGTAGTCAGGAAAATATTTTTTTTTCCAGAACTAGCTCTGAATACACCTTTAAATAGTCACAGGAAAGTAAAAAACTAATGCACACATATAAACCACACGTTTAGTGATGTATATTTATATACCATTATCGAATTTGTTAAGTAAAGCAGAGAAATGAAAAGAAATAAGCAAGCTATTGTTAGTGTGCAATGATTATAATCTCCCTTCTGCACAGGGTTTTTTTATATCTTCACTTAAGAAGTGATCCCTGAACTCCTGTCTCATTCATTGCATATGGTGGCAGCAAAGGTGGCTGGGTATATTTTCTCTGCCAGCCATTTGTGTTGGCAGTGTTGTTTCCTTGTATAATTAATTAAAAACTTAAAGTGGAGAGAACGAAAAAGAAGCATCAATTCTTAATAGTGATCAGCATGCTCATGAGTGAAGAGGAAGACCTTGGTTCAGATTTCTACTCTGAATAAATGGTCACGAAGTCACCATCTGACCACCAATCTTGTAGTCACCCTCTATCCTGCTTTCTTGCTACCCTGCCAAGGTTGTAACAAGTTACAGGATCCCCATTACTGCAGATCTAAAAATTACACTTTTAAACAGATATTTAGGTGGCAGTTGCTATGTAGAAGGCCAGTGGCAGACCTATGCCAAAGGCCGTGGGGAAGACAAAAAATGATCCTAACAAATGAAGCTTATTTCGGAACTGCCTTACTGGAAGAAAACATTAAAAGCAGCTTTTGCCTCATGCTCTGGGATACTCTGCCTGCACTGAGCAGTGGTAGACAGACTTATCCAGAGAGTGCAAAAGGAGTGTTTGAACGGCATCTCATGAATCCTGAGCTGCCAGCAGTGCTGCACATAATTCCCTGTATTGGCTTGCAAGAGGATCTGGCTTAGTTAGAAGCAATATTTCCTTTTACCTGAAGGAAAGCAAAGAGGTAGGCTGACCATGTTAGTCATGGGACCAATTGATTTATCTTGCCCCTACATCCCTCCATTTTGTAGTGCAAATCAAGAGGCAGACACAATTAAACTCTTCACTTTAAACTTAGATTTAAATTTTCAATTATTTCTAACAAACTGTTGGTCAATTTACATGTATATCAGGTTCTTTACACACAGACTATAACTGCTGTTAGCTGTGAGAGTAATAACATTGAGGCAGCTCCTATAGGGGAAAAATGTTAGCATTCAGCTTTCTAATTATTAACAAGATTAATCTTCTCTCTTGCTGTTTTTAGAATTCCAATCAAACTATTTAAAAATTTAGAACCTGCTCCATGGGAAAAAGAAATCTTAATTGGGCAGGATGTGCAGATTTTCTACACATAATTGAGGGTTCAGGTTAACTACTCCTTGCCAATGCTATTGTGAACTGAGGGAGTTGCTCCTTCTACTTCCCCTGTAATAGAGCAAGAGACCTGGGTTCAAGTCCCCAAAGAGAATTCACAAATGTGAGGCGATTATAATAATTATCCACAAGATCTGTGTGTACAGCAGCAGTACAGAAATGTTGCAAGTTGGATGCGTGATTGAAAACGGAACCATTCAAGACTTAAATGTCACAACAGTAGACAGTGTTATGATAAAGGTCTCAAAATCTTTCGAGCATATCAGTCATTTACTCCTAGTCTGCTTAAATATAACAGGCATCTTTTTTTTTCTTTTTTTTTCCCCTTTTTCTTTTCTGTGAGGACAGTTCCCAATGGAGGTAAATGGGAGTAAACATTAAATAAAGAAATAATAATAAAAAAGAGCAAGGCAAATACATAAAAAATAAATTTAAAAAAGAAAGTTTACATATATAACACTCCCTGGATTAGTCCATATGCCATTTTTCCTGTCCTTCCTTTTCCACACACAAATCCCTGCCAAGCTCTTCTGCTTTGATGCTCACAGAAAATCACACAACCACTGATGAGAAGACTGAGTTACAACCAAGGACCTAATTTTATTCATTAAACTGAAGTGTGGTGATGGGGAGTTTCTTAGAACCATGCACAACACAAGTGCAGCAATGCTAATGACAAACACCCTCACACTGAGAAACTGACCTGCAGCCTACGGCAACAGGGGAAACCCTGTCTCCCACACAGGCTGCCAGGGACTTTTTGCCATTGCTTGCAAGGGCAGGATTTCAGCCAGTAATTACGAGATAATTTCAACATCACCAGCAGTAGGGCTCCATCCTTTAGCCGGATCACACAGCAACAGCCTTGCGCTTGTCTTTATACATGAGGCCATTTTGTAGAAGACCTAGTACTCACAGGGAAAAAGGGAAAGGGAGCAGTGGTATGTTTCTTCTTATAGCAGAATTTCCACAGAGATTAAGTTAAAAGGTCTGCTGCACAGGAAAAAAATTATATATTGCTTGAAATATTTGAGTTTTAATGCAATGGCTGAACCTGAAGAGCATAACAGGCATTATAGCTCTACAAGCTGCCTTTTTCTGAAGACCATCTATGCAAGGAGCTACTTAATTCAGTTGTAAACTGAATACTTACAACATCTTGCTGAAAATCTGGTTGAGTGGTGAGTAAGTTTTATACCACAGTTGCCAAACTTTTCCATTCACGACTACTTCCATTTGCACTTCCAGGCTTGCTTCCAGATTTCCTAGTTTGGGAAATGCTGCTTTGAGACCTTGAATTAAAAGCATATGTTGAGATTTAGCTTGACCTTTAAAAATTGCAAAGTAGTTGCAGGAGATGATGAGGGGGCGATAGATGGAGGGGCAAGAAAAGTCAATAAGAAACTCTTTTCCCCACCCACAAACAAAATTTTCATTATAATTGCTTTTTTAATACTTTTTTTTTTTAAATGAAGCTTCCAACATGCTGCTTTGTGTATGCATTTGTATGCATCAATTTATCAATTTTCCTATTGCCCATTAATAATTCTTTACCTATGGATCAATTTATAACAAGAACAGAGCTCTCATTCCTCCAGATTTCATAAAAAAAAAGGTCAAGCAAAAGAAAAAGGATTTTTTAGTGGTCCCTTCCCTGCAGAGTTAGCTTTTACCCATGACTGGTCACTACAGAATCCATCCTTTTGAGATCTTTGGAGATCCCACCTTCAGAGCAGCACTGCTTACTCACACCTTATTTTTCCTCCAGACCCAAGGAATCCAGCTGTAAGACACAAAGCCACAGGAAACCAGGTTTTCTTAATTCCTCCACTCAGGACATATGCATCATTAATTAATATTGGGCTGGTACCTAGAGGCTAAATGTGACACAAATATGGCAGGGCTGGATTTGATGCCAGTAGAGGGAAGCCAGAGGTAAATTACGAGAGCAGATCTCACTGGTCCCACAGTGTCTGCTGGTGCCTTTAGGCACGCACTGGGGAGGTGAATGCATGATAATCCCTTTTGGATCCACTATAAAGAAATCTGCCAGATGAACTGCCTCAGGCCACCAGGAGACAAATTGAACTGGTTCTGACGGTGACTGCAAACTGGAGGAATCTATAAAGGGCCTCTGTTTGTGACTCTATAAAACACTTAGACAAAAATGTTTTGGAGCGTGATTTGTGAACCCCTCCTCCAGTCTCCTGGTTTCTGCAGCAAATGACTGTAAACCCAGATGATCAGTCTAACATATTTAGTTCTGTCCTTGAAAATTTAATTAAATTTACGAGCATAAGGTGATTCTTCACTTTGCCAATGAACAGTATTGTACTCTGTATCAGTTTCCATCTTTGGGCTCATTTTCTATAGAGGCAAAATTCAAATAGAAAAATTAAAATGATAGGTTTAAAATTGTGCTAGATTTTGCACTAAGATCAAAGCTACAGACATTGTAATTTAGCATCACCTGATCTCTAGAAAACCAATGGGAAATAAATGAACATTCATTTCTGCAGCTGTTTTGCTCAATAACCATAATAATATAGTTGTTAGACATAAACAGCACACATGAGTGCTGGCAGACCGAAAAAAGGATGCCAAGCTAAGTACCTGGTAAGCTTTCACATTCAAGTGTTTGCATGTAATATCAGTATTTCTCCAATGCAAATGACAGTAGATGACAGCTGTCACTTAAGTGCATATGGTGCTCCAAATGAACAGGTGCTCCCACGAGGTGAGTTTAAGAACAATTTTTATTCCACCAGTGACTAAAATTTGTCAGTTTTCTGGACTAGAGGCAAGGAATCCCTTTGATGCATGCAAGTGAGGGGAAAAAAATATAGATATGATTAAAGAAAGAAGTAGAACAAAAGATTAAGCCTGAGGTTTTCAGTAGAGCCTAAGGGAGCTAACTTAAAGACCTCTAATTCCTTTAGGCTTTTTTGAAATTCCCAGTCTGAGCACCACATTGTGACACTGATGACTGCAGTTACTCAACCAAGAAGTGACACTAAAGGAAGCTTGAGTAAGAGGAGCACTCTATGAGATTGCATTTTAAATAGAATTATAGTTGTAACTGCCTCATGAGATCGAGATCTGTTCCCTGCATCCTACAGGGACCTTCACACCACCACTCCACTCTCTGGGGATGCACACACGTGTCCCCCATTCAGCTCTTCCTCTTCAGCTCAGATCCTAATCAGAATATTTCTGGTTTTATTTCATAACGAAGATATGCTCCAGATTGTGGCTGGCTGCTAAGGAAAGTTAAAAATTTCTGCGATACCTCTCAGGATACATTAGAAATGTCAATTTTAGATTTTTTGACCAATCTCATCCTGACTATAACTTCACAAAAACCTCATGGCATAGTGTAAAAGCAGGAGTCCGTGGGACCACTGAAGAAGAACCATCTTTCTGGAAGAAGTGAAAAGGTGTTTCTGATGAATTTAGAGACAACATGACATATTGTACTTTCTATGTCCATGCTGAGCAGAACTGCAGTCCATCTGATATCTGCCAAGTATCTTGGACTTACTTCACACACACATAAATCTTTTTGTGTAAAACGTTCACAGAAGGTCAGCTGCATCCAGAACGTGTTGGACCTAAAGCAATGTGTTATATAATTAATCTGTGCATGAAAAAGTAAGCCTAATGTACAAAAAAAATCATCAGCTTTACTGTGAATTCATAGGGCACGCAGGGTGGGTTGGATGTGCGACTATCGTATTCGCTTACTGTAGAGCTGATCTGCATGTGTGTGGGGAAGAAAAGCCAGGATTTCTCTGGCAGCCTAAGTGGAGATATAGATCTTACACAACTTATGACCATCTGGAAAAGTCAAGGAAACAGATAAAACCCTCAAAAATTTCCTGCTAGAAAAAATGGACATGTATTACGAAACATGTACAGTAGAGCTGAGACCAGGGATCAAGGAAAGCACGCATCTCATGGGATCCTGGTACTTCAGGATCTAAAATATAAGGAAAATGGCTAAGATGTGTTACTGAGTTCTACCTTTTTATACGCCTACAATTATGCACATTGTAAATGTCTAGCCTCATTACAGGTGTTAGATTCCTTATTTAGAACACCTTTAGGAACATTTCATAACATCCTTAAATTGGTGGGATTTTCCTCCTTTCTAATTTTCCACTGTCTGATTGAGAGGATGAGCCAGTTACAGCCTTTCAATTTGCTTCATTTCTCTGCTGTCATTTTATTGTTCTCCACCATAATCTCCTGCTTTATAGGCACAAGACATAACACCTACAGCTGTCAGATTGCCTTCTGCAAGAAATACCAGAGTATCCTGGAACTACTCATGAAAAGTTACAGAAGGAAAGGTATGCTGACTCTGTCATGAAAAATTTTTTTGCAGAGTTTCAAATATGGCTTTGCTTACTTAGCATGATCTCTGGCGTCACACATAACTCTTGCCAGGTTGGTTACTTGAACGTTGTTAGAACTACGTTGTGGAAAACCAGCATACTTTCAGGGTGTCCCTGTTCCCATTTTATACACCTTTTTTTTTTTTTCTTCTTTTTCCCCCTTTCCCATGGTACTTGTCATTTAAAAAAACACAAGAAAGAGACTAACACTTAGGTTATAATTCTGTAGACTATTGATTCTTAGAGAAAAATTCAGAAATGCTGTATTTTCTATTTCCTTCAACATTTGTCTCTTTTTCTTTCTTTCTCCAAGCTGTTTAAATTGAGGTGATTTTTTTTTTTAATTCCTGCTTGAAATCACAGTATTTGCTAAAATATTGAAAGTTTTGGCACTTAATTTTATCTCATGTATATAAATAAAAAATAATAAAACATTGTATTTGTTTTTTTCTTTGTTTACATGTTCTTCCTACAAATATAGAAGTCTTTGAAGTTCAGATGTATCTGAATGTATCTTATTCCATTTATTCTGTAAATTCTTAGTAGGTCAGTGAGTACAGTAGAAGAGGCAATGTAATTTTATGCGTGGCTGAAATAGAACATTATCCAGTAACCATGTGCACAATCACTAATAGATAAATAACATTAGATATGGATAAAGCTTGAACAGGTACTGGCAAATCATTTAGGAGTGTTTGTGTTTGGGACAGCTTGAAACTTCAGTCTCTTGCCTCATCATCTGGAATGAAAATTTCCACACATAGACACCAGAAAGATCAAAACAAAGAATTTGAATGAGATTTTCACATCAGTAATTTTTTTGTAATAATTCAGTTCAGATCTGTGACACTGATGGCAGGGGAGGATTTTTCCTCTTTTATTCTGGTTGGAAGAAGGAATAACCTTGCATATGGGAAGGTATTCATGTAACAATACATACATAACTCACACAATGCTGTCATACATTACACAGCATGAAAATTGGGAGAGTTGAGTGCTATATTTTAAAAACACACACATACACACTCCCAAAAAAGTCAAGAAATTAACTAAGTCCTACTGGTAGACTTCATATTTTTGCCAAGATCTGAGTTCTTCCCTCGGCTGGCTTTGGGAGTGCTCAAACCTGAAGAACTGTTTGAGTTCAAAATGCACCCAACCTATGCAGATCCGGTTTGGAATCCAAAAACTAAACATGAAGTCTTGGGGAAGGAATGAGGTGTGTTCTGGTTCTTCGAAGCACTGAGTGACTGAGGAAACCCCAGAGCGTAGCAGAAGTAAGAAATAACCCAGCTCTGCACCACGGGTGAGTGCAGGGCAAGAGCCTCCCTGCAAGAGGTAGCAGCAGCTCTCAGACAAGCAGAAATCTCGTCTCAGTGTGTTACTGACACAACTGATATTGCCACATCACCTGCACTGAATTTCCACCTCAGGTGTGGTTCCCATTTTGACGATATTTGACCATGGTGACCCAGGAGAGCTCTACCAGCTTCATTTTCTCCCAGTGGACCTGCATTCTGCATTATTCACTGGAGACTAGAAAAAAGTGTCGTTTGGACACCCCCTCACACCCTCCTAACGTTTTTTAAAATATTTTCCTGCAGAATTCCTGAACTGTGATAACAACCCTAAGCTTGCAATTGCAGACACAGGAAAAGGACACTAATCTGAAGAAAAGAGAGAATAAAGTAAAAATTGCAGCCTGAAAGAGGCAAGTGTATCATTTGTATCCCAGTGGCAAAACAGGCATTTCATAAAGCTAGCAGAGATTTTCTGCAGGTATTTCCTCCCCCTTATTGTAAATGGTGGCCTTTGCAGCAATCTGAGAGAGGTCAAAATAAATGCAAAGGTAAAATTTTCATTTCTTCTCAGGCAATGTAGACCTTGGTGTCCGTCCATACTAAGTTCCCTTCTGCATTTCCACAGTGCGCTGCTTTGCAGGCAGATACTGAATGGTCAGTGCTGTTTCTTGTCATAGCTACCTATCAATGATTGCTTAGCACAGTCACTGTCTGATGTATAAACGCATGAATACTAACGCAGTAGAAAATTTCTGTAGTCACAGTTACAGAAAATATGAAATACATCAGAGAGAAGGAGAGAAATGCGTACTTGGACAAAAAAAAAAAAATCATAAATAGCATCCTAACTTGGGCACGTAACCAGGTATTAAAGTTTTGCTTCTGACTGAACGTTAGTGCCTGAAGCAGATGTGGGTATAAGGCTGCTGGCTGTCCTGTTCAGGATGGGTATTTTGTAACTCATGTCTCTGCAGCAAACATTTGCAACTCATTTCTAGAATCACGTGTTTCCAAGGGATATTATCATTTTATAGAATATCAAAAACAAGTCAGATTTTGGAGCTATCCAAAGTCTCTAAAACCCCATACATTTGGTTTATATATCCGTATACCTGTATCTCTCAACAAGTACAGTTTCATACATTTAAGAAAAGTATTAACATTTGAGCTGAGTGAATAATTTAAAGCTTATAATGTCACAGATATTTTCTTTTTCCTCTGGAACCAGATTACTATCTTCTAGAATGATTTTCTATGTTATTGTTAATATTGTTATTTTTAGATGGCTTTTATACCCTTCTTTTTTGTCTCTGTGTGCTGACCAAGAGTGGACCTTTACATAATCTGCATTTTTACTTTGACTGTTGGTGAAATTTACTTCTATGCAAAGGCCTGAAAAGCACAAGGCATATGTTAAACCTCATATGTTTAACTTTATGGAGAATGAGGTAGGGCTGTGTAAATAATGTGGGGAATTGGGAACCGAATCAAAAGCAAATATCAATATAATAAAGAACATGACATGATCTAAACAATTTTTTTCTTCCCAAACTAAGAAGCAGGCAAATAGATACAAGGTAAATTTCAGAATAAACTGTTTCATGTCAGCTACTTGTTAAAAAAACCTGAGGTCATCAAAAATATGATTTATAAAGCTGCCAGAGAAGTCTCCCTTTTACATAGTAACATATTTGCTTATTCCCTGTTGTTTTCTTACCAAAACAAGCTTCAGACTGATAGCTTTCACTAGTCAAAACCACGCTGAAATACCAGTCTGGAGAGTCACTTTTACCTGTCTTGATGTTAGCTGGAGGTCTGGGTTCCCAGGCTTGCCCAGCACCAAGCAGAGTGGTTTGGCACTTAAACAGTAAGGACGAGTGCTGGATGAGTGCAAAACAACAAGTCTGATGTTCAGGCCACTTACCTGGGAGGATATTTAATCTCTCCTCCAAGCTGTGTTTAATTCTTTCTAATACAGTGGAAAGACACCAACCCAAACAAATGAAACGTTTTCTTTCCAGAAGAGCGTTGAGCAGTGGCTGGGCTCTGCCTAGGCTGTGTTATGAGATGTTTAGGTTTGACTCCCTACAGGTAGATCTGAGCCTTGATCTTCCATATGCTCTGTGATTTTTGACTCCTCCATTGGTCAAGGAATTTGGATTAGTCTCAGGATCAGCGTTAAGGTGAAATGCACACAGTCGTGGGATATGAGCCTTCGTTTGATAGAATTTTAATGATTTTTTGCTTTTTTTATTCTGCACTTTCAGTCAGTGGATAAAGGATCTTTTTGTTTAGGTGCACTCGGGTTGAAGGTGGAAGATTGTTTTTCACACAGAATGGAAATCAGCTACAAAGGCTGACTAGTTGATCCAGGTCAGTCTGTCTGTCCTTAGAAAACAATCCTCATCTGCCAATGGCTTTGGTAGGAAAAGAAGCTGGTCCATTCTGAGAACAAAGTAAATGAAAATATCAATAAAATGTAATTCCTATGAAGGAAACTGAAAGGAGAAGGGGAAGGGGAAAGGAGGGCATGAGGAGAGGAGGAGGGGAAGGAGAAGGAGAAGGAGAAGGAGAAGGGAAGGGGAGGAGAGAGGAGAGGAGAGGAGAGGAGAGGAGAGGAGAGGAGAGGAGAGGAGAGGAAAGGAACCCAGGGACCTCAGTTTGAGGCAGAATAGTGTCAGTGTCTCAGTTGTATGCAATAAAAGGGCAATACAATGAAATATTTCTAAAATTCCTTCTGAGAGGTTTACAGAATAACATTTCTTTCTTTAGGGATTTTCACCAAATGTCGGCTAATTATTCCTGACATTTATTCTGAGGTCCCATAGTGAAGAAACACATGACCAGAAAGATTTAAGAAACTAATAATAGCCAATTTAAAATATTTACTGACTTGAACGTTGGAAGGTAGAGCCAGAGGGTTCCCCCCATACCTGAGAAAGTTGCAGCTGTGCTATTGTATACCTTGGACACACCAAAGAAAAAAACACACTAGATGCTGTAACCCCCCAGTGAAAAGTGTACTTAGTGTACGCATACTGCATGCCAGCTATGAGAATAGTGTGCTGGCTTTTTTCAGTGTCTAAGCCATAGTGCACTTAGTATATTATCAATTTCTTATTTGTATACATATTGTGATGCTTCAGGATTTCTTTCAGTAGCTATCTAAGGGAATCTGAGAGAACTGTATTAAGTAGACCATTGATTTTGATTTTTCTTTTCTTGAAATATATATGACTTCTAACAGAAAAAAAGAAATTATGGATTTTAATTTTAAAAAGTGAAATAGAAATAAAATATTTTACAAGAATTTTCTGTAACTTACTTCAGCAATGTTGATTTATTTAACTTTCCTTAATGATATAAAGTATTTAGATCTCAAATCAGAAAAAAAGCCTCCGTATTAGATATTGAATTTAGAGAAAAGATCCGTTGCCAAGGCGAGCAGCTCAGGATGCCAGCAGAATCTGCAGCGGAGCACTCCAGCGTGATGCACTGGTGGTTTCCTGGACTGTTGGCACCTCTGGGGGAGCTGAGAGACCCACCAGGAGCCGACAGCTTGGCAGCGGTGGCTGACAGGACCTCAGTGGGGCCAGCAGCACTGGTGGACAAGTCCCTCAACACCTATCAAAGAAACCCTTAGGGACCACAAGCAACCAGGGTGTGGGGCGTCAGCAAGGGCGTAGCATTTTGCACAGCAGTTGACGTGGAAAGGCATACAGGAAGGGTGCTGAAGCCCTGCCAGCTCGACCACAGAGCAATGGTACCTACCCAGCAAAAAACCATGACCTCTCTAAGCTGCATTAGAAACCACAGAAGCACCTGAAAATAGTCATGTAGGAATTAGGGCTTCTTCTCCCAAAAAGGTAATGGAATCAGTAGTCCAACTGAATTGCATCTATACCAATGCATGGAGCATAAACAGGAGGAGCTGGAAGCCATTGTGCAGCAGGAAAACTATGACGTAGTTGCCATTATAGGAACACTTCCTGACACAGCTGATGAGTGAGCTAACTAGGGAAGGCATCCCACTGGACCTGTTTGCGAACAGAGAAGGACTTGTGGGTGATGTGATGGAAGCTGTCTTGGCCACAGCAATCATGAAACAATAGGGTTCTCAATTCTCGGAGGAGTTAGGAGGAGGGTGAGCAGAACTGCTACCTTGGTCTTCTGGAGGGCAGGCTTTGGCTGGTTTAGGAAACTGGTTGACAGAGTCATTTGGAGGCAGTCCTGAAGTAGTCCAAGAAAGCTGGACAGTCTTCAAGAAGGAAATCTTAAAGGCACAGGAGCAGGCCATCCTGATGCACTGAAAGACGAGTTGGCAGGGAAGAAGACCGGCCTGGCTGAACAGAGAGCTTTGTCTGGAACTCAGGAAAAAAAGAAGAGTTTAGGACCTTTGGAAGAAGGGGGAGGCAACTCAGGAGGACTACAAGGATATTGTGAGCTTATGCAGGCAGAAAAGTAGAAGGGCCAAAGCCCAACTAGAACTTAATCTGGCTATGCCATAAAAGATAATGAAAAATATTTCTACAAATACATTAGCAACAAAAAGAGGGCTAAAGAGAATCCCTATCCTTTATTGGATGCAGGGGGAAACACAGTGACAAAGGATGAGGAAAAGGCTGAGGTACTTAATGCTTTCTTTGCCTCAGTCTTTAATAGTATGACCAGTTGTTCTCTGGGTAGCCAGCCCCCTGAGCTGAAAGACAGGGACAGGGAGCAGGGTGAAGCCCCCATAATCCAAGAGGAAATGGTCAGTGACCTGCTACACCACTTAGACATACAGGTCTGTGGGGCTGGATAAGATCTACCCAAGGGTATTTGAGGGAGCTGGCAGAAATGCTCACCAAGCCACTTTTAGTCAGTTATCGACAGTCCTGGCTAAGCGGGGATGTCCCAGAGGACTGGAAGTTAGCATATGTGATGTCCATCTACAAGAAGGGCAGAAAGAAGGATTATCTGGAGAACTACAAGCCTATCAGTCTTACCTCAGTGCCAGGGAAGGTTATGGAGCAGATCATCTGGAGTGCCATCACCCAGCACGTACAGGACACCCAGGTGATCAGGCCCAGCCAGCAGGGGTTTATGAAAGGCAGGTCCTGCTGAACTAACCTGATCTCCTTCTATGACAAGGTCACACACTTAGTGGGTGAGGGAAAGGCTATGGATGTTGTCTACCTATACTTTAGTAAAACCTTTTACACCATTTACCACAGCATTCTCCTGGAGAAACTGGCTGCTCATAGCTTGGACTGGTGTGCTGTTCACTGAGTAAAAAACTGGCTGGATGGCCGAGCCCAAAAAGTGTTGGTGAATGGAGTTAAATCCAGTTGGCAGCTGGTCACAAGTGGTGTTCCCCAGGGCTCAGCACTGGGGCCAATTCTGTTTAGTATCTTTATCAATGGTCTGGATGATGGGATCGAGTGCACCCTCAGTAGGTTTGCAGACACCAAATTGTGGGGGACAACGTTGACCTGCTTGAGGGTAGAAAGGCTCTGCAGAGGGATTGGGGCAGGCTAAACTGATGGGACAAGGCCAACTGCATGAGGTTCAACAAAGAGAAGTCCCAGGTTCTGCACTCGGGTCACAACAACCTCATGCAATGCTACAGGCTTGGGGAAGGGTGGCTGGGAAACTGCCTGGAGGAAAAGGATTTGCAGGTGCTGCTTGATGGCCAGCTGAACATGAGCCAGCAGCATGCCCAGGTGGCCAAGAAGGCCAACAGCATCCAGGCTTGTATCTGAAACAGCATGGCCAGCAGGAGAAGAGAAATGATTGTCCCCCTATATTGAGCACTAGTAAGTCTGCACCTCAAATCCTGTGTTCAGTTCTGGGCCCCTCACTTCAAGAGGGACACTGAGGTGCTGGAGCATGTCCAGAGAAGGGCAACAAAGCTGGTGAAGGGTCTGGAGCACAAGTCTTACGAGGAGTGGCTGAGGGGACCGGTGTGGCTTGGTCTGGAGAAAGGAGACTCAGGGAGGACCTTATTGCTCTGCAACTCCCTGACAGGAGGCTGTAGGCAGGTGGGCATCAGACTCTTCTCCCAGGTAACAAGCAACAGGACAAGAGGAAACAGCCTCAAGTTACTCCAGGGGAGGTTTATACTGGATGTTAGGAAAAATGTCTTCAACAAAAGGGTTGTCAAGCATTGGAACAGGCTGCCTGGGGAAGTGGTTGAGTCACCATCCCTGGAGGTGATGAAAAGACATGTAGATGCGGTGCTTAGGGACATGGTTCAGTGGTGGACTTGGCAGTGCTAGGCTAACAGTTGGACTGTGATCTTAAAGGTCCTTTCTAACGAAAACAATTCTACAATTCTATGATTCTGAGATTAAAGTCCATGAAATGAAGGGGCTTTCTACTGACACACCATTAAAGCTGCATCAAGGTGTGAGCCATAAGGACTTTTCAGTAATGTAGAGGCTGAATACAGGCAATGTTTTGTCTCACTTGGGACAGCCATTTCAAATATGTCAGCAAAATGAGCAAGGGAACAAAGGGGATGAGCAGTTGCCATGTGAGCAGCTACTATCTAAGGCCAGAGCCAGCTCCCAAGCCTTTTGCTCTGATGTGGCCACCAGGCAAGGAGAGTGCAGGCCTGGGTTGCCTCATGCACGTGCCTTCAGCATAAAGAACTTGGGTTCTCTGCACTATTCCTGCATTGATTTCTGTTGCCTGTGAAGCATCTGTCTTGTTCATCACTTCTGATAATCCACCGGTAGCACTAGGTTGGAAAATGATATCCAGACTGAAAAGTTAAAAATGTTCCTTTCCTGAAACATTGAAGCATCACAGTTTTTGCAACCCAAAATTCAAAGAAAATATCAATTCAGTTTACTCAAAATATTTTGTTTTGACAGTTTTGAAACATTGACTATGAAGTTAGGGCACTTCTTCCTTTACTATAATTAACATAAACAAACGCTCTGATGAACTCAGATATGTTTATTATAAAAGCTGCACCACAAAAGCTGGAAAAAAAGTGTTTGCTTTACCATTTTTTGTATGGGGTGTTAAAGTCAATAAATCAAATCAATCATTATAATCAGTTTCAGTCTTGTCAATAAGCCTATTTTATTAAAAAAACAATCATGCATTTTGCCCAAAAATTTCTAACAAGATTGAGCAGTAATGGAAACTTCTGATGTCTTTACAGGTGGCTGAAATGATTTCCATGATCATTACAATTTCACTGAATTTAAAATTGTCACAAATCCTAAATTAATTTTAAAGACACAACACCTGCTATTATATTTGAAATTATGTTATATAATAAAAATGTTTTCCCATGTAAATTCAGTACAAATTACTCAAATCTAGTGAGGTACTGCTTACATAATTAGTTAGTAAAATCCTCTGATTTAATGAACAGTAATGAAAACCCTAACCATGTGACTTACATCCATGTACTCTCCATAGATTTCACCACAAATCCATGTAACGTGATCTGTTCCCACAATACAGAGAGATCAAGAAAGCCTTAGCATTCAAGGGCAAAATCGATGAAAGGCATCCTAATCTGCAGTACTACTAACCTCAAAAAGAGATTACTTTTTTTTTCTTATTCTTTCCTAATATTTTAAAAAAACCATGCCTCTCAGACTCAAGTAGCATATAATATTGCATTTAGAAAAAAAACTGTTGTAGAATTAGTGAAGCATAATTCAGTTTATTCCTCTTGATAGCGTACAACTGTAGGACGTTTGCTATGCAGTTGGTAGGGTGACACCATTTTACATATGCTTCTCAGTGATGCTTCTTTATGCAGAATATGAGAGGATACCTTCAGGTGTTTTACTCATAATCTTTTATCTTCCAAATTATTCATATCAACATGAAACTTTCAATACTGCTTCACTTACTATTTCTTTTGTGCAGGAAATGATGTAATTTTACTTGGGAAGAGTAGCCCCAAATTGATGAAGTTTCACCCAGTATTTCACAAACTCATGACTATACTCTGAAATCTTCAGGGAAACCTATGCTACTTTGGAAAATGCAAAATTAAACAAATGAATAATTTATTTATTTATATTTAGCCAAGCTTTAATCTCGTAAGTAGTTTCATGAAGCTGTTTCCTGGCAGAGCAGAGGGCCATCACCCATGGTGTCAAGCAATTAAGTGTAAACCAGTGTCTGACGCGCTTAAAGTGTTTGCACTTGTCATCACTGTAGAAAAGAATTCATTCAATAAAACATTCCTCAAATACAGAAAATGTGTCATTATAAGCAAATGAGGGGTTTTTTTTATTTTCTGGATACAATCTCACATATATTTTGGAGATGTTACTTTCTCTAAAGCCTTGAGTATTTTTGCACTGTACTCTGTACACTTTTCAGCTGCTATGTTTTAAATTATGCTGATGTTAATATTACAGCTGAAAGCCCAACAATGCAAACATTACCAAGAAATATAGAGGTGAAAATCTATTCATTGGCCACTGCTTTTGCAGGTTCTAGATGAAACACAGGCTACTGAGTCAAAACAGAGACCTAAAAGACACAAATGATAAAGGTAATTTGGCACTTGCCATGCACTGCAGCTTCCAATGAAATGCCTGAGCTGCCTACACAGAGCATGCATCTTTAGATATCACTTAACATGAAGGATCAGCCGAAGTTCAACTAGCCTTCTGATTAGGGATCTGGCTCTCCAGAAAAGCTGTGTAGGCATTGGAGGACAAACCCAGAGGCAGGTACTCCTGCCATGAAACTTCCTCTGGGTTCAGGTGTCTGAGGTATTGCTACGCCAAGGGCTGAAACGCCATCCTGCTGCTGACAGGGGTGCTCTGGAACCAGAACTGATAGAGCTGCATCAGCACAAATCCCTCCACTGAGTGATTAACTTTTATCAAGTTCCATTGACTACTGCATTAAATATTGTAACACAAGTAATGTTGTATTAAAAATAGAATGAGCAGCTAGTGACTGAAGAATACATCATCAGTCCTTAACATACGTTATGGCATACTTAGAGCAACAGTAGAAAGGAACAATAAACCATATTTGATATACCACCAGTAAGATAACATCACTGTGAAGTTTGTAATGCTTGTGTATGCAGGATCTCCTCAGGCTTGGTATCTCCACCTCCTCTCCCCAGATAGTGATGCAGTGTGCTGTGTGGATGTTGCAGATAGTGTCAGTGCTAGCTCAGGGCTTTCTTCACTCTCTCTCCTGAGTCAGTTTGTCATGCTTAGTCTGTCCTTTCCCCTCCAATAGCGCTCACTGTCTTCTTTCAAGGGTTGTAACACCCAGGAGGAAAGAAGACCATGTTTGATGCTTTCT
Source organism: Ibycter americanus (assembly GCA_035590275.1). Classification (NCBI taxonomy): domain Eukaryota; kingdom Metazoa; phylum Chordata; class Aves; order Falconiformes; family Falconidae; genus Ibycter; species Ibycter americanus. The sequence continues at coordinate 63,721,404 of JAVJGI010000050.1, read as the reverse complement.
ACTGACCAGGAAAACATGACTTCACCTCTTCGTTAAACTTTCTAAACATCATACATCAGGGAATTCTTAAATATTTCATTTTCTTCACATAAAATGGGATGGCATCCATTGGAATGATAAAGCCAAATATCAGAATGGCCTAAAGAATGGGATTTTTCTGTTAAATCTGCTCAAAGGACAGACTTGATTCCCTTTTCGTAGCTGAATATGCTAAATGCTAACACATGAAGAAATAAAGGAGGTTTTCCTCTCCTTTCAGTGTGCGTCTCTTGGTGTAAGGAAAGTACACCGATGCGATGAGGACTTCCAGGAAAGATCAGTGAAGGAACCGGACTTACGAAGAAGAAAGGAACCTAGATGTTCAGTATTGTCTAAAGGACAATTCCACACACGGACAAGCAAATGTTCAGTAATTCCACTGGTGGAAGTTTAGGTCAGATCCAAAAAAGACACTTTACTATGTGACTTGTACAAATTAAGTGGGAGTTAGTTTCCTAAACATTTTCATATATCTGGCTTCAAGCTTTTCGAGTGATTGCAGAGGCAGCCAGAAGCTTAAGGACTAAGATTTTGCACCTACCTACCTAAAAGGACACAGGTTGTCAGCCAAGCTAATGTTTTGGCAAGCTGTAGCTTTGAATTATTTCAGCTGGGTTACTGAAATGTTTAGGCCTTGACTTTTAGTCTTGCAGAGAAAGATTGCTTTTCATCATGGAAAGGTTTTGGTGGGTTTTTTTAATCTCTGTTACTATTTTCTTCAATTGAAAAACTGTTTTCATTTTTGACTTAACACATATAAAAGTTAAATGTTCTGTTGATTGAGAAATTACTTATGAAAGAATGCAATTATTTTCTTGGCTGCTTGTTTTGATTCTTTTTCTCCCTGGCATTAGTGTAGGCCTTCCAGGAATCTGGAGCTTTAGAGAATATCGTTTTGTTTATGGGATAACTCATTCAGCATTTCAGTTCATTGGTAAATCTTCCCTTTAAGTTTCCTGTGCCTACCATTAATCTCAAATGTACAGCACTGCAGAGTAGGTAGTTAAGCAGCTTACATGAAGGCTAACTGGCTGCATGCACAGTCTGGTGCCTCTATGACAGCCTGACAAGCTTGCCTTCCTATTGAATATCCAGGCTTGTGGCTCATTTCTTTGCAATGCAGAAAGTCTTCCCCTTCACCCTGTGACTATCAGCTTTGTCTAAAACAGCTTATTAAAAAAGATGAAAGACATTGGTCTTCGAACCTATTCTTTTTTAAGCAACCCTTTCTGAAGCAACCTCCACCATGTGCCTGGCGATAAAATATAATCTCTTTTCAAATATTTTATGTATTCACTTCATGCATTTTAAGCACTTAGACTATTCAAGTGCACTGCCCTCTGTGAGGAAGTGTGATGTCAGCTGGATTCTGCATATGCTTCTCTATAATGTTTTCATGATAATGCGAATACATACTTCCTCCTTTTTGTCACAACCAAGCTTCCAAATTCCCACTCACAAACCTCAGCAGACATCGCTTCATTAAGCAGACCAGCAATGCAAAGGATGTGAAAAATAAGCAATGTAGAACCTGTGGCATTCCTGAAAAGGGGGAAGGCTTCAGTGGTGAAAACACATGAAAAAATATATGACTGTTTCAGCAGCAGCAAAAATGATGAAGACTTGTTTTCACCTTTCCTTAGACTGCTGTGCAATACTTGCAGGTCTTTCCCACATACTCCTTGCCATGTTCACTCCTCCTGCATCTTCCGTGTATTTGGCTGGGCGAGTGGCAGCATATGCTGCAGCAGATTTACGGCTGCACGTGTGCTGACTGTCCAAACACACATGTGTGCTGACCGGCCAGCTGGCTGTTTCCTCCTGAAACAAAAGTACTGGATTGCAATGTCTCTTCCTTCAAGAGAATACTAATCAGGGCCATTGCTATAACCAGGAACTCCTTCATGTAAAATGAGCGGGAACTTCTAATCTTTGAGATTATATCTCTGTCAGACAACAGACTCCAGGGATGGCAGAAACAGACAGACAGATGGACAGACTGCATGATCACACAAGCCTAATTTCTTCAGAAAGCATGACTAAAATAATTAGCTTTTCCTTGAAATCTTGCACCAAGGGATATTAGAACCTTTTATATCTTTACTGCATGCTGATAGATATAAAATACCTTTTCTATTTACCAAGAAGTTTTTTATTTCCATCTTCTTTGCCAAAGATATGTCCATATTTCTCACTGAACCCAATGAAAATTTCAAGCATGGGAAGGGTAGCTAGGTAGAGAGATGTTCAGAAACATAGCTGGATCTCAAGTAGCCTAAGGATTTTTTTATACAGTTGTTTAGTAGTTTCATGTCACTTCTTCAGAGAAGCAGAATAGCATTCATCGTACAGAAGGCAAATTCTGAAAACAATTTTGCCCAGAAAGACCAGAGAGAAGATAGCTTCCCTGTTTATTGATCCACAGTAGAAGATTAAAATTATTCCTCTAATTTAGACCATGTTGAGCTTGGTGGGCTTAAATATGGTGACAGCAGAAGGTTTAAGAAGCATTTGTAACAGTGGTACTCCGCATAAAGATGTTCTGTTTAAAATGTCAATTTATTGAAAATGTTAATTCCTCTTATTTTTGTCCTGAATGTACACACCAAAAGCCAGAAAGTAAGACTTTCTTAAGTTGCTGCACCATTTTTGCCAGAGCAGGGGCAAGTTCTGACTTTACAGTCTTTGTTCTGATAAAGAGGAAAAGAAATTCTTATGGCCTGTTCTGATGGATGATATCTTGCTTACCTTTAGACATCCATCTTGCAGACGTTTACATGTAAGTTTGTCACTATCAAAATCTTTACATCTAATGGGAAGAAACAAGCATGTAGGGTTTGACTGAGCTGTTTTAGTAGTTTCTTTTAAGGTTATATAAGCTGAGTCCTAGAACTGCTTATTTATCTCCATTGATTTGAGAAGTTGTTAAAAAAAAGTTCAGCTATAAATAATTTTGCTCTAGATAGAAAAATTTTGCAACACTGAAATTTTGAGAAAGATTAGACAGATTTTAATGAAATTTGAAAATATTTTTCATCAGTTGTTTTTTCCAACCATTTACGTGATTTTTTTACACTCAAACTGATTCCTGTGGATGCAATCAGCATTAGGTAGACCTTAGCTCTTCCTTAGAAATAAGAAAGAATTTAGTTTCTGGTGTTTTCTTCAGTATCCTTCCTAAAGAGTATATTTACATCAAGAACAAAAGAAAGAAAGCTTAAACTCGGCTTGGGCTTATCCAAATCATATATTCACCTCCTCACCCCCGGTTCTCATCTGTTACTCTCTGGACCTCTCTGTGGTCTTCAGCCAAAAGGAATCACAATTTGATTTTAGGATGCTTCAATACAGCAATATTTTGTATAGCATCTGTTTTCATCAGCTCGTTTAGCTTTTCTGCCTTGAGCACTTTGAAAGCGTCTGGTGAATTAGCTGCCCAGTGGTAAAATTTCATGCTCCCTCATCAGTGTGGATCTTACTGGTGATTTCAGTGAGCTCGCAGATTTAGAGGGGCTTAAATCTCTGGGGAGTTATTGCTACAACTCTAATAAGAAGGTGTTGATAGACCTTTGGCAGTGCTATTGCAAGACTGGCTCAAGGTTATTCTCATTTTTTTTCCACCGTACTTACAGTATGTTGTGTTGCTGTATTTTTTTCTGATGGGTAATTAACTACAATCTTTTCATACTATAAGCAAAATGCCTAATCCTCTTCTGCATTTACCCCCATTTTATACCTTCAAGTAATATTATTTCCTGAGGTCATGATGCATCTTGCTTATGTTCATAAGATTCTCTATAACTGTTCTTCTAAGAAGGAAATATACTTCCGTTCCTCATAAACCTAGTCTTATCTTGATTTTATTACTGTAAATTAATTATGGGAGAATGATGAGTCATCATGACATCGTGGCTACAGAAAATTACATTTATTCAAATTAATCTTGTATGAGGTTAAGACTGTCTTACACCACACTTTTTCTATGTCCCTTGATGTTTTAACACTGCTTCCCACGTTATTCCCTACAGGTTAAAATGCATTTCTTCTTGTCATGCTTGAAGAAATGAGCGCACACATGAAATACAAATCGTATGTATGCAAGCATAGGTTGCCAAGCATACAAGTACAATAAATTATTTCTTTACATGGCTAATTGAAAAGAAACTCCAACATTTGGCTATCTGTGGAAAGTTTTCTTTCTCTAGAGCCAACTGACAAAGCAACTGCACTCTGTTTTGCTGTATTCGTCACTGTCTGTCCACTTGTAACTATCAATCAAACTCAGACTTTTCATAAAATGTCTTTGAATAAGCACAGACATTGCCTCTGTGTTCATCTGGAATTTGTAGAATGTAGATGTTTCCTTATTAGATAGATACATATGAAATGAAATAATCAAAAATACAGCTATTCAACTGAAAACTCATAAATTGTATCACAGGAGTGACTATCCTGACTTTTTTTTTCCTTCCCCCAAAGCTACCATACAACAGCCTTAGGGGAAAAATAAACAACATTATACACTTTAAGGAATTTGACTGTAATTAGGGGAGTTGATGGGGTGGGGTGAGAGAGCTGTAGACTTTGCAAGCAGCAGTTTTCTCGGAAACATATGATAGCACAGAAGGCAGATGCTTTTGTTTGAAAAGCAGCATGTCATGCAGATGAACACTGGGCTTTACCGAGTGTAAAATCTGAAAGGAAAGAGCTGTCAAAAATAATAATCCAGCCTCAAAGCCAGCTCCATAGTTTTAAAAATATTTGCATGTTGCCACTGCTGCCTCATATGGTGGCATTAGAAGAGCACAGGATTTGAATTCACTTCAGGTGTTTGCATCCTCACAAAGTACAGACTATTTCCCATTGCACTGGTTGGCTCCCAGAATGCCAAGTTATTTGCACTGCATGAACAGATTGCATAATTATCTGTTGACTTTCTTGAAAGGAGAGTTGGCAGTGCACTGTGATTAGGTTTTCCAGAGCTGGCAAATGCATAGGTGAGGAGACAGACACACGAGGACCATATCAGTGCAATTTTTAATAATAAGCAGAAACTCTCGGGACTTTTTTTTTAAACATAGTGATGAAACACCTCAGATGTGAGATATACGTTTGGTTGATTTGGCACATGATGTTAAATCGAATGAATGTGAGTGTGGGTTAGGACTACTAAGTTGCTGAATAAGGATGAAGAGGTAGTCTACTAGTAATGTCCTTGTTGACTCACTGGAAAAATTATATTTTATACAAATGTTTCATTTTACCCATCGGAAAAATGTAATCAAGATATTTTTTAACTCAGACTTGATAAATTATAAAAAAAAAAAATTAAAGTAAACTTTTTAACCCCTTCAGTAAACCCTGAAACTCTTTTTACATGCTTGTACAATCTTTACGTATTCTACAGAGTGGTATTAGCAGCATCTCTGTTGTGAGTTCACATCTTATTTCTTCTGTGGTGAGATCCCTAAAGATCTCATGCCCATGCACACTTCACTAGATTCTCCACAGCAAAATTCACATGCTGATTTAGCTTGAGTCTTTGACTGCAGTAACCTTGGAGCAGACCCTGATAGTACTTTTCTACTACTATAAAAAGAAACAGTGAACGTTGAGGGAAACGATGAATGAATGAGCTGAATTATACAGCTTGATTTTGATCTTCCTCCTCAGATGACCAGATCGTCCAAAACCTAAAAACTAGAAATAAATCTGCTCAGCAGGAGAAGACTTTGTTCTAGCACTTCCTTGGTTGATCAGCCTGGTTTAATGAGGATGTTCAACTAAAGTCTGCAGGAAAAAATGGTTTGTGATACATGGGTGCCATATGAAGGACACTGTTTGTTCTCCCTGTTCTATGGCCTGGGCTGCTCACCCACGTTTACATAACTCATAGAAGTTCCACAGTGCATTCTGGGAATCACAAGTCTATGGTGCATGAGAGAATAAGATCACCCAGTTGGGAGATTCCAGAAAATAGGACGGAGACACAGGGCAGCAGATCTATCACTGCACAAGGCACAGAGGGGTTCCAGAGGTAAGTGAAATAGTCACACTGAACTGAAATTAAAGTTCTAAACTGGGTTGATTTTTTTTCGACATTGTTTATTAACAGAAGCAGTAGAAAAGTGTTCTTTTAACTTTGGAGAAGTTTTGAACCAGCAGAATTTCCAGTAGGACATGTTGAATGTATCAACACACAGTTCACACTAGGAAAAAAACCTATATTGTTACTTATAAGGTTAGGTGGCTCTCGCTTGTGTCTGTTGTAAGCGTGGAGTATCTTTCTTTTTGTTCATTTAATGAAAGGCAGTAAAGTAAAACTATTAAAAAACAGCATCAGCAAAGAATCTGGGTTTAGATCTTCAGGTTTCTGACTGCAAATGTGGATTAAGGGGAAACAATGTTTGAAGTACAAGATTACAAAATACCTTTAAATGCTATACTTCTATCAAATTAGTCTTCTACTGTGCTTACCAGTTAATGTGCAGAGGATGCGCATTCTGAGATTAAAGATTGTAGAATTATAAAACTCTGGCAGTGTGTTACTATAGGTTTGCTCAAAAATCTTTGAATTATTTGAAACATTTTCACTTCTGATTGGAGATCAGGCATTGCAAGGTGTATATGAAAGTAAGTAATTGATTCAGAAGGGAAATCAGAGGTTAAAACTGCAATTTTCTCCAAAGGAAACCTCCCATGTTTTGAATTTTTAGTAGCTGTCTGTGTATTATTAACAACCCTACTTAGATTTGACAGGCAAGTAATAATGTGGTTATTCATCTCAAAGACAGTGGACTAGAATACATTTTTGGCTCTATAAATGCATTTTAAAACTGAAAGACAAATTTCATTGCAATAAAGAATGGGGATTTGGTAAATGTAATCTTTGGGTTTTTATTGGTAGATAAATTTTTCTTTTTCTACAACTGCTGTTAGGGTTTTAGAAAATTTAAAAAATGGAGTATGTATTGCCCTATTTATTAGTAACAGTAATATTTAAAAGCTGAGAGTGTGGCATCCATTTCAGAATACATTGAGTCAATCCATCCTGCTTGTAGTGCCACTGAACCCAGTCCAGCTATACAGATCTGGATCTGGTTCAACAAGAATGCTTTACCTTTCCTGGAAAAAAAATTATCCAGTCAAAGTTAAAGACAAGACAAATGATGAAAGCCTGTTCCCAGTAAAACCTACTGGAATTTGTCCATAGGTTTAAAGAAGTGCCCAGCTAATGCCCCAATATGATTTTTCAGAATATCATACCTACATGCAAGTGTATTGATGGCAGTGGTTTCCTCTCATAGAATATTTTGTAGAGAGTGTTTTCCTTACATCAAATTGACCCTCAGCTTTCAATAGAAAACTAGGATTTTGGGTAATAAAAATTAATTGAATAAAAAGATATAAAAGTTGTCTCGGTACATTTGGCTGCATTTCATATACTAACCCTGTCTCTCTTGTTATATGTACCAATGACAACTAGAAACTAAGTATTAGTAGTTAGAGACTGCCAAAAATACTATTGTAGCATTTAAGCACTTCATTGTTTAAAGGTAAAAATGTAAAGGTAACGTGTAAGACTTTCAATATTTCTTAAGCTCTTTCTTTTCCTAAACATATTCTCAGAAGTCTTTTGTGTGTGTGATGCTGAACTGATATCTACTTATTTTTCACCAGTTCGTTCGCTTTTGATTATTCTCATTACTTTTCATTCAGAATATAGACTTTCAGTTATGACTTTAATATCTGCCCCCAAAAATCCCTGTCATCCTCTTTCTTTCAAAGTGCTACATTCTAGAAATCATTCAGTGCAGAAGTTCAGATAACAATAACTGAAGTAATAGTAGTTTCACCTGATATGATGGAAACTGTCCAGACATAAAGCAAGCATGATATCTTCATGTAGCATATTAAATAAAGGCAATTCCTTAGGAATGTAATTTAATAATTATGTAAGTGACAATATAAGTTATGATCTAATGAAAGCTGTCTCTTGTAAGGTTCATAAGAAAAGATTATTTCTTTTTTTACGTCTGTCATTTTAAACTTAGTATTCATAAAATGTACACAGGAAAACAAAACACTTGGAATTTGTTCTTTGCTCTCCCCAAGGAGTGATAAATTCTGGTTCGTTGTCATAGTCTGCATGTTATCCCTTCAGCTGAGAAACTGTGTGATGAAGGCTTATCTTGTTTTTGTGAAGTTCTGCCAGATTAAGCACATTGTTCACCCCAGTCTATGAAGGAAGTGAAGTGGAAGTTGCTCTCTGGTTATAATAGAAATTGCGTGAAGTCCTAGAAGATGTGAATGGCTTCTAATTCTTTGGCCCTTTATATTAAAAAAACATTAGTACCATAATACATTTGTTGCCATAACATATCGCTTCACTTTCCACATTGTTCGAGTGTGTATAGGATCTTCAATAGTGATGAGAGAACAAACAGATACATGGCAAGAGAGGCAAGAACCAAGTCGTTTCAGGCACCTGACTGTCAGGTGGGTACCAGACACACAGCCAGAGCTATGGTCCAGCAGAGGGTTATTAAAGAGCCTCTTTTGTTCCTGTCCACCCCAAGCAGTGAGGCCATCTGGAAATGTGACATAGCTGAAGCTGTGAGCTTTAGACCTTCTGGATTGACTTCTCTAATTCCTACACTTTCTCCCTTTGTCTGACATTTCTAAGCCATTCTCCACCCAGAAAAAAAAAAATAATCTGCATCCCAGAAATTCTGTGAAAGACTTCATATACTTGACCTTGCCTTCTTAAGAACACCTCTGTAAACCATCCGAATTTTACCCTTTTTTAAACTCAATAACAAACCGCAAACACACAAACAATAATTAAGCTGCTGCTTCAGGTTTTCTCTGGATTGTACAGTGATGAAAGATTTTGTCATGTGATAAGAGTTTTTCTGGCAGATTTGTTGGACGCAGTCCAATTTTGAGTGGTCAAAGATGTGCATGAACCAAAAGTAATACTGTTAGGTTCTCTGCACTTGAAAATGTCAACAAGGAGGCCAGAGAATTAATGGAATGAACTATATTTTCATTTTTAGGTCTTCCTACTAAATTAAGGCTGGAACATTTTGATAATGCTAGTCTGGGAAGTTTCCTTTGTTATGGCCTATATTACACTGGAATAACCTGAATGGTAGGTTTGGTTTCTAAATCACTGTACTTTTCAGTGGTGTGACAATAAGTTTTATTTCAAAGCACGTTTCAAAACAGAAAGACAGCTATGAACAGTAAGAACCTGGTAGAAATGGTATCTCCCCATTTTTCCTCTCCTCACTGCAATTGCTCTCATCCCTTCTCTGAGCAGTTGCTGATTCATGAGCTCCACAACCAGTAAAGGCATGAAACCGCATATAGCATTTCTGACTTCATCTAATGAGCAGTAATGTTTGGGAACAAATATTAAAAACAAGAAGAAACTACAGACAGTAATCTTTTTGGAATGAAAAGACAACAGCTGAAGACAATCTTTTGGGTTCTTAGGTTACCCCTTCATCCTACACATTTTAAATCTTTGACAGACATGTGACCATCTTCACATATCTATCAGTCTTACAGTTAATTGGAGAATTTCAAATCGAAAGCTACCAATCTGCCATCTTTCACAAGTACTCAACCCTCACAGAAACTAAATTTGTATAACACAATCTCTCATGAACTCCTAAAATCAGCTAATCTATAAGTAATACAGACAGAAGGCACAAAACACAGTTTATACCCTTTTATCCACCTGTTATCAAGTCAATGCACGTCTGTTATCTAACCTAAATTGTTGGCAGCAAAGTTAGAATGAGCTTTCTCACAGTGATTAGATGTCACTGCTGGCTCTGTTTCTAGTAGTATATGCTACTAGAATATATCTGCCCTATAAATTGGAAGAGTTACTATATGAGCTATCATTTCGTTGAACATCAAACCAATGGAGCTCTCTATTCATGAGGTCAGAATTACAAAGTGAAATATAAACAGGATGCAAAGATTTCCAATATCCACCTAGCCAGCAGGCCATCTCATTTTGTATTCTTCTTTAGAAGCTGACTGGCAACAGATTGTTTCGAACAAGGTGTAATAACCTCATGAGGGTAATAACCATGAGAACTGTCCATAATATTTACATCATAAAATATAGCAATTTATATTATCTTGCATAGACTTGTTCTATTTTTACATATATTGATGGTGAAAGTGAGAGCTGAGTTTATCTTTTCAGATTTTTGGATAGCAAGGACATCTTGCAATTATTAGATTTACAAGCTAATTGGGTGTTATGTTCAAAATTACTTCTGCTGAGCAGTGTGCAATGCGCCACTTCAGATCTTTATTGATAATTCCCCCTTCTTGTATTATGGGACAAATTATAGGAGAACATCTGCTTTACTGTCTATACTTCATTCATTATTTCCTATAAGCTTTTCACCCATTATTTACCCTTACTAAATTTGAACAATCCCCAAATTTTCAATTTCCTTTTATGTAATTTTTTTTCTATAGCTTTAATTTGTTTCTTGTCTTCGATTCAATTCTGTTTCTACTATATATTTTGAGATCAGGTGGCTAGAGCCCTGCCCAGGCTGAAAATCTGCAATTATTTTATTTAGTGTCTTCGCAACACTTCTGTATTTGTTCTGACCATGCTACGTTACATAAGAATTTCTGACCACTGCTGCACATGCAAACACTTCCATTGGCTGTTCTAGGATTTTCTTTCAAGTGTTTGCAGTTAATTTCCAACTCAAACATAGATGTATAATTCAAATTACTTCTACTTGTAGTATAAAATCTTTGCCACTGTAAAAAAGTCCAAACCAGCAACCATTAAAGTCCGTAGAAAGATTTGCATTGGCTGTCTGGGTCACTCACCTACTTTTTAAAAAGGGCTGTGTTTATCTCTAACTCATTTACCACCATATGTACCAAAGAATGTATAATTCCAGCTTCATCCACAGTTTTTCAAAAATAATAAGCTAAGTTCTAGACATGACCCAGCCTTCAGTTGCTCAGTATGAACAAAAATTGAGATTCTGATACTTTTAATCAGGCTTGCACTCAAGTCTTTCAGGGTTCTTTCTATAGAAGAAATGACACACGTTTTGGAGTCTGGGGGCAACTTTTGAAACATTATAGCTAATTGTTCTTGGTGCCAGGGAAGTTGCTGATAGAAGCCCAACTCACCACAGGTACCAATTAACCTTTATCATTGTCCTAGACCAAGAGAGAAAGGCAATTCAGATAACAGAGAGGCTAAATAGCCCTGTGTTGATGCATGTCTCTTTTCATCTACCTTATGGGAACCCAGAATATACAAGTTCCTAATTTAATCACTGCAGCTGAATGTATAAAGTTTGGTAGCATGAACCCATATCATTGTTTTGCTTTGTGCAGGATCATTACTGCAATACATTTCAGTGAAGACCAAAGGAAGGAGTTGGAGGGCGATGCTGAAATAATTCATCTGGTGTCTACAGGTGTTTCTCCCAGAATAAGAAAGAGACAAGTTAGAATAATAGGAAATTTCTACTGTGCTATACCCAATCTGAAACTAATATAATTCCTATTGTTACTACTATTTCTTGTACAATTTTTTATCTAAACACAAAGTAAAAAAACAAACAAACAAAAAAAACCCCAAACCACCACCCACAAAAATCAAAAGGCAAAACTCATATAAACTGAATTTCAAATTTTGAAGTAGATCAAGGCTTAGATAAGGAGTCTTCCCAAAACATCTATAGATTCCATGTCTGAATTCTAGAAGTATTCACTTTAAAAATCTCCATCTGAGAAATTCACCACTGGACTCAGTACAGCAGATGACTTTGTAACATGACTTTCACGTTTCAAGAACAACCAAGAGAAGAAACTTCCATTCCCTTTTCATATATTCATTTATTTGTTACACATTTCCTCTAGTGATAGGGAATTCAGAATCATTTATTTCCAAGAGAACATGTTACTCATAAGGCTATAGATTTTTCTCCAGTGCACCTTTTATCTGAGTGCCAAAAATTCCTGGACTGCTTCACAAAAACAATATAAACACATTTTATTGACTGAAATATTGTTTACAAATACTTTCAGCTCTCCTGCCTTTTAGGGGCTGATGCAAAGCTTTTGGAAATGCACTCATACCTTTCCATTGATTTAGATGACCTTTTGAGCAGCTTCTTGGAGTAGCTTGAGGGGAGAATTAATCTGTGATCAAACCAGATAAAATCCTAAGGGTTTCTAAACCTACATACTGCCATCTTAAATAAGAACTCATTCATCTGAATTCAATGGAGAATCCAGCATAAATCTTAGTGAAGCACAGCTGAGAACTGCAAGGGTGCTAGTACAGAAGCTTTTGTTGTTACATTATTTTATTTTATTTTCCTTTCTCTGGTTTTAAAGTATCTAAGAAGTCACAAATCATAGCATTTGTTTTCAATAAGGAATATTTTGAACTGTTTACCAGCTCTGTGGCTTCTTCAGTTGTTCTTGCTTGCCTGAAAGTAAAGAAAGGATAAAATTGTTCAGAACCATTCTGAAAATAATATGTCAGAACCATACCCACCCATCTGAGAACAGCAGATCTCTTAATCTGACCCTTCTCTTATTCATATTAAACTCACACTCACAAGGTGTCAATTCCTTCATTAAACTCACATTCAGATTTGCCACGAACAAATAATACCTTCCTGTTCTCCTGTCCTTTGCTGCCTTTGCTCTGCTTCTAGAATCAGCAATACAAAAATCAATAGCTAATATATTTGATTGCCAGAAAAAGCAAAGTGTTAGCAGCAAAACCATGACAAGGTTATTCTCTCAGTCTCAGGCTACCAAACATGCACAAGCACTTGCCAGCACTGAAGACAATGAACAGCCGTGGATTCTGCCAGTCTGTTGTGTTAATTGGCCACAGTGTGTATGTCAACACACAAAGCACATTCTGTGGTATAAAAACACACACATGCATATGTATGCACGTATTCCAACCTGGGTTTTGCCATTGCACTAATTTACTGCTCATTAGAGCTGTTGACCTTCCAGATGATAAAATTTCAGGTTTATTCTCTTGTAATATTTGATCATAATACTCTTTTTTAAATAGATCTTAAGCTGGAAAATGGGATTTTCTGGATGTATCACAATTAAGATTTGAAGATATGTAAGTTCATGTCCTTAAAACCACTTCTCAGAGCACATTTTTAACTTCCTATATTGTTCAGAGTGGATATGTGTAGAATTGTTGAAGTCTTGACAGCACTGAGCTGACCAGTTTCTCTCTGTCCTGCAAGCCTTAGCACGATAGCAGGTACATATACTTCCTTCACAGGCCTCCGTTCAGCGTCAGAGGCTATACGTAGCACAACCAACCTGCCTTGGTTGTGCTGTATGGACAGGTTGTTCTTTTCTATTCCTACTTGTGCAACAGATGAATCACCTATGGCAGACTGCAGTTAAGGTTCGTTTGCAAATGAGACTTACTGATAGTGAGACATTGTCCTCATTTGCAAAAATTAGCAGTGTTCCAATTCCTATAAGACTTCTGTAAGTAATGGACTATATAGTCAATCTCTCTTGTCCTTCTTCCCATTGTAGTCCAGTTTGTAATTAAAAAGGAATGAAGCTGACAGGAGGCAAACCTAGGACATTTCCATAACACAAAGATTCAAGCCTACACAGGTAGAAAGGTACTTGAGATCAACTCGAGTTTGAGCAGAACACGAGGTTCTTCTCGGTTGTCTCATGATACAAATCTTGGGTATGTCTGCTACATATTTTTATTTGCACATATATCTGAACCAGTTAACTTATGCTGTGGAACTATCCACACAAAATCTGGTTTCAATCTGGATGTTATTTAAGCATTTTAGTATAAGAGTGAACACAAAACAGTAAGCCAGTTGCTCAGTTGGGCTTATGGGTCTACCATAATTTCATTATAATTTAGCTATGCAGCCTTTAGATCAAACCTGTCTTGCAGCTGAATGCTGCAAAGTATGACCAGGATGAAATGTCTTTCAGAAGGTCCTGGGTGCACATTAAGTGCCATATGTAAAAAGCAAGAGTTCATCCCTGTACAAGGAGTAACACTTTCAACAGAAAAATGTTTGGAACAACAGATGAACTTCTCTGTAAGCACTTCCAAAATTGTATTTTTATTAATGTCTTTCATCTCAGCTGACAGGATAATTCATCATAATTAAAAAGATAGCCTAGGTTAGTGAGGCTTGTTCTGCAACGAAGCTGTGGAATTGATTTCTAGATGGCCTTTGCATATACAGCAGGGTTTTCAATGCTTATGAAAGAAAATGCCTCCACCGAACACAAACAGTGCTAATGACACACTCATCTTTCCTCTGGCTAAAAAAAGAAATTTGACCAAATAGACTACAGGTCAGATTCTCAGCTGTATAATTTTGAGAATGCCAACAGTAATAGATTGTCATGAATGATCATATAAATATGCATACTTCGTGGAAGCATGTGTATTTCTCTAGAAACTTTAGCAAATACTTAAGATACTGGCCAATAGATGTACGTAATTTGTTATCAGAATAAATTTTAGAAAACATAAATGTCTCTATGTGCATAGGATTTACCTGCGCCTGGCTTTGTACCTAAGGCAGTATGTTATAAAAGCAATTCGTTGACACTGAGCTTTTTCAGAGCTCCAGAACTGTCTGCAGCATCTACAGATGCTTTACTCATGCCAGGTTCTCTTTGTAATTAATGTAGACAAACATGCATTTATAAGATGTAATTCATCTGGCTTGTTTAAAACAGCCACTTTAAGACGTGATGAATCATACCTTAGACTCCATTGGCAGTACTAATGAAAATTCCTTAACTCTGAAGGATGGCCATGGTGACTGTCTTAGACAAATTGAGCTCAAGAAGCCTGATATGGTGGAATCATTATTGTTTCCATTACCAATTTTGCCAAGGCTTGCTGCATACATATGGGTAATTATATTTTTTGAGAGTTAAGAACTCCAGAATTAATTCTTTTTCCAGGGTTCTGGGAACCTTGACTTCTCAGTGAAGAACAGACAGGTTCTGCCAAGTTGCAGAAGGCAAAGGCAGGGACTGGAAGAATGAATAAACACCCATGGTAGGAAATCAGATTCAAGACCATCTCAGGAACCTGAAGGTGCACAAGTTCATGGAACCTGATGAGATGCATCCGCGGGTCCTGAGGGAACTGGCAGATGAAGTGGCTAAGCCACTGTCCATCATATCTGAGAAGCTGTGGCAGTCTGGGGAAGTTCCCACTGACCGGAAAAGGGGAAATGTAACCCCCATTTTTAAAAAGGGAAAAAAGTATGACCTGGGGAGCTACAGGCCCATCAGTCTCACCTCTTAGCAAGATCATGGAGCAGATCCTCCTAGAAACTGAGCTAAGACACATGGAAAATAAGGAGGTGATTGGTGACAGCCAACATGGCTTCAGTAAAGGCAAATCATGCCTGACAAATTTGGTGGCCTTCTACGACAGGGTTACAGCATTGGTGGATAAGGGAAGAGCAACAGATGCCATCTACCTGGACTTGTGTAAAGCATTTGACATTGTCTCGCACAACATCCCTGTCTCTACAACATCTCATCCACGGCAAGACATGGATTTGATGGGTGGACCACTTGGTGGATAAGGAATTGACTGGGTGGCTGCACTCAAAGAGTTGTGGTCAACTGCTCAATGTCCAAGTGGAGACCAGTGATGAGTGACATTTCTCAGGGGTCAGTATTGGGACCAGTGCTGTTTAACACCTTTTCTGGTGACATGGACAGTAGGATTGAGTGCACCCTCAGCAAGTTTGTCAATGACACCAAGCTGTGTGGTGCGGTCAACATGCTGGAGGGGAGGGATGCCATCCAGAGAGACCTTGACAAGCTTGAGAAATGAATCCATGCAAACTTTATGAAGTTCAACAAGTCCAAGTCCCAGGCACAAATACAGGCTGGACAGAGAATGGATGGAGAGCAGCCCTGAGGAGAAGGACTTGGGGGTGTTGGTTGATGAGAAGCTCAGCATGACCCAGCAATGTGCCCTTGCAGCCCAGAAAGACAACTGTATCCTGGGCTGCATCAAAAGAAGCGTGACCAGCTGGCCGAGGGAGGTGATTCTGCCCCCCTGCTCCACTCTTGTGAAACTCCACCTGGAGTACTGAGTTCATCTCTGGAGCCCCCAACACAAGAAGGACATGGACTTGTTGGAGCGAGTCCAGAGGAGGGCCACAAAGATGATCAGAGGGCTGGAGCACCTCTCCTATGAAGACAGGCTGAGAGAGGTTGGAGTTGTTCAGCCTGGAGAAGAGAAGGCTCTGGCTAGACCTCACAACAGCCTTCCAGTACCTAAAGGGGGCCTGCAAGAAAGCTGGAGAGGGACTTTTTACAAGGGCGTATAGTGATAGGACAAGGAGTAATGGCTTCAAACTGAAAGAGGGTAGACTTTGGTTAGATATTAGGAAGTAATTATTCATTGTGAGGGTGGTGAGACACTGGCACAGGTTTCCCAGAGAAGCTGTGGATGCCCCATCCCTGGAAGTGTTCAAGGCCAGGCTGGATGGCGGGGCCGGGGGCTTTGGGCAACCTGGTCTAGTGGAAGGTGTCCCTGCCCATGGCAGGGTGGTTGGAACTAGATGATCTTTGAGGTCCCTTCCAACCCAAACCATTCCATGATTCTATGATTTTGAGCATCACAATGACTTTTTAAAGGAGGTGTCTTCTGGTAGTATTGGTTTTAATTTCTCTGTATGTCAGCAGTTCCATATGTAAAATGTGAATTATAATATTAATCTTATTATGACCTGGTTTGCCTTTATTAATTCAGATTTATGAAGTGCTTGAAAAACTCAAAAGGATACAGATGCCAAACATTATTAGCTATGTTATTCCTCTTTATTACTGTCACCTATTCATAGACATCTTCAACTCAGTGTGAATTTTGACCCCTGCTCATCTCTTCTTTCTAACTAAATGGGATATTTAACTGTCCATCACTGTGCTTTGATCCCCCTGAATGTTCACATTGCCACATTTGCGATTCAGAGCATATCCCACAATGCCCTTTTCCACTCTGTATTGAATGTGCCTTCCATATGCCATTAAAGATTCAGCATTGCAAGCTATCATTATATTAATTTTAAGACACTTTTTTATCAACAGATGAACAATCACGATGATTAAAAATGCTTCTCCTTTCAAGGGCTTGTACAGTATTTTGCATTCTCTGGCATGTTGATTAGTTATGTTGATTGAAAATGAGTGAAAAACAGAGACAACTTATTAGCCAGTTTAGTTAGCTGCTACTTACATTAATGAGAATGTCTGGATGCATGCCCATTAAAAATACTTGGGAGATCAGAGGTTGAAAAGTGATTCCTTTGCTTCTCACTGCTGACAGTTTGGAAAGGAGCATATCCACGAATGGATGCTGAGGCATGCACAGCCTCCACAAGGAAACATTGCTGCTCTGGAGTCCAGTCCAAAACCAAGCACCCACAGGAGCAGGGGAGCCACGCTTGGCAGGTGTTTGCATGGCACCTTCCTGAAGGCTGGCATTGTAGGTGCTTTGGCAGCAGTAATATTTAACAGCAAAAGCAGCTAGCAGTAGCTCCATTACTGCCACTACTAACAATACGTCTGTCTTTCATTGCCAGAGAGGCATTGATGGAAATAAGGGAGGGAACATAGCTGATTTTCTGAAGGACAAATTTGGTTTTTTACTTCACAATTTGTTTACCTATAAGTAAACCTATAAGGCCACCTCAAAGTGCCTTTAAGGCAGCAAAACAGGGTTTCTTACATACACATATATTTCATTTCAGCTGATGCCAGGGAGGTTCATGCTGAACACAAACCCCATTCTCCCAGCTGTGTACAGCTAGTAAGATGCACGGGTAGCCCATGGTGGAGGGAGGGAGGTAGAGGGCAAAAGAAATGTTGTTAAGATTCTTCTTCCGCATTTGGAATTGCAAGGGTAAAAGCAGCAAAGTGATTTGCCCAAGGTGATGCAGTAAGTGCCAGGAACTGAATTCAGATCTCCTGAGTCACAGCCCAGTGCCTTAATCAGCTGACCATGTTTCCAAGCATTTGGCTTTACAAAATCAGTTGGCCTGATTTACTGGCAAAGTCTTACGATAGTGAATTTTCCCACTACAAAATGTCAATGACCTAAAAAAAAGAAAAAGTAATAGCTTCCCCCCTGCCCCCCACCCTGTTAACTGGAAACATATGATACCTGAGCAATACTGCAAAATAAATGCTGAAGGAAAAGGATGACGATAGAAACCAGGCTTACTGGTAGTGCAGCACCTATTCCAGCATCGCTGCAAGACGCAGATGATAACAATTTGTCATAAGAAATTGTGCATTGGAATGAAAGACAAGGATCTTATCATTGCCAAAACATCTGCTGCTTGTCAGCTGCCACTTAGACAATGGGAAAGGGCTAAGAAAAGGTTTGGAGAACTTTGCTTGTGATTCTTAGACCACTGCATATCCACCTTGTTTTTCCAAATATTTAGTTCTATCTGAACAAAGAAACCAGATTTCACCCTGACTTTTCTCTCTTTTGAGTGGACTTCAAGCAGAATGAGTATTAAAATCATCCTGGGTAAAAGAACAGTCATTAATTATGGTAGTTAATATTCAGAATTGGTAATTAATTGTAAAGCTATTTGTAAAAAATTAATTTATATTTTCAATCAGGATGTCCATATTGCATGCTATATTGTTTTTTATTCTGGTCATTCACCTTTTGAATCATTTACGAAAATATATATGTAGACAAAAATATACTACTATTCTGCTCATATGGACTTTGGATAATTGGTGCAATAATGTTACCTGTTTGTGACACTTCAGAGTTAACGCAATTAAAGTGATATGTTACTAAAAGAGTCAATGCATATATGTGGGTTTAAATGCAGACCTGCTGAATTAGCACTGGAAAATTCAAATAGTTTTCATTTATTTTCAGTTTTCCAAATGTGAAAATGGATATTTTATTTAAATGTGAGAAGTAAGATGAACTATGCTATTCAGTACCTAAACTGAGGAGAGCTAATTAGTAGGCACTTGTTTCTGCAACACAGCAGCCCAAAAATTACATCAAAGACAGGGGGCTAGAGAGACGCTTTATCAAAGCCTTCTGTTCTACAGCTTCTATCCCTTATGAATGGTGGTGGTGATCTTCAGAAAAGAGCTCCTGCCTGGAGAGGAATCTCATATTGCACATATCACTGGTATGCAGCACACAGGCATTGCAGATTTAATCACTGAATGTAATCATTTCTTCAGCAGGTGAGAAATTTTCTGTTGTGCCATTCATAGGCATCTTTTGGGCTACGTATATCTGCCATTCTTTAGTTTCAAGTTCGATTAATGGACAGGTGTTAGCACAAAAGAAAACTGAAAAAAGACCCGTTGTCTGGTTTTTTTACTCTGTTGAGAAGGTCATCAGTATACTAGAAGCAGCACATGTCCGCGAGTGTTTAACTAGGTTAACCAGCCATCAACTACCTACCATGCAGCCACGTGCTCACTACCCCCCACCAGTGGGATAGGGGGATGAATCAGGAAAAATGTGAAACTCATGGGTTGAGACAAGGACAATTTAATAAATTAAATATAATAATAATAATAGTAGTAGTAGTAGTGTTGGTAATAGTAGTAATGAAAAGCAGAGAGAAGGAGAGAGGAATAAAACCCAAGAGAAAAAACCAAGAGATTCACAATACAATTTCTCACCACCCACTGACCGATGCCCAGCCAGTCCCCGAGCAGCGATCGGCCAGCCCGGACCAACTCCCCCCAGTTTATACACTGAGCATGATGTTCTGTGCTATGGAATAACCCTTTGGCTAGTTTGGGTCAGCTGTCCTGGCTCTGGTCCCTCCTGGATTCTTGCACACCTCCTTCACTGGCAAAGCATGGGAAACGTGAAAAGTCCTTGATTTAGAGTAAGTATTACTTAGCAACAACTAAAACATCAGTGTGTTATTAACAATATTCTCATATTAAATACAAACCATAACACTGTACCAGCTACTAAGAAGAAAATTAACTCTATCCCAGCTGAAACCAGGACAACTAGTCTGCAATAGGTATATCTCATTGTCTCACCTGCTTATTGTATTTGCTACTACTAAAACATCTAATATGGGAAGTGTTTCACTTTGTACGTGTAGTGTCCATGTGCTTGGGCAAGGTCCATCTTTGGAGATCCTGCTGAAATCTGCAGCCAGGGAGACAAAACGCACACAACAGCAACTCAGAAAACAGTAATGGAAAGAGTAATTACCTCCTCAGCTGTGGCTAATGTGGTTGTTAGGTACAGCTCCTGTAAAAGAAGATAGCTGAGCATCAACTAGAGAGATTAATTTTTTTTTTCTTTTTTTCTTTTTTTTTAAGAAAGAAGCCTTATCCAGCAGGCAACTACCAGGCCAGGTGATTAACAATAAATAACCCTGCTTTTTCAAAAAGCTTGCACATATTGAATCTCTTGTGTATACAGTTCCCTAAAATCCTGATAGAAATACTTCATCTAGCTGTTGGCAGTTAAAGGAAAGCTCACAGGATTTGCAGGTTTTTAAAAAAAAACAATGTGATGGGAGAGTTTTATGATTTAGATGTATACACAATCCCTAAACTGAGCTAGAAAGAGGTTTGAATAGTCTTGAACATGCCTGATATGATAAGTGGGAGGGGAACTACAAGATGTTCTATTTCAGCCATGGGAATGGCTTTCTTATTAGATTTTGAGTCATTAAAAGTCCAGTAGAAGAAAACATTATGAAATGAAGTATAAACCAAGCTGCAAGTTCTTTGAGTAAAAAGAGTTTCAGATCCATCTGTGATAGAAGAGAATGGAGTAATAAGCCCATGTCATCTCCCTACATCAAACTGGGATTTTCTGTGAGTTTAAAAAAAATGAGGGGAAAAAAATGCAGGAAAATCTTTATACTTGTATTGTCTTGCACTGCATGGTAGTATGCAAAGAGAATACTAAGAGAAGTGGGCCAAAAGCCATGTTCATGTAATCCTTAGCAGGCAGTAGATCAAATTTACACCTAAAGAATATGCTTCTTTGATAACAGTAAAAAAGTGCAGTGAATTAGCATGAATATTAAGCACGGCAAGATAAAAACACATCTCATTTCTGAGTACAAAAATATCATTGTCTAATTTCCTATGAAATGTGTCATAAACGTGCCTTTTATTCAGTATTTTGAAAGAAAAATGGATCATATTACACTTCTCAGTAGTATAGTTATGCAATTCAATGGGGGATGAAACGTTCTGATTTAATAAATAGGATAAAGATTAGTGAAGTAATCTAATCACTGTTCTCTCTTCTTTTCAGTCATCGCTGAGGATGGAAGAGAGCAGGAGAGGGAGATTAATTTGAATCTTTGTGAAGATACGGGTCAGTAGCCCACAGCTTTCCTGGTTTTTGTAGGTGCTAACATGCTTCAACACAGAGATCATTGAGGATGAGGGAGTGACTGTAAATGAACTGCACGCTTCCCTGAGCAAGCAGCAGTGGGAGTGTGTTTCTCCTTGCAGGTGGCACCCAAACATGGTCAGGTCTGCTTTGCTCCCAAGAATGTGCACAATGCCTAAGGCAATCCTGAGTTGTATTTTTGCCTTGGATGCTCTGCTTGGATTTACTCATATTTAAGGCCAGCTTTGAGGTAACCTTTGAAGCCTCATGTTGCATATGCTCGTATGGGGGCTGGCTGGACTGCCCTCACTGTCCCATGTTGCTTCACAGCCATGTCACACAGCCACACTCAGATAGAGAAATGACCTGAACTTGGACAGGTTTTGACTCAAACTCTCAGGTATTTCCTAGGTGTCTGGGTACAATCATTTCCATCCCCCTTTGGAGCTACAGCACTCCCAACGAGCCCCATCTTCTTGGAGGTTCATAAGTCAGCAAGTACAAGCTACGGTACGCAGGGCTGTGCAAGGCTCTGTCTCACTGTATATTTTTTCAGAGGAACATGTTGTCTAAACGCCTACACCACTATTACAGGCACTAGGCATGTTGAATTAATTACAGGCATTGATGGTACCCAAATGAGTCAGTGATTTCAGCAGTCATATATGATCCCTTCTACTTTGACACAGCGGAGAGGCACAGCCTCAGCCTGAGCCTGATCTCTCAACGGTTTTGACATCCCTGGTGCTACACCTGAGTTCCACTAACACGTCCATGTGGAGAATCAGATATATAATCTGCCATAGTGCTCTCATGTGACCTGTTGTTAACAGATGGCATTTTTCCTGTCTAAAATATGTGCCTGTAGCTGCTCTCTTTCACAGTTCTCCCCCACCCCCAGCCCATTTTGAGATTTTCATCAGTTATTCACACTGCAGCCTCAGGTTGCCATCAAGTCTGAAAGCCACTGCACAGTCCAGATGCTTGTGAATTTATCATGATACCTGTTTAGCCTCTGGCCTAAGGATTAAAAGCTTCTTCTGGGTTCACTTCAGCCTTAACAATGTAACTGTACAACACATCAACATTTCACCGCTGTCACCATGCCAGCGATGACAGGGACTTGGGGCAGGGTGCTGAGTCATAAAAGACATCTAACAGCACGTCTAAGAGCAAACCCAGCTCTTGCAAGAAAAACTAGGCTGGACACAGAAAAACAATTCAAAGTTCAAAAGTCTTTGTGGTAAAAAGTCTTTGTGATCATAAAATCCCTAAAGTTTAGGGTAGAGATGGTTTCTTTAGAAAGGAATAGGTGTGGTTTATCTGGAGAGGCACTGGCAGAGCTCTGTGGCTACAGTTTTGGTATGGGGTCAGAAGAATTGTATTATTTATTGCTCATACATGTTACTCCTTAATGTTCATCACAACCAGACTCAGGTGTACGTAAATTAAGCCACCTGTTTTTCTTGTCTAATCTGCCATGCTTATAAATTATTTACTGAATAAGGGTTTCTAGGTGGAATGGTGGTGCTGTTTGCTATAGCAGCATGACTGGTGCTGTACTGCCTGGGCAGGATCTGTGGCCCTGTGAGATGTGTGACCAAGGAAAGTGAATGCTGTCATGGAAAAGCCAGAGGCAACAAGTTATGAGGCAGTTTGAGGAAAAAGCCGGCAAAAGGAGGGGTAAAAAGGCCATGGCCCTGCTGGCACCATCGCCTGCAGCAGAGGGTTGGAAACCCAGGGCATCCTCTGCCATTGCTGCAAAAGCAATGAAGGTTTCTGCTAGGATGAGAGGAAGGATGAGGCAGCGGTAAGTGACCACATTTTTCAGGCTTTCCTATCCCTGTCCTCCCCTATCACATCAATTTTCCCTCTGACTCTCCATTCCAGCTCTGCTGCTTCTTCCTTCTCGGATCTCCTTTCCTTAAAAAGAAGCCGAACAAGGCTCTAGTCCCTCATCTCCAAGGTAGAAAAATTCAGTTTAGCCCACACTGCTCAAGAGCCTTCAGGTAGCTCTGACTTTTGTTCATGTGATGTTTAAAAGCCCCAACAATCATCTGACATTGTCAGAGCATGTGCAGATGAGTTGACTCCCCGAGGCAACCCGACACAATGTTTGCTGAGTCTCAGAAGCTGTTTACCATGAAAACATAGAAGTGCTCCATGGAAATCTGGTGCTGTGCCTTGCATCACATGAACACTATGTCAATGTTGCTGCTTTTTTCTTGTTTAATCTGTTGTACTTATAAATCATTTACTAAATAAAGGTTTCTAGATGGAACAATGTTGATATTTGCAATATCAGCAAAGACCTGCGCTGTACTGCCTGGGCAGAATCTGTGGTTCAGTGAGGTATGCGACCAAGGAAGGTGAAAGCTGCCATAAAAAGTCAACAATATGTATTAATGATTTATTTGCATTTCATATGCTGGCATTTAGAAGGCTGGAAAGTAATTTCCATAAACTTCAGGAAAACTTTGTGCTTGTCAGTTACAACTGGTGGGAACATTTGAATCAGACACTGGATGAACTGTTGACTGTGGACTTTAGTAAAATTATTCATGAAACTTGTTCCATGTGAATTTGGGGATCAAAATCAAACTGGGCCTCACATGGTGAGGTTAGCAGAGACAAATAAGATCCTTGACTTCCTTCTCTGCTCCTGCCTAATTCACAGATGCTACAGGCTTTATGTTTGGGGGATTTTACTCCTCTCTCTTCACCAATTTGTATAAGGGAGCTGCATCTGCCCTTCGCCCTACCCTGATACTCTATGTAGCCATTAGAAACCCTGGGAAGGGAAAGAATGTTGCTTTTCCTCTGAGTTATCAGGGAATTTCAGGAGACGTGACGTTTCCTGCATCCCCTCCTGCTGAGCAGTCCATTCGAACCTGTGTGTGCTGAGGCACAGCTGAGCTGTGCAACACCTAGCATGTGCAACATCTACTTAATGACAACTATGTAAGGGCATCTTTCTCCAGGGTTCGCCCCAGGGGCATAGTTCTTGAGGACCCTGTGTGTGTTTCTGTGACTAGTCGACTGGTTTCAAGCATCTGGAATTTTACAGAAGCCTCTAAGAATGCAAATCTCCTTTGTGTTTGTATGACTCATCCAGGATGACTGCCCATGGTCCTAGCTGGGGGTGGTGTAAGGGAGATCCTGCAAACACACGTTAGGAATATCTGCAAAGGTTCTGGCAGCCTGGTAGGCAGAGAACATGTCACACCTCAGGGTCTGTTTGAGGGCTCCGGGGTCTAACATCAGCTGTGATATAGACCTATTTTTTTCAGAAAGGGCTAATCTGTAGGTCCAGCCCTTGGCTGAACAGTTGGCTGTAAAGTTTAGAAAAGATCTTACCGCTCTGATGTGAGGTCCTGTGCTTCCCTGCACAGGCTGGGGAACCCTCTTAGTGATCCAGTCTTGTGGATTTCCCTTCTGCATAACTTGTTTTCCTTATGAGTCTCCAGCCTAAAACAATAGCAGAGTTTCCAACAATAAGGGGATTTTCAGTACTCAAAGCTTAGTCACTTCCTATTACTCAAAGAAAGAAAATGTGAAAAAGTTCCAATTCAGAAAGTCTCTGGCTGGTGGTCCAGCCAATATTTATGTATCTGTTTTCACAAAGTACTAAACTTCAGAACAGTAGGGGTTTTGCCTCTCTGTGAAAACAATATGGTATTTTAGAACAGTCGTTCAAACTGGTACAGTAAATAGCTTTCAAGATAATTTGCAGTGGACATTAGTGTTTCCGTGGCAACAGAGAATGCTGTCCTGTTTTTATTTTGTTTTGCTGGATATTAAAGGAAAACCCTTTGCACAGTTCCAGTGTGCTTATATTGTTATATATTACAATAATGGCTTATATTGTAACTACTACTGCTACAAATCTGCCCAAATGTGTAAGAATCCGGTTCCAAAGGCTGTATTGACTGCAGCTTTGGGTATGTAACCACATGTTTAACAAATAGTGTATACGAATACTGTGGCCTGTATTAAGTTAAATTTAGCTCTGTCTCAGGGTTGGAAACCCCAGTTAAAGAATAAACTTTCTAAACTGAGAAATAGCACTGGTATTGATCAGTTAAATGGGAAACATATACCAAATACATGTAGATCTTACTGACGTATGATTTGTCTCAATGTTTTGTTGAAAAAGTGTTTCTTGCTAATTGGAATTGTGCGTATGTGCAAAAATTCTTGTTGAAACTGCTTCAGGCTTTTTATTATACTGGATTTTTAGCGAGTATTTTTTTCAGTAATTTCAAAATACAACTTCATGAACAATTTTATTCTATGTTCACATTGTTTTATGATATTATTTTATGAAATGTCAAGCAGTGTTGTGCTACTGTGTTCAGCTCATGTCATTGTCTTGCCCTGATTTGCATATCACTTTCAAATAATAATAAAAATACTTTTGATAGTGCCATAGAATCATAGGATAATATAGGTTGGAAACAATCTCAGGAGGTTGTCTGGCCCAACCCACTGCTCAGAGCAGGGCTAACTTCAACAGGAGATCGGGTTCCTTGTGGACGTTTCCAGATGAGTTTTGTGTATCTCCAACAATGAACATCACATAGCAACCATGCCAACCTTGGAGAATAACTGCTTCTCTTGCTTCTTTGCCTTTCCTTATACTGACACCCAATGCAGCCATCCATTTCTGAAGACAATTGCGGAGGTCAGTGAGAAATATTACATTTAAACACAACTGAAATTATCTCAGCTGCTATTTTGAACACCATGGCACTGCTTGTACATCTTTTACGCTAATTCCTTCACCTAACATACTGTCCCACTGTAAGCAATGGGAATTTTGCACATCATTCCCGTAGTTCCCTCTTTATTATCCTCTCTGTCTGGAAAACACCTAAGAAAACGGAAGTCATTATTTTTGGCAATATCTTCCCATGAGCTCCCTGAACTTAATCCATATCTCATCCTGGTTCTACTTGGATTTCATTCAGTTCACTTCTGTAAATCAACATGTTCCTCCTTTCTGCCAAAATGATGCAGCAAAACTAAGCAGTTTACAGTCAGGTGTTTTAAATACCTGTTCAGAAAAAAAGTCTTGTTAGGTATCTTAATTATTAATTAATAATACTGGAGGGAAATATATATATATATATTTTTAATCATTTTTACTATATTAAATTTAGAATCTGTTTTCCCAAATGGAGGTCTGTAAACTTCAGGCAATAGAAAGCAGTTAAAAAGCCTCCTCTTGAGCTTGCAGAAGTATAAGCAGTCACTACAGTCACAGGAATCATGAGATGGAGCAGGGTTAGCATATTATAGCTTGCCTGATTGCTTTTTCCTACAGTATGCCAAAACAAGATTAGAACAGCTGATTCAGGGGTGTCCGAAAGAGAAACTTTTTCCATATCAGCGTCTTATCACATGATTCCTGCAAGGCACGTCCTGAAAAAACAACAAACATTCTTTCATAGTTCTAAGCAGTCCTTGTTCTTTAATCAGATGATAGTTATTTGATCTAGACATCCTGAACCAAAATAGCTCTTGTGTTTTCCTTTTTACAATTACAGCGTGTTCTATAAGACGTAAGCTACTGCAGACATGGAAAGTAACTAAGTACAACAAATTAAGCGGATTGCCTAAGTTGAGTAGATGTTCAGAGTTAATGCTTAAACTACTTTGCCTCTAACTTCTAATGCGAGTGTAAGAAAAAACGTTAGAGCAAGAATAATTTTCATATGCATTTTTAATGACATCACCTATTTAGTATTGTTTTATCTCATATTCAGAGCATAAGATTATGCATGGGTTGATGAATAAACATTTCCTTAAATACAACAATCACTACTGCAACAAAACTAGATGGTTTAGGAATGGAAAGGCCAAACATTAATAACATGAAAACAAGGCAGCCCAAGGAAAGGCTTTCCCAACTCTTAATTTCTCAAATCATGCAATATAATTTTGTTTATTATCAAAAAATGGGTATATTTCCTAAATTCATGAATAAAATAAAGCTAAATTAAATTTCTGGTCTAAATTGGCAACAAAAATACTCATCATTAATGTAGTTGCTATATGAATAAAAAAAGAAACATGTGTAAATAGAAACAAAAATAGAAACCTACACCCAAGAGAGTGAGTTTTTCCAGAGTGGGAATTACCTGTGGCATGTTTGGTTTTGCAATACTTGTTGTAATAAAAAACAGTTCTTAATTTGATGTTGGTGCTATTACAGTAGAAATAATAGGTATTATGTAATACTTACACTTTACATATAAAAGATGCATATACAAAGGAAGACAGATAAGGAAACTTGAATAAAATTCAACAGAAAAAAATTATTATTCATCCTGTTGAGCAGATTCCGCAAACTTTTGTTCTCCTAGAACAGTCCATGAAAACAGACATAACTTCAGTTCTTTGCATTTTCTTGCATATGTCTGGCTTAATCATGTAAGTAAACCACTGAAGAGTATGAGCACTGATTTCATGTTACATTTCAGAATTCTAAACAAGCCACAGACCCAAGTATTTCCTACGGAAGACAAAGGAGATTTTTAGCATGAGATTAATTTAATCTGATGCATCTAGTCAAAGCTATTTTTCTAAGCACACTATAAGATTAATAGAGAGAAATCATCGGCTTCTGAGGGTCATCTGAAGATGGATAACAAAGTCTGGTAAAATTACTCAATTTCTAGAAGTAGCTACGTTTTTCCGTATTGACTCTAGGGAGTGATAGGGGAATTTTAGATGACTTGAGGAGAGATGAATCTTCAAGAGGTGTTGGATCAAGATTAATCTGTGATGGTGACATATTTGTTCTCATTTCTTATGAATTTGTACTTCTAAAAAGACAGAAAAGTTGGTGAAAAACAAAATGAAAAGTTAAAAATGAAAGAAGTTTAAATAAAAATGTTTGTGGTATAAACAAAATACCACACAGCAAGAGCAACTAAGGTTTTACAGCTTCTTGTTTAGAAAAACAGAATAGCCTACCCATGTGTAATAATCCTTCCAAAGTTATGACAATAAAACGTTATGGTGCCATTCACTGTCGCATAGTCTATAGATACTTCCATACAACATAAAGCAATATTAAAACACCTTTTCCTTCCTACACTGAGAATTTGTATGAATCCTCCCCCAGTCCATGTTTGTTTAGAATACATTTTTGTAGCAAAGATGTAAGCTCAATACATGCAGTGATTTATCTTGGGAATACAGACTCAACAGTAACTGCAATGAAAGCAATATGGCAGGAAAACAAGAGATCTGGACCATCTGGGTGAAAATATGTGGCTTTGAAAAACGTTTAGAGGAAAGAAAATTAACATCTATCTGGAAGTGAAAAGCTCTGAATGCAACTGAGAGTTTTAACACTCATTTAGTCACTGACTTTATTCATGACACTGATGGTTGCTTTTCAGGGTCACATGGTGCCCATCTTTTCTTTATAGTCAAGAAACCAGGGAATTGGGCTAAAACTTGGTTTCCATATCTGGGGATGATGTGTAATCAAAAACTATTTAATAACTGTGGAACAAGCACTAATGGGTTCTTTAGCTATCTTTGCCTCACAAGAAGTCATTTAGACAAACTGTTAAATTCGCGTAACTGTCACAGTACCGCTTCCCTCTCTCAGCTATGCTATTTCTGATCATGTTATAAACATAATAATAAAAATAATAGCCCCCCACCTGAAACTCAGGAGCATTATTCACATATAATATTCAGTCAGCTATATAAAAAGTTTTGTTTCCTTTTTCAATGTTAGTAATATTCATATTCTTAGATAAATGTAAAGTGAAAGATGAATTACTAGTGATTACAATTAAAGTTAGATGCTTTCCAGTGCTGAAACAAAAGGCAAGCTTCTGTGTCTCACTGGAAAGTTAAAGGGGAACCAGTCTGTTGCTAAAACAATAGAAGTTTATTCTTATCCCTGTTCTGGTTTTTATCATTTCCCATTGCACTGAAACTCATCTAGTATTTATTAGGTGATAAAAAGGACAAACCAAATTCTTCTTTACTGGAAAACTGTGAAGCTTTGTTGTTATAGCTGGTATCAAATAGACCTGCCAAGTGTGATGTTGTCAGAATCCTGAATACAAGTGAAATCCAGAGTTGTCATAACAAGTAAAAATGTTAGTTTGGTATTGTTCAGAATATTAAGCTGGATTCTGATATGATTTATGTTGAAGTTTTAAGAAACTCACATGGAAGTCAGTGAAATTGCAATACTCTTTATGTCTATAAATAATATGGATTGTCCAAAAGGTACCTGAGAAGGTAACAAAGTGCTGAAATGTGAGACCCCACCAATGGCTGGAAACAGAGATCTTTGCTTTTCAAAGCTGCATCTTTACTTGCAAGTCAAGAAGTTATCATAAGGTAAAACTTACGGCAGCAACTCATGTACTGGGAATATCAGGTCACACAGTTTATCTCTTCAGCACTGCACAGTTAACGTGTTTTCACTTCACCCCTGAATCAACTATGTCTATATTCAATCACATTTTCTTCCCACCAAATTCCCTCACATACTTTCTAAAAGGAGTTGATGAGAGTGACAATTTTGCAATGACAAAGTTTTAGTTACCAAGAGAAAAGAGTCCATCTGCAGTGAATTGCTTCAGCACCCTGGTGTGCCGGTATAAGCTTTCAAACCTGAGGGAGAGACTGTTCGTCTTAAAATGAAGTTTCATTTTAAGAAACAAAGTAAAACAAGCTTGTACTGAAAATAGGAAGATATGCTTAAAACTATCTAATGTAGTCTGAGGGAATTTATTTTGAAATATTAGAGGATCATTCACTTAAGTCAAAATAATCTGCAGAATAGCCAGGAGCTGCTCACCTCTCCACGTGTGACAGCAGAGCACTTTCCATGAAATGAGTTCCCCAATACACACGTGAGTCGAAGGTGAGGATAAGCCAGAGCTGTTACTTCCCAATCCTACCCTCCAACACCAAGCAGAACAGCTGATCTGCACACGAGGAAAAATCCTATTTGGGAAATATATGGTAAAAACATTTGAATCCACCTGAGATGCATGCAGTAAGTCAAGGATCAAAATGTCAACCTAGAGTCAAAACAATTAAAGCCCATCCTTACCCAAGATGGATTTTAATATATTAGGAAGCCCTAAAACTTACCATACATCTCTGAAACACTGTCTCAGCAGAAAATCTAAGCGTCTGTTTTTAAGGTAAGGGAAATTACAGCAGGAGAAAGTAGAAACTCCTTTCAGAAGGAAATCTAACGAAAATTCATGGGAACTTTTTAAAGTTTTGGTTACCAGTGAAAGCTGAGCAGAATTTCACAGCTCAAATAAAAAGCCACAAAATTAATATCTCGCCTGAGGGAGTTCCCTACCTCAAATATCAAAGTCTCTGAAAACAGTAAGTGTAGAGGGTTAATTAACATTGATAATATACAGTTGTGGGCTTGCTTCTGGGGTGGTGGGTTGGCTGATGTGGATAATGTACAGCTGTGGCTTGTCTGGGCTAAGTAGCTAAATAGCACTGAGGAGCACTGGTGGAAGAGGAGCATCAGATGAAGAGGAGGCAAGAAGCAGGGTGGACTGGCCTGAAGAGGATGAAGAAACAGCATGAACAGTAGATGAACTTTTGGAACCTTGTGTGGGAAAGCTTTGTTGCAGCTGGCTAGTTTGGTGGTGCTGTGACAAGTAAGTGTGAAACTATACTCAGGTTTTACTGAGAATAAGCGGTTACAAACCACCATTTCCTCTCTCCTGCTTTTGTTCTACAAAATCCAAAGTATTAGCTCAATGTGCGTAGACTCACACTGCTCCTAAAATGGCAAAAGTGGAGGAGGCATCACTGGAACTGAGAATGCAGCAAAATCAGAAACATGGAGAACGATGTAAAAGAGGAAAAAGAAACAAGGGGATCTCCTTCCTGGACTTCCTCTGTCCTTAAACCGGGCTAGGGGCTCCTCCGTTGCCATGAAGGCTGGGGAGAGAGGAGAGGGAGCTGAGCAGCACAGCTCCTGGGATCCCTGGTCCCTAGTGCTGGCACCCAGCAAAACCAGGGCCTGGACTACAGCACCCTGGGGGATGCAGTGCTTCCCTGTGCCTCTCAGTGCTCCATCCAGCAGCCCTCCCAGCTGGAAGATTGATATTGCAGCAGTAAGATACTGCTTTTTGAGAAGAGGCCTCTCAGCTCCCAGCTGAGCTTCTAGCTGCATGCTGGCCCTCTGATTTCTGACAGATAAGGTCAGGCATGTCACCTCTGGAAGGTGTTCACATCCATGACATATAATATGATATAACATGTATTAGAGAAGTACTTACTAATTTTCTGTTGCATCTCCCATGTAATTCAGTACAGAAGTTGTGTTTAGAAAAGGAAAGGATGCAAACTGGTGGCCACCATTAGTCTAACATCATTTGTTAACTTTTCTGGTTGCATCTGCAAGTCATTTAATAATTTTTAAGGAAGATTTCTGAAGGCCATTTCTTTTCTATATTCAAATAACACATAATGATCTGTTAGATTTCCAATGCCTTTTAGTATAAGAGAAGCCTACCTGGTCTTAGTCCTATTTAAAAACAGAAAAGACAAAGAATGTTTACAAATTCATTCCGCTAAAGAAATCTGTTTTAGTACAAACACATTCTTTAACCGGAGCAGCCAAAAGAACAACTCATGATCAAACTTGTGAATACCCTTCTCACCACATACACAGAACTCGCTTCAGTTATGTATATTACTACAAATGAGACAGAATCCTTCCATGGCCTACAGGAAAAATATGACAACCTGTTATGGGAATTACCCATCGCCAAGCTACAACTGAGTAAATACATCAAATTAATATCAGAGAACAAGAGACACGTCAAAATATGTAAAATAGATACCTGGCTGTAAGTGTTACAAATTAGCTTACCCAATTTCTTTAGCTATTTAGCAATACCCCTATGTGAGAGGAATCATAAGAGCTCATTTGTGCCTTGAGAAATTATGGGAGAGAGTTCATAGTTCTTTGTATGGCCAATCACTTCTCATGAGCAGTATGTGAGGCTCCGTCTCTTCCCAGCCTTTCCCTGACGTTCTGGGGAGGTTTTAGAGAAAACTTTTCCTCTCAGATATGTCCTATGGATCTTTCTCCCACCCATCTGCATGCATCAATCTATATTCACAGATGTTACACTGTGCGGTCTCCACACAGAGATCCTATAGAGAGACACATGTTCTCCTCAACCTCCAGCTTTGACAGCAGAATATTCTCTTAAATTATGGATGCTTACCTGCTCTAAAAATACAGCATAAATACCTCTGGAGGTATTATTTGTGCATAAAGAATATGAGAATCTGCAGCTTTGCTTAGCCTTGCTTAAGTTACTAGAAAAGCTAACATTTGCATACTTCCATATCTGTTAGCAAAATATTTCCCCTCTGATCCTTAGCAGTATGATCATCCTAGAGAAGAAAGGCAAGCAGCTCAGAAAAGATCTACAGAAAAATATTTTACAAACTGGAAGTACAGCACATCTTTACTTTTCAATAAAGAGAGAGGCAAAAATACTCAGTTAAAAGGACTGAAACCATAAGAAACAGTCACAGAAGGGTGGAAACAGATCAATAGTGAAAAACACATCCCTTCAAGGACGGGGAAATGAAAAATGAAAAAACAATAGATAGTGCTTTCTGGCTTAATGCAATCAAGTCCTACAGCTAAATCCACCAAACTTACCTTTCTTCATCAGCTACATTTCTCATTCATTTACCTCATTAACCATTAAGAGAGATTCAGTAGGGTTCATAGTCTCTAACAAATGGCCTCCAAAGCAGGCTTGATTTAATTAACAGACAAGCTTTATGATTTAGCCATAATGGACTTCCTATTTGAGATAATATTGTCTTATTTTATCCTGTTGCCAAAATAACCCACATACTGTGTTCACTGGTCTAAATTCCATATAAATGCCTGATTTTCTAACACCTTGAGAATTATGATGAGTCTGTCTTTAATAGGCTTTTCATAATGTTAGAGGGCTCAAATGCAACCTGAGGAAGAAAGCGCTGTTCTAGAAGGCTGGTATTTGCTATTCTGCAGAGAAATTTTTTGATCAGTCCCTAGGGGAATGACTGAAGTAATTGGAAATGGTGAATATGAAGGAGATAACTGAGAAGTGCTAATCCATGGTATAAACAAATAAATTTGCCAAAAGAAGTCTGACTGAGAAATACCACTTCATGACTGGCTGCCGAGATGTTCCGATCCTCTGCGGCAGATGCAGATTGCACCCCCTTTACATGGCAGGTGTTAAGAAAGCTCTCACTGGCAATGTGAGAGATGTGTGGGGAGAGACTGAGAGCTGAGCAGGCTTCCAAATAAAGAAAACAGCATTTTCCATCAGCATAACTGGATTGATGTTTAGAGGTAAAACACAGAGGAATCACCTTTGCCCAGCTACTCACCCTTCAGTACACACCTTTGCTATCCTCTTTCCACTGTCCACAGCAGTACCCAGTCTCCCTTTCTGATCTTTCTGCCTCTCCCCTCCACCTTCCACATCCACAGATGTCCATTACCCAGGTCCCCCCTTTCTTACTCCTAATTAGACCCATAATTGTCTTTCTAGAAACACTGGAGGTCCCAGCAGCAATCAAAATGTCTTTCTCTTAGGCATTATCCAAACACACACAAAAAGTATACCGTGTGTTGAATAGGTCAGCGACCAAACATGAGAAACTAAAAGCAGGAGGTGGAGGAGAAGAGCAAGGCATGGGAAGGAGGGCTGTTCAACTAAATCAGTCAGTGAAAGGTAAGTATAGAGAAAACCGGGAGATGCTAAACTGCCTCCTTCAGATCCTGAAACTACATTCTTTTCCCCTGTTTCATCCACATTCCCACAAAAGTGTTTAGGGAAATGGTTCAGCTGTTGTAAAATGGGAATGACACTTTGAGACCTGTTTCCCAAAGGAATGCAAAGAAAATGAGGCCAATACAAACTAATGTCAGTCAACACACCATGCTCTGAATGGGAACATGCCCAACTTCTTAGCTGTATGGGCCATATGAAGTATTTTTATCAAAAAATATTGTCTGCACAGGGGGGAGAGTGACTGTGTCAGTTCTCCTTGGGGAAGAGTTAGGTTCACAGGTATGGTTAAGTCCATAGGTGATGAGTGTATAGTGGCCGCCAACACCCCTGCTGTCTCTCTTCCTCTTGCCAACTTAAAAAAAATAATAAATAAATAAATAAATAAAAAATTGCTATACAATATCAGATGCCTCTGATGCATAATTGCCCACATTTATGACTACTCAGGCTAAACAGAAACCAACACTCGCTAAATTTGTTTTCATTTGAAATCAAAATTCTTTAAAATGTTTCATATATAATTAAAATTTTGAGCCATTATATTTTCTGATCTATTTTATTCTTGAGAAAGCATGCTTGTTTTTAATTTAGAACTTTAGTTTGAGGTCCATATTACTTTATCTCAAGTTATCGTTATTCTGACATATTAAGAAGTCATACTAAATGAGAATGCAAAAATAAAAAAACATGAAACAACACTCTATCAAAATTCCAGAATTCTAAACCAAAATTCCAACATCTCTTCTTCCTCTGAAGACAAAATTTTATTTTCTTATGAAAATTTTAATGAAAATAGATACATCTTTCTGTACCTAATCCTAGACAATTATTTGTTATTGATAAAAACACATCTCACTGACAGATTTTAGACTAAGTCTAATCCAAAATCATTAGAAGGGACTTCTCTTTTACAGTATTGGCTCTTATACCATTTGAAGAAAACGTGCTGCTTTTCCTTATGAATCAGAATGCAGCAATTATTTACCAGATCCAGAGCTGAGCTCTATAGTATGTGTCACCACCTCAGAGGTAAAAGTATGTAAAAAGAAGCAGCTGTTTAAAGTTGTTGTGATATTTTCTTCTCACTGATG
>JAVJGI010000050.1:63574014-63682656 GCA_035590275.1 Ibycter americanus | reverse complement strand
CTCCGCGCTGGCATCGCGGCTCTGCGGCGAGGGGCTGGCGAGACGCGCGGGGACCGAGCCAGGCCCACGCGCTGCTTTCGGATGGGGAAACTCCGACAGCCCAGGGACTCGGAGCATCCTGCACGATGACGTGACGCTAACGGTCATTTTCTGCGGCTTGTTTAAAAGGTTCATTAAAAGATCTGCAGGGTTCCGCAGTTGTGGAAGGGAAGCCTCGCTCAGAAGAACCCACCGAGATGCATCAACAGAGAGTTTGCTGCCAGCTTACCCCACCGAGCACTTTTTTTGTACCTCGAGGATGTTAGCTTTGCTTGAGGAGCTGTAATTGCACTTTAAAGAAAATGCCCTCCTGCTCTGATCCTCAACTTGGTCATGGGAACAAGACAAGAAATCAGATAGGCCCCCGAACTCTGGAAAGGGAGTATTTTCCACGTGGAACCAGAGAAACATCTCGTAGAGCAATCAGCTTGGCTCTCCTCAACTGCAACGTTATTTCCTTGCATTTAACAGACTGCAGATCGATCGAATACTCTGTATTTTCGCGACGAGGGCTCTCAGCGTGCTTTCAGGAGGACTGTCCCACCATTCAACCTTTCAGTTCAAATTTCCATAGATATTTTGCTTCTTCTCTCGACACTACAGTGAGCGCGAGTCCACGCAAAATCTGACACCTAATTCCTGCCAGAGTTATAAACCATCTTTAGCAAATGTGGGCAGTAAGCCACACTTCAGGAGTTCCCTACTGGCCCAATTCTCACTGAAAGGCACTGGATTAACTACCTAAATCACCTTTTGAAAAGGGCGTACCTTTCTGAACGTAGCTACGCATCGTAGAGCACGTAGACACGACCGAAGTAGCCTCGAACCCCTCTGTTGTGGAGCCAACAAAAGCATGTCGGCAGGCTCTGCTCATCCAAGCGGTTCCCAGGGGATTTTGGGGACACTAAATTCTTTGCCTCACCCCTCTTCTTCCCTCAAAACACGACTTTTACGCCTCTCTGGATGCAAACAGGAACAGAACGGAGTCAAATTTTCCGAGATGTGCTCACACCCCGTCTGATAAAGGTGAACCACGGAGGTGCACTAGCCTGCCTATCGCTTTGGTCCCCCTCTCCATTTCTACCATCCCTTTTAATTTGATTTTCCTTGAGAGCATCCCCTGAAATGGGACTGCTCACCTCAATGGTGTGGGATGGCTTGTGGCATCAGGGTGCCACCAGAGCAGCTGAACATCTTACGAGCGTGTGTGCAAGACGGGACATCCTTATTCGATGGCCAGAGCACTTGAAGCACAGGAGGTTTTCGAGGGACTTGACCATGAAACTACATAGCGGCACAAGGAACAGAGGCGAGACACTTTGCCTCTCGGGCCTCTGCTTGAAGACAAGCTGTTCCCACCCCTCTCTTCATTAACTCACAATTAGCAACTCTGGACCTTGCCCAGCTCTCTCCCCCTGCACCAGAATATCTTGCTTTATTTTTCCCATATCATCTGAGATCACATTTCTCCTTTTGTGGTTCCAAGTTGAAGTTTATTATACTTTATCATAGTTGTCTGCATTGCTGATCATTTGTAACCCTTTCGATTATTTTCCTGGCCTTGTTAGTATTTGAAACGCCTCTGACTCTGCTCCTCTCTTCCAATTTTATCACCTCACTTTCCTACCAAGCTCATTCTGCCTCGCTTTTATTCTCACCAGACTTGAGGCCGCTGCTCCTCCTTCTCCTTTGCTGTACAGCACCACCAGATTAATTTTTTTTCAGCCTTTTCCATACACGCTACGCCTCTCTGCTGATGAAGAGACCCTCACTGGGTTTCACCCGTGCCAGCCACGTTGTCCTTGCCATTAGTGTTACATTTCTAGTTATTCTTGCTTCTTCCCAAAGCCTTTGAAGTCATGTAGAGACAATTTGATTCATTAGTATACTCAGCCTTGCAGTAACTCTAGCTTCTGCTCTCGTTTCTGTATTAGAAGCACATGTTGCGTCTGTAAGTCAGGGGAAAGCTCCACCGTCTGACTTCCCTATGCAGTTCAAATTCCGCTTTAAAAGTCATTGCCTCGCTGAACTCGAGTGGCTGGTGGCTTTCTGCCCTGGCTTTCCCTACCTGGGAATGCCACCTCCTCCTCCCTCCCCACTGGGATGACCAACTACTGTGAGCAGTTTCTCTTTCTGTGTGCCTCCGGGCTGGAAGCCTTTAGGGCAGTCGCATGTGCTTGCAGTTCTCTCCACAGTTTCCCAGAAGAGCTGCAGTTGTCCCAAATATTTCTTACCAAGATGCCACCTAGCTTCACATAGGCTGACATCCATCAGCAGCACTCTTCACTAGTCATCCTCATGGCACCTTCCTTGGTCTTGTTGGGTCAGGAGACAGATAACAGCCTCATTTCTTCTTCTGGCCATTGGGATGCTGGGCCAGGCTCCTCCATGAGGGACCACCTGGAAGGATCTCTTGCCTCCTTGGCTCAGGTGGCTCCTCCCAAAGTGACATGCCACGTGCTATTCTCAAAAAGCAACAGTGTGGGCATCAAAAGTACAAAAACGTGGCTTGACACACATTCCTTGCTTACTCCCTGTGCTGTCCTGCTGCTGTGCTCTGCCTCTGCAAAGCGCGGCTCCTGGGACTTCACCCCCTTTGATGGCTTCTTCACTCCCCGGCAGGTTTGTGTGTTTCTCCAGCCACACGATGAGACCACCACAAACAGTCAGTGACTCTCTGAGGAACTTCACCTCGTGAG
This sequence comes from Ibycter americanus, assembly GCA_035590275.1. Classification (NCBI taxonomy): domain Eukaryota; kingdom Metazoa; phylum Chordata; class Aves; order Falconiformes; family Falconidae; genus Ibycter; species Ibycter americanus. The sequence continues at coordinate 63,679,918 of JAVJGI010000050.1, read as the reverse complement.
CACATTAGAAACCATAACGCTTCGAACAAGACCTCCTAAGAAAACTCCACCGCGGGACCACTTGTTGCTCTGGCCATGTAGTTTATTCCATTCCCTCCTTCTACTTTCCAGTGCTTTTGCTAAAGGTCTTCTTACCTGCCTGCCTCTTAATATAGATTCTGTTTAGGAAGCCAAGCCTGCCTGCCTCATGTTTTCCCTTGGATCCGTGCCCTGCTCCTAGCCAAGGTTGCCTACAGATCCCGCTTTGCAGTCCTTCTGCGACACATTGGCTGCACTCGGTGGCTCTTCCCTCGGCTGACGTCGCCTCGGGGGTCCCTCTCCAGCGGGTCACATCGCCTCCACGTGCTTTGATCAAAATGAAATCCATTTACAAGCGCCTGACGAGCCGGCACAAACAGGCCCACAGGTTTCTAGCCAAAACTAGCCGACATAAAAATATCTTGGCTTTAACCTCAGTTGAGTCCTTAAACTAGCTAAGATGAGGCAAAAACCCAGAAGAAAAAAAACATTTCAATTTACAAGCACTTTCTGTTTAGCTCAAATGAATCCCTCATCAATTCAGCAAAATCAATGTAAGATTGGTTTAAATCAAAGTTAGTGTCCATACAGGGTTTTACCTCTGTATTTTGAAAAGTTAATTTAAAATTACACTTCAAATCACTTTCCTGCTTGGAAAAGGCCTGTTTCTAGAGGCCAGCTGGGCCCTGACCATGAATGGAGGCCAGCTCCAGCAGGTCTGGGTGAAGATGGCAGCAGCAGATGGATCTTAGCGATGCTGGAAATCAGACTCCATCCCGGCACCCACGGTGATTCAGCCTGCACGTCCCTCGAACCCCAAGAAATCCTGGCCTTCAACTGCGGTTCCAATGAACTGAAGCGGGTGGTCTCTGTGTTAGAAAAGTTCATTTTTCTTTGTGATTGTATTGCGAGACTCTGCTTGTGCTTGCTAAGTGGTTTTCCTAAACTTAGGAAGCACAGCAATCGTCTAGGAGTAAAAATGAGGAGTTTCAGCCCAAAAGATTACCATCCACTTTACTAAGTTTTCCCCTTCCAAGTATTTATAACTGTTGCAGGCTATGTTTCTGCAAATCCTCAAGCAAGAAAAGATGGCAGGATGATGGAAGGATGGAAGAATGGAAGGACAGAAGGAAGGAAGAGAGTGTTTGCAGCCAGCGACTTTGTATAATCCATCTTTTCTTTAAACCTTCAAGCCCTACCTCAAGGAGGACGGGTCCAACCTCAGACAAGTCACAGAAAACACTATTTGAAACAAAATATGTTTGAAGCGTTAGCGAAGTACCTTCTCTATATGCTCAGTTCTTCGCTTCCCACCCACTTCCCAAGAAGTTTGCTCCGGTGTCCCGAATCCATGTATATGCCAGATGTGCACTGGCACTTGCACGCGCGTGCCAGCAGTGCTCCAGCACGCACCCAAAGCCACCCATCGCCCCACCGGCGTCACACCCGCAGGAGGGGGTTAGCTTGAATTTGTTGTGATATTTTCTTCTTTTGACTGGTTTTCTCCTTCGCTGTTGAGCCTGTAATTCAGTTGTGCTGCCACGAACAGTTAATCCCATAGCGGGAAGCTATGAAACACTCCCTGAAGGTATTTGGTTGTATCACCGCAGCGGCCGGTTTCGATGCCCACGGTTTTCCACTCCCCCCCTCCAAGATCCGCAGAAATGATGGGTTATCAAATACCTCTGGGATTCCTGGCAAAACTGCTGCCTGGCCCAAAAGAGGGTGCAGGCTTTCATGATGGGAAGAAAGGTCTGGAACAGAGAGAATTTGAGCTCGGGCATCACGAGGCATCAGATAACTGACCCAGTCCCTTTGCTTTCGAATCCAGTGGGATATTATTCCCAGGCTGGTTTTCTGTCAGCACGGGGACACAAAGGCAGAATTTACGTCCACCAGTGTGCATTAACTCCTGTCCTGACCAGTACTAATGATCGCTAATTATGTGGGACAGTGTTAATTCTTTTAGCAGCATTACCGCTGGCCTTACACTTCTGAAAGTGCCTTTGGGTGAGGTGGCTTACTTTGAAAAGTTATTTATGTGGGGAATAAATATAGAGTAGCTAATATACCGTAAATTTACACCACCGGATAGCGGGCTTTAAAGTCTCTAAAACACGAAGGTCTCTGGGCACAAAGACAGAGAAACCCTTGAGTAAGAACTACTCAATAGAAAGGGTGGCAGGATCACCCTGTGTGATCTTGGGAAAGTAATTTTGATCTGGCATTTCTCTTCTGTAAAATTGGAAAAATAATATGTCCCTAACCCTCTCAGGGGTATAATATTTATTTTCTCTGCCTTGCCAATCATTCTCTTTGCTTTTAAAAAATATTCTCCAAGCCCTAATTGTTTTTATGTGTTTGCAGTATAAGACATAAAAGACATAAACCCATCATATTTTTCTATACTGTATTTTCCCCATTGTGTTGTACTGTTACCACGAGCACTTTGCTGTGCAGAGGCTCGGCTATTTGCTGAGAGGATGAATTAAGACATCTAAAGTGCTTCAGCATCTTGGCTGAGTGGCACGGCAGAGCTGGAAGGTATCATTAGGCCAAATGGCTCTTTTCTGCAGGAGTGAGAAGCCCAGATTTTTCAATGGATTAAGGAAACCCGGTTCATGTTCCTTTGTGCCCCCCATCATACAAATATAGGGCAGGAGGCCATGGCTTTGAATCACCAAATTGCCTTCACTCCCTTCAGTCTGGGTGTTTCTTTCCCGACTTGGACGTCAGGGTCCAGCCTGGGAAGTCAAGAGATGTCGGATGATCCCGGTCCACGCTGGCATCAGCATCTCTTCAGTTCAGCTTGGTATTTCTCCTTCCAGAGTCTGCACGGTCATCGTTAGGGCTCAGCAACACGGTCCTGGACGGTTTTATTGATATCGCCACCTTCTTCAGCAAGAACGCTGTAAGTTGGGAGGCTTTGCTGGTAGAGCGACTGGTGTCTGGTCCCTCTGACACCTGGCAAGGGGCTGATGCCCATCAGACTGTCAGATCCACGGAGAAGGGCCAAGAAAATATCACAGAGGATCTGGCTCATTCCTCGTTAAATGGTTAAGCAGATCCGTGAGGATTCCCAGCTCTCGGAAGTTTCTCTTAGGGGCAGGGCATGGTGTGCTGGTGTCGGGGGTGCGCTAGCACTGACAGGTGAACGATGCTTCGCAATCTGCCGGCGAGAGGCTGCCCTGGTACCCTGCCAGGCTGCACGGGCTGCCGCTCCTCCGCGTACCCGGTGCATGCACCCAGCCAGCCTGTCTGCCTCCACGGGTTTTCCGTCTCTGGATGGGACCTTTGCCCACGGGTCCCTCCTTCAGTCTCACCGGCAGTCAGTGGCGTTTTATCTGCTTCTCCCGTCGCTGGCATTTCGTTGCTGCTGGGTGGATGGTCGGGGTAGACCTGGCAGCGCAGCGCTACGAGCCTGCTCCTGCAGCATTGCTGCACTGGTGGTCTCTGGGGCTTCTGAAGCCACCCCAGTGATGATCTCCGTGTCCATAGTTCCTAAAGACATCCCAAAGAGATGCTTCCCTCCTTCCCCTCCAGAAGGAGTAGGCTGGGACACCCCTTCCCTGGCATCACTCACCACACTGGAAATGCTTATTCCAGCCTTTCCTGCTGCTCCCACAGCAGTGCCCATGTCAGGCTCGGGGCTCTCCAGCCTCAGGCAAGCTGCCTCTTCCCCGGGCTCCTTCCTCCAGGGCCTGTGTACTATATTTGGGTTTGTTTTCATCCTTTCCCTGACCATTCAGCTATTTGGAAGCATTTTTCTGAGCATTTCTTTCAACAATATGTCCAGTAAGCTGGAATCAGATGTACCACAAATGGTTTTTTAAGTAAGTCATCTTTTATATCTGCAGATGGATGCCAAGGTTCTCGACTCTGCATAAAGCAATTATCCATCTGCTTTTTGGTTTTTAGGTGAAAGAACAGGAGTCTTGTTTGTCCGAGTACAGTAGCAAGCAAACATGCATCAGTGCTTTCAGTGGCCTGGATGTTTGGCTGCCTCCTCCGCTGCCCTCCCCTCTTACTTCTACAAACAAGAGGCAACATTTGGCCTTTGCATTCAGATTGAACTTCTGCATCCATTTCTCCCTCCATCCCTAAAATTTTAGGCTTAATAATAATAATAATAATGAAAAAAAAGGTAAGGCAGGGAGGCTGCATTTTCAGCAAGTGATCTCCCTTTTCCACTTCCCTCTACCTGCCCGTGACACTTTCTCGCAGCGGCTCCCTGCAAACCAGCCCCTGCAAAGGCTCAGGTGAGGGGAACGGGACACTTTATTCTCGTTTCCCCCAGTTTTAACTCACTTACGGCTGTACTGACTTCAGCAGAGCTGCTCTGATTTACGGGGCTGCAGGCAGTGGGACCGCTCTCTGTCCTTTCCTACTCCCTGCCGGAGAGCCGGGGAGAGACAAGCAAGCAGCTTCCGAGAGGCTCGTTGGTCCGTGTTCGTTAACAGCAGCTGCCCGGCAGCTCCCGCTGAAGCCCCACATCCTTGCAAAACCATCACGGCTTTCTGCTTCGCACAGAAATACGCAGCCGTTTCATTTGTATAAAACCTGCACGAATAAAAATTTAATCTAAGGCTACTACTGCTCTAACAGCAATAATTTCTCTTAAAGGCTGAATACAAAGAATACTAAATACTGTCTATAAATAAGACTGCATTTAATAGAGGAGAGAAGTGATTTAATAAGCTTACTGGTAAAATCTTGCCTGCCACTTTCAGCCCCCAATACAGGTCTTTTTTCCCGAGCAAAACTGGCTTGCGACGAGGATAACTCAGGCCCCAGTAAACTGTGATTTTTTAAGGTGAAGTCATTCAACTCAAGCCTTCCTGTCCAAAAGGAAGAGGAAAAATACCTACTGAAAGGAAATATTGGTTAATCAGAGGACATCCCTTTCATAATAGAAGCTACTAGGGGATTTAAAAGCACATTCTAATTATAATAGTTCCCTAATTATCTACCTAACATCTCATTCTTCTGTCTAATCCCACTTTTAATTATATAGTACCTTTTTTAGCCCATCACGCAACCGAAGTACTCTATTTTACTGAAAATAAATCCTTTTAACTGGTGATGTCAAGGAAGAAATATTGTTGCTGCCCCCTGGAACGTGCGCGCTGTCTGGTCGGGAAATGCCTTGCCAGTGGTTTTGGATAAAGAGCCTGGATGTGTCCTTTGGAGACAGCCTCACTGAGAGCCTTGCAGGTTTTCTTAAGCGAGAGAAAACGTTCTAAATAAACTGCACGGTGCTTTGCAGACGTGTTCAGCCACAAAAGTTTTCAAGTATTAAGCTTTGTTTTTCAAACTCTTGCAGCTTGGTCCCCCTTCCACTGATGTTCGATGGGATCCCTGCCACTGGCTGATGGTGGAATAGGATTTGGCCTTTGAACCAAGCCAGCATGCAATTTGCAGAAAGGAAGCAATATTTGAGCTATGTTATCTACGAGCATCTGGTCATCAAGATCTTGCTTAGCGATTAGTGAGCCAAGAGGAAACCCTACGGAGGGGGGAGAGGAAATCCCGCACGCGGGGTTCCCATTTCCAGGGTTTCCTGCCCTATCCTCCAGCAAATCCCAGCTCTCCACTTCCTGAGAATTAAAAAAAAAAAAAAAAGAGAATTACCCTTCAGGGATGTTGTCAGGCTTAATGGATGTTTATAAACCGCTCGAACAAAAGGTGCTATGTCAGTGAAAAGCACTCTTCCCGATGATTATTCAAATGCTCATTACAATGCATTTTGCTCCATCCTTTCCTTCGGCTTGCGTGGGAGGGCGATCGCAAGATTTAGTCTTTGTGGGAAAGCGGGAGAGCGCCCGCGCTCGCCTTCGGGCGTGGGAGCGGCAAGTTGAGAGAGTTAAGGACCTTTGGCAGGCAGGTAGGTGCCGGCTGCCAGCCAGGCTGCAAGCTCCAACAGACCTGGGGCTGGCGAGCCCCCCCCAGGAAGGCAAGCTGGGGATTAATGGTCCCAACCCCGGCTCACATTTGCATGTATCATTTCCTTAGCTTTGCTCCTGATGGAATTAGGGATCATCCTCCAGTGAAAATTTTTCTTAATGTGTATTTAACCATTAAAAATGAATAGGCGTGTGCGATAAAACTTAGGGAATAATTTATAAAGAGCGAACGTAACATGAGGTATGGAGGACTCGGCTGCCCTGCAAACCTGTGCGAATGCCTGGGTGATGCCAGGATGCTCCTTCCTCCATGGGCGTTTCGTTATGTCTCGCTGACCCCCTCAGCGGCTCGGTCTGCCCAGGGTCTGCCAGCGTTTCCAGGTATTAAAAGCCAAAGAAGACATGATATATCTTCATACTTTTCACCGCATCGGACAGCAGCTTGGCACCCGAGCTGGCAGTCTGGATGCAACATTTTTCACTCTCTGCAGCCACCCAAAGCCGCACGTATGACTGCTGACCCTCAAACAGCATCCACAAGGAAGGGTCACTTTTTTCTGCCAACTGCTGAATCAGCAGCATTAGCTGTGGGTATGAAAAATATGGATTTCCTGGTAAGGAGTTCCTATCTAAATGCAAAGAATTTCACACTTCTGGGGCAAAAAGCCACTGCAAGAATTAATATGATTTCTATTTAAAACGTGCTTACATGCTCCTATCATTATTTTTAAAGGATGGGAGATGCTCCTGCAGACACAGTGACTGCTCCCAGACATGGTCCTCTCCGCTCCGCCTCGCAGCTGTCACGCAGCGCGTCGGTAGTGACCCCTCCACCACCATTCTGACTTCTACTTTCCTCCCTCCCCTGGGGGATACTTCTTCTGCCTTCTCCTTCCTTTAGAGCAGGCAAACCCCCACCGCCACTGCAGACAGTGGCTGGGATGAACTCGCCCTCCTCTGGTGTGTTACACAACCGGGGCGGACTGGGACTGGCCCTTCTTGTGTCTCCTCCGCAGAGGCTGAACAGACTGTGCAAAGCACCAACCGGGGTGAGTCAGACTCCGTGAATTTCTCTCCTCCATGCCAGCCCGGTCTGATCCTGACCATACTCCAACCTTTGCTCTATACCCATCGGCAGGCAAGAACCAGGTATCACCCTGCGCTCAGCCGACAAACCGCCTGGTTTCAAATTTTCCTCTTTTTTTTTTTTTTTTTTTTTTTTTTGACTTCTGCACCTTTTTCCTTCTGGTACTTTTGTGCCTTCCTTGTGCTGTGCACATGTTGCCTGATCCATGTTCCTGGAGGTCCTGAGGTGGCCTTCAGTGCCTGTCCCTCTCTCATCCTGGACTTGGATGTGACGCACACCAAGGAGCTGGAAGAAGGGGCAGCCTGTGTCCCTTGGAGCCTTCCTACCCTCCTCTTCTTCCTCCCGACTTGTCTTCATCCACGGACCACCGCAGCATGCGCCGACTCTACCCTCTCCCAGCACGTGGAAAGGGATGTTTTCACTCCAAGATTGCCCGGCCCATTCTTCTTTAATAAATGGGTTCTTTAGTTTCGTTTTTCATCGGGTAATTTCTTAGCTAATTCAAACAGCATCTGCTGGGTGCACCAGTGGTGAGACTGGCTGCTCTTTTAACAAACTGAGTTGATTTAGTCGATTATACCGGCAGGCAAACTTTGTCAGCATGCTAAACTCTCCTGTGCAGAGGGCTGATGCTCCACAAGGCTCCCTAGCCCCAGGACAGGGGCACCATGACCTGAGGGGCCTGGTGGGCTGCCAGTAAGAGTGTATGGGGACAAATCCAGCCCCCCGAGCATCCTTGGGCTGTGCAGCCCGATGTCCATAACCAGGGGCAGACTGAATTTGCTTAGGAAATGCCTAAAGCCCCTGCATCCCCTTGCAAATCTGTGACACTCCAGCTAAATCTTACGCATGCCAGTGCGCTCATCCTTCCCTTACAAGTAACTAAAATGCAGTGGGCAAATGATGGAGGAGGAGGAAGGTGGGGATACTTAGCACTTTGAGCAGGGGACAGGAATTTGTCTTCCAAGCCCATTCACTGACATGCAGTAGAAACGTGACGGTCCCTTACAGCAAATCTTCCCCATAGATTCTCAGCACTGGCCTAAATTTCAACTTATGTGCTTGACTCAGCACACAACACTTTGTTGTTGCCCAGCTGTGCTTTACATTCCGTATCTAAGGCCTGAAATCCTGGTCCTCAGCTGTTTGCATGCCTCACCCCCCCAACCCCTGCCAAAATAACCTGCCTTGCCCACCACCCTCCCCAACCCTCAAGTCTGACAAGTTTCAATGAAAGATTCTGTCTTTGCACAAAAAAAGTGTTAATAAAATGAGTCCGTCCGGTACACAAAATGAAGGGTGACTTCAGCTTTGGAAGGATGCAGACATGTAAATGATGTTACTGATAACTAAGCATGAGAAACGATAGATCTTCCTCCTAATGCTACCTTGCTATGGCCAGTAAGGATACAGTAAGCACTGATGCAGGCTCATCTGCTGCTTCACGCACGAGAAACCAGCTCCCACGTAACGCTTATCTTTGTGTGAAGCCTCTGCCCTGCCAACGCTGAGACCCAACAGCCTGGTCCCACAGCTGCCACTCATCTGAGCAAGGCTCGGATCATGCTCTTCCCAGACCATAAACTGAGCCTCAGCCCAACGGCAGATGCTAAAGAGCCTTACGTGGATGAGTAGCTTCTGCTCAAAGCTGGAAGACACACACAGCTCTGCTGGGGAGCGCTGGGGACACAGAGGTGGGCGCTGCTGACCCCGCAGCAGTAGATGCTACCAAATCAGCAAGGGCATGAGCTGAAAGTGCAAACCATGGGATGGTTTTTTTTATGTTGAAACTGCCCCCTTCATCCCCTCAGCTTTCCTCCCAAAACAGCAGTGGAGGAGGGAGCCCCTGGTCCTGCTCGAGGACTCCTCCTCTGCGCCTGCATCCTTTCCACCCGCCTCTGCCAAGTCTCTCAAGGCAGTTTGAGGTCATTTCCCCATCCGAAAAATTACTGTTAGAGACCAACCCCTCAATTTGTTCCAGGACTTCAGGAATGAGATGGATTTCTTCCTTGCCAAAAAGATATTCAAGCAGAAACTCTCTTGGCAGAAACGTATGGGTTTACCGGCCCTATCTCTGCATTTGGATATGTTCTGTTACACAGCGTGATGCAATCCTTCCCTATCTCAACAGAAGCATGTATTAAGATATTCCTTGTTTTTTTCTGATAGTCAGACATGCTTTTCTCAAACATCGCAACTTACTCTACATGTTTGTTGTTATTAAGACTTACTTTCTCTCAGACAGGAAGCTAAAGAATCTATTAATAAGGAGAAATAAATATAATTACTTGTGCTCTTTAACAAATAAATATCATTGACTCCCTCTTATTATCAGTCCTACTAGTTTTCCAGCTTGGAAGCTGTTGAGGTCCACTTTCTTGCAGAAATCACTGTGAGACATTCCTTCAACAAATCCCCCAAACTAATAATCTCTAGAATCATCTGGAAGTTTCACAGTGAAAACTAGACTCACCCGCACTAACTTTCCCGCTGCAATCGAAAGTTTGCCAAATGCCTTGAGAACTGACATCGAACCCGATGGCTGTTGGTCACTCCGCAGCTTTTGGAAAAATGGCTTTCCCTACCAAGCCTCAAGCTTGAACCCATGCATCTTGTGCATGGACTGAATTTACAGATGGCCTGGCTGCCCAGGGGCAGGGAGGGACACCACTACACACAGTCATTTCTGCTTTGCTAAATTGTTTGGAAGCTATGCTTCACATCAACAGATGCTCTTGCAACCACTCAAAAGTTGGTAGCAGTTGCAAGATGGGTGTCCAAAACTCATCGCACAGTAGAAGCCAATAATCTGACCCTCAAAATACTGCACATTTTGCAGAAAACACTGTCTTGACCCCTGCTCAGTACAGACCGCTAGTTGTATTTACCCCAGGCATCCTCAGATCTCATGACAAACCGCTGCTTTTACAGAGTGCAGGATCAGGCCCTCCGTCCCGGGATGACCAAGGTTTGCATGCAGGAGCACGTGCGACACCACTTTCCACCGCCCCAGAAATGCTCCTCACTTTGCTACAATTGACATTGTTTCTTAAAACCAAACGAAACCAGCCCTTCTCCGAAGACTGAATTTCGAGGGGGACTTTCCCACTGAAAAAGTGCTCAAGAAAAAATCCCGTCCCTCGTTACGTGGTGTGAGGGGAAGGCAGCAGACGGACAGGATTTCCTTGCTGAGCTTTTTCTGAGGGTGGGAGCACTGGGAGACGCTCTAGAGGCAGCTCTCCAAAGCCCAACCTCCCCAGTGAACATCTTCACCAAACAAATTCCCAAACCGACTGACCTTCCCAGCAAAAAACCTTACAAGTTTCAGACGTTGCTGCAATGGGGTACCCAGAGAAATATTTCAGACCGAGTCACAACTAATCCATTAATCATTCCTATGAATAACGACTTCGTCCTCCCGCAGCCCTTTTCACCCAAGGATATATCAAAGGACTTCCCAAACGTTACCAAAGCATCACCATGTCTCTCCTACCGTACGTAACTGGCAGGGCTGGAGCAGTCGGAGAAATCTGGAACTTGGCACCCGGGATTCAGGCAGCGACTTGCCGGAGATATTAAACTCCGCAATCAGTGCCAGGAGCAGGAGCCAAACAAAGCCTGCACTGGAATCAATTTTCAGGCTTTTTTGGGATGGTTCTGTTTCACTTATTTTTTAAAATAAATATGTATTTGAGGAGCTGTGCTCATTATGGTGGTTTACTTACAGGAGGCAAAGCTCTGTCCGTGGGTAATTATATGTGGGTCTCCCGCAGGAGCCTCTGCTATGTGGCAGGCTGCAGCCGTGGAGCGTTAAAACACAAACACTGGAACAAGGTCTTTTTCTGCGATCCTGTTTATTTTTCGAGAAATGATTCTGATTGAGATGGAAAACGCTCCCCCCTCTCCCCATCACCCCAAAGGCCACGGGTCCCTTCTCTTCCACGCCGGCCCCCGTTACAGACCTCCCCCAATAACTCAGCTAACGCACCTATTTTTCATAATACATCCAGCTGCCTTACAAAAAGCCAATGAATTATTCTTGGTTTTAGTGCAACCGCTGAAAATATTTCAAAGTGAAAAGGAATTGACCCAACCTACTGTGCACATTATTTATTCAGAGGTAGTACAAAAACGAGTCCCTGATGTTACTAAAACAAATCCTAATAAGTACAGAGAGCATCAATTACAGGCTTCCCTTTATAGTCCTATATATCTCTTTCCCTTTCTAGAGATAGTATCACATGCAAGGGGGCACTGTGTTGGCTTTCAAATCTATTGAGCTTTCATAATTATAACCTCCATTTTAACCTCTTTTATAGGACATACTATACCGCTTCACGTTATGTTCCTTGAATCCCAACCAACCCTATGAGAAAGTGTCTTTAAAGCTCGCTTCTTCTAAGATGTGCATAAAATGGGAAATATTAAGCATTCATAACCTCGTGCATACATTACATCAGGGTGCCGAGCGCAAGGAAGAGTGAAGCAAAATATATCTTGTGAACCTCGCTTGGACTCTTGCTTTAGGCTCCGTAAATATTCAGTATGCACATATCCTGACATAATGAAACCAGGGAAATATTAATTGCAGTGGAAGAGCTGGATTTTTTTTTCTTTTTCGTTCCAGTCTGTGTGGAATGTCCTTCTATTTAATCAAAAAGCTTGGAATGATTCCTAATCTATCATAAAATTTTTTAAGGACATGATTAATTCCATTGTTTAAATTCTGTTTTATTGCCATAAGAAACTCTCATAAATGATCCCACACCTTTCTCTGTGATCATTTCCTTCTAAAGTAATATACTAATTAATTTCAATTAAATATATGTAAAAGAAGATATACTTTGAAAAATGCTTCTCCCTTGCCATTTGTTAATATACTGAAAAAGTGTAAACCTTGGAACATTTAGCATAGAAAATATTAATTTTTAGTAATTTCTCAAGGGGGCAATTTATTAAATGAAAGGCTTTTAACATTAGCTAAAAGCAGCCCTGTAAATCATGGGTGTCATCAAACTGCTTCATCACTTCATTAATTTAAAAGATTATTATATGCGTAACTGACATAATTTTGAACAATGTTACATGGTTAATTTATTAATGTAGAAAAGCAGAAATGACATGCTGAATTGATTTATTATTATAATTGTATAATTTTAGGACTTTTCTCTGTGACTTTCACCAACAGAGCAAATGATTCAGGGTGAAATTGTGCCACTGATTTTATTTTATTTATTTATTTTTAAGGCGGGACTACTCACTGATGTCTGCAAGGACTTAAGAGGAGATGGTCCAGCGTGGCTCCTCGGCGCTTCAGTAGAAGCGGTTGAAAGGTCTCCTTTACAACCCACAGTCACCTTGTGGTTTTATTAATTTTTAAAGCACTTTTTCCTCCTTTCAGTAGTCAAAAAGATTTAAAAGTTACCGTAATGATGTTAAGAACCCGATTCTGAGTAAGCATGCTTAAATGTGCAGATCCCCTAAGCTCTTCACATTCACAGAAAGAGGATTTTGGGTGGTGGAGCTTGCCCAGCTCCACCGAAGAACCCAGAGCCTCCCGCAGACCAGCCCACGGTATTTTCAGTCATAATTATATTAGCGAGCAGTTAGTGCTGGCTTCGTGCCCGAGCTGAAAACATAATGCAACATCATTTCTTTTCTAGGCACTGCGTGGAGAGCACAGTTGAACTTGTCTTCAATAATAGAATACCACGTTTGGGATTTATTTTTAGATTGAAACGATGCGTGACTCCGAAACCCTGCAAAGCTGGTGGAACATGCCTTGTTCCAGCCCAAAGGCATGTGTGCGAGGGGAGGCAGACCCCGCTAAAACAACCCGGCCTTAAAAACCTGCGAGGGAACAAGGTTAAATCAGGATTTCACTGAACGGGGCGACGCAGCGGGTGGGCAGGCGCTCGCCTGCAGGGATGCGCTAACGCGGTTCCCGTCGGCACAGCCCGGGAGAGCCCGGCAGCCCCCCCCGGCACCCCGCCGCGCTGCGTCCCGCTCCTGCAGCCTGGCTTTTTCAAGTTGAATTCTCACCAAACCCGCTATATTTCTGCGTCTGCCTTTCCTCCGAGTTCCCCGGCCCTGGACCGGGGCTGTGAGGATGGGGGTGATTGCGCCAGGCTCTCACGGCACGTTTACACCACGTGAAGGAACGAGCGCCTGCACTGACACGGCCGGCTGGCCGCAGAAGCCGTCCTGGTGACCTTACAGCGCCAGCTGAAGCTCTGGGCCCAGGAACATCTTGTTTTCTGACGTGAGCTTTGACCCAGGAAAGCTTTTAAAGGGTGACGACAGGTACGTCCTATTGAGAGCAGCATTTCTGTTGCCCGGGGAGCTGTCGGCAGCTACAGAAAACGGGGCAAGAGGCAGGCAGGGTAAGTCCGGCCAGAGCTGTCGGCGATGCCCTGGTTGGACCTCCTGTGCCTGCTCCCACAGGGCAAAGGTCCTCGCTGGTCCGCTGTCATATAGCCACTAGCATGGTATGGATGTCCCCAAACCCTGGGTCACCTCCAGCATCCCTTAATGCTGACATTCATATGGATGTCCCAAAACGCTGGGTCACCTCCAGCGTCTCTTAACGCTAATGTTGCTATGGATGACCCACAACCTTGGGTCACCTCCAGCCTCCCTTAACGCTAATGTTGCTATGGATGTCCCCAAACCCTTGGGTCACCTTCAGCGTCCCTTAATGCTAACATTGGTATGGATGTCCCCAGAACCTTGGGTCACCTCCAGCCTCCCTTAATGCTAATGTGGGTATGGATGTCCCCAGAACCTTGGGTCACCTCTAGCCTCCCTTAATGCTAATGTGGGTATGGATGTCCCCAGAACCTTGGGTCACCTCCAGCCTCCCTTAATGCTAATGTGGGTATGGATGACCCCAGAACCTTGGGTCACCTCCAGCCTCCCTTAATGCTAATGTGGGTATGGTGTCCCCAGAACCTTGGGTCACCTCCAGCCTGCCTTAATACCAATGTTAAGCAGCCAAACCAAACTTTAGGTCTTTGATTACAACCGGAGCGTACCAGGACTGGAACGGATACGCTAACAGCACAGCCTAAAACCCAGGAGCCAGATTTGTTTTGTCAAACCCCAGCCTGTCAGCCACATTGACTTCACTGTACCTGTGAACTGTCACCTGGGCCAGGCCAGGGGCATGGGGATGGGAGTGAGCAAACACAGGCTGCACGCTGCGCGATGCTCATGCAGGGTTTGAAAACCTGGTCATGTCCCCAAACTCCTCTTTTTTCGTACACTTTGTTTATTTAGAGCTATCTTTAGATGACCAGACACATGGGTCTGGCCTCTAGAAGGGCCATCCGAGATGCCAATAATCAAAGAATTTCACAGTGAATAACATTTAAAATGCAAATTAAAACCTAGACTGTTTCATAGCGGTGGTTAAGGATCCTGCATCATCAAATGGTGTCACAAGAGCATTCTGGGCAATTACTGACAATTTTTAAGAGAGTATTTTTCTTTCCCTGTAATCTTACATAATGCCTTTCATATGTAATACCTTGAGCATATGCAGTATGCAAAACACTCTACCAACTGTACACAGACAGAAATCATTTTGCCATTAAAAGCAGCCATGGCCAGGGTGCAGAATGGTGACCAGATGGTCTGAGCACAGCGCACGCTGCAAGACTAAAGAGCAGGGGAAAATTTTAGCTGAGACTGCTGGGGCAAACCCAGGCTCTTATGAAAAGCACCATGTGGTTTTTAATGTGCACAGAGTGAAGACAGGACCTCTGATTTTAAGATACTACCCCCCAAGATGTAAATTATCCAGAAAGGCATCCTTCATGCCATGAAGTTTCAGCCCATCACTCATGTATATTATTTCAATGCTCACAAGTTAGATAGGGCGTATTATAAATCTGTAATTATCTCTGGCATGTGCACAGTTGACTTTTATTTTTGATGATGATAATTTTTTTTTTTTTCCTAAGGGTGTCACTAAGGACATGGGGAAACAATTTAGGAGATTTAAAAAAAAAAAAAAAAAAAAAAAGATTTTTCCAGACTTTTCTTAAAGGAAATTAATAAATCTTTCATCTTTGCCAGTATTATTCTGTAGACAGTCTCTGGCTTGTCTACATCTTTTCTGAGGTTTGGTGCTCAAAACACCCCTTCTGAAACTTCATCAGTTCCAAAAGGGGTGGAATAATTACTCCCTTGTCTGATATATGAGACTTCTATTAACACATCCCAAATGAAATTTGCACTTTTTGAAATAACATCACTATATTGACTCATGTTTTCTGGAAATGCACTATACCACTTGAATCTTTTTCTGCAGTGCTGATGCCTCCCACATCTTCCCCAGTGTCTATTTGAGAAATTGATTTCTCCTTAAGTATTACACGTTTTTGCTCAGCAATGCAGGTGCTAATCTTAAAGTCCTTGAAATTTAAAAAACAGTACTTCTGTTGTGCCATACAAAATTTATCTTGAATCTTTATTTACAAAATGGATGAAAGACTCAAGTCCTGGACCAGATTACTGAATTTATGTCATTTGTTCCATAGACGTAGCAAATGCTCACAGTGAACTACGGTAAGCTGTTGCAGGAAAGAAAATGTATTACTACATTCACTGACTTTAAAGCCATAGGTAGGAGTAGGTGTAGCGTTTGCTCTTATTTAATTTTCAAACTATCAATTTTTGAGGAGCCTTTTGAATTCTGGGAAGTGCCCTGGAGTGCTCACAACCACTGTCAGGTTCAAATAAGCTTCCAGTTTTACAAGTGTACCAACTGCTCCATCCGAGTCATTAAGAAACGTATTACTCTGAAAAGGCTTCGGGACAGATCCCAGCAAAGCCTGACTGGAAGTACTCTCCTCATCTGGCAGTAAACTTCTGTGGTTTACGAGCCTGTTACACACCCTTCTTATGGTAATATATAGCCCCAGCTTTGTTATGTAATCTTCTAACACACACTCATAAACACAGTAAGGCAACCTGCTCAGTTGTGGCTCTTCCACCAATCCATCAGCGTGTTTCAAATTTTAGTTCCATATACACTGAAAAGCGTAGAGAAAGGGGGTGCCTGCCTTCCTTTATAAGTGAGATATAAATGAAGTAGTGAAATATAAGTGAAGTAAGTGCTTTGTAAGTGAAAAAAAAATCACATATGAAGTCACAGTAGCATTTTAAAGAGAAAGTCAGCGGGAATACCTAATTGATTTTGAAAACCTGAATTTTGGTAATACATGAAGGAGGAACTTAATGAAAAAGTTTACGTGTAGCGTAATATTGTCTGATCCACTTTCTTCTCATTTCCATGAACTCATTGTCTGGCACGGAAAGCTTCATTTGCACGTGGTTGTTCTCACTGCATGCAAAAAATCTTTGCAACACAATTTATCTCTACAGACTGATCTCTGTGATCTTTCCAGCACATTTGGAAGCAGCTGACAATGTAGTTTCTACTATCTAAATGTTTGTGTTCCCAAACACATTTAAACCATTTTAATAGCATTCTCTGCAACTTCCCTACTTTGTGCTTTTATTCTCTTAGATTTTATGGGTTAATTGGGTTCATCTGAGCTCAGTGTTTTGGTTGAAGATCTCCAAGAAAAGAATCAAGTGTTATAGGGAGAAATACTGATGAATCAGTAGGATGACTTCTAATAGCCAGAGAGTCAATGTCATGTTTTTATAGTGCAATGCATTTTCTTATAAGACAATAAAGGTCCTGGTCATGTACTATCATTTAATATCTCATAAAAGCTTTGTGAAAATATTAATACTACCTCTAGTATCCTTGCAAAATTGTGGTGCTGATAATAGAATTGTACTAACTTATATTGTTCTTGCATATTCATAGGAAAAATATTTTCATTCAATTTCCATTCTAAATGTTACGTCATGTATGTCATGTATGTGTATTTTTCTCTTCAACAAAATGGTTAATGTGAATCTTTAACAAGCTGCTAAGTTGCAGTTGTAGAATTCAGCCAGGTGGACTGACCCAGTCCATGCCATGAGCTACCACATTTCACAAGTTATCCCTCCCATTGGACCCAACAGACTGTATTTGACTAGCAATTAAAAATTAAATCACATTTAATTTCAGGGGGTTAGGCTAAACAAGCAATTTGAGTTGCATATGATAACTATTTTGTCCTCACCATAGCTGACCTTTATGTGGTTGACATATTTTGTCAATAGCAATTTTATGTTTATTTCCCGTTCATTGATGAAAATATCGAATGCTATATAATATGACTGTTATGTGTGTCCACATTATGTGCATCCCATTTGATGATTAATCCCCATGGACAACTGCTTTTTTTTTCTCAATATATTAGTTATTTTTTAATCTCTTTAATATACACTGTATTAATATTATATAGCACTAACATCTTCACCAGAATGTCAAAAGAGCTAACTATATTGTGAATTATAATAATGCTTGCAGTGAACAATCAATTGAAACATTCCTATTGACTTCAGAGGCTGAGTTGAAGAAAAGGGAAAAAGAAAAAAGAAACAAATTATGATTTTATCTATAAAAATAAACTTAATTATTTTTTCACCAAAATACGATATGGGAAGAGGGAAGTGTGAGAATCAATGAGAAAAAAGATATGTAGGTTTTTGACTCCATCACTCTCAGATTCTGAAGATAGTTCCAGTTCCATTGCTTCCCTTCAGGTTATCCAGAGCTGTGTCCATCCGTATCTAAAGTAACCCTTTCTTAAAGGTTATAGCCTCTAACTTAATCCTTTCATAATGCCATTTTAACAAGAATTTAGAAGCATAGGGTAACTGTTAGGTAATACAATTAGACGTAAATTCATTAGGATGTGTAATGTCTAGACCGGATCAGAGAAGGACAGAAGTGGTTGCTCAAAGGGATCTGACCCCATTTGCTACACAAGGCATTTCATGACATTTAAAATATCCCAGATATTCTCTCTGGTTTCCGGTTGCCACTTCAAAATAACTCGTGTATTCTGAAGGTGCTTTGTCACATCTACTAGCTCTACACCTTATAAATCCTACGTTAGCTCAGATGTTATTAGATACCTATGTCTGGACAATTGAATTGAGTTCCAATGTTATTACAAGTGGGAAGACATATAGGAATTGTAATCAGAAATTTTAAACTATAAAAGTGTTTGCTCTTTCATCCAGAACTTGGATTTGAATCTAATATAGATCCATATATTTTTATATATCTATATTGTCTGCATTAACATGAGAAATATTTCTTTTACAGTTTACACAACCAAATGTCACTTGAGCATTTCACATGTTCCATTTTGTGTCCAAATCCAAATGAATATGATTGCATATGAGCTCTTCAATATCACATGAAATCCACTTTGGAAGTCTTTATTCAGTTCTGGGTTTAGTCAACACTCCATTCAGCGTGCAAAATTTAAAATAAAATTTAAAAATAAAATAAAAACAATTTAAATTACGAAATAAAATAATGTCTTAATTACACAGGTGAAAATTGTGCCTTAATGGGTGAAATTCTCAGGGACTAGCTTCCCAAAAGACATGTAGTTTTCTACAAACTAGACATGGTGCAAAGAACCCCAGGCTCAAAACCACCAACCTGGCAGAGTCTGCATTCCTTATTGCAGAGAATACAACAGTGCTGCCTCAGAATAAAAGTGATGCACTACTGGTTTCATATGCTTGTATGATGTTCCCAAACATTTTCTGATTACGAGGTTAACATGAGCTGGGCCAGGTCAAGTCCTGCGATGTATATTGACCCAAAGAATTCAATAAGCTTCATTTCATTTTAAAGTTGGTGAGAGAGAGGAAGAAGGTACCAAATTAGAACACACAAACTCAATTACAAGGTATTTACGTATCAGCCTCAGCTGGGTTTGAATGAGGCAGTAAATTTCATGCACTGTTTTTCTTAAGAAAATTATGTTATTTTCCTACATAGAAAACATAGATTCATAGAATAATTTAGGTTGGAAGGGCATTCTGTCAATCTCTCCTCTCAAAGAAGGGCCAATTAGATCAGAGACCCTTCTCCTGTAGGGGTCAGTGAGGGATTTGTCAGTGGCTTTCAGAACACTCGGATGTCCCCATTTACTTCTGAAAAAGCCTTCCACTCACTGGAAAGCAAAAGAAAAATAATGACCCCTTAAGTTTTACCTTCCTAAGAATTACTGAGACAAATTCATTAGTGGATTGCACTAATCATTATGCCAGGGAATTACATCTATGAAGCCCCTAAATTTGTTGCATATTATCACATCTGCTGCCCTTTCAATGATACACTTGAATTAATCTCTGAATAACAGGATCACATCTCCTTAATTAAAACATTAAATGACTAAATAAAAAAGATAAAAATCTTTATATTTTTTAATTAAAAGAAAAAGGTTCACCAAGTGTCTAAAGAGACACATAACTATCCCTGGAAGAACTCCAAGATATCACATGTGAAGGGGAGGGGTG
Organism: Ibycter americanus; assembly: GCA_035590275.1. NCBI lineage: Eukaryota > Metazoa > Chordata > Aves > Falconiformes > Falconidae > Ibycter > Ibycter americanus. The sequence continues at coordinate 63,660,457 of JAVJGI010000050.1, read as the reverse complement.
ATAATTACTTTTTTTTTTAAGGGAAAGTGCAGAAATTGGAAATGGCATTAGGCCAGGTTCTGCCACACCTACACATGCTGAATAACAATTTTTAAATAGCTCCACTGAACTCAAGTATTAAGCCATTGCTCAAAGGAGATCCTAATCAGGACCCTATAAACTGAGGATTATACAGTATACAAACTGAGAATGCATTTTCTTGTCTGATACAGGAAGAGCACCCATATCAGCAAATATGTAAGTTGAATCCTTTGGATCCTTGACCATTAACTCTCTTCATTGTTGAAAAACAGTTTTTCTGCAGCAGTTTAAAAATCTGTGCTTTCAAATAGGTCATCAATGCCCTTAATTTTAATTTAATACATATCAGTAGTCTATCCAGATGGCAGCTTTCAAACTAGTGGTTATTCAAGCTTTTCTGTTTAAAACACAATTCAGTTGCTTTAATGAGAGTATCACTGCTAGAACTATTGTATCATTAATACCATAAATCTGGTTTCCCTATAGATTTTTCTTGATCGAGTACCTTCATATACATGTATATCTCTGTAATTGTCCCCTAAAGAACGTAAACATGAAAACTGATTTTGAAAACAGTAATAGCAGCTAGCATATGGAAAATTAACATTTATGTTCCCTCTTGGATTTCTGCAGAATGATACATACGATATATATGATGCTTATAGACAGGATTAGCCGACCTCAACTGACATAGTAATGACACTGTTATGGAGTCCCTAACAGTTTCCTTGAAAGTATTGGTATGCTAACAAAAACACAAAGCTTTAATAATGAAGATATAAAAAAGCTTCCACTGACATTACACTACATCACCTCGCCTTTGGACAGATTGCATGGGATGTGAAGTGAACTACAGTGATGTAAATTACTGTGTTTACCATCTGGGGAAATCTGGAAGATTATGAATAAAACTTCAATAATGAAAGAGCCAAAGAAAATTCATGACTCATTCGTAAACAAGAAGTCACTGGAACATCCTAAACTCATATTTGCAATGTTTTCTAACTTCTTGTAGGCCTTTTATTTCCTGGGTATTTTAACGTATATGTTTATAAATATTACAGACTAGAACTTTAGCTGAGGGCATTGAAGTGTATGTATATATTCTGGGGACGTGATCCCAGAGTTGTTGTCTTGGATTTGGCTTGATTTCTCCCCACGGGTGTTGTTTTTTTTTAAAAAAAAATGCTGCTGGGTCAGACTCACTAGTGCCAAAACACTGCTAAGTCAGTAGAGTTACAGCAATAATAAAAGTAGTCTTTGTATGTGAATAAAGCATGAAAGATATTTTAGGATATTATTAGATTTACACATGGTGTATATTTTCATTATCTGCTTTTAGTCCGAAGTCCTTAATAGTTGTTCCCTCCTGTTCACAATCCACAGATCTGAAGGAAACCAAATGCAAAACGAGTGAGATGTGCCCCAGCAGAAACACTTTTGAAACCCAAGGAACTGGTTTTTATGGCATACAAGGGCTTAGTTCACCATGCCATTGACAACAACAGCATAGAGCTGAGAAAGGTTTTGCAATTCAAGGCTCAATTGTACATCTATTTACATCAGCCCCCTTTTCAGAGTGTGGAAACTCTCTGCAGTGCAGATTGCAGATTCAGCAAAATAAGACTCCAGCCTGTGCAGGTGAGAGCTGAGAAATGTGCAGTGTGTGAATTTGGTGCAGCTTTCTGTCTACTAAATGACCTCAAAATTTGCAGGGTCATATACAAACTTATTCATACAAATGAGGACCTGAGGAGAGGTTCAGTCTTAGATGGATACAGACACAGGTGCAAATTTCCACATGATAAATTCAAACTTCAGGTACCTCAGCTCTTCTGTGAGAACTGCTTCCAGCAAAGCACATGGTAAGTAAACTCACGAAGCAAGGCTACAAGCACAAGCAATTACAGCAAAGTTCCCAGGAGTTCTGGAATTTCCTACTGCAACTTATCCTCTGTCAGCTCATCTCTGTGCCTGCACTGAGAGGCATCTGTGGAATCTGGGTTATCTCTAAATTGCATTGAAACAAGATTTTTTAGATTCTTCATTATTAAAGATGTACGTGTCAGGTACCTGGACACCTCTGCACGTCTGGTCTTCAGTGCTTAACATATATATATATATATTTGCATACATATTTATATATGTGTACATATGTGGTTTTACGGGGGGTGTATGTGTCCTTATACTTAGATGAGCTTATAACTTAGCAGCTTAGCTGGGAACTGAATAGAGAGATTCAAGGTCTGGTGACTTAATCTCAGTTCCTCACTAACTAGTATGTGGTTTCTGAAATAGCTGTTTGTAGAATGAAATGATTTGACCTAAAATGTATTTTGAAAATATACCTGATCTTAAGACTAGGAGGTATGAAAAAACACAGACAAACAAGCTATGTAACAAGAGTGTAACAATATTTCCAAGGATAAGTAAAGATGGCAGAAAAAACATGCAAGATATTCCTTGTGTTATCAACAGACTACTCAGCTTCTCTACTATCTAAATGATATTGATGGAGGTACTTGCCACTCCAGTATTGCAAATATTTAATGTGTCTAGTTTGTTCTGTCAGGCATTAAATAACATTCCCATTCTCATTTTCAAGAACTATGTCTAATCTTTGTTTACAGTAATGCTTCCTTTGTTGACTTTTAACAATTATGTGCCATTGACAATTGTTTATTGTTGTTTAATTAGGAGGTGGATTATTCCCATGTTTTAATGATTACTGTTCAACAACTTGACAGAAATGTTATTCCCAAAACCACCAAGCACAAATTGGCTTTGATTTATTTTACTTAATCTTGTTATGATTGTATTATAAGCTCTCCAAATTATAATTTTTTTTATTAATTACAATATCTCACATTTTCAGCTCAGTAATGTGTACCAAAGGAAACAAATATAAACTGCCCATGCTGCTGAATTCTGTTCCTTTAAGAAAAAAAAGACTTGGATAGTAGAACAGATACATGCAATAAACTCATCAGCACTGACTCCAGAACTGATTTCTAGTTTGCGAATATGAAGTGTGTCCTTTTGCTGTATAATCTTAATCATCCAGGTACACTAAAAGTGCCCATCATCTGTTAAGTACGTTCTCAGTATTAGATGTAAAACCTGAAACAAGAAATTATTGATAATGGACAACTTATAAATGCTGATTTTTATGTAGAGAAGGGCATGGCATCCACCCTCATTAGCCAATGCAAACACTTATTTTTTTTGGTCATGAAATATTGATGATCACTAAAATAATAATGAGGAAGAACTGCACAAGCTAAAATTTGCATGAGATAGAGCAGTAGCCATTTCCAAATGCAGTATTTCACATAACAACTGAAAAAATGTAGAAAGACTAAAATAAATATTGTATCCAGATCAGGTGACAACAGGCTGTATGTAAATTAGCTATCTTCCATGCATTTCTGACAATACATATTTTTAATACAATTTTTTGCTGGAAAGGATGTTATTGTCATTGTCATCTTTTAAACTGTAAATCTGATCAAAATAAAGAAATGTGAGAAGGCAAAATTGAAAGAAATAATAAAATCTGGAGTCAAGGGGAAAAAAAACCCAAACAAACAGCTGAAAGTTCCAGTTTATAACATTTTCAAAATGTCAGTATTTATTTGCTCGTGTTTGGAATTCATACTTGAAGAAAGAAATGCTGTGAAATGTTATAAATCATTCATTTAAGAAGTCCTGACTGAAATTCCCTTCTCATGGATCTGAACTGAACCTGATTTTTGCCTAGATTAATAGATTTGTTGAGCAGCTCCCTCAGGTTTTTAAAGCCCATTACTCTAGAACAGTTCTGTTGAATAGACTGCTAAGTGCCTAGAGACACCAAAGGTGCCAAAACTTATCTCATTGCTGGCCTGGAGGGTTTTTTGTCTGCTTTCACCTACATTAATTATTAGAATGGGGGTGCACATTTACCTGGAAGACTTAGGGTACTGAGAGGCTGGGTACCCTATGCTGAAAATAAAAACACCCCAGAGCCTGATAGTCCTCTGGCTGGGGTGAGCTAGCACAAAATAGAGCAGGGCTATGTCAGAAGATTTTTCGAAAGCAGCATTTTGCTTTGTTGACTCAGCCATTTCTGACAGACCAATGCTGAAACTGAAAATTTACAGCCCAATCCAGTTATCACCACTTGACTCCATCTCAAGCATTTGAGGAATCTGCCTTGCTCCTCTGTGGTCTTTCCAGAGGTCATGCAAGACAGCTTTACTCACTCTTTTTTTTCTAGAGTTTTCACAGTTTCTAGAGTTAAAGTAAGTAGTTGTAGGAAAGAAACACAATTTTAAAAATGTGAAACAGGCTTTTAGGGATGTTCACACACTTGAAGAATGACACTAAGCAATAATACTTCAAACAAACATACCACAGTGTGCACCAAAACATCATTAAGGATAAATGAATGAGACAAGTGAAGGTTTCACCTTTCCTGTTTAAGATTGTGTACCTTTCTGATAATAAAATGTTTTATATTATAGTTGTTCTAAAATATCTTCTTACTGTATAAAATCCAAAGATGATATTTTCAAAAGCACTTCTTCAGCGTACTGGAGACCTTCTGCAGGGTTTGAGATCCTAATTTAGTTAGGCCATCTGGAAATTCCAACTCAGGAGATCAAAACTCCCAACAATTACACTATGCTATTTAAGGGGTTTTTTTTGCAGTGGGTCTACATCCACGCTGGAAGTTGTATCCAGACAACATTTTTACTTGCGAAAAATTATTACAGACATGCTATTAACTCTTTTCACCTGGAATTTCTTTCACATTTCTCTCCAAAACTTTAATCACACTCTCTCAATTTAACTTTAAAGATCCTCCACATCTTTCCTACTTCTGCTTCCCTTTGTAAAAATGATACAGTTCTTTGTATGAATGATGGTTCAATACCTCTTCAAAGAGATTGTGAGGTGTTAAGAAGCTGGGAATGTTGTTAGTGAAAAACCACAGTGACAGAGAAGCTTTAAACTTTGGTCTAGTTTAAGTCATACTAAATTTAACAACAGTAACCTAAGAATTCATTGAGTCAGTAAGCTCCAATATAGACCAGACAGCATAAATTTTTTCCACTACCCATGATAGTGTTATTTCAGTTTTTGATGACTCATATTTCAGACTTTTTTTTTAATTATTATTAACTACTCACACACCATTAGGGCTGATGAATAGTAGGCATGCGTGAGCATCATCTGTGCAATGTGTTTACAAGGATAGTGCATAGTAGGAAAAACCCCAGCATTCATGTGATAGATTCATGTGTAGCTTAGGGCATGAGGACATGAATACAGCACTTGCTATTCCATAACACATCCTTAGATGATTCCTAGGAAGAAACAAGTGCATTTGATCATAGGGATTACTGAGATATTAGGTGTTTATTTAGGTGGTTGCTGATGTAGTTGTGTCGCAAAATTAATGCATTTGAATTCTTGCAAAGACATAAGAAAAGCAGTGAATTAGTTCTTAAGAAAGTGTCAGACTCAGATAACAGATTCTACTGCCTTTGAGATAAATCACAAATATCACATTCACTTTGTTAGTAACTGGACTAGACTATTGATATGGAAATATCATATGGAAATATAGGTGAAAAATAAGTTCCTTTCTTCCAGGAACATGAAGTCAGCACAACAAGATTTAATCCTGCATATGCTAGAAACTATGCGAAGAAATTTTTGTGTGCGAAGACTGAAATAATTTTAAGCCAATTCCTTTTCAGTAAAATAACAAGGGAAAGTCATGAAAACAAATCAATCTTCTATATACGCATATAGAAAAAGAGAAAGAGAAATGTATTATGTGTTAATATTACTTAAATATGTGCATATATTATGTAACAAGAACTGGAAATGGAAGATAAAATAAGATGTCAAGAATACAATTTAACTTTTGAAGGATATGTCTAGATTCCTAAATCTTCCTTCTGATATCTTGCAGATTTCTTATAAAATGTGCCTGAACTGCAAATCAGCAAAAACCTTATATTCTTTTTCAAAATTATCAGTTTCGCCATCACAATTTCTTTCATCATTCTCTTATTTAACATTACATATTCCTCTATCACCTTCTTTCTAAATATAAACAGTAATGTTTTAGATTATCAAATCTATTGAAAAAATCTGATAATATTATGCACATTCCATATGTGTATGTGTTATGTATGTCTATGTGATATATATCTCTATGAATCTACCTACTTATGATCTCAAAGATAAATGCAAAAGTGGCTCATTAATCACATCACATGCCTCATAACATTAATCCATAGTCCAATTCTTTATATTGCACTGTCTACACAATAGCTTTACAGTCAAGAAGTGTATTAAAAAAAAGCCATATTCTTTATCCTTAAATTAAAATAATAGGAAATAGGATTAAAAGAGATGGGGAAATATGTTGAAGTTACCAGGTCTATACCCAGATACTGCCGTGTCAGGAAATTTTATCATATATTCAGTTTCCTAGGATTTTGAAGCCATTTGGGTTTCTTGTTACAGGGTGACTAAGACAGGCCTCATGCTTCAGAAATTTAGGAAACTTCAGAAAATTACGAAACCTACACCAGAGCCAGATTAAGCTAATTTATTCTTGTCCCAACACTTTAAATATGTCTTCTTTCAACTTGGTGTCTGCAACATCAGAGTATTTATGAATATCAATTTGTTTTAACTCATTTTTCTCAAGTTAAAAAAAAAAAAGAAAAAGTCATGCTCTTTTAATTTCCCTTTGTAAAACAGGTCTTCCACTTTGTTCAATTTAGTAGTTCCCCACTGCAACCTCTTCCAGTATGAATGCTCTTCTCTTGAACACAGTCAACTAGAATTGTGCATGGCACTGCATAAAAGATCTTACCAGTGGTTTTGTTACATTTACTTTATTTCTTTGGCAGTTCCTTGCCTGATAAGTACTACAGACGCAATTGTTTCTGCATGACCACATCTCATTAATGGTTTACTGATGCCTCTAGATCATATGTCATCACCAATGGATAAGCTAACCATTTCTAATAACGTATTTTTACTAGTTATTATTACATGCAAGATCTTTCATTTTTGTGCTGCTTTTCTTGCTTACTTAAACAGATCTAATAATGGTTATTCTGAAGGGATAGATATGGTTCTATTCTAAAAATTTGATGCAATCATTAATATCTACCTATATCTTTCAAATTTCTTCTTGCATTCAGACATGAACGTTAACAGTCCCCTTAACCTGCATGCATACAATCATCTGAATATATTCATACTGTCAACTAAATGACTCTGATTATCCATATATATGTGTTGGATCACTCCTGGGGTTTCTGTATGGATCTTTTTCTTTTTCTTTTTTTTTTTAAAAAAGATGAAAGCCAGATGAAGTTATGGATGTAGCTCAGAGAAGGAGGGGCATTATAGACAGCGTGGGCTGTGCCGGGCTTAGTTCCTTCAAAAATGCTTTGTCTCACAGTCATTTACCATTATTCTGAAACACCTTTGATCTTCATATATTCCTCTCCTATATGTTCTATATAACCTCATACCAATGCCCAGTGCATCTGTGACACCCCCTCAACAGCATGATGTAAAAGTCCTATCATGGCACAGCATTTAAAACATTTATGCTCTTTGATCAAAAAAGCATGTGTTGTAGAGCTGCCAGATGTGCCTCAGAAGCAGTTTAGGTGAAGTATTAAAAAATGTGGATACAGCCAGTCTGCTCTGGATTAAGTAGCTCTGAACTATATAACCACAAGCAACTCTTCAGCATGTTGTCTGAGGGACAAGGATCAATCCCAGAATTACATCTTTATCAGCACAGCATTTACGTTTTGGCATTGTCTGGATAATAGTAATTTCTATCTTGATTTGCACATCTTCATCAGCCATCTAACCTTCTGATCCATGATCTGCATCCTTGCCTAAGACAAAAATTATTTATATGATTCTGTGCCCTTTTAAAGTTAACATTATCTTTTGTCTTACTCACTGCATCGCCAATTCCACATGGCCTTCTTTTTAATTTCTGTGGTTAAAGATCGCTTTATAATTTGTGTTAATTTCTTTGCAAGGTCTAAAAGACATTTTTACTTTATCCTAATGTTTTCAAGACCTTTAGCATGTAACTGTCTATTCTGATTTCCCACTAGATTTTCCAACAGCCTTTTTAAGGTTTTCATTTTCATGAAGTCTTTATCCTTTTTTTCATCAGTCAGTTATCCTTACTTTTTCAGTCTCTTCTCTTAATATTGAAAACATTGTTTACAGATTAATTTTGTGTTTAGTGTTTCACACATTTAAACACAGGCAATCCATGATTTTTCAGTGGAAGGTTTTTTATTTCTCAAATTAGCTTTCTTCTATATGACCCTGCTGCTTACTAGAACTACACATAAAACAGCTCTAAGCCTTGCATTTTCTCAGTGACTAATTGGTGGAGAAATCTGACAACTATTGCAGCAAGAAATATGCTGGATCTACTTTTAACAGTATAATTTGTTCTCTAGTTTATACTGTGAAGTCAATTATGTTAATAGATAATTATTTTAAGTAATTAAAGTTGTTTGTGATAAGAGTCATCTCACTACAGATATGTCTTTATACATAACAAGGGTAACAGGGAGAATTAAGGAAGCTATAGCAGAATTCCAGCCTCTTTTCCATCCTTGAATCTAACCTGGTTTACTTCATCTATATCATCATTTATTTGTTTGCAGTTAGCTGGATAATTAATGCGTCAAGCAATCTTTCCCTGTTTTGTTGTTGTTAGGGTTTTTTTCTTTCTTTAGAGTGTCATCTTAAATCTCTTCCTCATCTTACTTTGCAAAACTCATCTACTCTTCCTATTGTATCACATTCACATCTGTTACCAGTCATGCAAGTTTCTCCATTTGGTTCATTAACGTATATGTAACAGAACAGTATCTTGACTAATGTAACTCCTATTCATCAAAAATGTATGCCTTATGAAGAAATCTGGTGTCTTGAGAGCAAGAAAAAGAAAAGAGATAGAAGAGTCATCTTACACTTTATAAGAATTTTCATTTCAGGTGTAAAACAGAAATATATGTTCTGTTAGTCACTTCATATTTCTTCAGCCTTCTAATTTGTGCAGTAAATTAGCCAAGTTTTGTGTTTTTTCCAAATCATCCCTTGCTATTATTTGTGTATCCATCTCATTGATCCACATTGCCCCTTGACTGCAAGTTTTCAGAATCTCTTTGCAAGTTACATAGTAAGTCAACTAGGTGCTGAAAAGAAGGCTAGGTATCAAAAACTACTGCCATCTGTCCTCTTTGTCTCCCCTATTCTTCTTCTTCATTCACATTTTTGCTTGTGTGGGGATTTCAACATATTTTGGAATCCCTTCCTTTCCCTCTGCCAATAAAGACAGAAAAATATTTTTTTTAGTGGATAGAGTTACTCCTTACCTTTTTATTCCGGATGATAGCTGGGAGGAACCAGTTAATCAATACATTCGTTTGGTCTGGACTCAGTGGCATGACTCCTGGAAGTACTCAACATAGCACCGAATGGAAATAAATATAAAGACATATACAAAATATACGATTTCTAACAATCAGGCCCTGCCATCTTTGCAATTCAGTAGGAACAGAAAGTCTTTTACAAGGGGATAGATTCTGGTAGAAAGAGGAGGAGGGGGCAATTCATTGTGTTTTGTCCTGCAGTGATGCTGTTCAAGGATACTACTCAGAGTCTTTATGCCTGCTTCGATGTATGGACTAGACCCTACCACTTAATTCCAACATCCCCCCACCTCAAGCACTATGAAGATACTTCAGTGCATCTGAAATACTCCAGACATCAACTCAAGGACCACAGGTCTTTTACTTACCCCGTTTCAGGGAGAATAGGTTATTTCCCATGTACAGACTCTACCTGTCTTTGTATACTTCAAAGTGACATGACTAGCAATGTCTTTACGTGAATCTATAAATAGGGAAACGATTGGGGTGCAGGAGTCAAGTATGAAAGTAATATTACTTTTTTTCTTTTCCATCAACATCAAAAACATCAAAGATAGACACTGAAGTCTACATAGACCCTAACCTTGAATACAGAACATGCAAAAGACAGCAGCAAAACACCCTTCAGTGAGAGTCCTTCAGACGACCTGCTTGACTACGGGCATTAAAAGGGAAATGGAAAAATTTATGAAGTCAGAGAGCACCTATTGGGAAAGACCTATTCTGAGAAAAAGCACATAGTGGACTACATAGGCATGACTCAAGGTGAAATAGTCACTCAGTAGATTCAGAGGATGACTAACTGCTAATGGAGGCTTTTCAACACAAGGGGTGAGTCATCTACCCAACTTGGGCATCTAAAACTTAAACATCTGAATCTAAGGAAATTACTCAAGACACCATTGAGATTCAAATGATAAAACAGATGTTTCCATAGTGCAATCCATTTTAAGACAGGCATCTAACTGGGGCAGACAACACCCATACATTTGCTTTTTAGACTATGAAAGGAACTTACATTGACTGAATTAGGTTCAGATGTCTAACTAGCAGATACCTAAAGCTAGGTGTCTTAAACTAGGTGAGATGAATCTCACTGTTCCACAAAATTTGAGATATGAAATGGAGATGGCTGCAGTGGGTCCTTTGTCACCACTGTGGGAAGGTACATTTTTCTCACCATTGACAATAGAATACACAGAAGATGATTATGCTTCTAGATCAGGCACCTGATTTAAGCACATAAAGTTAACACTAAATATACCTTGAGCATTAACTTTGGCAGTCCACAAACAAATCTGCAGTAGCAGAATTGACAAGTCTGAACTGGAATCCTCAGTTCCGTATACACTAATGAAAAGGGGTTTGTGCCTTAGAGAGGGCTTCAAAATATCCAGCAGTATAGGAATGAAATAGTTCATGTATTATTTTCTCAGTGAAAAAGCATATGTCTCTCTAGTGGAGACCAACTCTAAGATCACCGCATTCCCACAAGAATATCCTCTGCTATGCTACAGACTAATGAAAATATTTCCTCTCTAGCTTCATGAAATTACACTGCCTTTTCCTTCTTCCTTCCTCCAGTCTTACCTGTGTGTTAACATTGAGGACATTTGCCTGGGATGTCTATTTGGACTTCTTCAGACTAACAAGAACACTGCTATTCCCCTTCCAAATGGACAGAGGAGCATTCCAGCCTCCTGGTTTTTATGTAGAAAGTGGACAGTGGTCTTGGAATTAATATGGCCAGGTCTTTTCCACTGAAGTCAGTTCTAAGTGTAGTGTGAAGGGCTGGTTGTGAAAATTAAGCAAGCATGGACATTTCTACCTAGTATTCAGAGTAGCTAGAATCACAGAATCATAGAATCATTAAGGCTGGAAAAGACCTTTGAAATCATTAAGTCCAGACATCCATCCAGGACTGCCAAGTCCTTCGTTAAACCATGTCCCTAAGTGCTGCATCTATGTGTTTTTTAAATATCTCCAGGGATGGTGATTCCACTACCTCCCTGGGCAGCCTGTTCCAATGCTTGACAATCCTCTCAGTAAAGAAAATTTTCCCTAATATACAATATAAACCTCCCCTGGAGTAACTTGAGGCCATTTCCTCTTTTCCTGCTGCTTGTTACCTGGGAGAAGAGACCGACCCCACCTGCCTACAGCCTCCTGCCAGGTAGCTGTACAGAGCAATAAGGTCCCCCCTGAGTCTCCTTTCTCCAGACCAAACCACCCCAGTCCCCTCAGCCGCTCCTCATAAGACTTGTGCTCCAGACCCTTCACCATCCCCGTTGCCCGTCTCTGGACACGCTCCAGCCCCTCTACGTCCCTCTCACAGCGAGGGGCCCAAAACTGAACGCAGGACTCCAGGCGCGGCCTGATCAGTGCTGAGCACAGGGGGACAATCTCTGCCCTTGTTCTGCTGGTCCCACTGTTTTGGATACAAGCCAGGATGCTATTGGCCTTTTTGGCCACCTGGACACACTGCTGGCTCATGTTCAGCTGGCCATCAACGAGAACCCGCAGTTCCTTGTTCTCCAGGCAGCTTTCCAGCCACCCTTCCCCGAGCCTGTAGTGTTGTGTGGGGTTCTTGTGACCCAGGCACTTCTGGCACTTCTCCTTGTTGAAACTCATACAATTGGCCTTGGCCCATCAGTCCAGCCTGCCCAGATCCCCCTGCAGAGCCATCCTGCCCTCAAGCAGATCAACACTCCCTCCCAACCTGGTGTCATCTGCAACCTTACTGAGGGAGCACTCACTCCCTTCGTCCAGATTGTTGATAAAGATACTGAACAGGACCGACCCCAGTCCTGAGCCCTGGGGAACACCGCCTGTGACCAGCTGCTAGCTGGATTTAACTCCATTCAGCACCGCTCTTTGGGCTTAGCCATCCAGTCAGCTTTTAACCCAGAACACACAGCTGAGAAAGTTTTGAAGCTTTTCTAAATGAGTATCCAGCTCCCAATGTCATAATAATGAGTTCCAGTGAGTTGGCTGCATTGGTATTGCCCACCTTAGTTCTCAGAACGTGGGTTGCCTCTTTCCATACTGCCTCTACAGGAAAGTGAGTTGGAGTAGGCAGATAATAAAATGCTACAAATGGGAAAGCCTTGAATAAAGCAGCTATCATGTGTGCTAAGCAAGCATTGGTAAAGACTGCAACTCTTTCAAAACAGGGTTCAGTGTTTCAGGTTTTTCCAGCTTCACATTGTTTTATGTGACAGAATGTCTTTAATTAGGTTAGCAAAGGCTGAGATAATGTCTGTTTGGCAAATGTGCTCTGCAATGGCCTAAGGGCTTCTCTGTGGTGCTGAGCAGCTTCAGTTCCTGTGAATGCTCAAGACTATGCAGACTGAAACCTCTATCCTAGGCAAATGATGATTGCATCATTAGTAAGCAGTTAATTACTTTCTCTTTTATCTTAACTGGATCATGGCTTTTTTTAAAGGTTTTATACTCTTTGTTTTCTCCCACTTGTCTAAGTCTTGAACAACAGACTCCACTGTATTTGCAGGCTTTAGAGCACCTTCTCCCAGGGAAGCAAAGACAGACAGTGTAGTATACATGTTCTCCTTGGACTAATGATAAGTAAAATATCCACTTGGGTTCCTGAAGAAGATGGTCTTTGTAATGCACGAAGAATTTCTAGGTGTGGGACTTTGCTCTCTGTATGTACTCACGCTTCCTCATGTGGATAGTGCAATGTTTTCAGGAAGCAAATTACAGCAGCAAAAGTAGAAAATGAAGCAAGACTGGCATAACTCAAATAATATGTTTTTTTAACTTTAGTTTATAAAATATTGCTCTCTTCTCTCTTTTTTTCATTTTGACTACTTAGAAAAATACTTATCGCTTGTGCAGTCTTGAAGACTAACCTCCTTTCCGCATGTTAGATCACATAAAAATCTCAGATCACCCATATCTTTTTAGATATGTGAACTGCATTTGACTTTAACAGCAGTATTCAACCATTTAAAGTTTTGCATCTACCAAAATGTTTTGCTGAATGAGACTAAAAAGAAACATAAGCTTTAAATATACCTTTCTATTTAATATAAAAAACATTTTAAAAGATTGTATGTGCATAAAACAAACACACTCATGCCATCACCTTGATGTGATGGATTAATCCCCCATCAAGAGAAGCTGAAGAAAAAAAAAAACTTTCACAGCCCTAATCCATACTGCCCAATAGGATTGGTGGGAAGGTTAAATTCTGTTTCTATGATTGCCAAATTAATTTGACATTTTCCCACTCATGTTAACGAGAATAGAAACTACTTTTAGCAAATGATAAGATCCTTCACCTGTGTGTTCACCACACTGAATGCATGGCAAAGATGATGTTAAAAAACTTTGAAATCAATATGAAACAATGAATTCTAAGCTGTGCTGTTAAAGGATGCTTCTCCTCTGCTAACATAAGGCCTTACTCAGAAGACTTGTTCCCAATGACTGTTTTCTTCTAACCAATATTCTGTAAAGCCTGTTGTATTAGGTGGCATAAAAAACTAATGAATTAATTGAAAATGGCTTTCTCGATCTTTAATTGTCATAAGCATGCTATACAACTGAAGGCTTTACAACTCTTGATTTTCTCTAGGGCTAAGGTGACTATCAACAATACATAACTCCCATTCCAAAAATCAAGCGGTTATAGAAAAACAAATATTCCTATTCGTACTCAGAACTCCTTGCACTGGACCAAGATCATCAAAACAACAGGAGAAATTTCATATTTAGGGAAAGAAGGAACGGCAGGAAGTTCTAATTTTACTGAATGATTCTGCTATTCAATATTTGCATTCCACCTTTCTCCCAGCAATATGATTTTATACTTAGGTGTGCTATAAGAATGTACTGATGTGAGCTTAGGGTTAGGGCTGAGCATTGTCAGGATCTATCAGCTGACAAGGACAGTGGTCCCTAAATTGTCCGAAACCTTCACATTCCCTAGTCCTCTCACTCCCAGTGATCTATTTCACATTATCCATCTGCAATCCCTTTTCCCTCATGTCTTACCTTTCCTATCGTCCTACAGCACATTCCCTTTATTTTCTGTACCCTATGCCTACTATTACTTTGGATCCTAAAAGTCACAACTGGTTACCATGAGTCAAGTTTGGCTGAAAAGCAGAGTGCTAAAGATTAGATGGGCAGATTTAGAAGTTGCTGCATCTTACAGAATCACACTACTAAAGCCCCGTAAATTATAATGAACAACCTTATATCCATCATACGGGATATCAGAGGAATTTGTAACTGTATGGAAAAGAGAAGGCTACTTATTGTGGGGCAGATATGGACAACAGTCATATTGCAGTTGTTACATGGTAATTTTAGAAGATAGAGATTAAGAAATGCCAAGTTTGGAGAATTAGACCCAAGGTCACCCTCCCTCAAGGCAGCTACGTTATTTATCAGTTATGCTGATTGTTTACAAACACATGTAATGAATGCTTTTTCCTGTACCACAAAATCAGTGCCTTCTAAAACCTTTTCTTTTTTAAATGAACTGTTATTGCCCTTAGGAGATACAGAGGAGTGAGTAGAGCATAGGTGAGATCAAAAGGGCTGTCCACAAAGACCTGTATAAGATTGAATGGTGTATATTTTACATGGATCCCTGAGTTCACAATGAAGATAAGTTGGAATTCATGTATAGGAAAAATTCCCTTAAAATGAGAGTCAATATTACATTAACATCATTGACATTCAGATGATGCATATAGTTTAAGAGCATTTTGAAAACCATATAACACAGTTAACTCTATTACTAGAATATAATGTTGCCCTTTAACTTTCAGAGTAATTTAGAAATAAATTGTTATAAGGAATTTAATTATGGTTTTTTTTCTTTCTTTAATCTTTTTTTTTTTTTTTTTTTTTTTCCCCCTTGCAGGAGACAAGAAGGATCATAGGCTTTTCTTTATGGGATAGATTAGAGCAGTCCTTAATTTTATATTGTTTCACTCTTATGTATTATCAGCATTTCAAGAATAAAGATATCCATACAAAATTAAATTTTGCTTAAACATAGTCAACCCTGTGTGACAAATGACAGATATTTTTATTGTAAGACAAAAGAATAATAGCAAAAAAAAAAAAAATCTTAGAAATTACTAAGAAAAGTCAAATGCTTTAAGGGTAATTAGAGCCTAATTAGAAATAGAGATGCTATCAGTATGGTAATAGTTGCCATTTTATTCATGCCAATGCATAATTTCTCTCAGTGACACAATGTGGTTCTATTCTGAAAGCATGCACTCATAAATTGCTCACAGCAGTTAGTGGTTGAATTAGTAAAATAACTGTGTTTTGTTTTCCGTAACTCGTTGTCTTCTAAGTACTGATCTGATCATTTAAATTAATCATGGCGAATATTTATGAAAATTAACATCAGTTGCTAGAGAGAAATAATTTACATTTGAAATAAAATGTTAACTACATAAAGCCACCTTGATATCACAGTAACGCTGGATGTTACGGAAGAAAATAGGAAAACTCATTACAGGAAAAAATATTTGAGAATACTTTGGAAAATGCCCAACAACTGATCTACTAGACATCATAACTGTACTTTTTTTAAACTGTCTTTGGTTAATATAAGTTTACCAAAACAATACTCTTTGCAAATAAGATATTTTCAAAAATGGTATCTTGAATGTCAGCATATTACTGCTTAACGTTCTTGTTCATCTCTTAACCACAGGAGACTGATTATACGTTCTTATAACATGAAGGATTATGAAACTTGATTATTATTTTTAAAATGTTCAAGGATTCAAGAACAACCATGAAGCCACAAAAGACAGAACTGTAATCACTCATTTTGTCTTTCAAAATGCCACTTGCCCACTTGCAAACATAGTAGACAGACTCTTGAGTGTAGCTAGAAGATATATATTTCCTTTTCTTCATATTTTTGTAAAATTTTTACAAGCCAATATAACCTTTTTGCCACTAATAAATTTGGCTTTATATATAACAAAAAAGCATGGAGTTAATTTTATTGTTTTGCCTCTTTGATAATAAACACTAGGTAATCAAATTTGCTGACTTGTTAGAAAATGTTCAAATATAACAAGAAAATATTCCCAGTAGTGCAATGAATGTTGAAAGGACTACACACCTTTTGCTCATTTTTCTAGCTGTGATTACCCATTTTTAGTGCAATGTGCTAACACAGCTCTTAGTTCTCTGAAATTTCAGCATGCCTAAGTCAAGGGGAGGTCCTCCAATACTCAAGAGTAACCAGAAGACATAAGAGTTATACCTTCCACAGTTTACAACCAGCAACGAAATCATAAATGATCATTTTTATTGTTTCCAGTCAGGAATTTCTGTCAAAAGATTGGTATCTTCAATGCCTATCACTCCAGTGGCATAAGACCCAGCTAGACAAAAACTCCCTACTCATGAATCACTAAGAATAATATCTAGTGACTGCGCTAGACGCATGCATCATTCTGTGAAAAATATCCGCCAGTTAATTCACTTAAAAAACCCCACAAATTTATGTCTTGACTAAGAGTAAATGAAAAGCCACCAGCTGAGAAGTCTTTTGTTTCTTGAAGTTTCAGATCCACTTCATTCATACCAGGTTTTTCTTCTAGCAGCAGAAAATCTCCCCAAAGTCACGCTAGTTTCAGACATTATGTGACTTGACAGCCATAGCCTTCAGTTTGGTTAATCTGCAAGTGAGCATAGTTTCTTTTCAATAAAGATTCTACATTATTATCTTTATAGCTGTTATCTAGATCACATACTTCATACAGATTCAAGTTAATATCTTGTTAAAATCACAATCAAGTGAGCTTCCCTGAAGAAGAATCTTTGGTTTATTTGAAGTGGATGGTCATTGATAACTTTATTTATGTCATGGTTGAGAAATAGGATGTGGGATTACAATTTAGGATTTTCTGCAAAAAAGATTGTACTATTTCAGAGTTAGACTGCCATAGTTACAGCTGACTGCTTCCAATAACACAGTTCAACCTCCTAGTCACACTGGGCTGCAGCGCTGGCTAAACCAAAGCAGAGAGCGCTGTATTGTAAACATCTAGAACTGAGCCAGACTCCTAAATTCCCTTTACAGTCAACTGAAGGTGTAGGTCAGGTGTATCTCAGTCTAAAACACTGGGGTTTTTTTCCTCTAAAGCCAGAGCCCTGAATCTTTAAAAAACCTACCATTTTCTTCAGCTTCATCATCTTTCTCCTGACCACAGGCAACTGAAGAAATGATGTGGTAACCCAGCAAAACTTTCTGCCATTTGGAAGAAAATGTTTTGGGTGTCATTTCTAGTGATTTCTAGCTAAGATATTACACACGCTTGTTCAGGCTCTCATTTCTTTATTCAAGCACCTTACTAAACGTGAGATGGTAGATTGCATCAGCTGGCTACCCATGAAGAGCGTGATTTCCTGATCCCAAATTATGGACCCAAACAGTGGTAATGGGCAGAGCTGTATTTTGGGAGAAAGAATACATTTTCCAGAAGAACATAAAGTCTGAATGACCAGCCATAAGTTCGATGACTACTTTAACAAATACAACATGGGTTTCTTCCCATGCACTGATGACATTCATTATAGCCAGCTATATCTGACCATTACATCTGTATCTTGAACAAATGTCCCTCAAGCTATCATGTAATAATCATACAGATACACTCCGATACACACAGTTAGCCTCTTCTATTCATCCAGAAAAGACAGCAGAAACTTTCTTACCATGAAAGAGGCCTTGTCTCTGAGGTTAGTTTCTTGGGGAGCTCTTGGTTATTGTCACTTATGTCCATAAACAGGTATCAGCAATAAATAGTGCCAAATCTTTTACGGCTTCAGGACAGTGATTTCTACACATCTACATATGCAGCTGACAAAGGTTACCAAATATTCTCCGTTTTTTGCTCATCAGCATTGCCCATTTGGTTCCTTACCCCGAGTTCCATATGCTTTTGTGAGAGCATTTGTCCTTAAGTACCACTAACCTGTTTGTAGAGTAATAGGCTTTTTGATGCAAGCTGAAAATTTATTCTTGGCTTTACAGTAATAACATTGACTCGAATATTTTAAATGCCTCTAAGTAGCTATGGGAATGTATTTGTGAGTGTTTATGACCTTGACTGATGGAAATATTTCAATCAAAATTCCAGCATAAGCTGGGACAGGCGATTTCCAAGGAAAGTGAACTCTTAACAATGCTTCATCTTCATCAACTGTAATTGTTCTTGCAAGCATTTTATCAGAGAATATTTCTGTGACCATCTCCTACTTTTTGTTCCGAATGTGACTCCCTGAAAAGGATGGTTTGATGCCAAATTGACATCAAGAAGATATAGAGTGACTCTTCCAGCCCATCACGCTCCAGTGTAAAAGAAGCAAATGAGATTCTGCAACTGTTGAACCTGCAAAGCTTGGCATGTTTCCCCAGAATATCTAAATTCAAATCCTCTTGCCTCGCTTTTATTAACACTAGCAATATGAAAGATTAAAAAGGGCAGCTTACTAAATATTTGCTTTGGGTTCAGCACTTAATACTTGCTAAGTTCTTACAATTTCTTTGGAAACTGTCCAGTAGGATGTGCCTGTATCTTTTATCTAGGTATCAAAGCTGTAGACAGTGAAGTCTTCTGAGTAACAAACTTAGTAGCTACATCATGCATAACAGCTGATTATTTAATTAAAGCTGTCAGTGCTGGTGCATTCTATATGTGCACCAAATGCACATTAGTTTGTCAGATGTATTAATTAAGAAAAGAAACAGTAAGGGAAGTCAATGCCATTTAACACATATCATTCCTCATGTACCAATGAAGTTACATGCAAGAGCTGAAGTTTCTCACTACCAAGACAGGACAATACTCATATTATTGTTGTTTTGTTCATCATCAGAAACAGTCTTCTCCCGTTTTCAGTCATCTTTGGCATTTTGTTATTCTGAATTATTTCATTCCTTCCAAAGCTACTGTCTAGAAGACTGTATCAGGATCTGTCAGTACCTACGTCCTGACAGATTACTACACCTCATCTTTTTTTTAAATCTGACTTATCCTTCCCATGTTAGCTACATATTGCTTATGCCCCTGGGAAATATTTAAATACATGACTTTCATCCTTCAGATTTTATATGTTGTTTTCTCTTCTATTCTTGTTTATTTGGAGACACCTTCCTTTTGTAGCTTTTCCTTTTTTTGTTGTTTTGTTGTGTTGCTTTTTTAAAATTTATGCTTAATTCTATGCATTGCTTTCCAGAAGGTTAAAATAGTAAATGTAAAGTTTTCTCATAGTTTTCCATAATCCTGTCCTAATTTTTCTGTTCTAATTACATCTTAGCTTCCTCCCTCTCTTTCTACCTGTGTCTCTCCATTACGTTTTATGGCTATTTATTTTAATCCCATGTGATTCCTTGTTTAGAGCGATATCTATTTCTTGCTTCCTTACTCAGTAACCTCCCTAAGACTGACGTTTTCCATTACTTCCTATTTATACAATGTGTACTATTTTAATGCCTAAGAGCTTCTACTACAATAAAACAGATAAATTGTGTCAAAAACATTTTTTTTCTCTCTCTGTTTTTTTCCCATTATAAATATTCTACCATTTTCAGTATTAGATGATATGTTACTTGAAGGCACCTTTCCTCTGCATTGTACATTTACAATGTGTATTAGAATTTCATAAAGGTAATGTCATTCATAAAAAACTTCCTGGCCCTATCAGTGTGGCACAAAGGGGGACTAATTTCAAGGACAGAACTAAGAGAGACCTCAATAACTCAGTTTAAAGGCATATAGAAAACCTAGGTTTATTTCAATTCTACAGCATTCCTTAGAGCTCTTGATCTGTAGGAGTGTCTATTGTGAGACTAAATACCGCTTTCAGAAGCTATGGGCACAGTTGCTACAAATCTAAATAAAAATTTGAACTACTTTAAAAATGGACGATCCTGTTTAAGATGTTTTGAAGACTTTCTTCAGAAACTTTGTAAACATCAAGGAAGTTCAAGACTTTTTTTCTTATCACTACAAATATTTATAAAAGGCATATTTAGACAGTAGAAAGGAAAGAACTCTTGTGTATATCACACGTACTGTATTTTCTAACAGTATAGTAAGATTTAACTTATATCTTCAGCATATCTAAATAATTAATTACGCATTTCAGATATAGAAAGGAAAATTCAGGGGGTTTAGGAAAGGCAAAAGTACATTCTATATTAAAGTAACCGTAGGAAAAACAAAACCAGGAGAGGTAACAACTTTACAAGAAAAATGTATTTAAAACATTCAGGTAAGATTCTCTGCTCAGAGTCAATTTGTGAACCTGTAAGACTCAAAGCTTTTTCCCCCTCCCAGCTGCATCAGTTGGTGTAATAAAGGATGTTATCTCTCCTTTCAAAACCCTGTCTGCTGGTACTATTACACCAATACAGCAACTTCACTAAAACTGAGTTATGAAGTAGTGCTCAGGATAGCACTTCAAGGGCAGCACACATAATAATGTCTGTGACGATGCTTGTACCTTCAACCATCTTTCAAAATGGAAAGTCTTCCATAGCATCAAAATTCAGATAACTCAGACATAAATAGAAATTAGTTGGCTATAAGAAATTCTACTTAGAGCTGCAAAGGCTGGTACATATGCAAAGCATCTTTTCCAGTGGTAAATACAAGTTATATAATAAATTTACCAGTAATTTTCCTAATATCGCTGGGCAAAGACAAAGAAATCCCATTCTCATTGGACATAGGGAAATTATTCATTCTGTATGAATTGAGAACATACATTTCTAAGCTGATTCATCTGAGTTCTTTTAACAATCTACTTCAGTGAGATAAGAATTGACTATATTCACTAATTTACCATAATAACAGTGGGATGCCTATACAATTAACTCAGAACAGATGTCCACAATTTAGTCAGATTAATCCCATCCCTAGTGACAAATGTCACCTTAGAAGTATCTTTAGAATCAAATTTTCCCACTGTTCGCAAATGCCATGTTGAATGATAATTTAGAACAGTTTTTGGGGAAGCATTTCAAACAGCTGAGCTGTACTAGTAAAGAAGAGTTATATGATTTTGTTGGTTTGGTATTATAATCCATTTCTTGCAAATGATAAAAGACAAGAGATGTGGAGTTTATTCACAGGAAGGGTAGTGGTCATTCTTTTAATTTCTATAATCTTAAAGTATGTAAGAGTAAGCTATAGGGATTCCTGTAGTCTGGAATTACTTTGGGATGCTTTTCAATATTAGAGCAAGAATAACTGTACCAGTCCTCAGTATTTTCCAGGCCTCCCCCCACATGCTCAGTGGCATGGTGCTATTATGAGCCACTTAGCTTCCCTTCCATTATTTAGATAGGGAACTTCTCAATGAGCAACAGTGACTTTAGCCTCAGTGAGAAATATAAGAGCTGGCAGATGTCTCCAGAGAGCTATTCCACCTTCAACATCTCTGTAGTAGATGTGTATTGTTTGCTCGCTGCTGAAGAAAATCTGTTTTGAAAACTACTTATAAAATACCTACCTGCCCTAAAATGTCTTTTCCTGTTATAAAAACATTTTAATATAAATTCTTAAACTTTCATTGCTATTTGTTTTTTATATATCACTACTTTACAGAGATGCTCTCAATAACTACTAGAAAGGATGCTGAGGTACTGTGATGAAAAGTGTCAAGAGAGACTACTAGAAGAGAAATTCTAATAGACACGGTAAAAATTTCCTTTCATATCTTTTTAAAAAGTGCATTTTAAATAGCTGTAGACATTGCTGCGATGAATGCAATATTTACCTTCCTCTGTCCCTAGAAATCATTTTTAAGTAACTAAATCTCTGACTCATCCTGTTAAAATTTTTTTTTATTTCATTTTAAGCTAATATATCATTTACTTGCAACATGACATAAATATTTTGGAACTGATGTCTGAAACAGATGAGTTTTTTTCAGTTTAAAAAGAAGAGTGACAGTTTGTGCCCAATATTCTTTCTGAAAGTTTCAGAAGGATTTTTACGATATAATCACAAATTATAATTGTGTCATTATGCATAATTACTCTACACCATTACATCACATAATTGGATCAGTTCAAGTTCTAATTGCATGGTTACAGAGATTTACTCTAAGTATGTTGGGATATAATTACACTAATTTCATAATTCTGGGACCTGCAGAGTCCAAATTTTGTAGGATTAATGTTTATTTTTGTGGTTCTGTCTCACAGCAGGAAAATCTTAAAATGGTATTTTGGTTGTATAACAGACCCTATTTGTTTTCACCTGTATGGTATTAATCTCTGTTTGTATTTGTAGTGTACTAAATTCTATTTGGATGTGCAAAGATTAGAGTATTACTTGGCCCGTAGCAATGTTAAACCTGCTTATACAAGACACCTTGGTCTGAAAATGAAAAATAATCAAACATAGTGGTCAGCACATGGCAAAACACAGATGGGCAGAGACTAGTAGGACCAGAGCCAGCTGGTGTGCAAGTGACAGGGTCTGCTTCACAGTTCGGTGAGGGAGCCAGTTCAGAGAAGCTGATGTGGTATTACTGGGACACTATTAATATCCCGGTACTTTAACGAAACATCTGTGGGTGGGCCTGTGGCAGCACAGACACCAGCAGGAGTACTGCCAGCTTTAGAAGACCAAAAGTCATCAGTAAGACAGCCAAAAAACCTGACATTGACCTTATGATATTAGTATTAAAAGTAATCAGATTATGTTTTCTATTCTATCTTTTGACTTTTAAACGACCACCTGCTCCTCTTCTAACAGTAATCAGCGTGTGATGGTTTCAGGTTGAAAAGTCAATAAGGTACAACTTTCCCTATTTCTTCCATTTGCTCCTTTAAGCTAGTGGAACTACATTAATTTAATTTTATTATCTTCAGTTTTGCAGTTTCTGCCTGTGTCTATAGCAGGTACTACATCCACAAAAGTGATAAGAATTTTTGTATTCATTATTTTCACATCTGAAATATTGAAAATACTGCTCAGCCTAACCTTGGAAAAAGTAATACCATCAGAAATACATCAAATTTCCAACAGTAATAAATTTCTCTATTAAAAATGACCATCATCATCTTCAAAGCAAATGCCAAAATGATTACCAGTCACTGAGATGGACTTCTGTTAGAGTACACATGAAAGACACAGTTTGGTTGCTCAAACAGAATCACGCAAAATCACAGATTAGTTGGGGTGCAAAGGGACCTCTGGAGATTGTCCAGAAGGATCAGTCTGTTGCTTTCTATACTGAGAGGGAACAATATGCCTAAGCTTCATTCTGTAGAACAGAAACTTTTTCTTTCTTTGTACACAACCTAATGTTCTTATCCTCTTTTTATTTCTTTCTTTTTATCTTTTTATCCTTTTTTTTTGGGGGGGGGGTGGGGGGGTGGAGGTGTGTCCTGCTTACATATAGCATTCTGTAACTATATTTTTATATTAGAATTATTAGTTTCAGATGTGGTGACTATTTCTGTGTAATAGATGCTGTGTGCCATAATTTACTGTCCAAGCACAAAACAGTCATCATGTTAAAAAGAACTTATTTTTACTCCTTTCTAGAAAGACTATCTGTGATCCCAGCCACATCATTTCTCTTGCTCTTTGCACTGACTACTCAGCATTTTTATAAGGATTTCTGCTTAACCGGCCATCTCTGTTTCCTTTCTTAGCATCCTTAGAAGTAGCATCAAGTTCCTTCTTTGCTACTCCTGTGGTGGGTCTAACCCATAACCTGAGGCCAGTGGAGCAACAAGAACCCACCTGTGCCTCCAACTCCCCTCCCCAGCTCTCTGGGCTTTATGTTTTGTACTATAATTAAAGGATAATCAGTGTAGTGCTGGACTGCCCAAAGTAATAAATAACATTTTCAGGTAATTAAGTGCTAGAGCAAAGTTGAAGTATTTTATGACCTTAGAAGTCACTTAGTGAGAGTATAAGCCAAAGCATTCTTTTTCTGCAACTATATTTTAAACAGCTAATCAAGCATGAGAGAGCTTCTTGGAACTAATGATCATTCTTGGTTGTCCACAACAACTTTTTAGTACTCTTTTTAATGCTCTATCTATAAGCGTGTAAGGTAGAAGAGGAATTTTTTAGGGTTTCCTACCATAAACTGTATGAACCGTTTTCTTGGGAAAAATATTGAAATAGTTTATCTCCATTTCACAGAGGAATAATAGATGGTCTAATTTAAGAAAACTTTTTCTTGTGTACAGAATATGTACATATTCTGTTATATTTCATAGGGAAAGAGGAATAGAGAGAGGGAGGAGGGAAGGCAGGAGGGAAGAAAGGAAAACAGGAAAAGGAAAAGGAAGGACATATCCCAGAAAACAATGACTACAAATACTGGCATCAAATAGAAACTGTGAAAACACCTTAAGATAAAAAGAATATATTTCTTACCACTGTGAATTTTGCTGTGTCTGTAATGTACTGTATCAAATCACTTGAATAAGGAAAAGTTTGCTTGCTTCTGGGAATGAAACCACTGCACATTTCAACTGCCTGAAAAGATATCATTTAAGATAAAATAAGTACAGAATCAGACAAAAGAAAAATGAAATCTGGTAAATACTATATTGTCTGCCTCATCCTCTAGACTTCATCTGTAGCAGAGGTTAAAAAAGACATTTGGCTTTGTATAATAGAGGTCCCCTTTAAGAGTTTCTGCTGCTGTTAGATGCTGGGCTGATATTCAAACCACAGAGAGGATTCTTCAACCTATTAGGTTTACTCAGGTGAACCCCCCCAGAAATTTCTAAAGGAATTAGGTACCCTAATCACTTAAGAAGCTACTGCCTTCTGAATTCTTTAGGTTGCCTCACAATACTCTTCTAACCTGAAAGCCACACAGGAAAACCAAATGTCCTTTAGAAAGCAAGCATTATGAAGATAATAAGGAGAGATACAAATACTCTTCTTAGCAAATAAAAATGAGACAGGTTAATTTGTTCCCTCTGTATGATTCCCTGAATCTTTACTCTGATATTCACAACTGAAGCTCACATATCAATAGTGCTTAATCAGTAACTGATTTATTTTGTAGATGTGCTTAAAGAGGAATTAAATATTTTCTGTAAGGCTATTATTATTGTTTGTTGCTTGTATTGATATTCCATTTACCTCCCAAGAAAAACTGAAGTCCTATTATATTAGGTATTACACAAACTCATAGAATGAGCAAATCATGGAGAGGAGTTTACACTCTAAATGGACACAGCAATGGGTAAGAAAGGAAATGGAACAACCTATGGTCTAAAAAAAGATTCACAGCAGAGGCAAAAATAGAACTGCTATTGTCTTTCTCTGGGCTTTTCCCTATCATGTTCTATAGTCTGTCTGATTTTAATGATCTGTTCCTTAGAATTAGTGGACTCCAAATTTGCCAATAAAGCTAACTTTACAAAGGAGTATGGCACAAAGCACAACAAAAATATGAGGATGCATTCTGTTTTCATTTAAGGATACACATCCATCATGCAGTCCAAATGTAATTACAAGCAATAAAAGTATTCTCTTTAGTCCTAAGCAGCCTTCTCAAGAGTGCTCACATGGAAGGCAGTAGAATCTGAAAAAGATAATCAATATCCAGATTGACAGTAAAAAAAGAAAATTTCTTCTGGAATAGTATTCAAAGAAAATGCTCTGATAGATGGAAAGAGAGTAGTAAGTTGAGAATTAATTCTTACCCTCAGCAAAGGTACAGCATATGGAAACCTAGATTAAAGCTTTCAGAAAGGATGTTGGCTTTACTGACTTTTTTAATAGGCTTATTTTTCAGTTTTTCTGATTCTGTTGGGCTGCCAAATATGGTGGCAAGCTACCAACAATACTAATAGTCTAGCTGTCTACAAGATGTAATAGTGATCCTAATTAAGACCCACAAGTGAAAGCACAAGCAGTTGAATACAAATTGCAAAATTCAGCTGATTATTTATACAAGAATGAAAATTCTCGTCTCTTGATTAAATTCCTCTTTAGAGGCTGAATTTGTAATTGACCATTTCTCCGGTATTTTGAGAACTCTAATTAGAATGAGCAGCTTGAGCTCTTTTATTTGAGAGAAAATCATGAAAACCAACATAGTTACAAGACTCTCCATGACATGTAAGTGACACTAATAGTATTTCTAAATGTTTCAATTGATCTCCCCCTTTGAGTGACACACAAATCCAGCTTATGGTTTTCTTTTACACCCTCCAGATATGGAGAGTAAGAATGACTTCAAAGCACACAGGGACTGTGAGATTTAATGTCTGATTTCAGAAGGGGCCCTTGGTGCTCACCAGTAACTAGTAACTCTCAGTAGACACCGCACCTGACGAGCAGATTTTCAGCCTGTTAACATACTATATTAAAATCTTGTTTTGATCTTTGTATACTGAAATTTACTTCAGCTGGTATTAATTACACCAAAATTTCTATGAATAAAGATGGCATATTCTATCAAACACAGCTAAAACCAGAAATATCACAGTTCACAGCTAACCGTGTTGTCTAGCCACAGGCCTTCCACAGAGATCATCTCCAATTTTGGCTCCTGCTGCAATTTGAGGCAGGTAAGAGGATGGACTTTGGACCTGTAGCACTACCAAAAGCTGACATATGCTGGAGAATTGCTGAGACTTGTCAGCTTCTTTGATGGCATCACCCACATAAAACAGATGGAAATGTGGTTGTGAAATTCCTATACGTTGATTTCCTGTCTGTGGTATCAGCTAACTAAACAAATAAGAACTTCTAAGCCATATGGTCCTTCAACTGGCTCTTGATTCCTTACTCTAAGGGAAGGAGAAAAGCAAGCTTTATTATACAATGCTGAACTGAAAATCCTTTTTGAGAACTTACTATTATTTCCTCATAGAGTTGCTGATGACCAAAACCACAGGAACAAAGACAGCTGGGGACTCTTTATTTTTTCCCTGTAATGGCTGTGTGTTTTGTGTCTAGAGCTAGAGCAGAGAAGTTGAGAATCTGGCCAAGTATGCACAGAATGCAATAAGTTTCAATAAATTCAGAAATTGATAGGCTAGCAAAATTTGGTTCAACTTATTCATTCTGACACACTTCAAAATAATAGACAAAATATTGACTGAAAATACACTCTCAAAGTCCCTGTTACATGCCAGCATACATACAAGCATTCCAACCCCTTCCGCAATGCTACCGTCAGCTTTTCCTTATGGCAAGGATTTGTTGAACTAACTATAAGTTGGAATCCTTTAAAAAATAGGTGTTGTCAGGAATTTAAAAAATATTGTTGCAATAGCTTCATGCTTGTAGGAAAATAATATATGGATATTTTTTCTCATTTCAAACAATAGCAGGAAAGGATTTTCTAAAAGGCCACTTTTGTACTAATGTTGCCTCCATTGACTGAAAGGATTTTTTCTCTGCTTATGCTGTTGATAGCTTAAGCTGAATAAGACAGAATTCTTTTTTAAAAAAGTCACTGTTTGCTTCCCCCCCCCCCCTTTTAGCTTGTTTGCTTTTGAGTGAAAGAGATAAATAATAC
Organism: Ibycter americanus; assembly: GCA_035590275.1. Lineage (NCBI taxonomy): Eukaryota > Metazoa > Chordata > Aves > Falconiformes > Falconidae > Ibycter > Ibycter americanus. The sequence goes on along the minus strand of JAVJGI010000050.1, from coordinate 63,632,402 downwards.
AAAAATTCCTGGGTTTTTTTCTTGTAAGGAAGAGATTGTCAAAAAAAAAAAGGAATTAAGTTTGCTCAGAATTAAAATTTGCCTGTCATCAGGTATGGAAGCTCTTTCCTGTAAGTAGTGTGACTGCATCTTTCAGTGGTCAAGAAAAGGTAGCCTTACAAGTATCATGCTGAAGCATCTTCTCTGTTTAAACAAACAGGCTGAGAAGTTAATTTGTTTTTGTTTAGACTGAGAAGTCAGCAGCTGTGATATGCTCTCCTGTTGTATGCCTGACCCTGTTACAACTTGCCTGTTATTAAATAAAATCTCTTTTGTTAGTTTATCTTGAATGGGAAACCCCGTCCATGGTGAAGATGAATCTGATATAATGGCTCATTGGAATTCAGGATAACATTCTCTCCCTATTTTCTTGTCTTTTGGGACAAGCACTGCTGGTGACCTGCCTTTTCAGGATGTTTATTGTTTTTAACAACAGAGGCAGTGCTCACTTCTCTTCTCCTGCAGTTCAAGGCAAGTTGCTTAGACAGGGTACACTCCAAGTTCTTTCATTGTGGTTACAGTTAATAGAAACAGTCCATAATTTTTCTGATTGTTGTCACAGAAACACTCAAAGATCAACAGAGATGAAGGCTGCAGTGCTGTGTTCTGATGAATCATCAGAAGCCAGCAGATAGTCCCTCTTGAAAAGCCTGAGGTATAAAGATATAAAGCAGGAGAATTGTAGGGGGAATGAGTGGGTCGTGATGGCCGGCCAGTGTCACGTCAAGTCCGGGGTTGCAAAAAGAGCGGCAATAAAGATGAATTAACCAAGTGATGTACTGTTAGAAGAAGATAAGGAAAATGAAAAGACAAAACAAGGAAGTAAAAGGGGCATCGATGGATACACAGAGAAGGAAAAGTTTTGAGTATGGAAGCTCTCAGGCAAAGCATACAGCAAGGATGGAACTGATGTCCAGTAATCAGAAGAGACCGTCAGACTAAAAATTAAAGAAACTCTTTGCGACTGCTTCTTCATATGCTCCCTCTAGTCTGAATATGTTTTAAAATTGATGAGAACTTGTCAATAGAAGTTGGAGGCAAGGCAGCTTCACAAGTCCATACAGGGTAATGAAAGAGGAGGTGGCCTAGCACAGATCTTAATACCCTGTAAGGAGCTAACCCCAGGAAAGGGATATAGAAATGGTGATCCAAGCTAGGAAATAATTAAAGGGATTCAATACCAAGAGAAGAAAAGTTTCTATTCACGTGTGGGTCACTTTTAGAAGATTGCTTTTTGCCCTCCAGCTTTTTATTCTTCTGTCCCCTCAGTAACTGAATGTCAAATTAATTACTTTAATGTCAGCATGTTAAATTAAGAGGTGAACAGTTTTGATATAGACTGGTAAGAAAAAAGTTACTGATAAGCAAAAAGACATATTATCATTTGTGAATGAAGTTACCCATAGAGGTAAGCTGATTATCCAAACAGCCTTCTAATAGTGCTAGTCATATATAATGTTACAGGCATGAACGAAAACAGCCAACACAATAATACATTTTGTGTCTCAGTTATAAAGTTCCTGAACTGTGCACTACCAGAGTATTCTGACCCAGGATTTTGATGCCAATGCTCAATAGAAAAGGTCTACAACTTGGGGGACTGTTTCTATTTACTAAATGCACAGCATAAAGGAGCAGTTTATTGTCAAAGGGAACACCAGCAGTTACCATTTGTCAGATGGTCAAACAAGTTAAGTAAGCTGGTTTTGCTTGCCCAGAGATGTTTCACTGATCAGAATATTTCTTTAACTAGGTGCAATTCCACAAAGTGAAGTCATACAGACAACAGATGCGCAGAGACCACATTTATTTTGTCAACAAGGTCTGAGAAATGGCTGCTGAGAATACACCAACTAGTATTGCTACTCCAAAGCTGTGTCTGAACATTCTTTCTGGACTGTGCTTTGAAGTATCCCAGAGCTGTGTGGTCCCTACTTGAGTGAATCACAGCTCCACTTGGCCTATGAACATGGTTTCCCTTGCACAGAAGCTACAAAGCAGGAAGCAGAACTGCATTCCTCTGTGCCATACACTGATATGCAATCCAGAGATTAGTAAACTATATATCCCACACAGGGACAGGGAAGTGATTCCAAATCCATAACACCCATAACCTAAGGAAACTCCAAGGGTACAAAATTTATTTTTCAGTGAAAATCATGTCCTCTTACCAAGCAGCCTTCAAAGAAGAAACAAGTCAGATGTCTGCATAGCTGGTGCTTTATTCTTGCTTTTTTTCACAGATAACTCCCAGAAGTGTCAAAAGATTGGAAACCCAAGGATATTATTGGTGATGTACAATTCTGACAGTAAATGTTGTCTGTGCTTCCAACAGGTCACTGTAACACAAAGCTTCCCTCATTTCTATTTGTGATCTCACCTGTGACAGATTAACTCATTTGGTTTCTTGAGTCTAGTACCTGACCAACATTGACTTGTGCCATGGATGCCTGTCGCAGCACTACAAAACTATTAAGCTGCAACAAGGCTTTTACCATCCCATACCAGCCCTCTCATACCTCAGCACCACAACCAGTCCCACACAAGGTTCCAAAAGTTCATCTACTGCCCATGCTGTTATCTTCGTCCTCTTCAGGCCAGTCCACCCTGCTTCTTGCCTCTGCTACATCTGGGTTCCATGGCTTCTCCTCCAGCCAGCCCCTTCTCATCTGGGCTCTCTTCTCTCAGATTCTCCTAGGACCTTTCCTCATCTCTCCTACGTCCCTGGGCTCTTCTTCATCCAGTCTCCTCTCCCTTTACCTGATGCTCCTCAGTGCTATTTAGCTACTTAGCAGCAAGAAGCCACAGCTGTACATTATCCAGGTCAGCCAACCCACCACCCCTGAAGCAAGCCCACAGCTGTATATTATCAATGTTAATTAACCCTCTACAATTCCTCTACAGTTCCTCTACAGATGCCTGTGGTGGATTAACCTTGGCTGGACACCAGGTGCCCACCAAGCCATGCTATCACTATCCTCCCTCAGCAGAACAGAGGGGGAGAAAATAAGATGAAAAAAACCTTGTGGGTCAAGACAAAGGCAGTTTAATGAAGCAATAGCAAAAGTCACACACATGGAAGCACAGGAAAACAGATGTTATTTTCTACTTCCCATCAGCAGGTGATGTTTGGCCACTTCCCAGGAAGCAGGGTTTCAGTAGGCACAGCAGTTGCTCTGGAAGACAAATGTCATAACTAACAAATGCCCCCGCCCCTTCCTCATACTTTCTTTAGATTTTCTATCAACAGCCTTGATGTTGTGTGAGGGCTGCTTGGCAGAAGTCAAAATACTGGCATGTTATCATCACCTTTCTAGGTACCAATACAAGCACAGCACTATGACGGCTGCTATGGGGCTCAACCAGACCCAATACAATGCCCAGACTCCTATCCAGCTGCTAACAGGCCCGCAACTGCTTTTTCCTACTTGAGAACAAGCTCAGCTGCATTAACTGAATGAAGAAATATTGACCAAAAAAAAGCAAAAACCCAAATTTGGTGCTAGGAACTGGAGCTGGACTGACAACTCTGATAGACAAGTAAAGACTACAGTTATTATTGTTTAATTGCCATGGCAACTAAACATGGCCTTTTTGCTGAAATAATATCATGGTAACACCTTACTCATTGTAAGAAATAATAATCAGTCAACGTAGATTGCTATCGGGGCTGCATTTGAGTGAAAACTGTAGACTTAGAAAAGAAAGGTTAATAAAATACACAGAACAGAAAACAAGGTTAGAGGTGATGTTTTGCCTGTGGGGCGTTTTTCAGAATGCAGAAGAAAAAGATTAGCTGCAGAGACAAGATGAACATTAGCTCCCTGGTTTCTCCTTTCTACCAATAACCTTTTAAGGATCTTTCCAAAGCGCACAAAAGTCCCTGCAGCCATAATGCCACCTTCAACCTTGTTATCTATTCCAGTTTTCAATATATATTGCTATCAATTCTTTCTTTTCAATCTTTTGAAGCAAACAGAAATTATAATTGTTTCACATCCTTATTAGGTATTTGGATCTCTAAGTAACCTGACAACTTTCCATGTGCTTCTTTTTCAGCTACCGGGAAAACTAAGTTTGTGAAATAGCAGCTATGGTACTGACATTCTTCTTCTCAGCTTTTTGATCTATGACTACATAAACTAAACATATCCACGAAGAAACTGTACTGATTCATTTTCACCCATTTTCTTCTATTATGTCATTGTTATATTAAATAGAGACTAATAGAACGCACCATGAGAAATATAAAATGCTTGATCATCTCAACTCAGTTCTTACCATTGTTTGCTATGCATCTCCTTATATTACTTTTTAATATTTTATAAGCTTTAAAGTAGCTGAATCTGAAAAGACTCATTTATCCCTACCTTATAAACATTTTGCATGCTGAGAATGGCACAGGAACAAAGAACTATTGTAAAGCTCAAAGCCAGTGCACTTTAACATACAGGAGAAATAATAATTAGAAAAAATTTCTGAAGAAGAAACAATGACTTACACTTTGAGCTGTTAGGCAAAGTTTATCTGCTTGATTCCAGCTAAATTCCTTGCAGAAAAATTGTATACTTTGCAGATCTGGGGGATAAACATTTCATACAATGGAGCACCTACTGTTTTATAAATACATTAAGGAGGTCATTCAGTCCATTTGTCTTTTTGAATTTTTGACTTGACTATGGATTTTTTTACAAAAGTGTTTAAATTACAATCTTGTGATTCTTCTTGGTATGAAGGGAATGACTGGCTATAATGACTAGCTTGCTATCTGTTGATTGTTGTGTTGACAGAAGAGTTGTACAAAACCTTACTTCTGTTCACAACCAGGCCCCATTTGATTTTTTGAATAGCATTATATTTCCTCTTAAACAGTTATTTCTTCTTGAAGTATTCATTCTTTACAGTCCAATGGACATCTTGAGTCCAGAGATGCTCTAAAGATGAATAACTTGGTTTGTTCTAATTTGGTATGCCATTCTGAATAGTGGTTTGCAAGATGAAAAAAGCTGAGTACGTACATTGAATGTCTTTGTAAAACAATTTATAAAGCCTCAGACATGGGTAGTGGTAGTACCACACAAAAAAGCTGGTTATATTTTATATTAATTTTGCCCACTGACTTTAATCAAGTTTTAAGTGAAAATGTTGTCTTTGTATAAAGGAACAGATTAAGATTCAAAATTTGCCACTTACGGTTAAAGAACCATCAAATTAGTAGTTTGCATCATTGCATTTTTAAAAAGAAAAATCATTGTATTTTTAAAATAAGAGACATTAGCCCCACTAAACATTGTCAGGGAAAGAGTTTAAACTTCCAAATAGACCTTTTGTGCAGGTGATCACACACATTTCCCACATATTCTTTGCTTTTAAATTGCTTAGTGGCTTACAAGGAAGTGATACACATCATCCTGCACCCTAGCACTTCCTCTTGAAGCTTGGAAGAACACGGAGAAGTCCAAACATTAACAACTTCAATGTTCACTGCTCCACATTCAGATAAATGCTTTTCATCTGTGCATTCAGTTAGCTTAAGGACATGGAGCTAACACAGTTTATTTTTCTTTAAGTGCCATTCACAAGCAACAACTTATCTGTGGAACAGTTTAATTATAAAGAATATATTGTTTATTCTGAAAAGAATTTAGTTTATTTTTTACTATTTTTTACTTTTCAAAAGCATTATAGTGCTTAAGTACCAAGAGCACTATAGTGCTAAAGTACCAAATGCACTATACTACCAGGTAATTGTGGACATGTCCCTCTGAATTTCTTGCTCTATGTTCATTCCTCTTTAACCACCCTACAACTGCATCTGACATCCAGGAACTCTACTCAAAAGCAAAAAGAAAATGTATTGTTACAAGAGAAAACGTTTGTGCCATGCACAGGATATATCCCTTTGGAGAAGCATTTCTGAGGATTGTTTTTACACCTGAAAATTATTTCTCTTTGATCATTACAATGCAATAAAAGCTTCCTCACACATTGAATCCTGTGCATCTTGTCAACAAAATGCAGGTTCAGCTTTGCCTTACTTAATAACTTGAAAGAAAACTGTAGCATGGAACTGTTTTAATTCTACACTGATAAGAAAATAAGACATAAATTTGAACTGAAATGTCAGAAATAAAGTTAATTTTCAAACCTGTTCAGATCAATATCCACTGCTATGCAAATGACCATTAGGCACTTGAACCAACAAGGTCTCTGATTCTGGTCAGTTAATCAAGTTTTACACACACAAAAATGGGCTCATGGTTCACCTAATTTGGACCAAGTTAATAATGACAAACAAAATAACAAAGATATAAAAAGAAAGCAGTTTCTGCATTCCTGGATGAATCGGGGTGCCATGTTGTCTCTATCCTATAATTTATACCTTTCTCAAGTAGATCATAATACACCAAAAAAGCAAAACCTACAAGACTTCTTATCCTGCCCCCCCTACTTGATTTTATTTACGTATAAATGAACAAGAATAATACATTATCACCATATAATAAAAGAACTAGAGATTATTTATTTAGGTTCACAGAATTGACCATAGCTACTCTTGAAAAATAGAAATTAAAGTTTCTAATTCTTCCTTTAAAAAAATTCTTATTAAAGCAATCAGCTGCAGACATTGGTCAGGGTACTTAGTATAACATCAGTATGTCAGAATGTCTCTGTTCCTTGAGGGCTAGTTTTAGTTAAATGGTTCTTCCTGGACTGTCCTTCTCTGACTGAGACATGATTTTTATGAGAAGTAACCCTGAGGAAATAAAGGAAATCAAATGATCCTACAATTTTTCTGCTGAGCCTATACCTACTCTGGAACCTTTCCTATAATACTTTTGCTAAAAGTTTCAGAGGAAGAAACTAATAGCCTGCTTCTTTAAAATCTTGATAGCATTATGATTACTGAAAGACTATTGTTAAATGGAGTGAAAATTTTCTGGTTTATGTTGTGAGGCTTAAAACTAATGAAAGACTAGCTGTTTGGCTGTCTTGAAATTAGCTTTCAAAACTGAATGATTACCCCACCTAACCATTCTGCAAGTGCCACTTTAAACATCCTTTCTTAAAAAAAGTTGGGTTTTTTTTCTAATGCTCTAGTGTTGCTTTCATTGAAAGAATACAGAGTATCCCTTTTTTGATAGCTGTGAGCATCCACAGATGAAATAATTATGTATTAAAACTCTCTTCAAACCAGTAAAATTGAGCTGTGTTTTTAAGACTTGTAAATGCAGAATCCGTATCAGTCTCAGAAACTGGACAAAGACCACTATCATCAGTTGAAAAGTACACCCTGTTCTACTTTTTCTAGTGCTCCATATGTGTAGCTTCACACAATTGGTATAACCTCATGATGAGGAATATAGGTGGATGATGAAACTGTGCTTCATATTTGTGTCTAAGACTTCTTGGCAAAAAGCTGTATGAGATTTTGAAAGCTGGGGAAAGAGAAGGAAGTGTGATCATCAGAACTAATCTTTTTAAAAATTATTATTAGCTCATAAAAGCCATTAATTGCCTTTCTAAAGCAGACACTACTATTAATACAGTTGGAAATATTATTTCCAATGATTAGGTAAGATTTTGAAAGTTCGGCAGGTTTTTTATTACTAATGAACTTGTAAAGTAACCCTTGTAGATTTGGCAGGGTCTGGAAGGGAACTAATTTAATGAAGTTTATATAATAGAGTGCAACACACTGGCAGGTTTCTGCATTTATATAAGGTACTGCAGGTGGTAAAGTGCCAAAGGTGAGTTACATGTACACAAATTCTGTCCATATTACAGATAGACTAAAGGGCCTGAAGTTGCATTAAATTTCAAAATCACTTCTTTATAAACTTTGACGTTTCATACAGAAGTCACATCATTGTTCTTACATTTTTCCAACAGGTTGCTATATGCTTAAACCACTATTAGTCCTACCATATATTCTAGTATATGCGATCCTGTAAAACTCATCTAATAAACCTGAAACACTTAGGGTTTTACACTATAGTGAGATCTGATAGATCAGCTCAAAGCATAATTGTTTGAATTTGTTGCTACAAGCAGCTTCCAGACTCCCCAAATAAATGTACATATTTAGGTTCAAAATGGGATTCAGGAAATTCATGAAGGCTAAATATATCAGTAGCTATTAAATTAAATTGTGTGGATGCAATCTGGTTCAGAAATTCCCCAGACAGTATATTGGAAGGGCCTCCCAGGGAGGGATCTATGAGTTTTAACAAGTCAGATGTTTTCTGGTGTTCTTAGCAAATATTCCCATTAAACAAATAAATCTTCTGAAGGGTGAGGAACTGGTGAATCAAATTATAATCCTCAAGAAATATAATTTAGTGAAATTCATTTTAAACCAAACCAATCAAAACTCCAGCCACAATGCTGGAGTTTTATAAGTACAAAGATATTACCCATTTCTTTGTTTAGATATTAAACGTAACAGGAAATGCTCAATGTAAAGCAAAGTGTTTGGTTGAATTGCTGTAAACAAAACCACCTCTTTTGAAGATGCCTCAGAAATGGTAAGTTATTGTACATAGCAAAGTAGGGACATCTGCAGGGAGTTGTTGATGATTTATTCTAATTTGTCTTTGCTTAGTTGTTATGCTTGCTGGAATATGCTGCTGGATTTCAACCTGGCTACACTTGATTGCCCACAGCGTGTTGGAAGCTGACATTAAGGACTGGAAAAGAACCGGTGCTCCTAGTGCAGTGAGAATATTGGATCTTTATTATGTCAGAAAGACAAAGGTTGAGCCTCCGCTAGGTATTTCCATTTCCTGAAGACATATCCATTTTGGCTTCCATCTTTTACAAAGGCTGAAAGCTGATATATCTGCAAAAGTGAAGTTCTAGAGGCCTTTTCTATACCAGGGCCTTGTACTATTTCCAATACCTAAGTCAATATTTTGATATGCAAAGTCCTTTGCCTAACTCCATCTCACACACATTCTCCTGTCAGCTGTCTCCATCTCTGAAGCAAGAGCACTGAATCACATAAGAATTCTCATCTTTTTTTTAACATCAGCAGACTGTTCTACCACTGATAGAAGCAGGTTCCCCACCTGAGTCTCTTTAACAATACTAAGATACACCAGCTGATGCTCATGAAGCATACTTTCCAGCCACGAGGAGGTAGTTTCCTCTAGGGGAGAAAACATGAAACTTCTTGAATTCATAGAAAATAGCTGATAAAAATGATTGTATTACTAGGCTGATCATGCCTCATTCTTTTACTAGTACCTAAGATGCCTAAATATCTTCTGCCCTATAATTTCTGTTGTTTCTTCAAAGGAAGTGGGTTTTTAAAGTGCTATTTGCATAAATGTACTCTTCTTTGTTATCAGAATAATTTCCTGCTTTTGGAGAAAGCAAGCTTTTCAGAGATGAGCATATAAGATAATAGTATTGCTATGAAAATATAATCTCTACTATAAAAAAATAAAGAGAGACTTTACCTGTTTATAAAGACTCCTTCATATGAACCTCAGTGAGCCTTGTAAGTTTGTGGTTAAATTATGCAGTGCTCCATACGTTAGATAAATGCTTATGTCCTACATGACCACAAAAAGAAATACTGGCCTTCTCTGAAGTTGGAACTGGACCTTCTCAGAGTATCTTGCTTTACCATTACACTCCTCACCACACGCTGATAGAGAGCTTGTATTGCACACACCCTTTTACTTATGCACTGTACGTATTCAAAGACTAAAAACCTCTTTTTTCAGATATTGTTTTCATGGTTAAACAGCTACAAAGCTGCCATGTTGAGAGCTAGCCAGCTGTTCAGAGTACTGACAGGTGACTAAAGGGCCAATTTCATACTTAAGCTCACCTCGCTGTGTACAAGATCACATAAATCTTGCTTAGGGGCAAGATGTTATCTGACCTGGAATTTAAGGTTGAATCCAAACCCGAAATAAACAAAAAGAAAAGGATTTTGGCACCTATCTAAGGAAAGGGTGATATTTTGGTAACTACATCCAAAATGGTGCTCCTGAAAGTCCCTGTTCAGGTGCCACGTAAGCATCAAAGGCACCCAGTCTTCACAGGTGTTGCCTTTTGTGATCTTAAACTTCCCAAAGAGCTTAACTTCTGCACAATTGCAGAAGCACTTATGTTTGGGCATGGTTGAACGTTGCCCTGTAAAGCTCACACTGAAGACCAGGCTGCGTGTTTAACAGGCGTTCCTCCACTGAAGTCCCCCCAGGGTCTCCCTGACCTGGTAAGAATTATCAGGGTAGAACTTACACACATAGACCAGATGAGACCCCCATAAAGCATGAAGTGTTTTCACGGCTACTGGATTCTTGGAGAAGGGCACAGTGCAACTAACCATTTATGTACAACACAGTGACTTTCCCTGGAAGTGGGAGATGGAAGCTAATTCCTTCCTCTGCCAAAAGGTTTTCTTCCTTCTTAGGTTGGTGGTCAAAGCCAATAGGCTATGAAAAAAAGAGCTGAGGCTCTTTGGGCCAAAAAGAAACCAGAAAATTTAGCATGACTCCTCCGAGAATGACACATCCTTTGTGACTTGACTACTGAGTGGCTACCGCAACTGTGCTTTCTGTTTAAAACTCCCTGAATCCTGCATTTCTTTCTGCAATGTGACAAAACAAGCTGCAACAAGCATGTGGAATTTATCTTTCCTCCCCCAGCTGCCAATGTTACCTGGAGCTCTGTGATTATTGTATTTGCCTGAGGATAAGCAACAAAGAATTGAAAGATTCCTGAAAGCTGAAAAGAGCCTCAAACTCAGGCTGTGCCCTATCCAGATGCCATATACAAAGTGGATGGAAGTGGCTGTGGCTGGTATCTACTTCAGGTTCAACACAAATCTGCAGAGATTGTTAGCCATATCCTGGTCTCTGTGATGAGAACAAACATGATATAATACGGCAACGTTTATCATGGGAAATCCAAGAAGATATATTTTATTTAAAATGTATGAACAGAGAGATTCATTACATTCTTTTAATTTCCATCTTCTTTAATAATGTAGCCTCTTACAAACATGTTTCCCTGTAGAGTCCACAAATACAATTTATGTTCAATTATGCAAAATAGGGACAAATAAGGTGATAGCTAACACACCATTGTCAGACACAGAAAAATTATTTCTGGTAAAAAAGATTATATGTTTGAGCAAGGCCAGTCTCCAGATCTGCTAGCTATACACTGTGTATCTCAGAACTGCACATGCTTGGTGCTTCTATTACTTTTTGGTCAGAGATGATATGATTTAGGCTCATCCCTCTGGCTTTTGTGTGGTCTATCTATCCCTTCATAAAAGAAAATGGAAGGGATTAACTAGCCTTCAATGCGAAAAGAGATGAAGACTCAATAAAGATTTACATCATCTCTTAGTGATATAACACACATTTTAATGCATTTTTGCTTGACATGCAGGTTGAGTACAATATGAAAGATTGCTAATGAATACAACAAAAGCCTAATATTAAGCTTTTGACTTCCTCCAGGAGAATCCAGAGAATGCAAAGTTAAGGTCAATATCCAATGCCTAAATCTTTGTGCCATGATATTTTTCATGTCAGTATGATCCAAAGTTGCTTTCTATTTATATTTCTTAGCATTTATGAGTTTAAGATAGCACTTTGAGATTTATTTGAGTATAGGATATTAAATGTAATTTGCATCTAATAGTGCAAGCTAGACCTTTTGCTGTCCTCATGGGTGTATGAATGTCAAAAAGACTCAGCATTCCAGGAATACCATAATGAACTAAATATGAAGGCAAATGCAAGGGAAAAAAAGACCCCACCACATCAAAGGTGAAGTATGTTTTCAATCAATCTCTGCAGATGATTCAGCTAGGAACATCAAGATTGTATAATGACCTGCAGACCAGATTCCCATGCACAGCTGTATGAAGTAAAGCAAGAGCAAATGAACTGTGAAAACTATTATTGTCACTGAGAGCCTAAGTAAAGTAACATTTATTTGAACCCTTATCTGTTCCAGTGAGATTTTATTTTAGGGAGAAACCAAAAGCATAACATAATTATGTATTAGCCTTTCTTGGCACAGAAAGGAATGCAAAATTGACCTCTTTTGGACTTCTAGTTAAAATTATTTTTACATCATAGTTTAAAAACAAAATAAAACAACATACTCTGTCTTCAAAGTACGGCTGGACTGATTTCTTCTCTATAGCTATATAATTGTATTGTACATAAATATGGCAGAAGTGTGCATGTTTGTAACTTCATATATTTATGTATATAAACAGATGTGCATATGTATACATACGTAACTATACACATATATATACATGTATAGATGCATATGTCTGCATTTATACACTTATGTATAGTTGTACATTTTTAATGCATTTATTATAAGAATCATACAGTGATTTCTTGGTAGCACTGAGATGTACCTCCTTCTTTTATAGAGAACATTGCATTCTAACAAAGTATTTTTATAATTGCTCTAAAAATTATATGCGGCTGAACTCCATGCAGCTACTCACCATACAGAACTGTGTGAAATCTCATTATGAAACCTGAAATCAATTAAAGCTCACTTAGTCTGGGCTTTGTTAACAGCCTGACAATTCACCTTTGGGTCATTATAATGCTTGTGTGATCTTTTAGAGAATGAAGTAGCTGCACCTGTACAGATTCTTTGTTTTGAATCAGATGCTACAGAAAAGAGTTTTAAATGAATGGCATTAAAGGTAGAAAAGACCAAGAAAAAATACTTGTTTATTCAGAACAAAACCAGTAAATTCAGTTTGATGGTACTTACTATTGCTTCTATTTATCTGCCAATGTGTTTATATCAGCAAATTTTTGTTTGCTTAGCATGTAAATAGGGATTGACTCATGCAAATATGTATGTACAAGTGTTTGTGCTGCAACAGTTTGTGAGCTTGTCTCGAGAGCTGATGTTGGCATGGGAATTTATCCAACAAGGAAAGAGAAATGGTGTCACATATGAAAGAGATGACGATATACTTTGACATGCAGAATATAATAAACATTGTGAAAAACTCAAAACAATAATACATCTTTTTAGGTTAGGAACTGCTGCTTATTACGGGAAAGTGGTTGTGCTGAGCATGGCACACAGACAAGGTGCCCACAGGCATATTATGAACAACTCACAGTCAACCTTTAACTGAAGTATGTCATTTGATGAGTAATTTCAAATGCTGAGCACACGGGAACATGTCAGAGCATATTTGTATATATTTCAAAAACAGTCAGATTTGCTGGATAAACCATTCCCTGGTGAAACAGATCACTCAGTGTGAGATGACAAGAATATGGGCAGTTTCTCGTAAGTTTTCCTGGTTTTTTCCCTCCAACTTACTCTGAAGTCTCAAATCCACAGGTAAAATGAAATCTAGGGAAAGGTTCAGCCCTTTGTCTAGAAAGACAAAAGATGACACAGTTATACAAATAAAACTCCAGGTGACATTATTTGTCAATTAGCAACTAATTTTCAGTGCTCTCCAGCCTGCTTGGCTGAACTAGTTATACATGACAGTGTAAGTGACCCCACTAAAACCTTGGGTTTAAATAGGTGCAAATGGAAAATTCATAGCAGGGATAACCAAATAACACAATTGGAAAATTTAGGAGGAACGTAAAATTAAAGGATTGTATACAGTATATCAACACCAAAATAGTTTTATAACATATAAAGCAACTCTTTTAATGTAAAACAAATACTAACTGCTACACTGTGCATTCCTTTCCCATTTTGCTCGGCTAAATGTTCAAGTTAATGTTCAACATATTTAATATTTACAGATCTGGCTGGATTGGATTGTTTATTTAGTTAGCTTTAACATGTGTTCAAAATGCTATGCAAACAGCGACCACAAAATGATGGTCAGAAGAAGTTATTTGACATAGATTAAAAACACTACATCCTGTCTTAGAGCGTGCAGATGCACTAGATAAAGGTTTAAGGTCTCTTTCAGCTCAGTGATTCAAGACTTCAGATCATGCTTGATGATCACAGTCTGATGACTATAAAGAACAGACACAGAAGGTTCTTTCATCAACAGTCTATCTTTTGCTTGTGTCTTGTAGCGATTTATTCGAAAAAATCGTCACTGACCAGGAAATCATATCTGAAACCTCAAAAGCTAGAGCAATGATGAATATTTAGGTCGAGTCTGCTCTTTGATTTTTTTTTTTTTTCAGTTAGAATGATTGATAAATATCCCTCTAGCGAGTAATAATTCTTGACTGACAGATTACTTCCTTCTTAGACATTTTGAATCAAACTAACACATACATTTTGATCACACTTCATTCTTTTATATTAATACAGCATAAAATCCTCCCACAGCTACATATGTGTCAGATAGAAATATTATCTCTAATTCATGAATATTTATTTATAACAAATCTTATGTCTGAAGTTTCCTGGATTGCTAACAAAAATGTAAATACTATAGATTTATCTCCTTCAAGAACTCTAAATACTGATTGTACTCATTTATACGGTGCAGATAAGGGCCATGAAAGAGATGGACATCAGCCCTGTTGGCTTTTATTTTTTCAGATCCCCAAAGAATGCTCTGCAGTTTAAAATGTAAACAGAAATGGCTTTGCCTCAAGCTGGTCTTTACCTAACATTAAATGCAACTTGGTGGTGCCAAATATTACAAGGGGGAAGAGGATGAATGTTACAATAAGATCGTGATGAAGGTCATCATAATTGTCCACCCCAGGCTTCTTCACAGGGGATCTTTCAAGCGATACAGTTTTAAAGACAGTGGGCCAGATCCAAAGCTACCACAAAGAAACCTACTCCCTTTGAAGTCCGTAGAGGCAGCCTGATTTACACTGAGGAGATTACTGCCTCTGAACAGGTAACCTAGCAATTCGATGACGACTAGTTAACGAGCTGTCAAAGCTTAAAAACCAGTCATCCACTCGCCTGCAACTAGGAAAGTGATATACAGCCAAAACTATATGTGTAGCATTTAAGCAACTGCCACAGATGGGGAATTTAGCACACTTGCTGAAATTATTCCAGGAATCCCTTAACGATATTTGAGCATCAGCAAGTGTATATAGAAATGCACAGTTATCAAGAATGCCATCTAGTGTACCCTCCAGCAACACTCAGCCATAGCAAACTCTCTGCACGCAGAAATAAAATGAAATTATTATGAACTGTATATCACTCTGGATGGAACCATTAATAGCAACCTGAGAAAAATCAGATGGCTGAATCTAATGGAAATCACATGGCAAAGCAACTTAGAGTGTTTTGTTCTATAGGACAGCACAAGGTTCTTTGTATATGATGATATAAAATTATTCCAGTTCCATTCAGCCTACCTCACTAACCTTTCACTGGGATGCCTTGTGGCAAGTCTGTAACCAGAGTCCCCCACCCCTCTCGATCTCTGAATCACGCTGAATGTAGTGAAGGCGACATTTTGTGAAACAGGCTCCTGGATAGTTCCCTGAATTCTGAGATAAGCATTAAGATGTGCAAGCCCAGTAAAGATGCTTGATATGATGTTATCTGGCAAGTGGTTAATCTTAATCTTACTATCTTACAGCTGCTCTGGTATGCAATAGAAAATTGTAAATACCTAAATGTTTTCCACCATCTACATCACATCTTTTAGTTCTTAGCACACAAGACTCAATGACTGCACTTCATCTCTGGCTGACGTCTGTGACAGCACAACGTGTGAACCAACAGCAAAGGTTTTCCATTACCCACTCTCATTTCAAATCTACTGACTTGTAGTTGTTTGCTGCTCCATCTCAAGCCAGTTTTCTGTCAGTTGTGGGCAATACTACTGTGAATTATTTACACTCAAATAATTTCAATTTTTATACAGCCTACATGAATTTCCAAGAAAAATCTTGCTATCATTCCTGCTATGTTCCACCTTGCATTAAACAATTGCTCAGATACATCTACTACGTTAACATCGGTCATGTAAAAGCATTAGAATTTGTGTTCTACACTACATTTCACAGCAAACTACTCCTTCATTTTCATCTAGGAAAACAAAGATTATTTAATGAGGAAGAAAGGTCTAATGAACAGAGAACTAACCTAGCATTTAACTTCCCTAGTCACTGTATACTTCCTGTATGACTTCAGGCAAGGTGTTAGCTGTGTCCTAACTTCCTCCCTTGTAAATCACAGATGAAGGCATAGCTGCCACTACAGGGTATTGTGAAGGTAAACAATGTGAAAGACCATGAAGTGTTTGAACAGAACAGCAGCAGAGGCAGGTAATATTTTAGACAGCTCTTATGCTTTGCCCCACTTCCAGCACGACTAGTGCCTGCTCTCACCTTTATAATATATTTGCAATAAGCTTTGTCAACAGTACTTCCAGCATGTTTTAAATCCATTAATGAAAAGAGTAGATGCTTAAGGTGTTTAGTGAGATTGTCCTGAACACAATCTGCAGCTTAGCTGTCAGCTACAGCATACCAATGATGCTGCCCCAGGAGGAAGAAGGCTGCATTTTTGTTCCCTCAGACGGCTGCACAAACACTGTGAAGGCTGACACCACACGTACTGCCAAAGAGCATGGAAATTGTAGTTCAATAAACTGACTTACCACAGGATACCAAGTGTTTCTCTCTCCTGCATGTTTTTCATTGAACTGAAACCCATATATGATTTACAAAACCACTAATAAAAAATTGCAGCAAGAATGCATCTTCACTGTTGTCAATGGAACTGCTCAAGTCAATGAAAATGCACAAATTCAAGCCAGTAAGGAGTGTAATTATATTATTATTTATCACTTTTGAATTAAATAATATCTTAGCAAAATACTAAGGCATCAACATCCTTATGATCTCTATTTTCCCCTAGAAGAATAGAAAAAAAATCAAATTAGAGCTCTTGAGCACCCTCCTTAAGCTGGAAGATACTTGTCTGCTGTAGAGTCTCCTAGCAGATTCTATACACTTTCTCACCCTGATTAATATGCAGGAATTTAACAAGAAAACAGAACTAGGAGAAAAGAGGCCAATATTGAACATTTTGGGAAACAAATATTACATGCTGAAAGACCTGTCTCTTTTATTCAAAGTTTCTCTGCTCACATTGCAGAGCTCTTGATGTCCCTTCAAACTGGTGTTACATGACAAACATCACTCTCCAGTTCCATTAGTTACAATACCTTCAAAGCAGCTGGAAAGCATCTCAGCAGGAGGTATGATTTTCTCCACAGTTATTAAACACTGTAAATAGTGAATGAAAACCTCCAATTATAGGTAGATGAAGTGAAAGTCTGACAGAAGGCTGCATCTTCACTATTCTGGGAAAATAAACTGCATCCTGAAAGTAAATATACCAAGGTAACTCAAGGGTAAAGAAATACCACAGGCAGAAGAAGAAAGGAAAAGAAAAAAAAAGAAAAGAAAAAAAAAAAAGAAAAAGAGAGGTTATTTAGTAAATCTAAAGTGAAATATTCTGCATAAGTCAAAGAAAGAGTGCACAGGAGTCAAAGACAAAAATTGGTAGGTTGCATACTATGGGCTCATATGAAAATACTTCAGGATCTGCCCATTATTCTGTCTTTAAATACATGATGGTATTTAATGGTATTTTAAACCACTTTAAACTGCACATATAGGCATGCACAATAATTCAGTAAATCAGTAGGCATGAAGGGATCAGAAAGTAGGTACGTTTCTTGGTAAAGCTGGTATGACTGCTTTGACTTTACAGTATCAAATCTAGCATCAGTTTATGCCAAATTTACTCAATGTCCTCTTCCTAAGGAAGTGATTGACTTCAGCCAAGCAACCTCTCTGAGATCTTCACAGTCTTTAGATGGTGAATGCAAATTTTCAGCTGCACAATGAAACATTATCCAGATCTCCAGATGGCCTCCATTTCATGTTCTCAGGGTCTGGCGTAACTGCTGTCCCAACATGATAAGTAGCAGGTCCATGATACCTGACTGACAAATGGGTCTGTGTGGGGGATTGCTTTGGCAAGAATTCTGTACCTCTGTGCAAACTGAACCCTGTGAACTCTACAACACACAGTACAAGAAAGCTCCAAGCAAGTATGAACATATGTAGTCCTCTCCTTGCACTAACAGGAGAAATGTCACCCCTATTAAGTTATGTTCGGCCTTTCTTCAGTCACTGTTTATTGAAGACAATGTAATTTCTTGTGATATAAATCACATTAATAACAATGAAGAGAGAAAGTTTAAAGCTGCATAGAAAATGTGTATGTATATCTCCCTGTAATATCAATAAATAGCATACACTTCCCAAGTGTGCATTTCCCAGCTGTCAGGAAGATTTCCTCTTGATTTTCCTTCTACCAAAGGGACAAAAATAGAGTGTGAAAATATATGATCAAATTATTAGATAACTAGCAAACGTCAAAATTTATAATGAAAATAAGATCTGCATCTGAGTATACATAGTGGGTTATCTATAAGATTTCCTTTGGAAAAAAAGTAAACAATATGAATAAAGAATAGATCTCAAGGTTCATAATGATGGTTTACAGTGATTTCAGTGGAATTCAGATAGGAAACATTTTATAATATAGTTGATGGGTTTAAGAGCCACAACTTTTTGTGGCACTATTTTCCACACACTTCACATTTTTCAGTAGCATTTTTAAGTGTGAATGCGAAAACTGGATGCAGTTTGATTCCTGAAAAGCATAGCAGTTCTTTGTGCTTATGTTTTAAAAAAACTTATTGAAAGTTGGAATGGATGCAGAAAAAAAAGTTACAAAGTTATTCAAGTTATAGACAAAATACCTTAAAAGTCAGGAATTACAGACCTCTACCTGATTAACTAATCAGACAGAAGATTTAGAGGTGACTTGACTGACAGATATTAACAGTGAAAATATGGGCTCTGTTGTTTAAGGCATAGCAAACAATAATGGTCTGAAGCAAAGTCAACCCTCTTCAAAACAATAGAAGAGGTAGATTTTGAAGAGAAACTGTAGCACCAAGGAGGGGGTCATATCTTCACACCCCAAAGGGACACAGAATATAAAATCCGTGAACAGATCCCAACTTTGGAGGCAGCTGGACAAGTTAGAGAAGCATGTAAGTCCATCCTCACAAGTTAGGAGTTAACTTTGTATAGGTCTGATAAAAGAAAACTAAATGTAAACTCTGAGCCCAGACAATAAAATATACCATAGCTTAATAGTTGTAGGAACAATTAAAGCCTTCAGCTAAACCTGTGTGAACCAGAGAGGGTGAAAAAAAAAAATTCTATATCATTCATCTTGCCTCTGCTTCCCCTTCGTGAAAGAAAAGACCCCAGAAATTTCCTCAGGCACTTCCCTTGTTTTGAAATTATGGATATCCAGGCAAGCAATAAATGTCTATGTTAAAATCAAGCCAAGAATCGCAGCAGAGCCTTTCTATATCATGCATCAGAAGTACATACCAGAATATCCTAAGTTAACCTATGCAAAATCAACACCCTTTGCAAATCATAAAGAAGATTAATAGTAGGGGAGCTGGGTTTTTTAAGCTTGAGACTTTATGGGAATAGTGAGCTGTTCAGAACCACACTGGTCCTTCTGTGACAAAAGAGAATAGGATTAAGTGAAGTGTTGGTCTGCTAGTACGGTCTTAACACTCCACACTGATAGAAAACCAAAAGTGCAGAGGCAAAAACCAAAAAACAAGAGAGAGAGAGAGAGAATAGGAAGGAAAGAAGGAAGGAAGGAAGGAAGGAAGATTAGATTCCAGTATATCAGAGTTGGAATTTTTATTCTTAAAGTTTGGGCAGCAGGAGATACAGATGTATGCACAAATAAAATGGAAGGAAAGTTTAAATAAAAAAAAATAATAATGGAGTGTCCAAGATCAAACTTTTTGCATGTTTTAATCTGAACCATCTGAAAGAAAGGCATTTAGAGTAGAAAAAAACTTACGGCATGACACTGAGTATTGCCATTTTCTTTATATATTTCATGTGCCAAATAACCCAGGTGACTCACAGAAAGTCACCAAGGATGTCTGAATGCTCCAGCTACCAGAGGTGCTCGGTAATATCTGGATGTCATGCAGCCCCATTACCTCTCATGGGTTGAAACATAATGTGAGACATTTGAGAATTCAGGCCAATATTTTTAGTAATAATAAAGATCTATGTGAAGCTGGTGGCATTCTATGGTGAGGATCGCATCTTTCATGCAGAAGTAAACACTCTTTTCTCTAAATGGAGTGCCAGACTCTCTTTTTGTTTAAATCTAGGTTTTAAATCTAAGATTTCCACCACCACCCCAGTGATGTGGGATGAGTTTTTGAGGTGCCTGCCTGCCTGCAGGCAACTCTGCATTACACAGAAGAGTGCAGCACAGAGATCTGTGCTCTGTATTGGCAAAGTCTATGAAATCCGCAGTGCACTGTGTAATCAAGATGCAACGCAAATGCCGTGGGGCTGCTTTTGGACTTCAGCTACCTACAGTGTCCACTCACCAAGTTCCAGCTCTGGAGTTAACCCGGGAAAACCCAGTTCAGATATCTTCAAATCTGCAGAAGCAGAAAGAGACAAACTAACCATACTTTTTTAGAAACACATATGTTTACATAATTACTTCAGGAAACATTTAAAAGGTTTTGTGCTGCCTTCAATTTCCTCTTAAAAAACAAGGGCTGTTTGGAGAAGCTTCCTAAGTGACACATGACACAATGGCAGGAGAAAAAAGAACATTTTTCTCCTCTCAGTCAGAGCCCCAAAATAATAACTTTCTGGCATTACAGAGATTGAGTATTTTTTTTAGTCAACACCCACTGTCACTTCTGAGTTGCAACGACTGAGAAAGCACAAAACAAAAGTTAGCTTTTGTTCTCAAAAAATCAAAAACACCAAAAAAACCCCACCATACTGAGCACCACTTGCCCAGCAGTTTGGTGAGTTTTGTTCATTGCCATTACATTTTTTTGGAGCTCAGCTATGGAGAGAGGACTGTAAGATGAGATCCAGTGTGCCTACCTTGTGCCTGAAATGGAAGTTGGATGAAATATAGTTAGTGAAGTCCAAGAAAGCAATCCAGAAAATCCAAGTAGCAAGTGGTTGGCAAAGCCAGCAGACACTAACACTCCAAAAACACCTTGCTGTTCAGCCAAAGATGTTTCCCAGAGGCTTGTGCTTGCACCCAGCTCCCACCTCCTCTCCTGGGTCCCCTGGGGATGAGGGACCATGTGCCCACCCTCCAGCTGAGCTCTGTGACAGGTCGTGGTGTGAGCTGGGTGGAACCGAGTTCAGCCCAAGGAACAGCGGCTTTGGCAAGGTGCAGGAACCAGCCGGGGAGATAAGGCAGCAGTGCTGCTCCTGCCCACTTTCTAGGGAATTTGTCCTGCAAGTTTTGGTAGAGCTACACATTACCTACATGGCACTTGGTCATAGTTTTCAGCTTTGCAAGCCACGGCAGTGCTGATGCCAAGGTTTCCCTCTGGCAGACTGTCAGGAGCCTCCATGTCCCTGCCCAGCCCTCCGGGGCCTCCCTCACCCTGGCTGTGACCCTGACACCCTTTCAGCCCCCCAAGGGATGTCAGTCCCTGTGCTGGGACACCAGGCACAGCCCTGCCCTGTCGGCCCACCGACAGGCTGATGTGCCAGCCTGTCCCTGTTCCCAGGGAGGTGCCCGATGCCTAGGGCTGGGTCTGAGACAGACGCTGACAGCAGGCCCTGGCTGACCACTGTGGGGGGCCACCATCCCGTGGGATGTCTTGACAGGTGTTCCTTCAGTTCCCTTGACAGCCTCTGCCCGTTGTCCACCCTCCCAGTGCAAAGGAAAATGGCGTCACCCACCCCTGCTGCTCAGTAACTCCTCAGCGACACGTGATCAACATGGAGACTGATGAGACAGATGTTTTCATCAATGGACTTTTTCCTTTTTGCTTCTCTAGCATTAAAAATACTCCACTGCACCCCTCAGAGAGAAAAACAGCATTACAAACATATTGAAACAAGCTGTCACTGCCCTAAAATTTCCTTTTACGAGCTAAGGAAATTCCACTATTCCAGAACGACAACCGTAGCGCTTCTGAGAAACCCCTGTAAATCTTGGCTGCACGCAAGCATGTTATTTTAGCCAGGTTTATTACTAGGAAATACTGAGGAAAATGTGATGAGCAAGCCCGTTCTCAGGAAATCCAAACCAATAGTGAGATCAAAACTGCGGGATTTTTCCCTGTGGCAAAGCAAACTCCTAAAACATTTAAAGGTTTGCTCACAGTTACACAAATGCCTCTACATAAATCAGTCAAGTATAATGAGGCGATAAAATTTAATTCATGCACAAATATCCTGGCAATCAACTATGCTGGAAAGAAAATTCAGAGCATTAAATGGCCACTTCAGATGGTTTCCTGAACTGTGATTTAGGCAGCTTTTGTCAGAATGTGACACTACAAGTCCATAACTATTTTCATGCATATTGTATTTTGCCACAACTGGGAACCCCTGCAGAACATTTTTGGTTCTATAGTTTAGCTTATGTTAGTAATCCAAGAGAAATAATATTTACCAAAGGTTTACAATTGACTTGTAAAAATATACTTGGCATCAAAACTCAAAACTTGGCATGTGAAGGACTGGCATAAGCACTGCCCAAAAGTATTTTCCCTCCCTTCCCAAATTCTGCATACAAATAAACAGAGGCATTCTGATTTATCTGTATGTATTAAAAGAATTGACTTAATATTTTCGGATTTTTTGCACTTGCATAATTCTGAAATGGGATGAATCCAAGCAAAATACCATTGAGTTCATACTGATGCCTTTTATTAGAAAGGTTAAAAATAGCTAAAATTTAGCTAAAAATAAAAAATGTACAAGTCATTTCTTATTCCAGATGATGGAGAAATCATATTTGAGCTTCTTACAGGCTATACATTTCTTCAGTGCTTTGAAGGGTGCATAACACCACCAGGCCTGGGCATTTCCCTATGGCACACAGAGATTATCTCCCATTTATATCATAGACACAACGAATAGGAAGCAGCCAAAAGCACAGAAGATGAACCCTAAGTTTGATGCAGCTTATGTTGACTAAACAGGTCCTAGTTAGGCCTATTTTCCTTTTCTCCCATCTTTTTAATATTGAGTCACTGACTTTAAGAAAGAAGAAAGTCAAGCGTCTTGTTTCTTTGAGCAACAAAAGCCTAGGAAGATGCATAATACATATTCTGTGCGAGGAGGTTGCCCCTTTCCAGAGCCTTCCATTTTATCACACTGTTAAGCCAACGCAGCATCATTTTTAAATAGAGTAGACCTTAGGCAGAGAGAGCATCCTGCCATGAGACACTCATCAAGACAGTCATGAATTGAGGACCTGTGTGGAGGTACAGGCCTGTAGGAAAGAATAATCCATGACTCCAGCAGACCTCAGGGATTCTGAAGATTTTAAGGACCAAGCCTCTTTAAATACTCGACGTAAAGGGCAAGCATCTAGCCTTTTTTCCTCCCTTCATTCTTGCCTCACTCCCTGTCCACATTGACACAAAGAATGATGTGAGGGAAACAGTGAAACTCCTTGAACTTTCCTATTCTTGGACTCTTAAACAGATTTTTCCTTGGAAAGGGAAATATGCCCCAACACCCAGAGACCAAAAGAAGGAAAAATATAGTTGAGTGAAGAGTTGTGCATAGGGGTTTTTTCCACCAAAGCTCAGAGGGGATTCTGGCAAGAGACAACAATCTGGATAGAATCAGAGAACATAGTAGAAGGAATGTCTGAAGGAAAGAAGGACCTCCTCAGATGAAGCCAAGAAAGGCATTTTTTTTTACTTCTGTCCAGAAGCATTACTCTTTCAGGAACTGAGGCCCAGGGAGTTTTTGAAGCTGTTAACTGGATCCTTTTAGGTAACCACTGAGCCAAGGAGTGGAGTGGGGAGGCTCAGCGAGTGACTCAAATTCCACACAAATACAGTTTAGGAGCAGTTTGCGCAGCATGAAGTTTTGTTTATTTTCTCCTTGGGTTTTTTTGTTTTTTGGTTTTTTGGGGTTTTTTTACTTTTTTTTTCCCTTGAGGCCTCAGTTGTTGTGTAGCATATAGATCAACAGAAATCACTGGTCCCCATACAGACCAACTGCATGAAAATCAATACTTTATGGGAGTTCGGATGTGATAAGCTCATGATGCCTTGTGGATTTAAAAGCCTTCTGTCCTTGAGATCTGTGACTCACCCACCTTCAGGAGCCAAGTAAACTCTTCCAAGAAATTCAGGAGCCGACTGCCTCAGACCCATGACGGTGCTAAGGCAGCTCCGTTGCTGTCAGTATGGAACTACTATGAATGTTCACAAGCTCTTCCTGGGCTTGAGATAATGTGACATAAAATAAATCTCCATTAAACAAATTCAAACTCCCTACCAGACACAGGTTCATGGCATATAGACAGTTCCTGCAGTTCTACTGACGGGTAGTAATTTGTTAAATTGCCATAATTCTGGATGGATTCAGGGCAAAGGTCTCATATATTAGAGCTACAGAAATGAGTCTCATCATTTTATTTGAAACTATTGCTATTTCAGTAAGGCAAGGTTAGACATGACAGCTACAGCAACACTATTACTACTGTCATTCCATTCCTTTTACTTTGAAACTGTTCTACCTTCTTTCTATCCCTTATCAACCAGCAGAAAATCATGCAATGACATCTGAAGAATATCATTCTTCACAACAGGATGCAGTGGGTAAATGCTGCTGACATCTTGTATTTCTCCCATGTCCACAGTTTCTATATCCCTTCAGTCTTTCGGTTTTTTTTTTTAAACATCATCAGCCCATGAAATCCAACACTAGTAAGTTTAATCACATATCTGTTGTTGGTTGGCAAGAATCTTGTACAAGTGTCCGGTCCATACGAAAGTCCAGGAAGAGTCTTGAGCTCTGCAGCACTCTTTCCATGTTTTTCTAATGTCCTTTTAAAAATAGTATGATTAAATAACTTAGCAAAACACACATTCATCCATGCATTTACCATCAAAACCATATTTTTTGAAAATTATTTTAAGCATACTTGGGAATAGCACTTTCCATTGCTAGAAGACTCCTTGCAAAATACCATTCATTTTTGAAATGGTACACACTGAGGTTTTCTCCGATTCACATGAGTGGAAGTTGTGGCACTGACTTCAGCCATGACAGGATCATATCTAGTTTGCAGATCTCCCTAGTTCAAAAATTATGTTGGATCATACCCTCTAATCCAGGCTGATTTTTTACAAAGAAACAAAGTTTCCTCAGACCATCCTTCTGCTTTGATCTTTTATCTCTGTTTAATTAAGAACTCTGAATCATCTTTACGTTGCCAGAATATCTTGTAGCACTGATTCATTTTCCCTTGGCTAGATCAAAAAAGGTGATTCTTGGCTGCTTTTCACTTTTACTGTTGCATAGATAGTCTAACAAAAGTGACTAACATTTTCCTTCTTATTCATTTTTAGGCTTTTGCATTGGTCCTTCTCTAGAAAGGCTGTAACTTTTCTGTCCTCCTTGCTTCAATTCTTGTAGCATTACCAATGAAAGACATTTGCTACCTGCATGTAGTAAATTCTGATTAAAAGACCTTAGAATTTTTTTTTAAATTTTATTTTCCCCTGAAGCACAGGGGAAGGATTTTTTGGATATATTTGGCCTCATTAAATAATTACAAAATAAACCAGAAGGAACTGGTTCCAACCATTATATGGGAGATAAACAGTTTTTAAAATGTGGCCTAATTAAATAATTACTCAATAGACCAAAACAATTCTGATCTGTCATGTAGCTAATGTGCAGTTTTCAAAAACTACCTAATTAAAGCAATTACCCAATAGAGCTGATGATTCCAAATGAGCCACATTTTTTCTTCGGGTACTTGGTGCCCGCATTAAAACAACCCAATTGCATAATTTTCTCAAGGAGGTATTCTGATATATCGATCAATAACATACTGGGGTCTTCTCCCACCTCTATTACTTTTTAGCTTTTGAAATTTCAACTCTGTTGAAGGCATCACAAACTTTTGTGACCTCTGGATGTCAAATGAGGGGTTGTTTCAGTTCCATGCAAAATCTGGGATGCCTCTTCAGTGACAGTGTGACTATTCCTTTTTCTCTTTGCTATATTTTCATTGCAAAAGCAAGTATCAGAGACCCCTTTGTAAATGTAGATTTGTTGTATGACACCTACTTATTCTACTCTAGCAGCAATATACATATTTGAAGTGCCAGTGTGACGTACTGGCATTGACTGGCCGATTCTAATCATCGATACATTTCAGCAGCAAAGCCTTCCTAGTATGAATACATTTCATACAAATAAAACTGTGCTTTGCATAGAATCATTTAATCTTACACTACCTCTCTCCTTCCTCCTCCCACCTCCCCCCTCCTCAGAATAAAAGGAAGCATCAGCAAAAGTGTAGTTTTGCCAATATGACTGTGCTTACACTAGCAATTTCACCAGCACAGTTCTGTCAATCACACATCACACTTTACCACTCTCCTCATCAACATAGCTGTTCCAGCAAAATTTTGTATTACAGACCTGACCTGAGTCTCATTAAAGTGGCCAAGGGTCATAGGCTATAAAGGCACACAGACATGTTTGGAAAACAGCAACTTCCTATCTTCTATTCAGTTTAATTGGTTTTGAACTTAAATGGAAGTTGACCTTGGTTTAAATTTTTGAACTAAAAATTTCCATGGATACTTTTGATTTGTTTGGTTTTTTAGCCACAGAAATCTGTTACCTTTTCAGTGTACTTTGACAACTCAGCTATGGGCTATGGTAGGAGGGGTTTGAAGGAGCATCCAAAAGAAGAAAGACATCTGAGTAGGATCAAGAAAACAGGATAAATTTTTATAACTGGAAGGAGACCAATACAAGACAACAGAAAGAGATGGAGGAGGGAAAAGACCCCAAATACCAAAACTGCCTTCACTAGACTCAGTCTGGACTTCCAGAACACCTTTTTTACTTGGCAGGAGACATAGTAACTTACCAGCTTTAAGAACAGAAGTCTTTTATTTAGGAACTTGCACAAAGCTTTGGCGGTGCAATTTTGGTCATCCAAGTGTGAATTTATTGTGTTTGTTTTTAGAAATATACTTAAACTTCTGTGACTCTTTGCACTGGTAGCCATCAGTAATTGGCATTTGTTATTTACCATACTATTTCTGACACCATAATGAAGCCTGTAGCACACATCTGTTCTTGTGTTAACCTAATTGACTCAAAAACTTCACAGATATGATGCAAACTGAGGTAGTCTAGCTGTGACAGTGGAATCCCAAGTCTTCACTACAGTGTGACAACTTTACTGTCTGTAACAGTGAAAAGCAACGTATCTCATGGTAGACAACACACATAACTGTCCAGAGGACCTTTGATTTGGAACACAGTGAAGAGGATGTTGAAAAGCCAGCAGAGAGATCAGAACCTTAAACTTAAATCAAAATCAGATCTATTAAAACAGTAAGCCTACTTCCAGGATTTTCCCTTGTTTAAGACTACCGAAAGTGACAGTATGCCAAAAGAAACAGTTTTGTTTCAGTGTGGAAAAGAACACATTAGTTAATAATGCAAAGCTTATCCTTGTTTTTACAGTAACTGCAACTCAGTAACTGATATGATAAAATTCCAGTGCAGAGATTTTAAAATGTTTATATTTCATAGATACAAAAAGATCACAGGTATGATCTCCATTTTCCCTAGAAAGAACTTATATTTTCTTTTTGTGAAATCTCCGCACCAAATATAACAACAATTCAGATTTTCCACTAAAAAGCATTGAACTTTTTGATTTCTTGAAAAATTATCTTTTTCCTCCTTAGCCATATCAGTCATTTAAAAATTTTCATAACAGGGGAACTTTGACATACATGATGAAATGGACTTTGATTCCTGGGACAGCACATTTGGTTGTGTTGTTCTCTGTTCTGTGAACAAAAATCCGACTATGTATTCTTTGTGGGTACAAGGAAGGGGGCTTGTTAAATATAGTGTCAGGACGTGTGTCTGAGGTAGGCAAACATAATAATTTTCGTCAGCTGCTAAAAGGCAAGCAAATTGGCACAGTCCCATTCTGCAATTTTCTTGTGTTGCAGTTGAAAGCATAATATTCTAACTTTTCCCGGTATTGAGATCAATCCTGAAATAATTTCTTTCTTGCCATTCATTGGTGACTATTGCTTGGAAAATTAGAGGGGGAAAAAACTGATGAATTAAAAAAAAAGAATAATTAGAGTGTTACTTAAGAAAATGAGAGAGTGAGGACAAAAGATAAGTTTATATAAGAAATCTGCAGTTTCCATTTCAAATTTTATCTTTTTAGTTTGCTTTCAGAACTGCTCAGTGACCAGATCTGGGGTTCAGCAGCGAAACAAGGATGTGCATGTTTTTCTTGTATTCAAAGCAAAGTACTTTTTATAAGGACACTTAGGCTGTAGAACCAACTGTCACAGGATTCTGGGGATGTCAGATGCACAAACAGGCTCAAAGAGAGATTAGGACAAGGGGTAATAGCTTTAAACTAAAAGAAGGTAGATTTAGATTAGACACAAGGAAGAAATTCTTCACTGTGAGGATGGTGAGGCACTGGAACAAGTTGCCCAGAGAAGCTGTGGGTGCCCCATCCCTGGAAGTGCTCAAGGCCAGGCTGGATGGGCTTTGAGCAACCTGGTCTACTGGAAGGTGTCCCTGCCCATGGCAGGGGTTGGAACTAGATGATTTTTAAGGTCTCTTCCAACCCAAACCGTTCTATGATTCTATGATTCTAATCAAATGCGTAGAGGATGGGCTTGTTAGTGGTAATTAACCATGACAGTCCAAATCCAACCTTTGCCTCAGAGGGTCTCTACATTACTGATTAGCCAAAGATTGGAAGAAGTATGCCAGTTAAAGACGTACTGTACTTGCCCTCGTTCTTAAATGGCAGTTTCACAACAGTTCGAGATGATATAAGCACTCCACTCGCTCCTGCCCTCGGCATGTATTCCAACCTCATCACTTTATACAGCTGGCCCAGGAAACTGATTCAATTGAAAACTAAGTGATGTCAGCCAAATCAGCTTCCTGATCTCATGCTTATGCACAGTTGCTTAATTCTTTTCTATATAACCTTCTGCTACTGACAGATTGATGGTGGTTTATGAAGCCCTACACACCTCTGGTCAACCCCAGCATAGCAGGTTTGATCCTGTATTCCTCTGAACCATCCTATTCTTCACCCATACCCTCCAGTAGTGGGAACGTTGGGCAGGCAGTTGTGATGGCTGGACTGCTGATTTTGTGATGACTACCTACAGTCAAAAACTAATCCATACATGCACAGGATGAGTTAGTTACCCCTCTCTTAAGGTAAGAGACAACTTGAAAAGTGGTCTGATCCTACTGAATTTCAGCTGTGCAGTCTGAGCTGGTGATCCCTCCATGACAGTAGCCCTGTCACCGGTTTTTAGAAATAACCCCCTGTATGGGCTCCATAGACCTTCTGACCTTTTCCAGCATTTGTTTTGTCTTAAACTTCACTGGAGGTGGCTGTTTTTCTACCAACAACTCTTCTATGACATCTAAAATACTTTTCTTCATTAAACTAACCCTTAATTTCATAAGCTTATCAGCTCAGTCTGTGGTAAAGTAACAAGAAGATAAGAGCTCTTGGCATGTGTGTGTGTGCAGCTGTGTAACCTTTCCCACCTTGCAACACTTACCTGACTTCAAGAGGAAGGCATAAAAAATATGGCATTATGAATTATTTTCACAGCATATGGGTCTGGCTGTGCTATGTTCTAAATATTCCTCTGGTTCAAGTGCCATGCATATTTTCTGTTGCATACATTCATTGCCAAACTCCAGGGAGAATGGCAGTAATGTCCTGAACCAACAAAAGCGCTTGTTCATGTTACCTTTAAGATTACCACTATTCCCACTGAAGTCAATAGGGACACAAGGGTTACCTGTTTAAATTTAAACAGATATCTCAGAGCTTCTTGACTTGAGAACAAAAATTCCTATTCCTAAATACCTGGACTGTTAAATAAAACTGTGTAACTGTTTTTGGATTCTCTGAAGAGTGATAATTCTCAAAGGGGGATAGCCGTGGAGGAAACCAAGAATTATCTGTGAAATTACAGTAGTATTAAATTAGTTATTACAGTTAAGGGAAAGAGGAAAGAAAAATAATAAAAAAAACCCACAAAATTTCATATTCAGGATTTTCAAATGTTTAAATTTATCTTGAAATTTTGAAATGCTGTTTCATGTCATTATGTTTACCATAATCATGATAAAGCTTTTTTCGTATTAAACCTTAACAATATTAGGGGGAAAAAAAAAAAAAAAAAGAAATGCAAGGAAAACAGGATTCAGATAACAATAACTCACTCATCCCAGAATTTAAAATGTTTTCCATTTGACCTGAAATCTAAAATTAAATTTGCATTTTCTGTTACAGAGTTCAGCTTCAAATTTCTACCTTTTTGACCTGAGAGAAGGAGTAATAGTAGTGGTAGTATCTTTGTGGAGTATTTATTTTCCAATTTACAATCCATTTACTGAACCAAAAATGCAGTATTCTTCTAGATCCTCTGCTGAGTGACAGAGAGGAGGAGGACAGAGACAGAAAGTAGCTTTTGGTGCATGAGGTTGTATCTTGTGAGGGTTTTTTTTAATTTCAGCAAGTGTTAAGGAGCTTACATCTTAGATCTTCCAGCCCCTTCAGCTCTTTTTTGGGTGCTAGTCATTTCTTTACCTGGAGATATACTCTATCAGTGGAACAGATGAAAAACTCCAGCCATTGCCTGACTTTGTTCCTATTGATATCTTTGTTGATGTTATCTTGGTTTATGTGGGTCAGAAGGCAACCACCCTTGGCTCTCTCCCTGCTGCTGTCACTTACAGCTCTGCATAGCGGATCCATGTTACCAAGTTAGAACAATAGCAGTTTACACCCATTTGTCACACAGACAGCTGAATACACATGGTTCAAAACATCAGAGAATCAGCCTCCAAATCCTTCTGCTTAATAGTATTGTATTCTAGCTTCAATTGTTCTTTAGACAAAGAAATGCCATAATGCACCAGAGAGAAACATACCATTTTAGAGCATAACGTATCACATAGAGCATTTGTGAAAGATGTCCCTACCCATGGCAGCGGGGCTGGACTAGATAATCTTTAAGGGTCCTTTCCAAACCAAACCATTCTATGAGAACATGATTCTCACAACCATGGGACCATGGGAGTTTTTTGTTTATTTTTACAGTGAAGTGAGATTATTTAGAAATAACAAACAAACAAGCAAAAAAAATCAGCTGGTCAGAATCACACAGACAAGATTTTTTGGCATGGGGGACTGAGACTTCAAGGTCACTGCTGAGATTTTGGAAAGCTGATATAAAGGCTGGGGCAATTAATGGTCTCACTAGGACAGGGAAATGGTACAAGGTAGGAAGAAAGTGATGAGACTGTGAAGGGACCTGCCTTATCTGAGTGCAGTCAATATTGTCAAGAATGTAAGACAAAATCCTGGACACACTGAACTTAACAGCAGAACTACCATTGCCTTCTACAGGCCATGGTTTCACACAGAAAAAGCAGTATGAAATCCAGTTTAGAGCTATTTCAAAGGACCTGAATCTCCTTTTAGATACCCCCTCTCCTTTTACATTGAGTAATCAAAACAGGAAATTTTAGAGCAGCTCAGTATAATTGTAAATATCCATCATCATAAATATCCACATGGTAAATCACTGTAAAACACCACATACTAAATAATAGTACCCTCCTTGTTCAGTATTAACCCACAGCCATCCTGCCTTTACCGTCAAGTAAAATAACTATAGTATTGAACTCCATTAAAAGATTTTCATTTACAACTACCAAGCCTTGCTTTCATATTTATATTATTTTTAATAATTGTTATTATAATAATATTTGTTTCCCTTTCATTTACTTAGCTTTGCAGCTGTCCGTGATTATTCATAGCAAATTTGGTAGTGGGTTAGTGAAGTACATAATCAAATGTGATTTTAAATTATTATTCCATGGAAGCTGAACAATGACTAGTCCTCCACAGACTTAGAATTTGATGGATGAATAGTTCAATACCTGGCATGTGCTAGCTGTTTCAAGTTCTTTGACTTTTTTTAACTCTGTTTGAAAATTTTATTTTGAATTCATGGATTTAATTTACGTAATATATACTCTAGCTTTTCAGGGGTGGGGGCAGTGATTCCCTGTAGTCCAGAGATGTCTACACTGAAGGGGAATGCATAACTTAAAATATAAACCCCTATGGTTTTATCTGTAATAAAAAAGTAGTGGAGTAGGCATTTTTCTAGCGGGATCCTGCAAGGATCAAGTGTTAGCCTTGTAACAGCTGATATTTTTGCAGTATACCTTGAAGAGAACAGTGTCATCAAGACATCATCCAAACTGGACATATTTCAACACTCTGTGATTCAGTGCATCCAACTCTGTCCATCTAAAACCAACAAATGCAGGCTATACCTGCCAAATGGAAGAGTACATCCACCTTCATTTGTTTTTTTTATTACTTGGGAGGGTGGGTGAGTTACTCTTTCCTAGGATAGCTAACTGAACAAGAGATTCTAGTCTGACATGATGCTTAAGATGGATAATGAATGAAAAGCAGGCCAAAACAGAGGCAAGAATGTGAAATTATTCTTTATTTTGTAACAAAAGCACAATTACTGTGTCAAGTCTCAAATACATTTAAAGATATTTATCCAAAATGCTCCAATTTTTGAGCTCCAGCTCCAATAAGAACAGCAAAAGAAGATACTTTTCAGAGTTAAAAGTTGTCTGGATGTTTAACTATTCCCCAGGATACAGATTATTGAATTTCCAGAAATTCTTATGAACAATATTTAGTTAATTGTGCAAAGCAGGGTATCTCCAACAGGAAAGACACACCATGCAAATCTATGATGACTTAAAATCATTATTTGGGATTCCCAGTAGGAGACAAAGATTTACTCTGAATAAGGCAGAAACTCAGCCGAAGGTGCCTTTCCCGTTTTACACTGAACAACCTAACCACTAGGATGTTTGGTATGGGTGAGTCTTGTTTTCTGCACTGCTCTTCCCTATCCCTTCCCAGGCTCTTCATTTCTTTGAAAGTGTTACGTTACTGTGGGAAATTCCCACTTCAACAAAATGGAATTTCCCAAGGAGGGAAATTCTATTATTGGAAAATTCCCAGTTACTTCTGCTATTATTCCCCAGCTCCTTACGTACCCCTGGGTGAGTCTTCCAAGTTCTCTATATTAACGAAAAAAAAGCTGTATCTCTGGGGAACTTTAAAAAGGCCTTTATCAGAGGAGAAAAGAGAAGAGCCCTAAGGTGCTGCAGCTGCTAATTGTAGTTCTGGGACTGGTGATAACATTCATACAAATATATGTTTTTAAGAAGTTGTCAGATAGACATTTCTTCTTCCTAGGTATGGTACTCAAGTCATCCAACCAGGAAAACAAAACAACAGTGTATTACTTAAGTCACCATTAGATCATGCTGTGGGCATTTCACTAAGAATAAAAAAATGTAGTAAGTGCTTACTGAGCATTTCTGAATAACAAACAACCATAAAAAATCTGAAATTTAAATGGATTTTTAGATATTCTGCAAGCAGAAAATGGAGTGAAATAAATCAAATACATTATTCAGCACAAAGTACTCTCACAAGTCCTTTTTTTTTTTTTTTTTTCTCCTTTTTTCTTTATCTAGCAAACTACAGAACCAGCCCTTGCTTTCTGGGGATTTCATTAGTATGTGGAAGACATATTGTAAAAAAGCTTGTCCACTAGGGATGCATTATCTTTTACTGGCAATCTGTGAATGCTACTGAAAAATGACCTTTTACTATCAAAATATTAATGTCTTCATCTCAAGAAAGAATTTCAAATCTAAACTGCACATGAAAATTGGATATCATTTTTCTTTGCACTCCGTGGATATGGATGCTTCATAATGTCTGTATAATTCTCTGCTTTACATGCACCTTGTGCCACATTATATGATAACTGGAAGTTATTATATTTCATATGGCTATTGTAGTACTTCTGTCATGTGGAATGAAAACTGTAGGCTGCATATAATTTATATTATGTATGTAAAATCTTTCTTTTTCTCTGACAGACAGACATGGATAGTGGGCAACAAAAAGTAATATCTACAGCAGAAATGAAATATGCTCTGTAGTTCTACTTCCCCAACAAAAGACTAAAGTATAATGGTTTTTATAAAGTTCTTTACTCCCCAAGTTTATGGAAATATCTTAATCTGTTATGGAAACTTCTTTTTTCACCTTGCAAGGGTGTCTGAACCTGGATCTGAAGAAACAGTGTGTCACTCAGCTTACAGGTTTAGGCATATTACTTTAGTTCTCCCAATTCTAAAAGAGCAGAGTGAGCAGTGATGTTTCTTCTGTGCTGCTCATGTCATTACAGTGCTCTACATCACTTCTACATCCCGGGGTGATGAGGGAGCTGGCAGATGTTATTGATAAGCCACTCTTCATCAGCTTTGAAAGGTCGTGGAGGACTGGAGGAAAACCAATGTCACTCCAGTCTTCAAAAAGGGCAAGAAGGAGGACCCAGGAAACTACAGGCTGATCAGCCTCACCTCCATCCCTGGAAAGGTGATGGCACAGCTCATCTTTGAGGTCATCTCAAAGCATGTAGAGGAAAAGAAGTTCATCAGGAACAATCAGCATAGATTCACCAAGGGGAAATCATTCCTGACCAACCTGATAGCCTTCTATGATGGAATGACTGCCTGGATAGATGAGGGGAGGGCAATGGATGTTCTCTACCCTCACCTCAGCAAGGCTTTTGACACTCTTCCATAACGTCCTCATATGTAAGCTCAGGCAGTGTGGGTTAGATGAGTGGACAGTGAGGGGAACTGAGAACTGGCTGAATGGCAGAGCTCAGAGGGTTGTGATCAATGGCACAGTCTCGCTGGAGGCCTGTACCTCATAGTGTTCCCCAGGGGTCAGTGCTGGGTCCAGTCCCATTCAACTTATCCATCAGTGACCTGGATGAAGGGACACAGTGTACCCTCAGCAAGTCTGCTGATGATACAAAAGTGGGAGGAGTGGCTGGTACCCCAGAAGGCTGTGCTGCCATGCAGCAAGACTTGGTCAAGCTACAGAGCTGGGCAGAGAGGAACCTCATGAAGTTCAAAAAAGGCAAGTGTAAGGTCCTGCACCTGAGGAGGAATAACCCCATGCACCAGTACAGGTTAGGGGCTGACCTGTTGGAAGGCAGCTCCATGGACATTTTGGTGGACAAGTTGACCATGGGCCAGCAGCGTGTCCTTGTGGCCAAGAAGACCAATGGTATCCTGGAGTTCATTAGGAGGAACGTGGTCAGTGGGTCAAGGGAGCTCATCCTCCCTGTCTACTGCACCCTGGTGAGGCCACATCTGGAGTCCTGTGTCCCGTTCTGGGCTCCCCAGTTCAAGAGAGATGGGGAACTACTGGAGAGGGTCCAGCAGAGTGCTACAAAGATGGTGAGGGGACTGGAGCATCTCCCTTACGAGGAAAGGGTGAGAAAGCTGGGCCTGTTTAGCCCGGAGAAGAGAGGACTGAGAGGGCATCTTATTAATGTCTACAAATATCTTAAGAACAAGTGTCAAGAGGATGGGGCCAGGCTCTTTTCAGTGACAGGACAAGAGGCAGCAGGCACAAACTGCAACACAAGAAGTTCCACTTAACTTCTTTACCTTGAGGGTGACAGAGCAGTGGAACAGGCTGCCCAGAGAGGCTGTGGGGTCTCCTTCTCTGGAGACATTCAAAACCCTCCTGGACGTGATTCTGTACAACCTGCTCTAGGAGAACTTGCTTTAGCAGGGGGTTGAACTAGATGATATCCAGACATCCCTTCCAACCCTGACTGTTCTATGACTCTGTGAAGTTGAATTATTTTCCTTAGGACTCAGTAGGTGTGCCTTAGCTCATGAGTCAAGGACAAGCTCTGAAATTCTTGCACAATTGACATAATGGAATGGCTTGGTGATACCAGAAGGGACAGACCCAATCCTTTCCCCTTACCACCAACATCCAACTGATGCTGCTGCCTTTGATTCAAATCTAGCACTCAGTGAGCTGATCTAACTCACAAAACAAGAAAAATTAATACAAAAAGCAGTTCATGACATTATTTTAATTTGGTTTAGTCAGCTCCTGTAAGAAAAGCAAATGCTAGAACTTAATCTTGCACTTCAGTTCTACTGATATCCACAGGAATTCAAGAGCATAAATAAAATTCAGCAAAAGCTTTCTTTCATGAAACCAACAGTTAATCATAAGGAAT
The DNA here is from genome assembly GCA_035590275.1 of Ibycter americanus. Classification (NCBI taxonomy): domain Eukaryota; kingdom Metazoa; phylum Chordata; class Aves; order Falconiformes; family Falconidae; genus Ibycter; species Ibycter americanus. The sequence goes on along the minus strand of JAVJGI010000050.1, from coordinate 63,596,053 downwards.
GAGCAGAATTCAGAAACTGGAACCTCTTCTCAGATGTACTGAGAACAGAAGGCTTAAAATGGGTCTACACTTCTTTTACTCCCTCTCTCTGAAGATACCAGTTCACTTTTACATGGGAGACACTCTTTTCAGAGATTTTAAAATTTATATATGGGCCCATGTCTAAAACACTACACTGGCCAAAATGAAATCTCAGGTAGAAGCATCTAATGCTGCACGGTTTAAATTATGTTATAAAGTGACTGCTGTGACCTAAGAAATCAGAAGTTAAAAGAAAGGGTAATGTTTTTAAGAATTTGCAATTAACACTATTGCCTAAACCCATCAGTGTGGGAGTTAAAAAAACAGCATTAATATTAACACTCCTACAGTAACACTCTGCAGCATGGAGATTTTAGGTCAGCTTCATTTTAGAAAGATAAATAATGAATTGAAGTGCCAAATCATTTTGTGGAAACATCCTGTAATGCAAATGCCTCTTAAAGGAAAAAAGAAAATCATGCTTAGAAATAACATAGAAAAATCTGTCTCTGGTGAGTCCTTAGGAATTACATCACATTTTATAATAGATCCCTTTTCTCATCTACTTCCATGAAAACTTGTGCTTTTTCTAGGCTGCAATGAACATTCCACTAAGGGCTCTGATTTAACTGTGGCAGTAAAGGCACTAATGTTCATATTGTATAGCCAAGTTCTTTTGCCAAAGGTAGCAAAATGGATTTTGCCATACTTCAGTCACCAAAATTCACAGTCCATGACTGCAGTATAAAATTCATCATTGAGGTGTGAACTGAAGAGATGAGGTGCCAATAAATGTATTACTTGGCTGGTCTATTTCTAGCAAAGAACAGGGAAGATCACTGAGGACATTAAAATCTTAAATTGACAGAATCAAAAATGTCACTACTTTGCTACCAGAGCTCCAAGTTATTTTGCAGCCCAGATCCTAAACCCTTCTGTTAGGATTCACTAGGACTGTTCAGAGAGTCAGATATAAGTGCACACATGTATTAGTTTTTTCAGGCCTCAGTTTGACTAATGAATAAAATAGCATTATTTTTAATAGGTATTTTCAAGTTATACTTAGGGTGGGTTTTATGTTCTGTTTAACCTTTTTCTATCTTCAGTGTTGTGAACGTCCAGTACTGTAAATTTCAGTATCTAGAACTCACTCTTATAGATAGAATCCTAAAGTCATAGAATGGTTTGGGTTGGAAGAGACCTTAAAGATCTAGTTCCAACCCCCCTGCCATGGGCAGGGAACTTTCCACTAGACCAGGTTGCTCAAAACCATATCCAGTCTGGTCTTGGAGATCAGAAAGAGCTAAAATAATTGATCATTGGCATCCTTTTGTCTCCTTTTCACAAATTGCAGGAACAAATAGTTCCGGTTTCAACTATATTAAGCAACTCTTGTCACTTTCCAGAGTATTAGGCACAACAAAACAGCAGTCATAATGGCGGGAAGTTAGGACAAACCAGAAATGGCAATCACTGGTTAAATGCAAAAAAGAAATTAATACAGAATAAAAACCTCTACAAAAGGGAGGGTAGAGTGTTCAAATTTAGATGTTTTTGTAGCCCCTTTAGAAAAGGTCGGGGGTTTGGTTTGGTTTGGGTTTTCACAAAAGGTCATTTCTGGGTGCTAGAAACTGAACTTCTAGCTTTTCCACCATTTGCTGAAAACACTTTAGCTAAAGACAAAGATGCGTTACATTTAATATCCCTTGAACTGCTGTAGATCATGAGTAATGCTACTGAAATCAATGCATTTCCCCTACTTTCAGATGCTAGATGACAATCTAGGCAAATATCTTCTACAAAATTCACTAAGGGGTGGAAAAAAATCTCTCCATAAAATGTATGATCTTCTACTAAATTATAAAACGAAAGTATCTTCAGAACTCTACGGATTTATTGGCCTATGTGCTATGGTCAACTAGGCCCATATATCTCCAAGGATAAGAATTTACATGACTGCCACATCCCATGAGTCTGGAAGCAGTCTTATTTTGGTGTGTGTGGGGAATGGATTTATCCTGATAAGAAATCATTATACCTTTAGAAAGACTTACTCCATTGTAGGAAGACTGAACAATTTTATTAGGTTACCTGGACAAGTTGAAAGGAAAAATAATTTTCAGTAGCTATTCACTATTCAGTAAAAGTGAATAAAGACACAGAAGAGTGTTTGTGATCTGTACCAAAAGACATTTATCTACATAAAATCAGGCAGAGAAGAAATTGCTAAACTCTCCAATGTTATGTGTGGTTGAGAATTCTCACTTGAGTGATAATATTATCTAAGTTGTTAGTTTATAAAACATTTGGTAAAGTTGGAGCACATGATTACAAATTTTCTCCAATAGTAGACAAAAAATGTTGTGTGGCTAGAATTTGCTGACTTCCTGAATGATATATGTGATTTTTTAAAAAAAAAATAAATAAATTAATGTCCAATTACTATACATCAGTTAACCTCACTGACTCATTCCGTTTCAGTGCATTGCCTTGAACTAATAGGAGTTCAGATACATTTAATGGAAATGGTATCCCCTTTTAACACTAGGAGGAAAGATATTTTTTTCCCCGTACGATAGAATCAAATTCTTGATTTAATTCACTTGAGGTTTTCAAGAGATGCAAAGTCACTGAAATTCCACTAACTCAGAAAAATTACTAGATTAATTGCTTTCAGTCACAAGAACAAATGCCCTGATTAGATGCTTGCACAAGGAGGGTCATGTGTCTTAAATGATTCAGTAAAACACGAGTAGTATCAGCTGGTGCCCAGAAGCTAGGTTCTTCACATGTGATTATAATTAAGAGCAATGAGTGCAATGAATTCACAAGTAAATCCTCAGTTTCAGAAAATGCAGAATAAGATGGTAACTTTGATTAATAATCTGTGTCATTTACTGCATGGTTCCCTTTCTTGGTCTCCAAAGCCTATTTTACAATTGAGAGTCATCTGACAGCTACAATCTGCATCACAATGTTGTTTTCACACATGAGACAACACTGATTACTAGAATACATCCAACACATTGTAACAAGAACGAACACAGTAGTAGCTCCAGAAATCCAACCACTTTATACCACACTCATACTCTTGCCTTTACCTAATAGTCAAATATGCGTCCTCCATTCAAATCCTAATAGCTTCTTGCATTAAATACTATTTTTATTTGAAGTTGCATCTTCAAAAACATGTGAGCATATTATATTGATGTGAGCATTTGATACTCAGTGCAATAAAAACCAGCAGCTTTTAAATCAATGACATCAGGCAGCTGACATGACATAGACCTGGAGGCTGATTTCTCACTTTGCGTAGCTGATTGAGTAGGTCATAGAATCGTCATAGAATCGTAGAATAGACCAAAGTTTTCCCACCAGAGGACAACTTTTTTCACTGGTTTAACAAACCAGCACAGAATTGTAACACATATGTTATTTTGCAAATTGCACTAACTGGACTAAGCTACAATGACGCAGGCTTAGGGCAGCCCAATTAGAAACATAAGTCTTTCTAAAAAAAACCATTAGATTCAGGCTTCAGCTCAATAAGCGAAGGCTGTGGGAAGATGAAATAAGAGCCCCTAATAATGCTTAGCCTTGAGAGGTTTTACCAGAGCAGTTAATATATATCAGTATGTAACCAGAAGCAAGAAGCCATGCTCTGGAGTTATAGCAAAGGCCCCAAGTGAACTATGCTGAAAACAGATGTTTCATCAGAAGGGAAACAGATGCAGCACTCTTCTTTTTTGCTGAAATGGGGATACAAACTCAAATGCAAACACTGCAGCTTCAGAGAAACTATACATCACTGACACAGGGAAGCATAACGAACTCACTTCTGCAAGGGAAATAACATAACAGATAAACATTTAAGCAAATAATTAAGTTACATAAACAAATAGATTCATTGAGTTTATTAAGCCAAAAAATTGTACAGGTAGTCAAAGTTAAATGTAGGCAAAAGGTTCTGAGGGATGGAGTCCCATGTATTCACCGCTCTGAAAGCCCAGTCTGTAAATGTTTAACAGTCTGGAGGTATAGGTGATATTCCAACTTCAGGGGCACTGATCAATGAAGCACTAATTCTCAGTTTGTGGTTCAGGAAACTTCTAGTATAGCATCAAACTCACAGCATTTATTGGTAAAATACAGTAGCTGGTTATAATTTGTTTGTATATTATATTATAATATACTATATATATAATATATATTTGTATACTTATTATATTTATTTGTATGGTTAATTCAAAGCCACATAATTCAAAGAGCCAATCCCACCCATGGCTAACGACATCAGGAACTGTGAGGTGAAATCTCTCATCCTGCATGGTGCAGAAAGTTTAAAGGAAGGAGAAAAACAGTTCTTTTTTTCCAAAACTACGGAGAAGTGCACAGAGAACTGTAATATTCCTGCTGATGAGTAAATATTGACAAACATTTCCTTTTGGTCATGCTGCCAGCATACGAGAAAAAAAAAAAAAGCCCCGTGACATTAGGGGAGTAGTCGAGCTATAAGACTGTTCACATTTTCTAATAGTTCTTGCTTGCTCTTCTCGGAACAGGTTCTGAATATGTGATAAGAATTATCAAATCCTCTTGATCACAATGAGACATAGTTTCCTTCTGAGCCCGTCATATGCTACCCACAATGTCATTGTACACTGAGTGACACAGGAACATGGCACACAAAAATGGATTACTCATTTGCTATGTTCTCTGTCATAGCTCTCTGCCATTGAAGGCAACCACATCAGACAGTCTTTTAAGTACATTTATAAAGGTCCACCTTAGAATAAATTTGGGTTTAGCCTCCTCTACTCCTTTAGAAAGGCAGTTCTAAGACCTATCAAATGCTCTGATATTTGAAGTAAACTGGGAGTTTGTGAGATCACCTATGGTACTGCGGCAAGTCATAACACGGAATTTGTGTCCAACAGGAGACTGACACAATAAGTCAAAATGCCACAGACATTAAGTGAGGAAAAAGGTTTCAGAAGTCTGTTTTGGAAATGTCAAAACAAAAAAAAAAGGTTATTGCTGTTTATCAAAATGGAAGATTGCAAAGTTCTATGAGGCAAGACTGGAGTGATCAGCTAAAAAGGGGATGTTTCAAGCTGAAATGTGGCAAGAGAAGAGGAAAATAGCATTAAAGTCAATATTCCCCTGCAGTAAATATCAGCATAAACAAAAATCTAATTAAGATTTTATTTGCTAAAGACTAAAAGACATCAACCATTCTCACAAGGTTAGAGATACAGACAAGAACATCTAATCAATAAGAGCAGGACTCATCTGACAAAATGTGGATAACTACATTGGAGAAGGCTAGGAAGATTTCACATTCCTACTTTGTTATGACACTATATTCACTAAAGGCTTTCCAGACAACTCAGATAAATTGTGCCCTTCCAAGAGCTACTCATCTACAGCAACCATAAAGCAATCTGAGTGACTAGCTGAGTTGTAGACTTCTGTAGTTAAATAAAATGAACCTCATACTGGTATCTCAGTGGTGCAATTATTAAATGTTGTGAGTGCACGTGCAGAAACACTTCAAATTATTGCAATATTTAAAATATTATTTAAATATTTAAATGACAATATCATTATTATATTCACAGTATGATATTTTGGCTTTGACTGTTATTGTAGTTTGATTGTTTAATGATGTTAAATGATCCTTAACATGGAGATGATCAACTGCTGGAATTCAACCCCCAAATAATGAGATCTTTCGGCAGTGTATACATATAGATAGATATAGATATAATTTCATTGTATCATGCTGCCAACATTATTATGTCATGCATCTGGAAACACACACAGATGTTTATGTGTATGAATTTGATTAATCCCATTTAATTTCTCACTTGTAGAGAACATGGAGAACTTAGAGAACATGTCAGGGTTTGTGAGATCAGAAGCCATGACTTTTGACAGCTGAGCACTGAAGTATCTCACTGCACTGGTTTATTGTTCCCGGGCCCAGCCACATTCACTGTCTTTTTGTTGGCTTACCATCCCCAGTGGAGACTTGGGGAAACTATGTTTGTATCCCACCTGTTTGGGGGAATAGTATGGTTATTAACTTAACAGCAAACTGAAGACTGAGCTGAAATGCTGGACTTTGCTGTGAAGTTGCCGAGATAGAGGATTGCAGCCACATAGTGAGGTCAAGCAGAAAAAGAAAAAAAGAGCTGTGGTTAAATAACATCTTGAACTTCTGCAACTAAGTAAACTAAAATCGATGCCTTAGCTGTTACAGAATTTTTATTTGGTAGCATGACTTTGATGCTTTGCACTTACACAAGGAGTACTGTACAAGTGACTGTATATTAATAAAAGTTATGCTGTTTTTAATACGTAAATGGGGGAAATCATAAAAAAGCAAAGATAACAGCAAACTAAAAACATTTTATGCTGCAATGGTTAAAAATATGTTGAGAAAGTACTTAAAAACTGCTCTGTACCCTGATGACTCTGAAAAGGTAAACAAGACATTAAAAATGCAAATGAAGAAGCAAGATGTTATTTATCCAAGTAGAACTTGTCTTGGAGGAGAAAAAGAGACAGAGTGAAGGGACTAGGTTATAATTATACCTTTCTAACACCTGATCTTTTTATATGGATGTGCCATTTCACTGTTTCATGGGACACTGCACTGGGGCTGTTCACGTATTCAGATGAAAGAGGAAGATGTGACTGAGAAAGGCTAAGGAATTCCCTTTTTGGTGAACTTCCCCCCTGAACACAGCCACTGCCTCCAGAGATCTGTGCCTCCAAACCCATGATTACTTATAAAACTTGCTGTAAACTGAGAGGAAAAAGACACCATGCCCTCAAAGCGAACAAACAAGAAAAAAAGCCCTCCTCAAAAATCCTGTGCTTGACTGAAGCCAAGGGACTTATTTAATGCTGCATTACCACAATGATTAATTTTATTTTGAGACTTATGAAAGGACTAATTGCTCTAATAAAAATTAAAAGGCCTTTCCCTACTAAAAAGATCAACTCACAAGCTGATATTTAGTGTTTTCAAGTGACTAATTTAACGGCAGTAACCTTAAAAGGGCCTGGATTGTCAAGCTATGTCTTCACTGCTGCAGCTTGGGCTAGAGCTGCTCCAGTGAGAATTGCTTCTTCCTGTGAAACCAAAAGATCTTGCCTGCCAAAATCAAGAGGGACAGCTCATTTGAAAACTATGTCTAGCAGTTATAGCGTCAGTTTGAATGAACAGATCCTCTTTCCTCGAACTGTTTAACTGCTGTGCTTCCAACGTTGGTTTTGTGTTGCCATTTGTACTGCTGTATGATTACTTAAAGTATAGGTGACCTCAGTTGATGTTGGTCTGTTATTTATTCTCCCACTTGCCATCTGACCCAGCACCCACTGAAGTCAGAACTCCATTGTGTTTCAGCTGCAGTGAGCTGGGTGTCAGTCCACACACTGCAATACAAACACTGACTAAGCCCAAGTGCATATAAAGAGAGGTACACTAATTCTTCCTAGTCTTCTCCTCCTCTGAAGACAAGGGGTTTTGTCATGCTAAACAGCAGCCCAAACTGAAGAATGAGTTCCCACTCCAGAGCTCTCCAGGACAAAAGCACTCTGAACAATTTCCTCCAGTGTATATACATTTAACAAAAAAAAAAAAGGAACACCTCTACCTAAACTATTCCCAGTCAGCTTTTCTCTGGAGAGTGTGGTCTCTCTCTTTTAAAAGGTGTTTAGCTTTAGCCACTTAGAAGTGTATGAGTCATGCAAGAAACATCCAGGATCCTTGAGGGAAGGAACCTTGATCCCCCTGCGCAGATCAGGACAACTAGATCCTGGCTGGGGCAATTCACATGTTCTCAGCAGCAAAGGAAAACAAGCACATTCAGTCAGATGATGGGATTGCATCAGATTTCATCTGCTGTGTGAAGGTGTTTTATCCAAATAAGCAGAGGATCCTGAGATACAGAATACACTGAAGCCTGGCATTCCAGCATTGTATTCTTATCTCTTTAAAATGCCTTATGGCTAATATAATCTTTTATTCAGCACTACCATCTCTTCAATTTTTCATTTCAATCTCAAAGCTAATGTCTTGACTGAGGTTCCTCTTAGTGGTTAACATGCAACCGTAAAATCCATTTTGGGGGCACCTGACACTGCTTTGGGGATTGTACATGACAGTAAAATTGTGTCAGTGGCTGCCCTAAAAAACTCCTAGTCTAAATCTATGACTTCCATGCATGTTTATTCCAGCTGGCAAATGTGCTAACGGAGCTGTGGCTGCAATCGTAGTGCCCCTGAAGGCAGATCCCTCCAGTCTCTGCCCTCCAAGTGCATGAGACAGTCTGCTTGGGGGCAGGCGGAGCTGGCCTCCACCAGCCTGGGCTGTGACATGGTGGGAGGGGGGTTTTCATGCTAGGCTGCAGCTTGGCAATGTGCAGATAATGCCCCTGTGAGCTTGGGACTCAGCTGGCTGGAGATGTCAAGTAAAAGTCCCACATCTCCTTTGAAGTCCCCTTCTTACGTGTCAGATGCAGGCTGGGCACTAGAAAGGGCGTTTCAGTATTTCATGGCAGTTTTGAGGCCCCAGCTGTGGGGGAGAAGGGAAGGGGTGAGTTGGGGAGGTATCCAAATGTGCGACTTGAGGGCCTAACGTTTTATGAGTGAGATGTGGCAGGGATGTTGAGGGTTAACTATATGCCATCTTCCAGTTTCCTTCTGCAGCTGGCAAAAGAGATGGCTGAGACCTGACGCCTATTTCAGCCATCTGTTGCTGTGGTACTGTCTTCTTGGGGCTGATCTCGTCATGGGGGGCTGCTTTTCATGGGATTTTAATACAAATTGTAGCATTGTGCTAGCAAGCCCTGATAGGAGTTACACATTTAGCTGGTGTAGCTTCAGAGTTTTTAAGGAAAGACAATCCTTTGTTTTCTTTGTACTTTCTTCTGCTAGGCTTTTAATGCAAATACATATATCTTTTCTTTTTTCCCCCCTGACTGCTGTGATTAGGAAAGTCCATTTTCAGCATTTCTATTGTTTACCAGGTTATCTTATGAAATGCAATAAAGAAAAGAGACCTGACTGTTACTTTACTGGCCAGCAAAGCACTGCCAGTTCTGACCACTCAGTAATCAGGTCAGCCAAGAATCCCCACACTGACTCACAAGATTTAAAGTATACTCTGAGGCCTTTGGGGATTTCTTTCTGCTTTCTCAGCACTTCAGCTTCATAGCACTCACTTTCCTGAAATTTCCAGCAACAAAAGCTAGATAAATTTTACTATTTATCATTTACAAAAGCTTAGGCTAATGCAGTACATTGCACGCAGGTGATTTTAAATCAGCCATCAGTTACTGTGATGCAACAGCTTTGGGAAAGGTGGCTCAGCTGCAACAAGGGAGGTTTAAAATGTCGTGGCAATACAGGAACTGAAAGTGGAACATGGGTTAAATCAAACTTCAGTCCTGTTCCTCTCTTATTCTTTCTTACAGTGTACAAAAAAAGGAGCAGTGAAGCAGGCAGCCAGCCACCTCAGATATTAAGATTTCCAGGACACTTGCGTGGACACACCAGAATCAGTGACAGTCGCATCAGGCTTGCTGTAATTGCCAAGCAGGCTATAGTACCTACCCAGATTCTCTTTCTCCAGGCTAGAACAGTGTAACATGCACTGCGCAGGTATACTCCAATGCTTTGAGTCAGCTTTGAGACACCACATCAACTCAGAAAAAACTCAAAAAGTTATTAATTTGTGACAGCAAAATAAAGGAGTGACATAAGAGACCCTGCTTTTGCATGATCCACCAAGTAATCCCTGTAAGTGACATTTCCTGAATTGCTTATTCAGGTCCCAGTTGTACCACCCAGAGGCACGTGAGAACACAGCCTCCAGGAAACGGGGTGAAAATGCAGCGTCCTCGAATGAATTGTAACCATATATTTCTATAGTGCTGCTCTTTTCACAGAGAGAGGGAAAATAAAACATGAATGAGGATTTCTGTTCCTAGAAGCAGAACAATCTCAAGCCTTCTCTCACTGTATCTATTTAACTGTGGTGGACAGCAGTTGCCATATCTCCACAGAACACCTCTAAGAGGAGGCAGATCCCTGCGCTTTTAGCAAGAGATCCCACACTTTGGAGAAGTGAAGTGCCTTGGGCAGTGCTCGCTAAAAGAGGTATCTCCACAGGCCTGCTTGGGAGGGAGCTTGTGGCTAAGGTCTTCTCCCAGCAGCAAAGCTAGGCTGAGCAATATCTCCATCATATTCTAGGAAATCAGGGGGAATGAAGTTTTTGAGCCTGCCTTCCCTCAGCTCTCAAGCAGAGATAATACCAGGTCTTCAGCCTTTTGCCCACAACGACACAATCATCTGATGTTGTATTTGTAAAATCACAGCAGATTATTCATACAGAAGAAGTTGAATGAAAAAAAATCCCAACATGATTATCTCACTAGCCAAGGCTGGCTAACGTATGTAAATTTTACACCTCCCCTGGCTGGCCTCAACATCCTTGCTCAGCAGTTCCTGTCTGGTTTGAATGGCAAGCAGCTGCTAAGGAGGGTGGTTTGGCTTCTGGCTGGTAGGGGATCACACATGTTTCCAGCATTGAACTTCCAACTGACACAAGTTCCTCACACAGTGCACGGTCTGATGATGGCTTCACGGACATTTAGTGGGGCCATATTCTAAAATCCTTTCACTTTCTTGATTTACCCAGGTGGGGTTTCATCTACATGCTTTTACTAGCGCTGAAAGACTGAACAGTCGTGGGATTCTACTTCTCTTTCCCATGATTGGCACACTCTAAATACAACTTTCCTCATATTACCCGTGTGTGTAACATTTATGCAGCGTCAGTGAACCATGCAGATTGACACCTTATCTTTCACAATGCTTTGTCAAGCCTAACACAGAAAATAAACCTGTCTTTCACTTTCTAAGTCCACGTGCACATACAGAATTGGACACTGATGCTTGGACCACCTTAAAAAAAAGCTCCTTCTAATTTGAGATCCAAAGATATGAACAGTTTTAAATGACATTAATTAGAATGTGGTGAGAACCTGGTTTGTGACTTGAGTAGCTGAGATTAAAAAAAAAAAAAAAGTGGTTTGCTATAATTGCAATATTTTAAGCATTTAAATTATATTATTTAAACAATTTAAAATGTTGAGACTGATATGGCTATCAGAAGCCTGAGGTCATATGCAATTTGCACATTTAAGCCAGGTGCAGTTTCTGGTGAGTGCTATTATTTCAATGAACAGATCAAGTGTAATAAGGAATATGTTCTGGATTTCTTTTTTGTCATTCAAATAAGTCTTTTGAATAATAATAATAACTTTAATAACAACAGCATCAATTTCCTTAAATAACTATTAAATAATTCATTGAACCATAACTATTTCTTCTGACTTCTAAAAGCAATTAAATATTATTATCCTTTTTTCATACAGGTAAAATCTGAGGCCCAGAGGTGAAGCTGCATGATCAGAGTAAAAAAGGAGTCAGAACTAGGATTTTAAGCTTCTTAAACTATTATCTCTTACTTTTCTAAAGACTTGGTGACTTTACCTTGCTGGAGTTTCATTAAAATGTGCATTTCAATAACACCTTGAATATGCCATAAAAAATGTTAAATGTTGTTCACATCCTTTTTCAATTAATATTTACATTTTGCTTACAGTAGCATAGAATAATGACATTCAAATTAAGTTATCGCTATGTAGTTTGTTTGTTTATGGCACACCACATGTTACCATGGAAACAACCATACTCCATATCTATGGTAACAGTCACAGTGGTGTAAACCATGATACCAAAAAGAGGAAGTTAGTAAGCTGAAGTTACTAATTCTAAGAAAAACTTGTCAAAATTAAATATTTCCTGTAACGAAAATCTGTTTTATGTCACTGGGCAATTTTCATAAATCCTTGTTTCAATCTGAGATCTGCTGGAGAATCTGAGATACTCACACATGGAGCTTGGCTAATGTCGAGAATGTGTTCTGCGTGGGGTAAGCACCTTCTCTTACCTCAGGGACTGTATTTGCTTCCAGTCACTGACCACAGTTTATGCACATCAGCCCACAAAAAATCCTTCTACAGCAAAGGGCTGTATTTTCCTACATTGTATCAAAAGTATAGAAAATTACTTTCCCCCCCTGTATTTTACTCACCCACCAGAATTCTTTATGCTGTTAAAAACAAACAAACAAACAAAAACAAACTAAAAAAACCCCCAAACCAAAAACCCAAACGCAATTTTGCCACAATAGAAGATATTCCCATGATCCTACATTAAATATCCTCTAAAGATGTTCAGACGCAATGTCTGGAGATACTGATCTCTGTCCATTAATGACAGGGTGGACTTAGGTTTGTAGGCTTTGGTAAATTGAATTTCACAATAGTTAAATGCTTAAAATAACCTTTATAAATATCATCCTGCAACCATTCTAACAAGTACACCATCTGAATACAAATGACGTGTGCATTTCATTTTAAATTAAAAAACCGAACATTCCCTCATAAAATCTACTCCAGGAATTTTTCAAGAATGCAAAGCCTTTTTTTTTTTTCTTTTCTTTGAATTTTGCTATAGATGCAGCCTGATTACAAGATCTTACTGGAAAACTGGTCACAGAAGGAAGTTATGGAGGTCAAAACTTTGTGTGTGTGTGTGTGTGTGTGTGTAAACAAACACACAGATACGCTTTTATAAATATTGGAAATATACTTGGTCACAACTGAGAAAAAAAAAATGTATTAGAAGAAATAATGCATTTTGTGTCTGCCACTGTCAGAGATCAGCATGAGTTCTGGGGCCAAATTACTCAAAATTTCTATCATTTCCTGTAGCACTGGCTCTGGTCCAAGAGGGGAAAATGGTCTACACGAACTTTGGTCCACCAAGGATATGATCCTGTGTTTCAGATTTCCTGCCTAAATCCTTTTTCTTCAACAAGCATTCAGTTTCCCAGCCTTTATCCTAGCAGTTGTAAGTCTGGAGACAATTTACAGGACAAAAGATAGTAGGTGCAAAAGCCCTGGCTCTGAATCTACCTCTGCTAAATGCAGAATTCCTCCACAGAAGGTTTTCAACAGGAAAACTCCAAGGAGCTGCTTGTATATATTTATGTAGCCCCATAAACTTTATGGACTCTTGCCCATTCATACCGAATGAGATTGTGTCTCAGTGAACATTAGACCCATCTACACCTGGTGTGAGAACAAACTCAGATTTTAACTCGGTGAAGCACACGTGGCCTTCCATAAAGCGATTACTCAGAAGTCTTACACAGGAGTTGCATAATTCCTTTGCTATGTCATAAACCAGGTGATGTGCAACAGAACGCAAAATTTTGCTTAACTTAAACATTGTGGGTGAAAGGAAGTAGGTTATAACGCAATTTTCTGTTCCATTGTGCTATTATACCACTGTAAACTTATTAAATTCAAATCACCACGCTGGCAGAAACCCAGGGAAACAAAGTAAATAGCCATGTCCAGATGTTAATATTTCTGTTAATTGTTTTTCAAAATGTATTGCAAAATCTGAAATCCCAAGAGACACCATCCTTTTTTCCATCAAACTAGGATTCCCAAAAAACCCAGTGGCAAAATGTTTGCATCAAAATAGTTTAAGTTCCAGTCAAAAAAATATTGTCCTTCAATTTTGCACTGAGAAGTAGGACTATTCAATGAAATACATTTTTTTTTTCTTTTTTTTTACAGAAAAGATAATGGTACCTGTGCTACCCTGTGAACAATTCTGATTAGCTCTTAAATTAGCACTAAAAATTATTTTTACAGCATTGAAGCACTGCCATCAAAATAGCAATATAAACTACTGCAACCTATGGGAAGCTTCCTACTAACATATTGGAGCTATGTATTACATTCCATTTTTCACAGTATCTTCATTAATGATCTGAAAGAACATATCAGTTAAGGTTGAAGGTGATATTTTATTGAGACATATCTCCAAAATTCCAGGAGGAAGGCAAAAGAAAAAATATTCCAAAACACTTTTTCAAATAAGAGGTATATATCCAGAGGATAGCAAGGCAAGAATAACTTGGGATTAGTAATGGAAGAATAAATCATAAAAGACTTTCCAATTTAAGGTGCCAGCTCTAACATCTCACTGTTTTTTGAACTGCATTATGAGAGACTGTCCTCTTCTACATAAATTTGGGTCCATGGAAGTTGGATGATTTCATGCTATGTATATTCGGTTTGATTGCTACATCAGTGGTTGAAAGGCCCCAGAGAAAGCACGTCTTGTCTTCAATTCTGGGTATCACACTAAATCTGGCTCATCATCTATATCACAGCTCCTTGACTCATACTGAGTGTCACATCTAATCAAATTGTTCATGAAGCAATGCTACTTTCTTACTCTATAAATATTTGGTGAATAGTTTGGACAAGTGATACTCAGCTGATGATTTGTTTGCAAACTCATCATTCCAGCTATTCATCACTTGGTCTTTGTTATTCACAGTTGGTCATACAGGTCACAGAGTGTTAAAGACATCTGAAAAATTGTGATAATTGTTTTTGGAGGACGAGGCCAGTTTTGATATAGGGTTTTTTTAATTACCTGCTTCATGGGATGATCAGAACAAATATTTTTCTGGGGAAAAAAAGTATTTCCATCTCTATACATTTCTGGCCTATGACTAGAGAAATGGAATTTTTAAGAGCAAAATAATTAGTGGGATATGACAGGCATTTTATTCATTCAAATGCCATTGGAACAAAATCTACTAATAGACCTTGAGGGAGAAGATTTTTGTACTGCTGCAGAAATCATTAGGATTGTGCTTTTGATTATATTACAGGAAAATCATAATTAGAGTGCTAAATAGAAAAAGAGAAGAAAAACCAGACAAAGCAGCCAAGGCACTTTAATGAACAATCACTTATTTGTATGTAAGTTTGTGGATAAAAAAGAGGGAGAAGGAATGTTTCTGATCATTTCTAATACTAAATCTCAGAACACACAATTTTATAGTACACAGTCAAATTCATGATTTTTAAAGATAACTTGGTTTTCACTAGACTATCCCTGCTTTCACCTACACATTCATATTGTAAGTGATCGAATGACTGCACCTTCATGAGTTACCATTCATTAGCTGAGCCTGGTTAAGTGAGCACATGTATGCTGCTGGCCCACTACAGCTTACAAGTGAAATATGTTAGCTTGAAGCACTATTTTAGTCATTGATTGCAAATGGTGTGGTGCACTTAACCAGCTGACATGCTTTAGCTTCTAAAAAATAACTCTTTGAGCCACCATAGCCTGATCACTTGCAACTATTATAAATAACCATGCATACAGAAGCTAGAATAAAATTATTATTGCCTGCATTCATTTATCCTTAACAATTAAAAGGGTCCAGAGTAGACTAGTTTTCTGAGGTATATCTAAACAATCAGCACAGGAGACAAGAAATTTAAAAATTAGTATTTCTAATACTCCTCAAGTCCTAACAACAGTAAAATTAATTGTTATTTTTCTATTTTGAAATACCTGTTTCAGTTTATTCTGAAATACATATTTTCAAAAATCCTCTTTCACTTCCTGGTTGGTGACACGGGCTCCCTGCTGCGCTCTGCATTGTCTATAGCAGCCCTGAAAATGCTTGTTTTCTCCCTTTTGAATGAAAATACGGTATTTGGGGTAATCACAGTATAAGTATCAAGAAGGTGATTCAGCAGCTGAACCTGTAAGATAGGTATAAACCTATCAGAGGTGTTTCCCAGGGGGACAACAGGCATGAGGGGAGGGAGGACAAACCAGCAGGTCTGTGTATAAAGCAAAGTTATGGATAGACAGATAGGTATCATAGGTGGCAGGTATGTAACATTTGTATTAAGGCTTTTCTAGGAAGTGAATTCAAGATTTGATTCTTTATTAGCTTTTTACCTTCCATTGTCATTTATTTCCATAAAAGAGAAAGAGAAGATTACACTCCAGTTGAGGAACTGAAAATCATGGTTTATTTTGTTGTGAAGAAAGGAAATTTCATCTGGACAAAGGACAAAGCCAAGAGGAATGGATAGCCTAACTTACAGCTATATCAAACACTGTGCTATCAAACAGTAAGTTCATGCAGACTTATATTTCTATTGGGTTCTGCTGTGAGTCTGAGTAACTAAAGATAGTACTTATCTCCTGAATTTAGTCAAGAATGGCATTCACCTTGAAGGTCTTAAATAATTCTGCATCACAACATAGCCCAAAAAACCCTACAACCAGCTTCTATTAACGTGCGGTTACACAAACCACCTCATTCTTCTGTGTTCTTGCAGGTTAGAGAAAGAGATTTAAAACAGAAATAGTGAGGTAATCAAATAAAAAGTTCCTAGCAGTCAAGAATTCTGTGGAAGTCACGGGAATTTTCCATTTACTGAATAAAAAGCATAGTAATCAAAAGTACCTCATACTTTTTAGAAAGTCAAATGTAAGAATCCCAAGCAGTCTTAGCACTGTAATACAGAGAGAAATGTATATTGTCAGGATAAGAAGTAATACAAAATGAAGATAGATGACAGCTACCACACAGAAGCAAATGACTAGGAAATAACACAGTCTGAAAATTAAAAGTTTCAAACTGTCACCTCATCTGAGCTCAGGAACAACCTTCCATTAGGAGAAGCAGGTAGGGAAAAGAAAAAAAATCCGTTACAGGGAAATCTGACAGATTTACAGAAGTGATTTTATGATGTGAGAGTATGGCAAGGGGGAACGGACTTGCTAATCAGGAAGATCCTTCTATGGCAAGTATTTTCAGTCTCCTTAGGGGAGACATGGAGAGAAAGTGAGGGAAATAATAATTGATGAAGGTAAAAAGTTAAGTCATCAATATCAAGCCTAATTTCTTGTACAGAAAATGAAAGACATTTATTTCAAAGCCTTTGGCTTTATCTAAACCAGCAAGAGTTTGCTAGAACGGGTACTAGCCTATTTAACCCAGAAAACCATTCAGATGGAAGTCAGTCTAAAATGCTAACGGCTAATTTGCTCATATAGCAGTTGGTACAGTGGCAAAAAAACTTCACTTTTTACATTAATTTAATCTTTGGCTTTTGCAGGTCTTGGAAATTCTTCATTATAAGCCCAGGGATAAACCTACAACTAGTGTACACTCTGTTTTACACAGTCCCTCTGAACAAATATGAGGTTGATTTAGCAATTACATCACCACCACCACCCCCATCACCCCCCCCCTTTTCTTTTTTTAATGTAAAACATAGGTTCTGATGATTTTCACGGTCCTGGAAAGTTTGAGTACATCATTTCTCATCTTACACTGCAATCTGACACTAGACACTTCAGTTTGTTTTTTTGTTTGTTTTGGGTTTTGATTTTTAATTACAAAAACCAAGAATCTCATGTGTTCAGAGGTTTTGAGTTCAAAGCACATACTTAATATTGCAAGATTTGCAGTGAAATCATTGAAGTTGCTGACACTGAGATTTACTTCAGCTTACAACTTGTCCTGATTTTTTTCCCTTGAAAGCCAATGCAATATCAAAATACAAGATGAACATCTACAGTCCTTTCTGTTCCTTTATTTTTTGTTTGCTCTCTGAATCCCTTCCAGTTATTTGCTAATTTGTTCACGTTTTGTGAGAAATCTTTTGCAAGATTTTAGAATCATAGGAAACAAGCAACCATGTTGTTAACTTTGAAAAACACATGCCACGTGCAGAGAACCCTTTGTAGGACTGTACAGGAAACAATGCACTATTGTCTTTGATGTAAATTGCTACATTAGAGATTAATTATACAGAAAATGCCATTAACACTTGTGAACTGTTGCTATGTTCATTAAGACAGAATTAAAGTGTGTATCAGTTGTGTAGAATAGCTGGTTTATGGGAAGGTAGTTTTCTGCATCACCAGAATCAGCCCAGTGTTATCTGCAGTTCAGTTTCCCATATAGTCCATGCGAATATTAGCTCTTACTTCCTGTAAAAAATAAAAAATCCCAAATTAGAAACCATGATACTGAAACTAGTTTAGAAATTTTAAAGCTTTAAACAAATCCCAAGAGATGTGGACTCTCTACACTGAAGGCTTTTTAAGAACAGATTAGAATAACATCTGTGAGGAACGACTTCACATAGCTTATCCCATCTACAGGGAGAACACTGAACTAGATAATTTCCTGAGGTCTTTTGTAGTCCTGCGATTTTAGGAGTCTATCGGCAGGTGGTTAGAGCCCTTCTCCAGGCTGCAGTCTAGCTTCCAATCAGCACTTCAATGCCTGGGTAGGAATTTTAGCAAGAAAGTGAGAGACACCTCCATCACTGGTTCCCCAATGCCTGGTGGTCATGACACTGACAGAGGACATAGCTCAGGTTTCCACTGAGAACCACAGGGGACTTTAATTCATGCCTCACTATTAGCACATAACAAGGCATTGCTCATTCTTTCACTCTCACTTTGATCAAAATTTCATCAAGGGTACGAGAAAGGCAATAATATCCCAAAATTCTATCTATAGAAAAAATTCTATCAAAAGTAGCCCATCCCTACAAGTTTCTTTTATTCCAAGTCAACATTTTCCAACCAAAGAAAAACAAGCCCTGAACTGAATAATGTTAACCCACTGAAGAGGCCATAGAAAAATTAGTCTAGCAGCACAGCTCTCTGTGATAGTCTGGACACATATTTATTCAGATATCTTGAAGTGAAATAAATAGACAGATGTGCTCATTTATTTTTTTACCCAAAGCTCATGACTCTTACAGTCAGGACTACTGTCAGTGTTTGGGGAATAAAAAAATAAAAGTGAAAGTGGTTAGGTATACATGGTTTGGGGATACACAATAGCCTTTTTCACTGTATTTTACCATTGTTATGTATATTAGGCAAAAACAACTGCAACAACAAAACAACAGCCAAAAAGAAATGGTAAGAAAAGAAGTAACAAAGCCTGGAAACTACTCTGGCTCCCTTAGAGCCAATGATAAGTAATGACTGTGGCAGCTTTGACATTTCAGAAAACTTTCCATTGTGGTTTTACACTAGAATCAGATCTAATTAGTTTCTGATGATCTTCTTCTCATTTTAGAAGGAAACAAAAGCTGATGGAAGTTTTAAGGAATATATAAAATATTCAGAAAATAAGAAGGAAAAATTGTGGATTTTTTCTTAACATGGTGAGAACGATAATGACACGTGACACCCAGGCTAGCCTTTGCTATTTTAACACTTTGGGTCAGGATAAGCTGTACTTTCTTCTTCCACACAGAAAATATATCATACCCAGTAAGAGACATGTAAAGCATCAAATTCCACCTACTTTCAGGCAGCTGTCCCCAGCTGCTGAGTTAACTAACACCAGCAGTGGTGCGAGTCAGGCACCTCCAGAACCTGATACTGGTAACCTGAAGTCTTCTTTTCCACTGGCTCTTGATGGGAATTGCAGGACTGTCTTCCTAATGGGGGCACTTCACCTCTGTAGGATGAATCTCAGCTGTGAGATTTAGAAAGGCTCATATGAATGAGGCCTGCAGCCCAGCAGCTGTTGTCTGGTATATTTTAATATAGAACTTTTCAAATTTATTAACAAATATGGTAACACAGCCTTTCCTTATTTCCTCCAGGATTTCCTACAATTGCTTGAAGAGTAGTTCCAAAGCTGAGAAGGACAAACCCTTCCCAGTTGTAACAGACAACACAGCCAGGGGCAGCAGCCACAAACTGCAGCTTGGAACGTTTCGGTTGGTGAAACAGATAAATCTTTTTCACTGGAAGGATGAAGAAATGCTAGAAAAGGCAGCCCAGGGATGTGGTGGAATCACCATCCCAGGAGATTTTAAAGATTTAGGGTAGACAAAGCCATAGCTGATTTGATCTAGTGCTGGTGACAGGCCTGCCTCAAGCAGGAGATCAGAGTGAACGTCCTTCAGAGACACCCTCCCACCCACATTTCCATTCTGTGAGTTCTGTGGTTCTATGCCGGTTTCTTCCTCCAGTATCCCAGCAGGTGCCAAGAAAATCAACGTGTAGATTAGGTCATCACACTCAGAAAAATGCAGTAAATATTTCCACTATTAGGGAAATGCTTCAACAGATGTTTTGCATTGTTTTCTAAATGTATAAATAGATCTCCATCAAGAACAAATTTTGTTGGTGTGAGAGTACAGCTTCTCCTCTTCTGGCCATCCGTTCAGAGGGATGGCTATGGCATGATGCTGTGCCCAGGTGCCTAGTGGCACAAAGGCAATTTGCAGCCAAGAGGGCAAAGTAATAATTAGCCAGCACTTGTAATCTGCATACCTCTTAAATTTCAGTTTGAAGTTAAGATTAGTATGTACTCCTGCAACTAGATTATGTGCAAATGGTCCCCGTGTAGCATCTAAATCAATGTTGCATTGTTTTGACCTTTTGTTCAAGTGTTTTACATCGGAAAAACAGACCTCTCTGAACTGTAAGAATGTCAGTCCAGTATGAAGTCAGTTAATGGAATTAAATGAGAAAATCTTACCTGGTGAAAGCTGCTCTTTTCATATGTGGAATCACCAGACGTGAATCATATATGTTATTTGAGCAAAGCATAAAACCAAAGGTTATTTTATAGCAGGGGTTAAAAAGAGAAATAAAACAGGAGGGAGGGATACTTTTCTTTCCAGTGATGCATTTTACTGTCAGTTCTACTATAAAGGGAATACATCAGTTCCTGGTATCCAGGAAAAAAACCCTGACTGAATTAGGCTTGTTTCAGTAAATTAAAAATCCTCTGCGAGTCAGTGGTTTGAAAAGCTGGTAGGAGTCACTGCTTGACTTCCAAAGAGCAGCATCTGTAGGGGTGAAAAGTCAATCCCTCTGGGCTCTGACTTACTGAGAGAAAGGTTATTCCATAACAGCCTGTCAACCTTCAGCCAAAACCACCACTGGCACTTTTCCCTCCTGGCCTCCTTTAGAAGATCTCTTCTTCTAGGACTTGGAGAGGACTTCTAAGACTTCTCACAGGTCCTGCCTCGAGGCATGACTATCCCACACCCCGCTAGCTCTCCGCTACTGAGCGGCTCTCACATCTCATAGTTTGGGTGCTGACAAATGAGGCAAGGATTTTGTGAAACTTGACTTGAAAGCCCCAGCAGAATCCCAGTCCCCATTTCTGCAACCTGCACGAGAAGCCCTCCTGGGGTTCATCCTTATCCAAAACCCAGGTGACTGAAAGATGCCTCTGGACTCTACTTCAGAGCGCACCTCTAGAGTCATTCTGCTCTCACAATTTCACACAAAGTCCTGTTGTAGTATCTGAGTGATAAATTAATCACTTTTCCAAAGAAATCAGAAAGTTTTTTTCTGTTGAAGGCAATTCTGGATTAAAGAGTGATTTTTCACAAGCTGCAACAATTAATTTGATTAATCATCAGATTTCCCCTTGAAAGTAATCTCGGCGAAATTTTTTTCCTTAGGCTTAATTTTGGGGACTCAATGTCTAAACATCCCCCCAAGCTTTTACCACTTATGGCTGTGAAATGCTGTTCAAAGACTTCCCAGACCACCGTCCTCCTGGCACTGTCGCGGGAGTAGCTGCTCCCTAGCACAAGTGACAGCTCCCCATCGATTCATTGGGACTGAGGTGCCTAATTTTAGGCAGCCATGCTTCTCTCAAGTCCTCTGTGCCTTGGATTACCCACCTCTAAAATGGATATAATGCTCTTTGTTTATCTCCCAGAGCTGACAGGAGGCTGGCTTAATTTACGTCTGCAAAGTAATTTACAACCCAAGTAAAACGTGCCCATTTAAATGCATTGTTTTATTACAACACAGGTGTAAATGCTACTGCCGTTTATCCCGGTGTCAAATGGGACTAATCCCATGGCAAGGGAAGGGATTGCATAAGGGAAAAGGCAGCGCGAGAACCAGACGCAGCCCTCCTTGGGCGCGGAACTGAAGCTTGGAAAAAAAAAGAAGAAGAAAAAAAGAAAAAACCAAAAGCAACAAACAACAAACAACTAACACCCCCCCCAAAAAAAAAAAA